>CM076991.1:85529509-86729509 GCA_039090855.1 Macrothele yani
TATGAAAATATTAACCTATTCAGATTAGTAGAGCTTTATTCTCTCTCTCTCTCTCTCTCTCTATATATATATATATAAGATGCATATTTCTTTTTTAAGTAAATATAATGCATTGCTATAAATCAGCACACATTATGATATGTATTAATGTTATTGCCTTTCATCATGAAGCTATTGTGTTGTGTGTGTGCTTGTGAAAAGAAATATCTGGAGAGTATACACAGTGCACATCTACTTAGTCGCCCCAAAATTTCATTTCTCCTTTTTTTTTTATTACCTTTTTATTATATTTTTTTCTTAAGATGTTCTAAATGTGTCTGGAAAGAACTCAGTTTGTAAGCATTTTATGGCAAAAAGAAAAAAAAATAGAAACCGTACTATTAGCAGATTGTAGATGGCACCAGAGGACTTGGCTTAATGCCACATTTTATCGTTAGTAAGAATTGAACAGAGATCAGAGACTTCATGACATGATGATCTTTGGTCTTCTATGGTAAATTATGGAACATGTGATACAGTGTTTTTTATAACATAAAAAAAAAAAAAGAATTCACATATAAATAAAATAAATCAGTGGATATATTCAAACATCAGTATGTCGATATATAAAATAAATATATTTTTCAAAACCATTTTTTTTATCAATTTTCTGTATGTTTTGTATATTTTTGAGTTAGGCTTTGTTGAATCCTATATTTATGATCTAAACATTTATTGAGTCATTCTGTGGTTTCTCATGTTAGTGTAAATCATGTAGACAATTAGGTGACAAATCTGTAATTTCACCTTGGTAAATTTTCAGGATTTCTGTGTAGAAATTATGCATTAATTATTACAGTGCTGATTTCTTAAAGCTTTTGCTCCTTAGGAGCACACTAATTATAAATGATCATGCTAAGCAATTGATACACACACACATATGTGCATGTAAAAATTTTCTCATCAAGGACAGTTGTATGGATTTGCATGAAAAAGAAAGACTGTTCTCATTGTAGATTGGTTATTTAGTTGAAGCAAGTGGGCTGTATCATAGTGATTGTTGAGGAGTAACTCTATTTTGGCAGCTAAAACTGTTCTACCTTTTAATTTTTATGGATGCACTTTGTAACTTCTGAAGGTGGTTTTTGTAAGAAAAGAAAAGAAATGCATCATTTTATTTTAATTCAGCTGTTATAAATATAAGTAATGATATTTTTATGAAGTGAAGTTTTAATGCTAGATAATAATTACCCATTGATATAATTAGCCAAAGTGATTTCATTGGATGTCATATTTTTATGTTACTAGCTTTTTTTCTGTGAGTACAGAACATTGTGATTTTTGAATGTAAAAAGTGTATTCTAAAGTATGTGAGATTTTGTGATTGCTAATTGATGTACAGAATTAAAGGATACTACATTCCTGTGTGTACTGCATGTTTTGCCTCTTGTAGTTGAGAAGATGTTTATTGAGAATGAGCATAAAGGATAAATGTTAATGTGAAGATTTGTCCATATTTAAATAAAATAGTAGAAATAATCCTGTTAACTAGGTGTTTTTGCTAGTTTGTAATTTCAACAGTTTGTGAAAGCATTATAAATATTACAGCTATTTAAAGAGCTAAGCTGCTTGTTTATGACTTAAATGAAAACCTCTAGTTTTTTACTAAACTGATGTGTTGTTATTGCACTGTAATTCAAAACATTTCTTGAATTTGAGTGAATCTCTGCTGATGAAATTTTTTCATTTGGATTCCTAATCATGGTATGAAATTATATGAAAAAAAAAACATTATTTTTGGGTGATACCATAACAATATTTTAAGTAATGAATTTTCAACATTATTTTCATAAACTCTTTCATCATTATGAAACAAAATATGGAAAATTTCTTAAGTACAAAAAATTCTGTCAATGTTATCTGAAGTTATGAAAGCAAATGCTAGTCTTTTATAACTGCCCTGATTTTGCAAGTGGAAAAATTTCTCTTCTTATATGTTACAGAAACTGAATTTTCTTTGTTCTCGTTTGAAGTTGACTATGCTTGTAGCAGACAGAACTTTTTCTTTTCTTTTTTTTTATGCTATAAGAGTACTTCTTCATTTTTGAATGACTTAACATTATTCATTTTAAAAACCCACATATCTGGAGTTCTTGTCAGAATATTGTTTATTGATAAAAATCGTATTTCAAGAGTACGATGGTTTAATTGGAATCTGTGGAGTATGAAAAGTGTTTGGCATACCACATAGCATACTGGAAGAAAAACTTTGATGCAGCTTATTCAAATTCAGTCATATTCCATGAAATGATCTCCATATGTTATGCATGACTTTTTCACTGTCAACATAATTTTTCCTCATTGGATGGTAGAATAGTCTCTCTCTCTCTCTCTCTCTCATTCATTCATTCATTGTTTTTAATTTGTCTCTTATGACATACTCTCGTGAGGCAGCCATTTGCTCAGTTTGTGCCCTTTCTTCAAAATTGCGAGTGACAGCTGGTTAACATCCAGTTACTATTTGGTAGTCGATGAGGGCTATGTTTGTCATTGATATGTCTAGATATCATCTCTCAGTGCAGCATGACTTCTGTGATGTGGGTGAACTTTGATGATCCTATCAAATTATTCATTGTTCTTACATCCTGCATATTAAATCACATTGCTGCTCAGCTTGAACTTGTAAAACAAAGCAGTGAACTTGCAATTAATTCGATTTGAAATTCTAATTCTACATCAAAGGTTTTGAGGTCAGATGCATTGTTGTTATGTTATTTTATTGATTCCCTCTAAAATTTAGAGGAAGATAATACTAACACATTGCAGTGCTTGAAAGAGCAAATATGACAATTTGGCATGAAATTTTTGGAAAAATAAAGATATTTTGGTAATAAAGGATGATGTTTGAATTCCTAGAAAATATTTATCTATAAAGAGCCTTGTTTTTAGTCACAGGATGACAGGCTAAGAGAGACTGGGAATGTTGTTGAGCAAAAAAAAAAAAAATGTTGTTTTTTTCTTTTACAATATCTAGTTTTTCTATTTCTAATTTTGAAAACTCTTTCTCATGCAGTTTTACTAGGAAATGGTTAATATTTTGAAAAATTTCAGAGATATCTTCCTTGTCAAAGGAAATCTCGTTTGTTTATTCAGTTACAGTTAACTCTATCTAACTGTACCAGTTGCATAGAAGAGATTTTCCCATGATATCATTGATGATGGACTTCTTTTTTATTTCAAGTCTTTCAGTCAGTCTTTTTTTTTTCTGAGGTTACTCTGTTGGCTAATAATATTTATTGTATCTCAGTTCGTGTCATTACCAATTCTTATTACACCTTTGTGTCCTGCTATTCCAATCTCCAGCTTGTTACCTGTCTCTCCTGTGTATGAAAGCCCACAGCTACCTTTTCTTTTCCTTTTTTTTTTTTTTTTTTTTTTTTTTGTGTACAACTTGCATTTGCAAGATTTTTTTTTTCTTTTTCTATTACTTTGAGAAAGAAATTTTTTATTTTGTTATTTAGTCTTGGATCAAGCCTAATTTTATGTTTATGGTTTATTTCTTTGAGTGATTCAAATGTACCTTTGTGATAGGTAATTTTTTTGATGAACTTTACTTCATTGTGTTTTGAGATTTTGTTATAATTCCTTTTATTTACTAATTTTTCTAATACCACTTTTGAATAGTTGTTTTCTGTTAGTATTCCCTTAAGTTTTTTGTGTATGTTTTTCCATTTCTTCAACGGAGTCTAATTCATTTATTTTCTCCAAGAATTGACTAGACATACAGAGGCAACTTTAGATCTTTTGGGGCTCTAGGTGCTAAAAGGTTCACCCCCACCCCCCACACCCACACCCCATCTTCTTATCGCTTCAGTGTCACTTTCCTATCAAGCACTCTAGCCTAAATTTCCTAGCTTCCTATTTCTAAAGGTTGTTTAAGACCTGGGGTCAAACACTCCCTTCCTAAAATCCACTACATATGATATTATCTGGCCTGTTCCTGTGGCAAATGATTCCCTAAAATGAAGAGATTCATTCGTTCATTGCATAGATTAATTACATGAAAAACTGGGAATCCAATTATATGTTTTACTGTCTGGCTTTCTTGGTCCATGGCATTAGTCTATGTCATGGACCAAGAAAGCCAGACAATAAGAATTTCATCAGTCAACGCAGGCAAGCGAGAATGTGAAGAGTTTCTTGAAAGCATTGTTTCTTATTATTTCCATCGAAAAAATTGTGAAGGTCTGCAGTTTTTTTTATTATGTCAAAAGATGCATGAGATTTTTTTAAATACCTGCACTGCAGTTATCAGAAACAAAAGCATAAGAATTAAAGGCAAAAGATCCGGTTTGAAAATGGAAAAGTAGGAACCACCGCTTTTCGAGTAAGAGTATCATTGAAACTTTTTATTGCTTTTTCAAAAGTTGGTTTTATGACAATTTAAGGAACAGAAAAAGTGAGAATACTTGAAAGTTATCAATATTAAACCAAGGGAGGAGAAAGTAATAAAAGTGAGATGTTCTCGAATTTCTTTTTTTTTTTTTTTTTTTTTTTTTTTCAGCCTAAATATTAACTTTTTGGTTTAGGCTGGTTTAGAAGATTAGGGCTGAGAAAGAACTTTATTATCCTACAACAAAAGAACATTTCTCATCGCAACTCAGAACCTCTATGAACACAGATGTTTTTCCTTTGCTGGAATTGCATGAAAGCAATTTATAGCACAACAGACCAGTTAAGAATTTGCCTTAAAATATGAAAAGTGTGGCAAGCATGAATACTTCTTTCATCTACCACTAAAATGAAGGTTAAATTATTTTAATGGCTCCTGTCAAAATAAGTACATCGATAAGAACTCAAAAATTCAGGGTATCAGCAACAGCAAGAAAAAATATATGTTACTAATATGAGGAAGTAAAATAACAATTAACAATACAAACAAAGTGCTCGCTTTAAGAATTGATTCGTTTTGTTCCGTGAAAACCAAACCAAAGCTGGAAATCCAATTATACGTTTTTAGGGCCCCTCAAATTCTGGCGCACGCCTGATGCGCCTATTCGGAAATCCACCCCTGTAGAGATATATGCTTTTGTATAAAATGAATTGTAAGAATTATAATCCAATAATTTATTTATGTTCATGAGTTTTATATAATTTTGTAAGAAGCTTTCATGTTGAACCTCTAAGAGAATTTAAGAGAAGCATCTAACTCATTGAATGTTTTAATAATTTTTTCTGGCAATTTTTTTATATTTGCTGCCTGTTGAAAATCCCCCATATACCTAGTATATGAGCAAAAATTTATATGTGGGTTTTATTAAAAAAAATTCTTAATAATTATTGACATCATGGCAACTCCAATTATTAATCACAGTGAACAAATATTTAATTATGGATTTTGCAGAGGTAAATTTTAATATATTTGGTGGTCAGATTTTCAAACTAAAACCTAGTTCATCATCAGGAACATCACTGCTGTAGTTGTTGCCAATTAGTCAGAAGTGCCAACTGCAATTATCGTTTAGAGGAAACTTGAAGAAAGGATGGAAAAAGCAAGAAGAAGAGGTACCACACAAAACCATAATTGTGGTTGGGCACTTCTGACAAATTGGCAACAGTAAAGATCCTGATTCTAGTTCAAAAATTTGACCACCAAATGTATTAAAATTAACCTCTATGAAACCCATAATTAAACATTTTTTCACTGTGAAAAAAAAAAAAATTCTGGTTTTCTCACATAATTTGCTAACAACAGTGGTAAACCCATAGCCAGACCAGGTTTCTGGTGACCAAATAAACAAAAGACTTCCTTTGAATAGGTGTGATGAAAAAGATGATTTATCTCCAAAAATTTGCAAAATGGTAAACATTTTCATGTAGAATCCCATGAGAAAGAGTTTTCAAAAAGACTAGATTTTGTTCCAAGGGAAAACTAAATTCCACAAATTATCAAGTTTTGTCTGACAAAAAACTTCCTTTTCTTGGAGTCAGTAGGAACAACACAAATAGAGAATGTGGGTGTGTGTTATAACAATTTGAATAGCCAAATGACTGCAAAATGTTAAACATTATCAACTGCACACAATAACTGAAAGTGTAGCTATCACAGACATTTATGGAGAAAAAAAATGTGTGTGTGTGTGTGCGCGCGCACGCGGGATTCAGCTATCAGTTTAAGGGAGTCACCTCGTTGAACTTTGGACTTACAAGCATGTACATTTAAACCCCCTTATGGTAAAGATGGACTCACCTATAGCATTAAGGACCTGTTAATCCTCCACTTCCCTTCCTGGAATCCCTTCTTCAAAATGGTTGCATTTTCAAACCTTGCTATGTGGAATATCACATTTTTCTGTGTAAAATTTGTAGTTATGATCTGGTTCATCAAGCTGTTGTATTGAAGCATCATGCATTTCTTACATAGAACTGGATTTATGGCTAGTAAAAAGGAATTGCACTACTTGCTGGGTTGAAGTGTCGAAGGAATAGTACCCATTTACTTTCTTTCAATGTGAAAATTTGGCATCAATTTAAAAGGAATTGCATCAAACTACAAGATCCATGATCTCAGTTAAGAAGTAGTATTGCGTGCGTGTGTGTGTGAGGGAGAGAGAGAGAGAGAGATCATTAGAAATATGCAGGTATGTAAGTAAAAACTATGGATAGTGAATTAGTTTTGCAGATCTAGTAGATATTTATTTCATAAAAATAATATATTCGCTTATTCTTTTGCTGGTGATGAAAGATGGTATTTATGAAAGATGGTATTGTAAGTCATATAAATTTCAAAAGGCATTTCTGTTTACTACCATATGTATTGAATGTGCAGTTGCAAAAATTTAGTGGGTAGGAAACTGGAAATTTTTTATTTTTGAGTGTTTGGGAAACATGTTATATTTAGAAAAAACATGCAAAAATGAATCATAAAAATAAGGTTTTAAGTTACATGTTGTAGTAGGCTTTTATTCCACAACCTGCTACTAGAAGCATGTGTTGTATTTTTTTAATTCCATATTTTAAAAGTTCTGCCATGCTACAATAATTGTACATTGTTATGAAAGAAAAAAACTGGCAGCTACAAAGCAGTTTTCTAAGAAAAAAATAAAGAGGAAGAAAACAATGCTGTAATCTGCCATTTTAGAATAGTCAAGCCAAATGCCACTGTTCTCTGCAGAAAAACATTTTTTGCCTCAGTAGATCAGTCAGTTATTGCTCAATAATATCAAGTAACTTACATTTGGAATACTGTTTTTCGATGAGTCTATGATTTCAGTTATCAGTTCAGTTTTGGTTTTTCCACGAAGCATCTCATTAGAACATCTGTGAAATTTAAACATTTTTATAATTGAGCATTTGTGCCTAAAACATGTAGACATCTGGGTGAAAATTAATTTCAAAAAGTTCATGTTAAAAGTTTTAGTAACTAATGAATGCATGGTTGTGTTTAATTTTCGAGTTCGGTTTAATTTTCCAGTTAAATAATGAATCTTTCAATTGCTAAAGAAACTGTTCAAATACCTGTCTGATGAATTTTCAATATAAATAGTAAGAGACAGGCTTTGTCTAAAATTTTGAAATTTTGCCAAACTGATATTTAAATAGTTTCTGTGGTAATTAGAAAATATGGAATTTTGTCATTGCAAAATTTTTATACTTGAAATATTTTTTTTTATTTCAAGTATAAAAATTTTGCAATTTTTTTAATGGCATGCTTTTAGATTCATTTTCTTTTCTGTTGTGCTATTTAAAATGCCTGGTTAGTCTGTTTTAAGCACACACACACACACACACACACACACACATATCAAATTTTAAACATACATAAAATGATTCATGTAATACATACATTATTCCCCCAATTTGGCATTTTTAAACAGCTCAGATCTCTGAGAAATGTACTAATTTTTTATTATTACTATTGAATGTACTATTCAAAAATTAAAAGTGGCTCAGCTTCTATGGGATTTTTCCGAAATAATTTATTTACTGAGTTTTCATCCCCATACTCGTGCAGCTATCCAGAAACATGGTGATGGCTATCGGCTCCATATCAGGGATGCTCTATACTATGCTAATATTCAATTTTGGTTCTTTGGTCGTGTGGCTCCCTATGGAAAGCTCCCTAAGGGGAAAAAATGGCTTAATTACAACAATAAATAACCTCATTTTACGTGGAATTATAATGTTAAGTTTAGGTATGGATTAAAAAATCTCAAAGATTAAGAATCTTCTTTAAGAATCTCAATTGCGTGTTTTTTCTTTTGGTAATAAAATTACAAGGTCATCAAACATTTCAATAAACAGTTTTGCTGTTTTAAAGCTTTTTGTTTTCGTTTAAGATGACAATACTATATGAAAACAAAACTGTGCATAAAGTAGAATATAGGCTTTTGTTAATGTAAACACGAAATGCCTACCCTAGGTGTGACTGTCAGTTGAGTAAAACACAGTTACTAAATAATTTTGCACATCATATTGTATATAAAATCTGCAATAATGAAATAAAAAGCAGCCACCTTTGAAAATTTTAGATGAAGGGGAAATAAAAAGATACATTTCAAAATTTCAGGGAGCACGCTGTTGTCAAAAAATGTTAAGAATTTTGATGGGGATGAAAACTAGATTAACAATTATTATCCATGTTTGTGAATGCTTTGTTGCTGCATAAATTTTTATTATACAAGGCCTGTTCAAGAAAGACTTAAACAGAAATTTATAGGCACGTATGTACGAATCTAAACTACATATGAATGTGGTTCTTTTCAAAGTAATCTCCTTTGGAGTCAATGCACCTTCCCAAACATCGCTGCCACTCCTCAAAGACGTGCTGAGAGCCATCTTTCTGCATCCCTTCCAGATCCGCCTCTAAACTTTGACTACCTCTTCTGTTGACGTAAACCTACGCCCTCACAAGTCCTTTTTGAGAGTTGGGAAAAGAAAAGCCAGAGGGTGCTAAATCTGGACTGTCTGGAGGGTGTGAAACCATTCCAATATTTCTTTCAGCCAAGAAGGCAGTGACTTTCTGTGCAATGTGAGGATGAGCATTATCATGGTGGAGTTTCCAACCATTTTGGTGAGCGTGTGGACGCTTCTTATGTATATGTGCAATCAGCTTTGTCAAAACAGATACGCAGTAATTCACATTTTCCATGGTATTCAGTGGCACAACATTCTGGTGCATCATTCCTTGGTAATCAAAGAAAGTTATTACCACTACCTTCCTGGCAGACTTTTCACATCTTGCCTTTGAAGATGACGGATTTTTCTGTACAGAGCTCTGTTGTTTGCTCTCTGGGTTGTAGTGATAAGGAAAAGTTTCATCGCCCATGATCACTGACTTCAGGTAGTCCTCGTTTGAAGCAATTTCTTGCTTCATTAATTCACACACCTCAACATGCACTTGCTTTTGTTCAGGCATCAGTAACCGAGGAATCCATCTTCTACTGACTTGAATCAAGTGTAGTTTCTCACAGAGTATAGTGTGAGTAATTCCAACTGAAATCTGTAAATGTTCTGCCATTTGTCTCATTGTGAGCCGATAATCTTCACAAGTAATCGTAGCTACAGTGCCTATCATCTGATCAGTAATGGCTGTTGGCAACACCCCAGCTCCACTTTGTTTCTGAAATGATTCGTGGCCTTTGCAAAATTATTTTAACCACCACTGTGCTGTACGATGTGGCATCACACTCTCACTATGCCTGCACCAACATTTCGTACACTTCAGAATTCGTTTTCCCTAAACAAACACAGAACTTCAAAGCTACACACTGTTCCATTGGAATATCCATGACTTAACTGAGAGGCGGTCAAACAGACGCTTCTTCAGTGTTCTACTCAAGGTCACATGCAATTCGATGACTCAGAAAGGTTTGTTTACACAGAGGGTAGTTGGGGAGTTGGGTGTATGCTGTGATGATGTTTTGGTTACAATATGTAGCTATACTATTTAAAAAAAAAAACACTGAAGTCTTTCTCGAACAGGCCTCATACATTGTGCAGCAGACATACTGATAGAATCTAAGTTCATTGAAAACTTTAAATTTTTTGAGTGCAGATTTTTTTCATCGTTGTAAATCTTATTCACGATTTTCCTGGCCGAATTTATTAATTCTGACAGTTTCACAAGTGGCTGATGGGGCTCTTAAGGCCAGCAAGTCCCAGGTAAAGGCATAGACATAGTTTGTTCTTTCAGTGATCACAAAAGTCCTTAAATATATAAAAAGAAAAATACTGTACAGTAAAATGAACAATAAATACATGTTTTAAAAATGAGAGTTACTCATTTTTATTGGAATAATGTTGGATTACAGGGTAGTTTGTGTTTAAACAATAAATAACCTTTGAGTATGTCTTTGAAACATACTTAGTCTGGGCATTTATAGTCTTCATTTAGCTATACTTTGCTGGCAATCATATCTTTTAGAGCTCATTATTGTTCATGAGACCAGCAGAAAAAGTTTATATCTCCATGAAAATAAGGGTGAAAATCTTTAAATAGTATTTTTTCAATTTCAAATGATCTGCAATTATTTCTGCAAAATTTAGTAAAGAAGCATTTAGAGAACTGGTTTGAGCTATCGAAAAATTAATTTTAAAATTTAAGCAGAATAATCGGGCACCTTGATGTTTAAATAACATATAAACTTGTAAGTATTATGTGATATAAAAAGCCAAACTATAGCCAATTTATATGTCTGTCATATATAGCATACAAATGCATTCATCATACCTTCGTGAGATTAATAATATTGCCATGTTTCATGTGTTATGCAACGTTTATGCTTCACACTATTTTGAAGAAGCCCTAACTTTGCAACTTCAAAAGAGCAGTTACATAACTTTTATAGAGTAACTTAGATAGATAGGCAGATAAAATCAAATTTAGCATCAGGAAAGTTATGACTTTTTGAAATTGCTCAAGACATACAAATGATAAGTTATTACTCAGTAACTAGAATGAAGTTCATTCTAATTATTAGACAAGTGCATTTACTTTTTATATTCCGGTGACCATATACTGAATTAATGTTGTTTATTTTTTTTATATAAAATATTGATAAAGTATTTTAAGTTTGAAATTACAGTCAGTTTTTTCTGAAACACATATCCAAGTAACAGAAAAAGTTGAATGCTTGTGAAATTCCTGGTATCACCACATTCAGCCAAACATTTTGTCAACCGGTGAATATGTTATAAATTATTTATGTACACATATTCAGAAATTTCCATTATGCTTTTTAAAATAAACTTATTTTTCATATATTACATATTTCAGTTGATTCTGCTGTAGTATATGTAGTTAGAATGTATTACCAAACAGTTGTTGATCTGAGGACAGCTGGTACATGAAACAGCTTGAAAATATAATTGTTCCTATTAACACATGCACGTTTTTCTGTTGGGCTACATTATAATATAAATTCATGAGTGATTGTGTCTACATACTGATGCACTTCAAAGAGAATGGCATATTTCTGAGTTTGAGTTCTGTAATGTAAGGATCAAGTGACATCATAAATTAGCAACCACAGAACTAGACAGAAAATGAAAATACAAGTCATCTCAGGCCACTCCCTTTTAGCTACTGCATCAGCTGACTTTATGGAAATTTACTCAGAGAACAGCTTAGTGATATGTATGTATGTATGTATGTATGTATGTACTTCTTACTAGTAATGGGAATCACTTGATCAGCTGGGGCTTAGACAGTGAATGATGGCATTTCATCTACTTCTTGTTTTGAAAAATAAAGAATTGTATGTGTGTAGAGACTGGCTAAGTGCATAGCAGAAAGTTAAGAAGGTATTAACAAAATTTCATTTTCATTCCATAACAGACATCAGTATAAAAGTGAAATTTAACCAAAGTATATTAGGCTCGTGTGGAGAAAGTATTGTTGGCTGTTGTTATAACCTTTATATCAGATGTTGGAAGAATTCCAAGTTGATGTGCTTTAAAAATTTTATGCAGATTTTACAAAAATCATGTATTTGTGCTGAAGGAGATGAATATCCTTATTCATCACTTTATGCTGTGTGAGTCAGCTGCCATGGTAACCAAATGTATAGGATCTAGATCTTTGAAAAATGAGAAGTGTTTCGGTAGTACTCGCAACAAGTCTGGTTGGAATGTACAAAAGTCAGGTGTTGTATACCAACCAAAGCAAAGCTACTTACTATCAGTGGGTTTACTTGTTATGAGTACTTTTAGGACTGTTAATTTGAGGTAGGAATAAATGCTATTATTTCAGCATAAATCCTTTGAAAGTCTTATTACTGTTTTATTAGTAATAAAAACAACTTATAAAAGCATCACAGAAAATATGACAGGCAACACATTAATGACAAGGAAGGGTCAATATGTTCTGATTCGTGTTAGCAATGGGTTGGCAAAATCCCTATTACAGGCAGCTGCTTCCCTATTTGCTGTGGAAGCCTTGATCATTACAGGGATTGAATGTGCCCTATATTCATTCTCATAGAGACTTTGATGCTTGTTCTGTATCATGCACCAGCTTTCCCTACAAGTATTCAAATAATCATCTCACTTTTCTTGTAATATGTGTCTATCTCATTAAGGACACAATAAATGGACTCTTGTTATGATCACAGTAAATGGATGTATTGGCTAACATGTCAGAAATGTAAAATAATGGCTTTTGAAATTTCTGCAAATTAAAAAAACTGTAGATTTCAAGAATTTGATGTACATTTACTAAACAAGTAATGTATTTTTATAACAGTGTAATTCATTAGTGGTTTTAACTTTGTGGAGATCAGTGCTATTAACATATATATACTCCTTTCATTTTCAACATGTGGAACATGTGGCTGTGAAATTTATTTCATCCGTTAGAAAGCTGATGGCGTCTAGTCATGCTATAGTAATTTTGGAAATATCCAGTATCTGTGTCTTTTTTTTATTTCCCTCAATTGAGCTACCGTGTGTCTTGTACATTCAACATTTTTACCTTTTCATGCCACGAGTTCTGAAACTTGTAAATTCTTTGTTCAAATGTTTATATTTATTGTGTAATTGCTTTTGATGTAAATATAAACTTAATGTAATACCTTTGTGTTCATTCTTTTAATACTGGATCAATAAAGACGATTATAAAATTTCATTGTTGTCAGAGATATCATGGACTTTCATTTTTACTGTATTGTGTCATCAAATTTGTTCCGGTTTTTGAAAGACTTGTCAGACTTTAAATAAACCGTTCATTTTATGATAAAACTGGTGGAAGTTTTTGAAGCAAAGTTTTTTTACATAAAATAACATTTGAGACTTGGACCAACATCGACCAAATATTTGCTTGGTGAAAAAAGCATAAGAATCAGCCTAGAACTTTAATATGTAGTGGTGTAACAAAATATGGTTAACTGGAAGCAAAAGCAAGCATACTTTATTTGTTTCTACTGCTTACTGTTCATTGGTGGTGTAAGTTGGACCCTACCTGGAATGGGAAAGTTAAAGCATTTCTCAGAAGGAATTAAAAGTCATAAACAAGCATCTTGCTACATGTCAAATTGTGTTAAATTTAAATTCTTTTGCAAAGTAGATAAAAGAACACAGCTTGATGAAGGATATAAGCTTTCAAATTGAATTCTTACTAAACTGATTTACAATAGTGCTTATTAATACAGGCCCTGTACAATAAGGCCTGTAGGAATTTCTTGCTTGACAACTCTGTGACTGGATTATGTTAGGGGGTGTCAAAGTGAATAAAGAAATCTTGGGTAGACATCTGAAATATAGTCAGTATTTTTTAACGCTGCGATATTGGATTTTACCATTGAATAATGTGTATCGCGCCAGATTTACTTTTTATCTACTTATTGTTTAAATGTAAGTTAAATCTGATGACACCATCGGATTCCACCTAAAATTTCCTTTTACATGAATGTGCTTAATTTAATTTAGGTACAATGAGAGAGAAGTAATCGATTTTTTTCAATTATTAAAACTTGGAAAATCCACTGAAATTGAAAATGATCTGATTTATTTCAATATTTACACAAATGTTTGATTAATTCTTGATGTCTATTATAATAGATATCAAGAATTATCTATTCTAGGTAGACAATTTTAATACAAACAGAGAGCCATTATATGATACATTTAGAATATCGTAAGAATACACTGTGCTTGCACAGTAAAATCATTATAGTTATTTCTTCATATTTTGACACATATATTGGCATTTACAAAATGAAAGATAATCCAGGTTTTGTCTGCAGCATCTTCATCATCCACCATCACATTTTTTTTAGGGCTTTCCAGACGATGTCCTTAATTGTCTGGAAAGTCCTTCATTCTTGGCTCAGATACCAATGTGCTTGTTGGCCTTAAAATAGATGATGAGGTGTACATCATAAAAAATGATTTTTCAAGATGCCCTTGAAGTGCAGAGCTAACACATGGGATGTTCAGTAAGTTTGGTGTTTCCCCTGTTTCATCATTTTGTATCTCAGTTCATCAAATTTTGAGCACTTTGATCCTGTTTTTATCACATTTACTAGATATTCTTCAGCTTGTTCAAATGACAGTTCGCTTGGAGGAATTAATTTTCCAAAACCTGTCGAGTACTTCTCTGGATGTGCTTTTAAACATGCTGGTTTTGTTCGTTTTATGGGTGACATTGGAGCCTGTGAGAAAATGGGTAGCGTAGACCCAAGTCTCGTCCCCCGTGATTACCCGTGACAGGAACGTTGGTTCATTCACCACCTGCTGACGAAGATCTTGACACAGTTCGACACTGGAGCGCCTTCTGTTCGGGGTTCAGAATCTTTGACACAAACTTTGCAGCAATGCGGTTCATGTTCAAAACAGACGTCAGAATTTCTTGCACTGTTCCGTATGACACATTGACGATGGTAGCAATATCTTGAATGGTTCTCCGACGATCCTTATGCACCAGTTCCATAATGGTGTACCCATTTTCGAGGGTTTTGCTCGTGGACGGTTGCCCTGACCCCTCGTCGTCTTCCAGTGCCGTTCTGCGGCCCTTGAGGCGCGAGTGCCACTCAAAACACCTCGCACGACTTATTGCTTCATTGCCATAAGTCTACCGCAACGATTCATGCGCCTCCGTTCCCGATTTGACGCCGAACTTGATGTTCGCTCGCTGCTCTAATTTGCAGTCCATGCCGAAATAGCAGCTGTGTTCCGCACGTACTCCCTAAATATCGTGTAGCACAGCTCCCGATGTTCACAGAACGACGCCACTCGGCACAATGGTTCATGAAGGTCACTGCCCTAGACCGATGCTCGCGCATCCGCGTACTGCCATCTGTTGGTGCCCTACGTACCTAGTCTCGGAACTTTTTGATCGCATACGTATTATAAAAAAGTAGGAAGCCATAAAATAGTGAATTTAATATGCTTTTTCATGAACACGGAAAAGTTTAAGTGATCCAAAAATGGTTTTGTTTTTATTTCCTAAACTGCTGCGCCCCGGTTGCGCCTCCGCGGTTATAATCGAGGATAATATCAGCTTGGTTCGACATTCAAGAAAGGGTTTAATTTTTTTAAAGCGAAGGATTATTACTTTTTTTTTTTTTGTTTCGTGCCGTGGTGCCCGAAGGACTTGCCATCGACTTCTAGAAAAATAACAATTCCTGTCGCATTAAAATACAAAAATTCAAACACTCGCTGCTGGCCACGCGAAATGCAACACCAAGAAGGAAGCATCCGATTGGCCTGAAATTCGCATGCGTCGTCCGCAAGAGGACATGCAAACGATTAGCATTTGCAGGGTACATGCAAATCATGTGCTCCCGGAACGCCACCGAGAAGCCCTATAAGAAATGTGCACAGAAGGCGGGGGATAAGTAATTGAAGTGTGTTCTGCAGCCGGACCAGTGCGTGGGAAGCTACCTGATGCCTCGTCGCAGAATACGGCAGTCATTCCAGCACGTTTCGAAGTTCGACAGAGGACGAATAGTGGCTTATCGCGACAGCGGTTTATCGTACCGAGACATCGGCGCCCGTGTGGGACGACATCCAGTCACAGTGAGGTGAGTATGGATTCGGTGGGTGCAGGAGGGACCGACGTGAGTGATTGCGGCAGCCGCGGCACACCACCGAACGAGAGGACCGGCATGTTGTGCGGCGGGCATTGACGGCTCGCACCGCCACATCACGAACGTTAGCGCAGGAATTAGGGTGTGTTGCGCAACAACCTGTGTCAGCATGTATCGTTCGACGTCGTCTGCAGGAGCGGGGAATTGTCGCACGGCGCCCATTGCTCCGAATACCATTGACGTTACACCACCGGCGAGTGCGGCGGCAGTGGGCTGTTGAACGCCGCACCTGGACTACGGAATGGCACGACATTGTCTTCTCCGACAAATCCCGCTTCTGCCTGCAACACCACGATGGTCGGATCCAGCGTGTGGCGGCACCGCGGCGAGAGACTGTATGATGCCTGCGATATGCATCGCCATACCGGTCCGTCGCCTGGCGTTATGGTTTGGGGCGCAATTGGATATGATACCCGTACCCCTCTGGTACGCATCACTGGTACACTCAACAGCCACCGCACCATCTCCGACGTTTTGGAGTCTGTAGTCCTCCCTTACGTGCAGGACCTGCCAGCGGCCACGTTTCAACAGAATAATGCGCGCCCGTACGTGGCACGCATCGTGCAACAATTCTTCACGGCCCACCAGGTGTCACTGCTGCCGTGGCCCGCCTGTCCTCCTGATATGTCGCCCATCGAACACGCCTGGTCGCTGATCAGCAACCGAGTGGCCCGGCAAGCACCACCCGTGGCTACGCCTGATGAACTGTGGCAACGAGTGGAAGCGGCCTGGACCGACATACCCCAAGTCCACATCCAAAGCCTCTTTCGTTCGATGCCGCGACGTGTAGTGGCCGTTGTTGCCAGCCATGGGGGCAACACGAACTATTGATGTCTGCGTGTTCTGCAAGTCGCACGGGCCAGTAAGCTCAGTCGTTTGATCTTTGTATCTCTTGTTATGTGTCCAGTAAATCTGGCTTTGCTATCTCGTGTCCTTCTTGGTGTTGCATTTTGGGTGGCCAGCAGTGTATATATAACGTATATAGACTGGTGTGCAAAAATTAATGGCCAAGAGGAGAAATTAGCATAACAGCGGAACCAGCAGCCAGAACGGACCAAAAGACAACTCAGGAGGTAGACTAGGGCCCGGTACGGTAGGGCATGCGCATATATGCAGCATGACGTAGGTGTGGGGGGGTAGAGTGTCAGAAGGGTATAAAGCACACGGGCGGTGTACGCTCAGCAATTCGGTGAAAGTTATTGCACGGTGTACATCGGTTTGAACGACGTCGAGTTGCTGTCACCATGTGATATGGCCAACAGGCAATGACATCTGGATGATTTTTCCCAAAGTTGCGTCATTGGGAAGTTGGAAGAAGGTCGAAGTGTGACTAGTGTGGCCGAGGAGTACGGGATCGCTCACAGCATCGTTTCACGAGCTTGGAGAGTATTTCAAACGACAGGAACAGCTGTCCGAGAGTTTAGCAGTGGTCGTCCACGAGCAACCACGGCGGCGGACGACCGGTATATTGTCCTACAGGCGAGAAGAGACAGACAGCGGGAGAAATCGCAAGGCACATGCAACAGACAACTGGACGTCCGTTATCGCGTTTTACCGTGGCCAGGAGCTGCACAAAGATGGTCTGTTTGCACGACGACCAGTACGGTGTGGGCCATTAACGCCTGCTCATCGGAAACGGCGGTTTCTGTGGTGCCAGGAGCACAACAACTGGACACATCAGCAATGGGGTCGAGTTCTCTTTACGGATGAGAGCCGATTTAGTCTGACGAGCGATTCTGGACGTATACACATCTGGAGAGAGCAGGGAACACGCAATCACACCTCCAACATCATCGAAAGTTACCGGTTTGGAGGTGGCGGAGTTCTCGTTTGGGGTGGTATTATGCTTGGTAGCCGTACTGATCTCCACATCTTCCAAGGAGGTTCAGTCACTGGTGTCCGTTATTGTACCGAGGTTCTCCTGCCTCACGTGCGTCTGTTTAGAGGTGCTGTGGGTCCTGAGTTCCTCTTCATGGACGACAACACTACACCTCATCGTACAGTGGCTGCAGCAGAGCTGTTGGAGAGTGAAGATATTCAACGCATGGATTGGCCCGCAAGGTCCCGGACCTAAATCCAATCGAACACGTGTGGGACCTTCTCGGGAGACGCTTGGCAGCATGTCACCAGCCGCCAGCAACGATTCCGCAGCTGCGATTGGCGCTGCATGAGGAATGGGTTGCGATGCCTCAACAGCTCCTTGACAACCTCGTCCTCAGCATGGACAGACGTTGTAAATCCTGCAACGCAGTCAGGGGTGATCATATTCCTTACTAAAGACTGGATTTTTTTGGCAGCCGCCTGTCACATGGACGTTTCTGTCTTCTGTCCAGTTGTGCTCGAAGCTACCTTTTCAATAAAGTGCCTTTGTATCCTTTGGATTCCTTGTTTGGACGGTTTTGCTCACTTGTCCTATATTCTTACATCTTGGGGATCTTATGGTATGATTTGAGTTGATATGGAGCACTTCTGCACAACGTTACATTTGAAAAACCGTCTCGTTCTTAATTTTTGCGCGCCAGTGTATAAACAAAAATAATAAGTACTGCAGAGCTGCAGCACCCCATTTGATTTTCCAAAAAAATTTTAAAATCAATTTTTTGTATTTTCGCTATTTGTAACATTTTTACTCTATATAATTATTTTTGAAACTTCTCCTTGCATTGACGTTCTGCACTAAGTTGCTGCTCTAACAGCGGAACCAAATATTCGGAAAGGCTTGTGAAAACACAAGTTTGTCGGTCACGGGGATCGAAACCCAGTTGTTCTAACCGACTAACCACCACCGACGGAATGTACTGTATATCGGCAGATTTGTCGTCTTGACACGTGCTTCGCCTCTGTAGTACGTCACGTTCTCTCCCTCTTAATACTTTTTTTTTAAAGAAGGAATTTTTCATTCATTCCAGACGATGTGTGGAACCAAACAGCACACATGTTTTGAAGAAGCCAACGGCCAATAGATCCATTTTTCACAATCGGGCGCCAATGTGAAAACAAGTTTGTCAGTGGCAGAGATCGAACTGGCGCTTCCTCGCTCCGAAGCCCGTTGTTCTAACCTGCTCAACTACACCGACGGAATGTATCGCTGCAGACTTGACGTCTTGACACGTGCTTCACCTCTGTATAGTACGTCATAAGCTATGTATGAGTTAATGCTTTGCTGTCGTCGTCGCCGGGTACCTGTACCAGTGCTGAGTTCAGGCTCAATTATTTGCAGCCTGAGCCCGTTCAAGCCCGAAGTATGTCAGCCCCAGCCGGAATTTTATATTGCAAGATAGAGTCCGGGCCGAACGAACCCGAAAACTCTGACTAACCTATTTAGGCATTAATAAAAATCATCTCTTCTATAGATTTCCCTTTATAATTAACAGATAGGTAGGTGTCTTTCACAACTGGGGAGTAGAGAAGAGACAGCTATATATCTGTTTCTATAGTATATAGTTGTACGATTTTTTTCTCCAGCAAAAACAGTCTTGCTGGGCCAGCACTGCCAGCAATGGGCCGCTGAAGCTGCCACGAGTGACCCTTCAGCGGCCTTGCAAGCTCGTGCCAGAAATGATGGCTAGCCTTATGTGGTCCGCTAGTTTGCCGGTAGTGGCAGCCGGCAACCATGTGACGTGACTGGTGGCTTGTCGAATCTTGTCCGCTAATTTCCCAGTAGTAGCCATAAAAAAAAAAAAATTCAAGGATACCCGCAGTTTCTCAAAGCTACAACATTTTTTTTTCTGCCCTTACGAAACTTCTGAATTACAGCACGGCGCTGAGGAAATTTCCTCAACAGACCGGAAAAACGCCCGTTCAGATTTGGGTGGATACGAACCATGGCCGTCTGCGTGGGAGCTGAGCTCTCTACCGACCGGACTAATTTGCCACGCCCGAGCGTGTGCTTGAAGCTGTCTGTTTCGTGAGGAATGTGTAATCGAATGGTTCCCTCTTTCATTCTACAATGTTGCGAGGTATTTTTCATAAAAGCCACGTAACGATAGTTTTTTTTTTTTTTTACCTTAAGGAAACTTCACTCATTTTCAAGGAGTGTACATACAAGTACTTAGAGTCATTTTCCAAAGTTTTGTACTGTCCTTGTCGTCTTGAAAGGAGATTGTTGAATTAATATATATTTACCCGGGTTCATGTCACATTCTGTCACATTTTTAAACGTTGTATCTTTCCTTTCCGTTGTACGAAGCTACATTTGTTTTAAAGAGGAAAGATGTTTTATTTTACTTCTCGTTATTTTTAGAAGTGAATTCCTCCCAGTCTTGTGTATTCAACCCATGGATGAGTACTTTATGTCCGCATAGCGTTGCTGTTTTTTTTTTTTTTCTTTCAAATAATTAAGAAATTTTGTACGCGTATGATTCTTTCTTCTTTTCCAACAAACGTTTTTTTAATGGTTTTCCAAGACATTTTGTTTCAAGTGGTTTCAAATCATCTTGTTATATTCACCCACTCCATTCCACGAATTGTTACTCATGAGAATGGAGTGGGTGTATTTCATGACTGCAATCTAGTATTTCATGGCTTACTCTGATATCTTCGTCGGCGGGGAATTTCATTACGAAATTAATTCGCCTCTCTACATATGGATTTTTTTTTTCTTAACATCCACTAAAATAACACGATGGCGATAGCGTCGTCTTCAACTAACTGGTACTATGAGAGACACAGCAAGTGTTGCTTCTGCGCATGCGCAGTCCCGTTGCTTCCACTTGCTGTTGTGGGGTTGTATTGGTTGCCAGCAACGGGCCACTAGCCGCCCCGGTGGCGCAGTGGTCTAAGCGATGGCCTCTGATCATTCGTCCGTAAGGGGTCCGGTTCGAATCCCGGTGAGGCATGGATGTTGTGTTTGTCTTATGGCACTGGCTCTTTCCCTTCCCTGGAACCAGTGACCCTAAATTAGGGACGGGCCACTGCTTATAGCCCATTGAGTTGCTCACGGTGGTCGTTAAACCTCCAATAAAAAAAAACGGGCCACTAGTGGCACTTGCTTGGAGGTCCAGAATTCACGGCGATGCTGCAGGGCCATCAATGGCTCGCCAACTGATAGAGCTGCCACCAGCGGACCGTTACCGGGCCGTGAGCGGCAGATTTCAGCCAGCAGTTACCCATCAGTGCCAGCTGGTGGCCAGCAGTTTCCTAGCACTTGTGTTTTTGCTGGGTCATCATTCGTTTCTTCCTGAAATATTTCCGGCGGTTGGGCATCCGGAAAGATTGGAAAGCGTAGCAATTTATGTACTTTGCTCAACAGAATAAGCAGAGAACTGCTGCGTGGAGGAAGGGCACAAAATTAGCCTGCGTGCTATCTATTAGGTGTGCAGCTTAATTCTCGGCCACAGACACGACACGTTGACAGCAAATTATAGCAAATCCAATACGTACCTAATCAGGGAAATAATACCCGTCGTGTTGGATACATTTGAGCCATCAGTCAGGGAGCTACCGAATGCCACTGCGGAAAAAAGAGGGCTGTTTCGAGCTGATAAATTCATCAATACTCGTTTGGACCTCCTCAACAGAAGTGAAGTGCGTATAACTCAGGTGATATTGCAGGGAGCGAAAGAGATGATAATACGACGGGACAATGTCTGGAGAATACGCCGAGTGGGACAAAATCTCCCATCCCAGGTCGTGATCGTGCTTAAAGTCGTTTTCGCGATGTGAAGACGCGCGTTATCGTGAAGCAACAGAACCGACCTTCTGCCCTTGCCGGTGTATGGCCTTTTCGCCTTCATTGCGTCACTCACACGAATGAGTTGCTGACAGTAACGCTCAGCATTGACCGCTTCACCAGGTTTGAGCAACTCATAGTGTACGACATCGCGCTGATCCCACCATATGCACAGCAACAACTTCCTGGCTTGGATATTCGGTTTGGCGGTACTGGTGGTAGGCTGACCTGGATAAACCCACGATTTGCGCCGCTTAGGATTATCGTAGAGGATCCACTTCTAATCACAGGTCAAAATCTTGTGGGGGAAATCCTTCTTCTTGAATCTTGTGGGGGAAATCCTTCTTCTTGAATCTGGAGAACAAGGACACAGCAACATCGTAGCGCCTAACCTTGTTCGCAGCTATTAGTTGGTGGGGCACCCAACGGCCCTCCTTGTGAATCCGTCCAAGCTTGTGCAGGCGCTTTGCAATGGATTGCCGTGTTACTCCGAGTTCATGGGCGAGCTCTGACTGTATGCGACAGGGATCCGCGTCCAACAGTTGTTGCAGTTCCTCATCGTCAACTTTCTGTGACTGTCCTGGACGTTCTGGATCACGGAGATCGAAATTTCCCTGCTTAAACCGCTGGAACCACTATCCACACGTATTGTAGGACACAGCAGCCTCATCCAAAGCAGCACAGATCATTTGCTGGGCTTCCGCACTTTTTTCAGCTGAAACGTGGACAGGAGGCAGTGCCTCAAATGTTGCTTCTCGAACGACATTGCTTTCACCGTCAACTTTCGTCCCTTCTGTCATTATACAGCTGTGAGCGGTTGCCTGGAGAGCTGTTGGATGGCGCTGCAATCAGCCATTATCGCACATAGCCATTTACATTTGCCGACGTTTTGTGATCGCTTGCGGTTAGGGGCCGAGAACTAAGTTGCACACCTAATAGTATCTAGTACCTATAGTTCTTGAAGAAGCTTTTCCTTCTCCACAGAAACCCACTACACGTGGCCTATGTCATTTTTCTACACATACCCTACAATACACATACCCTGAATAAATAGGATTCTTTTTATTAACTAGAAAAGTGTAAGAAATGTATTGTATGCTAAAACATTCAAAATTTGCATTAAAAAAAAAAAGAAGAAGAAGAAGAAAACTGTATTTTTCTGTCTCAGAGACCGAGCCCGAACCGTAGTAAATATTATGTAACCCGAGCCTGACTCGGACTCGGCCCATCTGAGCACTGACCTGTACCACGACCGGCTGCAAGTAGAACAGCTCGTACCCGGTTAAAGAGCGATGCAGTGATTGGTTAGACAACTGCCTCTGGTTTGATCGCAGCAGGTACGAACGCTCGAACCACTAAATATCCGCCGTGCGTCGGATGGGTACGTTAAGACGTTGGACCCCGGGTACTGGCCCCCGGTAATTAATAAAGGCGTCTTCCTCCCCATTTCTTCCTCGCTTCCGTGTCACTTTCGTATCGGGCACTCTAGCCCAAATCTCCTAGCTTTCTGTATCTAAGGGTTGTTTCAGACCGGGGTCAGACACTCCCTTCCTAAAATCCTCTACATATGATCTGAGTTGTAAACTCTTGAAAAAAAAAAAAAAAAAAAAAGAACATGCAGATGGTTACGGTTCGCGTTTTAGTTCCGTGTCCGTCCACTGGCGCGCTGTTTGATTGAGATCTTCGGGGACAAATTGTTGCTATGTGTCTCTATGGAGGATTAACCTCTGATTCTCCTGGTCTGTGACCTTGTTTAAAACTGCTTTCGACTGCAGTAGATGTAGCACGAGGAAGCGAAAAGTCAGAGCTAATGGCCAAGTTTATTAATTGTTAGCGCCAATCTGTTTTCTCGTTTTGTCAATGAGTGTTTATTTACTCAGATTCGAAAAATTCTTTTTGGCCTGGAAAGCCTGAACTGTCTATCTTCGCCTTTTGGGATTTTCTCCGCGCATAGCTTCTCCACCAGGTGCGTAAAGGCAGATAATTTCGAATTTAAACTATAGTTTATTCCGTATCATTCCGATTCAAACGTTTTTTGTTGTTGTTTGTTTATTTGTTTCCTTCGATGCCTTTTACAGCCACAAATTTCCAGCTCAGTTTTTTTTTTTTTTTATAGTTTCTTTTTCAGATTAGGCACAGTTTTCCCCGCTAGGAAACGGAAACATATATCGTATCTTCCCCGATATCTCTGCTTCTAAAAGCCCTATTTTAAAAAAATTCTCTTTTCATCGGATAGAATTGTGGAGAATGTTTTAAATATATTTTCTTATCTTTTTTTTTTTTTTTTTTTTTTTTATTGGAGGTTTAACGACCACCGTGAGCAACTCAATGGGCTATAAGCAGTCGCCCGTCCCTAATTTAGGGTCACTGGTTCCAGGGAAGGGTAAGAGCCAGTGCCGTAAGACAAACACAACATCCATGCCTAACCGGGATTCGAACCCGGACCCCTTACGGACGAATGATCAGAGGCCAACGCCTTAGACCACTGCGCCACCGGGCGGCTCTTATCTTTCGGATAGAGTTAATTGTGGAGAATGTTTTAAATATAATTTATAATCTTTCGTAAGACGAAGTTTGGCCACAAGAGGGCTTTAGTGTACATTTATGTTTCCGATGCACTTGCAGCGGCATCAGTGCTACTTAAAACTTGATTTTTTAAAAATCCTTTCAGATCAGATACCGTTTACAACGGGAAAGCATATTTTGCGCATATTTGCTTTTAAAATTTATACGCAATTTTTTTCGCCACGGGATGTAAATGTATATTATATATTTTTCGACAATTCTGCTTCTACAGTTCGATTCGAAAAAAAATACATTTCTGTTGGACACTGTTCATGGCGAGGAACATTTTACATATAATTTCTAATATAATTTTTCCACTAAAGGGCGTAAGTGCATATTTTTGTTTACAACATACTTGCAGCTGTATCTTTACCTCTAATAACCAGACTTAAAAACTCCTTCTCGGTCAGTGTCAGCACGAAAACCTTTAATGTTTATTTTCTGCCCAAAACAAATATACAATCTGAGACACACATGTGCGATCTAGTTTTCTTGATATCTATGCTTCTAAAAGACCGATTAAAAATGTCTTTTAACTACGAAAATCATTGACTTCGTGGATCACTTATCATATCCTGTTGGATTTTTCATAATGCACAGTTCTAACGCTAGACGGCGTTAGTGCATTCTTTCTGTTTGCCATTGTATCTCCACTTCTAAGTACCCTATTGGAAAAAATATTTTTGTACTGTATACTTTTCGTTATGTTAAAGATTACGAACTTATTCTCTTTGAATAATGCACAGTTTACCTGCTGGGGGCTGGGGGGGGTTACGTAAAAACTTCTTGTTATCTATGCCGGAGTTGGAAACGGGTCAAAAATATTGGACCCGGATCCGGACGTAGCATAATTGGACACGACGCGGACCTGACCCGTAGAATCTGCTTTGAACTAAAAATTCGAAATTCAATTTATAATTATACATAATCGTGTATAATTATAGTGCATAATCATATATATATATATATATATATATACGGATGTAAGGTCAGGTGATGCGTAACATCACAGCCTCTCCTTGACAAATGTCAACCCCGCCTTCTCGTGGTGCATCCTGTTCCTACTAAAGGGGCTCTGACGATCGCCAATAGCGGCCCAAGTAGCACAAAATCGTTTGTAAAACGTTTTAAAACCAGTTCGGCGAGACGTTGAAAAAACGTCACAATATTACGTTTATAAAACGCTAATACGTCTCGTTGATTCAATGGTTTTTCAACCGTTGTTATAACGTTATAGCACTGTTTTTAAGACGTTTAGATGACGTTATTTAAACGTCATATTCCTTTCATTATGACGTTTAGAAACGGTTTTAACAACCGTTTAGCAACGTTTGAATGACGTTATTTAACCGTCATATTCCTTCCCTTATTACGTTTAGAAACGGTTTTAACAACCGTTTAGCAACGTTTGAATGACGTTATTTAAAAGTCATATTCCTTCCCTTATTACGTTGAGAAACGGTTTTAACAACCGTTTAGCAACGTTTGAATGACGTTATTTAAACGTCATATTCCTTCCATTATGACGTTGAGAAACGTTTTTAAGAATGTTTAGCAACGTTTAAATGACGTTATTTAAACGTCATATTCCCTCTTTATTACGTTGAGAAACGGTTTTAACAGCCGTTTAGCGACGTTTTATTTTCGATTTTACAACGTATTTTTCCTTTCTGTATTACGTTTAGTAAATGTAACAGCAACGGTTAATCAACGTCTAAATTTCCTCTATTAAACGTTGCTGTCCTTTGTGTATTACGTCAAACGTCGCAAAAAATGTTACCACAACCTTTTATCGAAGGTTATATTCCAGTTTCAAGACTTTTTTTTTTTTTTTGGCTTTACGTGTGCCGTTGCAAAACGTTAGAACGTTTCTATTTCGTTCTTGGGTCATTCCGTATAGACTCAACACAACGACTTGACCATCTCAGATTTTAATGAAATTTGGTACATAGGTGGCCTCTATATAGATTAAGAAAAATACCAAATTTCATCGTCATATATCCACCGGTTTTGAAAATACAGCTATAAAAGCAGTAATTGAAATTACTTTTTAAAGTCTGTTTATTTTTTTGTATTGAATTGTGAATTATTACAAATTCTGAATAATGAAATTAATAAAATTTTTAAACCCATGTAGTCTCAGATTTTAAACAAATCAATTAAAAATAAAACATTGATTAAATAAATAGTTTTAAATAACAAAAATACTATATCTATTGTTATTAATGAAACTTTTTTGAGATTTAGCCCAAATTTATTTTCAGTTTACATGTTTTTTTCATTTTTTTTTCATTAAACTCTTGTGTTAGGCTAAATTTGAATATAGCTTTTTAAGTAAGCCCATTATCATCCCAAGTTACAACTCACATAATCAAATACCAAACACATAGATTGTTTTTAAAAAATTTCAAATTTTTTGGTGTCGCATTTTGAAAAATTCAAAATTTTAATTTTAAATTTTAATTTTTTTAAATCTTAACCCCTATGGTGTTTGTTGTACATCAAATAAAAGAGCATAAAAAATACTACAAAAAGATACCTTTCCCATCTCTATCTTAATTAGGGGAGCTGCAATCATAATTTAAAAACATATCAATCTTATGATTTTGGGGTGTTTTTGGACATTTTATATAGCTGTATTTTCAAAACCGGTGGCTATATGACGATGAAATTTGATATTTTTCTTAATCTATACAGAGGCCACCTATGTACCAAATTTCATTAAAATCTGAGATGGTGAGATAAAAATGCCTTCAAATTGTGTTGAGTTGATACGGAATCACTCTTCAAATCTTTTACTTTGCATATTACATTGAAAACAAACTTTTCCATAATGTAGCAAAACCGTTTAAACGACGTTTCCATAACGTAGCAAAACCGTTTTAGTAACGTTTGTGCTCTGTAAGAGGGACGTACGGTAATGCTTATCTTAAAGCTGCCATGATAATCTGTTGTATACAGTCTTGTTACCTAGTCTACAAAAATTTGGGGGTAAATAAATGAAGTTCTTAGCTAACCTAAAAAATCATTTTCATCATATCATAAAATATCATTTTCATCATATGAATGCCCCTTCACAAAACTTTTCTTGTTCCTAATAGTTATTTTACTATCACTTATTTTTGTTGAAGCTTTATAAGGGATGACTTTGTCAGGAAAGTAATGTTATAAAAAAGAAAGCATTTCTATCACAGTTACTAGTGCAACACAATCTCTCACCATTATACAGAGTGTCCAAGAATTATTAAACACATTACAAAATTATGTACAAAAAAAAAACTATGAGCATTGTCTGTTTTTCTATGTCACATATTACTAACACGGTTCCTATATTTTTGTATTGCAGAATTGTTACTCCCAGAATCCAATAGATGGCGCTAGGTGTGGCCTGATGAGGAATTTATGAGAAATGCGCAATCAGTAGTCATGTCATCCATACAGCAGAAGGCGATGTGTGTGTTATGGTTTGCGGAATTAAAGTCTGTCATTAAAGTTAAAAGACGGTACCGTTTAGAGTATGGTTGTAATCCTCCGTCAACAAATTCAACTAAGCGGTGAATGAAACAGTTTAAAGAAACTGGCAATGTGGAACATCGCGGAGGAACCGGTAGGCCTAGCGTCAGAGGTGAGATGGTTGACCAAGCTATGAAAGTTTCCGACGAAGCCCCAGGAAATCCGTTCATAAAGCAAGCAGAGAACTGTGCATTCCAAAATAGACAGTTCATGATATCTTGCACAAGAAATTAGTTTCATGCTTATAAAATTCAAATAGTGCAAAAGATGCATGCAAATAATCACACTCTGCAATACGATTTTGCTGTGGATATGCTGAATCAAGTGGAAAACTATAAAAACTTTCTAAGTACTGTAATTTTTAGTGATTAATCCACATTTCATGTATGAGGTATTGTTTCACTTCGTAAACTATGTTTTGTTTGGATATGGGGCATTGAACAGCCTCATGCTGCTATTGAACTGGAACGTGATTCTCCAAAAGTTAATGTGTGGTGCGCCCTATAAAAAAGAGAAGTGATTGGCCCTTTCTTCTGTGAAAAAACCATAAATGGTGACATTTACTTGGATATGTTAGAAAATTTTCCTATACCCCAGATCAAAAGATATGACGTTTTCCAACAAGACTGCATGCCTTCGCATTGGTCAATGTGTGTACGTAAGTGCCTAAATGAGCATTTCCCCAACAGATGGATTGGGCGTGGTGGTCCCATTCCGTAGCTCCTCGCTCCCCAGATCTAACTCCATTGGATTATTTCATGTGGGGTTATGTGAAGGATCGTGCCTATCAGACACCTTGTACTGATTTGCAGGAACTGAAGCAGCATATCACAGCTGCTATTAATTCCATATCTTTTCAGATGCTTGGCAATACATGGCATGAAATCGAGTATCGCTTGGACGTACTACGAGCAACCAAGGGATCTTACATCGAAATTTATTAACATGTGTAGTTACATTGTAAGTTAGTACAGTCAGTTTCTTTCTATCTGTTTAATGTTTTGTTTTACATAATTTTGTACTGTGTCCAATAATTCTCGGACACCCTGTATATTTATTGTTCACAAGGTATACGACTTCACAAACTATGTTTTGACTCAAGTCCATTTCACTGGCTTCGTTGTGGCTGTTGCAATTTTCTTGAAAATTCAGTTGCTCATATTTAACTGAACATAAAGTAGACATTTTAAT
Organism: Macrothele yani; assembly: GCA_039090855.1. Taxonomy (NCBI): domain Eukaryota; kingdom Metazoa; phylum Arthropoda; class Arachnida; order Araneae; family Macrothelidae; genus Macrothele; species Macrothele yani. The sequence goes on from CM076991.1 coordinate 85,558,517, forward strand.
ACCACTAACATCTAAGTTATTGCAACATAAAACTGAGTCAGTTGTGTTGTTCATTTAAGAGTTTTTCGGACACATCTGAAATTTAGCTGATAGATTATTAGAAATGTGAGGTGAAATAATGCTGGGAGATAAATCAAGTAGTACTTTCACAGCTTTGTTTTTAATTTTTCTTTTAAGTGTAGCTAAAGGCTATCTGTGTTTCTGCTGCAGATCTGTGTATTTATATCTCAGTTTACGTTTCTTTATCATTTTTTCTGTATTTTTACAGAGCAGCCTTTTATTTTGGTATGTTAGTTGCTTTGTATTTTTTCAACCCATGTGTATTTGGTTCTTAATCTTTTTTTTCACTAGTTTGCGAATTTAGACTTAATTTTTGGTTATGTCTTAGTATTTCAGGAAGTTTGTTTAGTGTAATGTCCCTAGTTTATATCTTGTGCTTAGAAATGGCAATTTTTAGTTTCCGCTTGAGGGTTCTATTGTGTAACAAACAGTACGTAGCATATAAATAATTGTAAGAATCAATTGATTATGCATGTTAAAACACCTTTTTCAAAAATTTGTATGCAAATAAGATATGAAAACAGCCACCCAATCTAGTTTGTTCTGTCTTGGGTTAAATTCTGTTGCTACTTATATATACTCATTTCACGGTAACTCTTTGCATTGTTTGGCCAACCAGAAAAAAATATTTTCTTCTATTGGTTGTTCATTAATGCCATTTGTTGTTGTACTCTGACATTGTGCTGTGCTCTTCTCTCTATTTCTGTACATAACATTAACTTCAAGTTCCTAAAATGTATAAGTTCTTTTTCTGTTTCAATTCATAGGTGGTCACAAAAAGTTATAATGAAACAAATGAACAATTCATGCATTCATTTCATTATTTTCATAGGCTTCAAACACAATTCATGTATTCTGAATCATAAGAAAAAATATATATATATATATATACAGTACTCACAAAAAGTTTTGGGATATTATGGTTTCAAAAGGGAAACATGGTGATATGCATATTTAGTGACTACAGGAGATAGGTTATCAGCATAAATTAGCATCATGATGACACATCATGTGGTGTGTGTGTGTGTGTGTGTGTGCGTGCGTGTGCAAGCTCCGATAAAAGTAGCTTCCGAGAAGTAGAAAACAGGTCATTTCACTGCTTGGACTACAAGTTTGCTGAATGCATTTCCTTCAGAGTAGGATTAACTTGAAAAGATGTCCAGACGACGTTTAAGTATTGACATCAGAAATAGGGCTGTTGACATGTTACATGCAGGTGTACGGCAGATTGATGCAGTTGCTGCTTTAGGAGTTTTGCAAGCTAGCTACACACAAAATTTCTACCGAATGGAAATGCTGCAGATCAAGCAGGATTTCACCCCCCCCAATAAACAGGTGTGTGTGTGGGGGGGGGGGTTACTTAAAAAAAACCCCAAAAACACCCACTGCAAACGGTTATTTTATTTTTTTCCCAAAGAAACACACGATTTCTTTTCTGGTTAATGCTCTTGTACGTTATGTTTTTGCTCCAAGTAATTCCCAAATATATTTTATGACTTCAATAGTTGGGCTGTAGAGATAGAATATTTTAAATAAGCAATGTTTATTCACAATTAAATATTTTATTTTAAGATTTTAAATCTACTGTAGTTTCACTGAGCATTTGGCTTGGCTTCATTAGGACAAATGGAGTGCAAACGTTCAAATCATCGTGACATCATCAGCATTCTGACAGTCACTGCTTTTGGCAAGTTGTTTCCACGTGTTTGAAAGAAATCTAGTAGATGTCATGTCGTTGACAAGCCATGAGCAGTTGCACTAGATGTGGAAAGCTTCTAATATATTAAGCTTGATAGTCAAATCAGGTTTATCAATAAGCGTAGCATTTAAAAAGAAAAATCTGGTTATTTTCATGACAATGTTGGGCTATAGACGACTTCTTCAGTTCCATACGTAAGTCATGTGTTCCTTCACATGAAAACTTAAAAGCTCTATGGATCTGTCCTATACATGAAAGTCCACATTCACAAGCGATGTGATAAATTCCCCAGTTATGTCTTCAACGTAGTCTTTTGATCCACAAAAATTTGCCTTGTTTATAGATTTCAAAATAACTTTGAAATTTAAACATTTGAAAGTTCCTAAATTTCTGGACAGCTTTGTCTACAACAAAAGGACAATCTATATCAATCTATATCCTGTGTGTGCCACAATTTCTTTAAAAAAAAAATCATAACTTTTTTTTTATTTTTTTGTTTTTGTGTTTACTGACCATGGTGAGCAATTCAATGGGCTATTAGCAGTCGCCTGTCCCTAATTTAGGGTCACTGGTTCCAGAGAAGGAAGAGACCCACTGCCGTAAGACAAACACAACATCCATGCCTCACCGGGATTCGAACCCAACCCACTTGGAAGAACCGAACAGTCACCCAACCCACTTGGAAGAACCGAACAGTCTAGATTTTTGCCACTGCAGCGGCAAAAATCTAGCTTTTCTGCAAGGAATCCTCTGTAACGCATAGATGTACTGCACGATATACATGGGTAGAAAACACCAATTTGTTTCCATGACTTTTCTTTATGACTTGTCAACAACATGACACCTACTCGATTTCTTTCAATTGCATGGAGACAATTCACCAAAATCCATGATCATCAACTACCTGATGATGTCACATATGAATGTTTATGCTCCCTTTGTCCTGATGAAGCCGAGCTAAAGGCTCAACAAAACTATAGATCTTAAAATAAATTATTTAATTGTGAATAAATGTTGCTTATTTATTCTATAATTTCACACATGGTTTAATCCTTTAATTCCACTAATATTATATTTACCAACTTGGTGAAGTCACCAACTTGGTTTACTTTCACAGGGTGATCCAGTTGTACTCTACAGAGAGATCTACTGGTAGGAGGGGAAATACTGATCTGAGGGATATAAGCTCAAGTTTTAAAGCTACAGGAGGTTGTACTTAATTTACACTCATCTGTGTTTTGCATAACATCCCTAACTTTCCTAACTAGAGCCATGAATAACCATACCTGAGTAAAATTTAAAAAGAAAAAAAAATGATTTATGCAATTTCTTTATATAATTCAACTGTTTTGAATGCCCTATTATTTCTTAATGTAAATCACATTCAAAAGTTTGCCCTCATTAGTGCTGGTAAATTATGTTTATAAAATTTTATTATGAATTATGATATACCCCCAAATTTTAATTTATCTTTATATATATTAAGAATCAAGCAAGAAGAAACAAAAAGGGAAGTAAACACTGAAAAACAAGTTACTAGTAAAGTGAAAAGCCAAAATGAGCACAAGCTGCAGTTACAATTAACTGGAATGAAAATTATTAAAAAAAAAAAAAAGGAAGAGAAAAAAAGCTAAACCACTGAAGAAACCTATTGAAAGTGCTGTCATCATGGCATTCAACTTTTTCTGTTTTTTTTCCGACAGCCAGAAAGACTCCTTTGATCCCCCCCCCCCCCATCTTTTTTTTTTTTTTTTTTTTGCAGTATGGACCCAAACACAGCAAATAGCTCTAATCTCAACTTCGCATGCTCAGTAGATATGTCACTAACTCACTATTATATGCTATGCTACAAATAAATAGTCCAATATAATAACGATAATTTTACTCACAAAATGACTGAATCATACATAGTTGTTTGTGTTATTTACATGAAACTTTCATGTCTGGCTTTACTTTGCAAAAACCTCTTTGCTTCAGAAATTTTTTTGGTGCAATATCGTTTTCAATAGAAATGATGGATAAAGCCGATAGCTGTTCCTGCATCGTTGTAGATCTCAAATAAGTCTTTATCAGCTTTAATTTATTAAAACTTCTTTTCCCGCTTTCTACAGACAGGAATTGCAATATTCGAAAGCAAATCCTACTGTTGGGATAACAATGAACCATATCATACTGGAATATGAAGTTTAGAGCTTCTATTGTAGTAGCTGAGCTGCATTTGCTCATAAGTGCTTGCAAATGCCTCAGCTCTTCAAACAGTTGCTCCCCATCGATATCTTTTTCTTCACTGTCAGCATCCTTAAGGAATTTTTCTAACTGAATACACTTTTCTTTTAAAGAATCCCCTGTCAGGCAATTTCTTCAAATTATAAAGGAAACCCGAAGCGCTGGTTGGTTGGTTGGTTGGTAGATTTTTAATGGCGCAAGGGCCATAGTTGGCCAAAGAGCGCCAAACAAAAGACATTAAAACGAAACAAAATTAATAAAAAACGTACACAAGGTTAAAAGCAGGCTGATGCGGTAAAAATGAAACATGAGAATGAAGAAGTTAAAATCTAGACGAGTTTATAAAAGTCAATATCCTGTAAAAATGAAAACACTGCTCTCGTATCGCAGGCTTCACCGATAATAGTTTGCAGCGTAGCTGCTCCTTCGTCCAACAGATGAGAGTGAAAATGACGAAAACGATGAGCACAAAAACGAACACAAGTACACAAAACATGAAGGACGGTGAGACGACATTGGCACGCCTCACACAGCGGGGCACTGTCGCCACACAGCAAAAAGCGGTGAGTAAAACGACAGTGCCCAATGCGGAGACGTGCAAGAACAACCTCCTCACGACGGTTCTTCCGCAAACTAGACTTCCATAGTCCGATTTGTGGTTTGATGGCATAAAGTTTATTGCTGCCCTGCTGAGACCACAGGGACTGCCACTCGTCCAGGAGAAATGTCCGGATCAAAGGTCTAAAATCACGGAAAGACAGTGGCAGCCGAGCTGGCGACATGGAGGAAACAGACCTGGCAGAGAGATCTGCCAGCTCGTTACCCCGGATCCCAACATGGCCAGGAACCCAACAGAATCGGACCAGGAAACCATCACCCTCCAAAGTACCAAGAAGACGACGGACATCAAGGATGACAGGTGAGTCCGTGTCCTCCGGAGAAGATAAAACATGGATGACGGACTGGGAATCAGAGCAAACCATAGCGCGACGAAGTGATCGAGACTGTATGTGGCACAAAGCGAGGTGTACCGCACGCATCTCTGCCGAAAAGACAGTGGATTCAGGCGGAAGCCTCTCAGCATGTGAGGCTTCGCCACACACAAAAGCGGATCCAACGACATCCCCGGACCTCGAGCCATCGGTGAACACAGGCACGAAATCCGGGTAGACAGACTGTATTTCAGCAAAGAGCTGCTGGTACACCAGAGCAGGAGTGGAAGACTTTGGCCACACACAAAGAGAAAGGTCAGCCGTTGCTAGAACGGACTGCCAAGGAGGACGGTTGAAAAAGGTGGTCAAACCAATCCTTGACAAGTTTAGACCAGCATCGCGCACTATGGCAGACATCCGAATCCCGAACGTCGGAACACAGGAGGGGCGGTTGGAAAACAAGCGGACACAGTCCGGTTGGAAGATGGAACCATGCAGGGGATGATCAGGAAGAGATTTCAGTTTTGTGTAAAACTGAAGAGACAGCTGCTTACGACGGATGCACAACGGCGGCTCATGAGCCTCCGCATACAGGCTATGCACGGGAGAGGTACGGAAAGCACCAGCACATAGCCGCAATGCCTGGTGATGGACGGGGTCCAAAGGCTTTAAAACCGATGGACGCGCTGAACCGTACGTAATGCATCCGAAGTCTAACTTTGACCGAATCAGAGAATGGTAAATGCGAAGCATTGAGCACCTGTCGGCCCCCCAAGATGTTCGGGAGAGGACCTTCAGGATACTCAATGACTTCGTGCACTTCACCTTCAAAGACTGAATGTGAGGCCGGAAGGTGAGCGCTCGGTCAAACGTTAGCCCAAGGAACCTGGCTTCTGACACCACAGGGATGGTAGAACACCCCAGACGGAGGCTGGGGTCTGGGTGAAGACCCCGTTTACGACAAAAATGCACGCAAACGGTCTTCTGCGTCGAGAAGCCAAAGCCATTTTGGGAAGCCCAGTGAGAGATCTTGGTAATGGCAGACTGGAGCTGTCTCTCGATGGTGCGCATGTTAACTGACGCGCAAGAGATCTGCAGATCATCCACGTACATGGTTCCACGAACCGTCGGAGGAAGCAGGTGGAAAATATGGTTGACACGAAGGATGAACAGAGTGACTGATAAAATGGAGCCTTGAGGTACACCCTGTTCTTGCGAGTACACCGCAGAGAGGGTCGACCCGACGCGCACACGGAAACTCCGGTCCTGGAGAAATCCGGCGATGAAAGATGGTAAGTTTCCCCGCAATCCGCACTCGTGCAGATCACGGAGAATGCCGTATCTCCAGGTACGGTCATAGGCTTTCTCCATGTCGAAGAATACGGAGACCATGTGCTGACGTCGGACAAACGCCTCCCTGACAGATGTCTCAAGGCGAAGATGATTATCGGTGGTGGATCGAGATGTGCGAAATCCACTCTGATGAGGTGAAAAAATGTGATGAAACTCCAGATAAAAAATGAGACGAAAATTAATGATACGCTCGAGTACTTTGCAAAGGCAGCTCGTCATAGCAATTGGTCGGTAGTTCAACGGGTTAGTGGGAGCTTTACCAGGTTTGGGAACAGGAACGACAATGGCGGTGTGCCAAGATTCGGGAAAGACATGCTCTTGCCAAATCCTGTTAAACAGGATTAGCAGACATTCAAGAGAGGACGGAGAAAGGTGCTTCAGCATTTCGTAATGGATGTTATCCGGTCCGACAGATGTCCGGCCGGACCGATTCCGAGCGGTCTTCAGCTCCACGGCAGTCAGCGGGCTGTTGTAATCTGTGGCAGAAAACGATCCAAAAGAAATCTTGGACCGTTCAAGCCGCGGCTGTAACTGCCGGAACGAAGCAGGGTAATTGCTGCTGCTGGACACCGAAGAAAAGCGGCGCCCAGACAGTCAGCAATACCCTGAGCGTCAGCAACCGTCCCTCCACCACTCTCAAGAATGGAGATTTCCCCAGATGGGTACCGTCCCCGAATCTTACGGATCCTGTCCCAAACGATCTTAGGGCTGGTATTGGTGTTAATCCCGGATACATATTGTAACCAGGACTCCCGTTGACTACGCCTACGAACCAATCGCGCGTAGGACTTGGCTTTCTTGAAAGCAAGTAGGTTCGCGTCGGTGGGGTACCGACGAAACCTACCCCAAGCCCGATGTTGGGCCCGACGAGCTGCCATACAAGTGGAATTCCACCAAGGTCTCGGGCAACGTGGAAGTTTAGTCGACGTCCTGGGGATGGTAAGTTCTGCCGCTTGCACAATACAATCCGTTACCGCCGCAACAGCGTCATCGACCGTTCCCGAGGTCACCACAGCTGGAGTAATAATCGCTGAAGCCGTGAATGTGTCCCACTTGGCACGATCAATATTCCATCTAGCAGGGCGAGTAGGGTAACGGTACCCGCCACCCGCGAGACGGAGAAAGATGGGAAAGTGATCGCTGCCAAGGGGATCACCAGACACGCTCCAGGACCAGTCAGGATATAAAGATGGTGAACTCAGAGACAGATCAATGGCTGAGTACGAGCGGGTGGGTTCATGAAAGTAAGTAGTAACTCCGGTGTTGTGGAGACAGAGGGACGTGTTGGAGAGAAGGGACTCAACAACACGGCCCCTGGAGTCTCGAGTTGTAGAACCCCACAACGGATTGTGAGCATTAAAATCTCCTAAGATGAAGAAAGGAGGCGGCAGTTGGTCAACTAAATCTTCCAGATCCGAAAGGCTTACAGCTTCATCTGGCGGTATGTAGAGGGAACACACCGTGAACAGTGTGTGCACAGAAAGTCGCACTGCCACTGCCTGCAAAGTCGTCCGAAGGGCAACTGCAGCGACAGGAATACCATGAGGAACCACGACGGCCACCCCACCGCAGGCAATAACGCCATCCAGGTGAACATGGCGGAAAAGAGAATATCTCCGCAACGAAGGAGTGTCCGTCGTGCGAAGCTTTGTCTCTTGGAGACACACGCACACAGGTGTGTGCGAAGACAGTAAACCTTTCAAATCATCAATGCGTGATCGCAGACCTCGGCAATTCCACTGAATGAGCGTGGCCAGAATGAAAAATGTAACGAAAGAAGGAAAAAGACAGACGACTAGAACGTCTCACTGTCGTCCATCACCTCCAACCCATCGGCAGTGTCTGGAGGTAACACAGGGCTGTGTTTACCCCCTGTGTTGAGAGGCTGTTTTTGCTTGCTCTGTTTCGGGGATGATGAGCCGGGTCTCACCTTTTCTGGCTTCTTCTTTGCAGTGCCCTGGGTCCCTGTGCTGGTAGATGGTTTCGGCGTAGAAGGTTTAGGCGACGATGTAGATGTCGCCTTGGATGCAATGCGGCGAGACTGCAGCGCTGCCATTCCAGCAGCGACGATGTCCTCAAAATCATAAGGACAACGCGCCGGGATGGCCGCCTCAGTCTGAACCGCAACAGTAGCCTTCTGCACCACAACCGAGGCATAGGAGCGTCGGCCGGATGGAAGAGGAGCTATCCGCCGCCTGGCCTCAGGGTAGGAAAGATGTTCAGTGGTCTTCAGGCGCTGGATAGCCTGCTCCTCGATCCACTTGGGACACTGCTTAGAAGACGCAGAGTGGGAACCCTCACAATTCACACAGTGATCCACCTCAGCGGAGCAGTCCGCCAAAGAGTGTTCAGCTGAACCACAGCGCCCACACTTTGCTACATTACGGCAAGACTGCTGGGAGTGACCGTAATGCTGGCACTTGAAACATCTCAGGGGGTTCGGGATGTAGGGCCGAACATCGAGACGCAAGTACCCCGCCTTGATGGAAGTTGGCAGGGTAGGTGAGTCAAAGGTCAGGACGATGTTCCGGGAGGGAATAGACTTCCCATCCCGCCTGAAAAGGATACGCCGAACCCCAGTGACATGTTGGTCCCCGAGTTCAACCAACAATTCCTCATCACTGCATTCGAGCAGGTCGCGGGAGTTGACCACACCGCGAGAGGAATTGAGGTAGCCATGGGGTGAGATCTGCACAGGAATGTCCAGCAGAACGGTCGTCTCCAGCAGGGTGGCACTGTGACGTGGATGAGATGTCTCCACAAGAAGATCCCCTGACGGGAGCTTCTTAACACTCTTCGGAGAGCCCGCAACGGCCTGAAGAGCCTTATTAATCCAGAAAGGACTCTTCGAACTGAGAGACTGAGCCGGATCAACTGAATGAATCAGAAGAAACAGAGCATTGCAATTCGTAGTTAGTAGTTTCTTAGTGGAGGAGGGCGACCCGTCCTCCACACGGCGCTTCAAATTTACAGCGTGGGAAACACTTTGTGTTGCCATGAGGGAGAAAAAGATTCGTCCGCCAACCTCCCCACCCACAACCGAGCCCAACGAGGGAGAACCGGAGGTCCGCAAGCCCAAGAGGACGCAGGCCCGAAGCGCTGAAAAGTTTTTGCAACTGAGTAAATCTTTCCTGAATGGCAAACAATGCGCTATCAATGAGTGGATAGAAAACCATTGATATATATATGGTTCGCAATCTGTAGGAGCTTTGTGTTGCAGTTTTCATAATAAAAAGTGTTTTTTTCCCGCTTTACCCTAGGCTGTGGGAATTTGGGATTTATTTCCAAGATGTACATAACAAAAAGGCTTGTCACTCAAGCCTTATTGTTATACACTGAGTTGCCACTTTATTATTACCACCCCTCAGTACTTCGTTGGGCCATCTTTTGCCTTTAATACTACGTCGATGTAGATTCTTCGTGGCATGGACTCCACGAGATGTTGATAGGTGGTTTTTTGAATCTAAGACCATGCTTGATGAATAGCACTTTCCAGGAGTGTGAAATTGCAGGGTTGTGTATCCAGCTGTTTGATGGCTTGTTCAACTTCATCCCACAAATTCTCAATGGGGTTGAGATCTGGAGATTGTGGGGGCCAGCTAAGCAAAGTAAACTAACCGGCATTTTCCTGAAACCAATCCTGTACAATACGAGTACTATGGCAAGACGCATCATCTCGTTGAAAGTAGCCATCGCCATTGGGATAAACCATCCACATGACAGGATGTACTTGGTCTGCAACGATGTTTAGATATGATGTGCCAGTCAGACGTTGATCAACATGAATTAAAGGGCCCAAATCATGCCAGAAAAACATTCCCCAAACCATAACGTTGCCTCCACCAGCTTGAAGGGTTGTAGCAATGCATTTGGGGTCCATGCTTTCGTGCTGTTTCCGCCAAATTTTCACTCGGCCATAGGCATGGTGCAACTGAAAACGTGATTCATCGGACCAAATAATTTTTTTCCAATTATCGACTGTCCAATCCTTATGCTCCTGTGCGAAGTAGAGACATTTTCTCTTGTTAACTGCAGACAGCAAAGGTGTTCGAACAGGCCTCCTCCTGCCATATCCCATCCGTGCCGTGTACGGCAAACAGTGCGTGCACAGATCATTTGAGGGATCCTTGATTAAGATGGTCTGTAATTGCTGCACTGTTACCTATTACCAGTCTGGACACTCCGGTCCGCCCGGAGAGAGCAGTCACTAGACGACCACACGTTGCACGTAGAGACCCAGTTTTTTGGCTGACAGTCCAGTCTTTAAACACTTTAACAACAGTGGCTCTGGAACATTTCATGAATGCGGCGGTTTCAGTGATACTCGCTCCATGGCTCCGAGCTCTTACAGTCGTCCCACGTTGAAAGTCCGTCAAATTGCATTTTTTACCCATCTCGTCACCCAAAAATCACTTCTACTACTGTCGCAAGCACTAAGCTTTCCCTTTTATACTAGCCTCACCCTCTGGCGGCAACAGCGTGCAGCCATAGCTCATTTGCTTAAAACTGTCAGGTAGTCATAATAAAGTGGCCACTCAGTGTATATAAAAATGTCAACAAACATCAGGAACGAACAAAAAAAAAAAAAAAAAAAAAAAAAGGTTCATTTTTTTCCCCCTGAAAACCCAAATGCGTAAAAAAGCAGCAGAGAAGAATTCTCAGAAAAAAAAAACGCACAAGAATTGAAAATGCTTCTTGTTGTTGGTGGTATATATATAGGAACTCTGCATGTGTCAGAGAAACAACAAAGGAGTATTCAGCTTTCATTTTTGTGGCAAATACAGACTAGCTCATAAAAGAAAAAAAGTTAGCGGATAATTTTACTATGTAAGAAAATTTATGGGCATCCTTTCCATTTGGTGGCTGCCTACCTGGCCGGTAAATATGTATATTAGCGTCCTAAATTATTTCGTCGGAAAAATGTCAGTACCTCGAAAAAGTGTGACGTAAAGATTTTAGAGTACGGAAATTAATGGCAAATGGTGCAGAAATTTCATATTTTAAATGTGTTTTAAAGATTTTCTATCATAATATTGAACTGTGAGTGATGCTGTGAAGAGACGCTGCGGTAGGCCTAATGCATCGCCAGAGGTGCATTCAAATAAAATGTGACTGCATACACAACCATTGAAACAGAAAACTTGCTGCAAACCCGCAAATCACGATAACAATGGAACGAGATAATTTAAAGAAAAATTAATATAACAGTAAATAATTATTAGAACATTACAGATTCCAGAGAGGGCAAAAGGACATTACGACTGAATCCGCAAAAATGTGTGTAAAATGGACCTTAAGGCCAAAACTTAAAAATTTTTGGACTATGAACCTCATAAAAACAAGAGACTAATTTTTATATCAAGAAAAGCAGTTCTGTTAATGAACCTTCAAAAATTATATAGCATCTTTAACAACTTAATTCAAAAATAGTACTTATAAAATATATAAGGAAAATATTTTATTTTAATAACTGGCAACTGCAAGAGTAACCTGGCAATAAAATAAAAAAAATCTTTCTGTGTAAATGAAACTTTTGTTACAGTTCCTATATATTGAGAACAGGCCTTGATAAAATCAAGAGGCCAGAAACTTCTGCAAAAACAAAATAACTATCGGAAGATGTGAAAAATAGTTGAACATTCTCATGTTAAGATAGAATTAAATATATTAATCTTAGTAAAACCTTAAGTGTTTTAATTGCTGTAATAACATTTTTATTTTTTTTAATCTACAAGCAAAAACTATCTGCAAAATCTGCTAATAATTTGCAAACTATCCACATATGGCGTACGCGTGTACGTCTATATTGTGCGACTCTGTGCATCGCTACGGCGACGATGTGAAGCTTAGCTTCATTGAAAGGAAGATTCGCTGCAGCGTTTAATTCACGCGCGGACGACTACAAGTCCAAGCGCGTATTTTGTTACCACGAGAGCGAGCCGTGTTATACTCATACGCTACACAATATAGTTCGTTCATGTTTTGTCATTGTTTTTAAAGCGATGTTGAGAAATTTTTCGTTCTTTCGCATACTCGTGGTATGCGAAAGAACGTAGAAAAGCATGTTAGAAAGTACTAACATGCTTTTCTATGTTGTATAGGAAACTGGGGAACTATAACTTTCGGTTCTGGTTTGAACAGCTTCCATTCATAGCTGATTTGCTGTGTCACTGCACCTTTGGTTCTCCTGTGTTAATAGCTTGTTCGCAGGCCAGTTTCTATCTTACTCATACATATCTTTTGCAAATCGAAGAGTTTTTTCCCAGTTTTTCCTGCCAACAACATACAGGATACAACAAAATAAAGGGTGGATGCTGTGGACCTATTTTCTGTAGCGTATCACTACATTTATCGCTCTCCTGCCAACAACATAACCTCTTTCTCTTGTACTCTTCCGCCCATCATTTTGGTACAGCAAGAAACCTTCCTTTTAAAGGACCAAAGCTTCATATTCTTTGCCGTAGCAATACATTAGGCCTACCGCAGCTTCTCTTCACAGCGTCAGACTCACAGGTCAATATTACGAAAAAAATATATCTTCAAAACACATTTAAAATATGCAATTTTTGCACCATTTGACATTAATTTCCATACACTAAAATCTGTACATCGCACTTTTTCCAGGTACTAAAATTTTTTCAATGAAATAATTTAGGACGCTAATCTACACATTTACCACCTGGCCTACCTACCCCTTGGACCGGCCCTGGCTGGAAAACCACAAGATCGAATCCTTACAGCTACCTCAGGTCTGACCTTAATACTACTAAGAAAATTTGGGAATCTATACAGCAACGTTTAGATAACCGCATTCCATACCCCAGTATACTGGCAGACCTCTGTAATGTGTTGACTAATATGGGACTAACTGCACCAAACACTAATCAATAATGTCACTGCAAGTATGCTTCGTAGGTGTCAAGACGTTCTTCGACACATAGGTAGTGTTACTGGATACTGAAATCCAGAGGTTTGGACATTCTCTGAATATACACTTTTGTCTATAATGTGGTACTACTTGTTGTGAGCAGAAATTGCCCATTGAATTGTTTTTGCAAACACACTCTGGCGTTTGTTACGTGGCTTCACTTCATGCAATATCCCTAACTTTTTGTGACCAGTATATATATATACATACATACATTGCTGAAAAAAAATGTGTACAATCAAACTGTGACAGTTTGTACGGCTTTTCTACACAGCGTAGCTACGTGATCCAGCCTTTAATCTGTTGCCCTTAACGATCTGATAATAGAAGAGATCCATAATTCAGAGAAAGGCTAATTAGGAAGCACTGGCCTAGTCGGAAAAGTATTAATCCGACAGTGAATAGAAATATTGGTTTGTGGCTCTCTAATTTAATTGCTTAGAAAAGATTATTCATTCAGAGAAATCTGAAGATACAGACTCAACTAGCAAATACAAAAATTGGTCTATTACTCTTGCCATTTGGGAACAAACAGCTACAAAATTCAAAGTGAACATTAAATTCAAAACCAGTAGCACCAAAAGTAAACAGCTATCAAGATGGTTTTGAAGCATTACAGAAACAAAGGAGCAATGATATGTGTTCAAAAATAATATTGTCGAGAGAAAATTAATTCAAATTAGAAAAAAAATTCTCATAAAACTATACTTCCAACCAAAGTAATAGAATGTAAAAGTATGTGCGCACGCCGATAGTTTTCAAATTATTAGCAGATTTTGCTAATATGGGCACATTTGGACGTTTGTGGCTTCTAGATTTTATCAAGGCCTGTTTCTCAGTACATAGGAACTGTATCAAGTTTCCTTTACACAGAAGGAATTTAAATTTTATTGCCAGGTTCCTCTTGCAGCAACTAGTTATTAAATTAAAATCTTTTCCTAAAGTAATTTGTAAGTCGACAGTATTTTTTTTTTAATGGAGGTTTAACGACCACTGTGAGCAACTCAATGGGCTATAAGCAGTTGCCCGTCCCTAATTTAGGGTCACTGGTTCCAGGGAAGGGAGGGAGCCAGTGCTGTAAGACAAACACAACATCCATGCCTCACCGAGATTCGAACCCGGACCCCGTTCGGACGAATGATCAGAGGCCATCGCTTAGACCACTGCGCCACTGGGGGCAGCACAGTAATTTTTGAACTAAGCTGTTGAAAATACTATTTATAATTTTTAAAGGTTCATTAATGGAACTGTTTTCTGGGTATAAAATGTTTCTTTTAATTCTCTTGTTTTTATGAGGTTCAAAAATCCAATATTTTGCCATAAAGGTCAATTTCACACACATATTCAATTGTATTTTGCCGTCATCGGAATTTGTAATGTCCTAATAATTATTTTTTAATTGTTTCTTTAAATTATCTTATATTGTCATCGTGATATGCAGGTTTGCAGCAAGTTTTGTTTCAATGGTTGTGTTCACAGATACATTTTATTTTTATACAACTCTGCTTCCAACTTTTCCCACCCCTGCATTCCTGAAATTTGAACAAAAATTTAGTAAACTGTAACTGGAAAAGCAAAGCAACTGGCCACCTTGCCTGTGACAGGTTCAATAGCATTCCTCTGCTTCATTATTTGATAGGCACAACTCTGATATGTGGAAGGGGGAGATGGGCACATTTGAATGTAAGTGTGTACTCCCACAGTCTAACAAAATGTTGCATTGGATATTTGTATATATTCCATTTGGATACAGATACATTATGATTTCAGTAAGCTTAATTCACATCTGGTATAAAACGTGCATTTTCAAAAAAAAAAAAAAAAAAAAAAAAGTTAAATTTTTGAGTGCCTTACGTAGACTTTGAATTGTGACTGACAATATACACTGCCGGACAATTGCTAAGGACGGATGACAATAGCAACGATAGCAACCATAAAATGGAAGGCAGGAAAATGTAAAAATCAGCATAAGTGCGGGATACAGTAAGACGTGTTGTGCGTATGCAAATTTTGGATTGTCGAACTTGTTCGTGACGTCATAGCACTGATAAGAGATATAAAGGATTTGACGCGTATTGACCGTTGTTGTTCAAACGCAAAGTTGAAAGGGAAAGAATCAATTGACGAACTTGCAATTTTCAGTATGTCTTCCCGACATCACCTAGATGATTTTACGCGTGGCCGTATTATTGGCAAGATTGAAGAAGGGCGAAAAATAACAGATGTTGCCAGGGAGTTCGACGTCAGCCACAGTGTTGTTTCAAGGCTTTGGAAATCATTTCAAACAAATGGAGAGTGTAGCAAATGTCACAGGGGAGGTCGTGCTCGCAGTACGATACCTGCAGAAGATCTGTACATAGTGCTGTCAACAAAAAGACGCCGGCGCAGCACAGCTAGTGAGGTAGCAAATCAGTTTATGGCTGCTACTGGCAAGCGGATCTCCCGAAAAACTGTCGCCAGACGTTTGCGTGAAGGAGGACTATAAGCCCGCCGTCCTGTTGTGCGCATTCCATTGTCCAGACGTCACCGTACCGCCCGTTTTCATGGTGCCATCAACATCGCAATTGGACTGATAAAGACTGGTCTGCTCTCCTCTTCTCAGATGAGAGCAGATACAGTCTATCGTCTGATTGTCGACGACAACTGATCTGGCGTGATAGTGGTACTACACATTGTCCAGCAAACATACAGGAAAGGGACCGATATCCGACATGTAGTGTCATGGTATGGGCTGGCATCATGATCAATGGCCGTACGTTCCTCTATGTGCTTCCAACTGAGACTATGACTGGACAACGATACATTAATGATGATCTGCTACCTCATGTTCGCATGTTCCGTGGTGCTGTCGGTGATAGATTCATTTTCATGGACGACAACGCAACATGTCATCGAACAGTCGCTGTCCAGGAGTGTCTTGAGAGCGAGGATACTCAACGCCTCGTATGGCCAGCACGTTCTCCAGATCTGAATCCCATTGGAAATGTGTGGGATGCTTTGGGGAGGAGTCTTGCTGGTCGCCAATGCCCTCCAATAAACAAGGACACCCTCATCCGTGCACTGACAGAGGAATGGGATAAATTACCCCAACAGCTGCTTGATAATGTTGTGCAAAGCATGACACGACGTGTGGAATCTTGCATCGCCCTCCATGGTGGCCATATCCCGTATTGACATCTTACGCCTGAACGCCTGCGGACGGTAATTGCATTTTTTTCACGTTTACGTATTCTGCACAAAATGGCCTGTTTGTCCCTTGAACACGTTCCAAAGCCTTCTGGATTTCAGAGCACAATAAATTGTCTTTCTTGTAATGTCCTGGCATTCTGACATTATTTTATTTCACTTGGCATCCAACCACACTTACTTTTTTATGCGCTATATAGCCGTTTATGATCCGTCCTTAGCAATTGTCCAGCAGTGTACTTCTTGGCCACAGGACTCTGTACAGGGTGGGTTTTGAATTTTTTTCAACCTTGAAGCTTTCTGGATTTAATAAGTATCTCTCCAACAGCTTATTCCATTTGTTACTCTATACACAATATATTTCTTGCAAAAAAAACTGGCTGAATGAGCCCTAAGAAATGCTGATCTAATATATGATAACAGTAATATAGAGTATCCTTTATAACTAACATACCAATAAGCTGCGTTTGTAACAATGTTTGCTACACGGAAGCACATTTGAGTAATTAAGTATAAATTCAATACTCTCTAAACATTTGAAGAATTAGAATTTCTTTACAACTAGCTGCATTTGTTATTTAAAAATCTAACCAAATATTCAGTAGCTCATAAAAATGAAAAGGTCTAAAATTTCGTTTCCTTGAAATATATTTTTGTTACTCTTTCACGAAAATACAAAATTAAAAACGAATCAGCTGTGTTTAGATCCGAAAATCTAACAAATTCTTTACTACTCCTAGTTTAAAATGCAGTCGATGATATATATACCTGTTAAGAAAATACATGAATGTGTTCACGTGTTAAGCCTACCTCCACGTGTTACGAAACGAATACATGAATGTCTTCACGTGTTACGGGAATCTCCACGAGTTACGAAGCGAATACATGAATTGTTTTCGAAATCGAAGCCTATGAATTGAAACAGGAAAAGAACTTACCTTTTAAGAACGATAAAATCCATCGATTAGGCATGCAGTTCGGGACGATCGAGCTCAGCCTTGCCATAACTCACCGTCCGTAGTACAAGTGACGTAACAGCAGGTTAGAGAACGACGCAGCCGCAGACCAGAAGCTGCTTGAAAACCAATGGAATAAAATCTTCTAGTCGTATAAGCAAAAAAAAAAAAGGCGGAATTCAATAATCTTTATCAATTATACACAAGCTTACTGTTTTATCAACAGTATAATTTTGTTCTTTTTTGCCTGAATGTAATGTCACGCCAAAGATTAGCTGTGACCTTGCTAACATGACGAAAATGCAACGTTTAGCAAACGTAATGAATGTGACAAAATCGCAACGGTAACGGATGTAACATTTAACAAACGTTTATCAAACGTAGTCTTTGTACGGAAGACCAAATATAAACTTTTGCAACCGAAATGCGACGTCTTTTAAACGTCACGTGCTACTTGGGGGTATAACTATACCATCGGGATTAGAGGAAATTCTATCCCACACTCACCAACCCGCTTGGCCAGCGTGGTGAGTTATGGACAAACCCCTCCAAAATGACTCCACAACTTAAATCTCGGCCCTCAGTCTCCAGCAGCTGGAATGTACCTGGCCAAGGCAGCGGCCAGTGCGACATGAAGGCAGAGGGTGCTAAGAATCCCCGGAGGACCGGACTAGGCTGCCATCTGATGCTGACCTTGGCAACGTACAATGGACGCTCCCTATCTTCTGATTCAAGGCTTCTTGAATTGGAAGAGGAACTACAAAGGATCAAGTGGGACATCGTGCGGCTAAGTGAGGTAAGGAGAAAAGGAGAAGATCTCATCGAACTGAAAAGTGGACATCTCTTCTACTATCGTGGGACAGATACTGGCAGAACTAGTGGTGTTGGATTTATAATAAACAAGAAACTGAAGGATAAAGATTGTAGAAGTTGAAAGTTCCTCTGACAGAGCTGCACGGCTTGTTATCCAACTCTCGAAAAGATACCAGGCTCAGATTATTCAAACTTATGCACCCACCACAAGTCATCCTGAAAAAGAAATTGAAGAATTTTATGAGGAAATTTGTCATCTAAATAATAAAGATAAGCAGCACTTGAAAATAATTATGGGAGATTTTAATGCAAAAATAGGGCAACGGCAACAGAATGAAACTTCAGTAGGTAAATTCGGTCACGGCAACAGAAACCAGCGTGGAAATACTCTCGTTGAGTTTGCAGAGGCAGAAGGGTTTTTCATCTTGAACTCCTTCTTCAAGAAAAAAGCCACACAGGAAATGGACATGGAGACATCCAAATGGGACGACAAGTGAAATTGATTTTATTATGTGTAACAAAAAATTCGTCATAGAAGACTGCAGTGTGCTAAACAAGTTCAACACAGGTAGTGACCATAGATTGGTGAGATGTAAGATGCACCTCAACACTAAACTTGAACGTGGCAAGCTCATAAGACAAACAAAATCTATTGACATAACCAACCTTAAAAAACACCATAATACCTTCAAGTTGGAACTGAAGAACAGGTTCTCTGCTTTAAAAGGCCTAACATCGGAAGAAGTGGACATCTCTGAAGTTAACAGAAAAGTAACCAAAGCTCTTATGGAAACAGCAACAAAATTAGCTGGGTCTAAGAACAAGTTGCATGTAAATAAATTATCAGGAAAAACGAAAATGTTGATGCAAAAAAGAAGAGAGATGAGGACAACTAAAGAAGATGTGACTTCCAAAGTGGAATATATAGAGCTATGCAAGACAGTACGAAAAAGTATCACTGAAGACGTAAGAAAATTCAACTGTGAACTAGTGAGGAAAGCAATTGAAAACAACCAAAGCCTAAAGATAGCAAAGGGAAATCTCAGTAAGGGAAGAAAACAGATTATGGCACTGAGAAAAGAAGATGGTTCTGTAACAAGAAATAGAGGCGAAATTTTGACAAGAGTGAAAGATTTCTACTCCAAATTATATGAAAGGGATGATACATGCACTCCAGACATCATGAAAGATACCAGTACCAGAGTTCCTCCAGTCCTTCCAGCAGAAGTTGCACATGCAATCAAGAACATGAAGCGGGGGAAAGCTCCAGGAGAAGATGGAATTACTGTAGACATCATACAAGAAGCAAGTGGAGAAATCGAAACAGTACTCGCCCAAATTTTCACTCGATGCCTTAATGAAGGAAAGATTCCTGAGGATTGGAACACCGCTACAATGATCCTGCTACATAAGAAAGGTGACATTGAGGATCTCGAAAACTACAGACCTATCAGCCTCCTATCAGTAGTTTATAAAATCTTCACTAAAGTTCTTTCACACCGCTTGAAGGTAACACTGGACATGGCTCAACCGAGAGAACAAGTTGGATTCAGGAGTGGCTACAGCACAATAGATCATATCCATGTGCTGAGAGAACTAATTGAAAGAGCGAGGGAATGTGAACTTCCATTGTGCATGGCTTTTATCGATTATGAAAAAGCCTTTGATTCGGTGAAACCATCAGCAGTTACAATGGCTCTGAAAACCTGCGGTATTGAAGATGCATACATTAATATTATTAATAACATCTATGAAAATGCAAGTGCAAAGATTAGGCTGTTTGAAAATACAACACACATAAAAATTAGAAAGGGAGTGAGACAAGGTGACACCATATCTCCGAAGCTCTTTAATGCCACATTGGAGGAGTTTTTCAGTCACTGAGCTGGGAAAACAAGGGGATAAAGATTAATGGAGATTATCTAACCCACCTTCGTTTTGCTGATGACGTAGTCATTTTTGCAACTAGCCCATCAGAGCTGCAGAGTATGATCCAAGAACTTGCTGACAAGAGTAAAGAAGTGGGATTAAAAATGAACTTTCAGAAGACAAAAGTGATGTTCAATGCTTTTACAAGAAATGAAGATTTATCGATTGATGGAGAAAAGCTGGAGATAACAGACACGTACGTTTATCTTGGACAGCAGATATCAAGTGAGAGTCGCATTGATGAAGAAATTAATCGGCGTACAAAACTTGCCTGGAGAGCTTTTGGAAGAAACAGCATAATTTTCAAGAGCAATATGCCATTATGTCTTAAAAGAAAAGTGTTTGATCAATGCATCCTTCCAGTGCTTACGTATGGTGCAGAGACGTGGACCTTAACTAAAAGAGACATACAAAGGCTGCAGACAACTCAAAGCAGCATGGAGAGGTGCATGCTTGGTGTAACCAGGAGAGATAAGAAGAGGAACTCGTGGATCCGAAAAATGACAAGAGTGGAAGACATCATGATCAGAGTTAAATCCCTGAAATGGCAATGGGCTGGACATACTGCCAGAAGGACAGATCATCGATGGACAGCCGAAATTTTAGATTGGATTCCAAGGGACAGGAAAAGACCCAGAAGAAGACTACATGGGAGATGGGTGGATGAAATTCGAAAGTATGCAGGGGTGACATGGAGGAGACTGGCACAAGACAGACCGTTGTGGAGGAAACTTGGGGAGACCTTCGTCCAGCAGTGGATTGATAATGGTTGACAATGATGATGATGATGATATATATATAGACAACCGATTCCTACATTTATCTTGGGCAGCAGATATCAAGTGAGGATCACATTGATGAAGAAATTAATCGACGTATAAAACTTGGTTGGAGAGCTTTTGGAAGAAACAGTGAATTTTTTAAGAGCGGTATGTCATTATGTCTCAAAAGAAAAGTGTTTAATCATTGCATCCTGCCAGTGCTTACGTATGGAGCAGAGACATGGTCCTTAAATAAAAAAGACATACATAGACTACAGACAACTCAAATAAGCCTGGAAAGATGCGTGCTTGGTGTAACCAGGAAAGATAAGAAGAGGAACTTGTGGATAAGGAAAATGACAGGAGTGGACGACATCATGCCCAGAGTGAAATCACTGAAATGACAATGGGCTGGACATGTTACCAGAAGAACGAACCACCGATGGACAACTGAAATTTTAGACTGGATTCCGAGGGACAGGAAAAGACCCAGAAGAAGACCCCCATGGGAGATGGATGGATGAAATTCGAAAGTATGCTGGAGTGACGTGGAGGAGACAGGCCCAAGACCGACAATTGTGGAAGAAATTTGGGGAGACCTTCATCCAGCAGTGGATTGATAATAGTTGATGATGATGATATATACACTGAACTGCCAGAAAAACTAGTACAGACGAGCTTATGCAAAATACATAGCAACGTCACCTATGCGCGTACTCGGTTGCATCTGCCAGTGCGTATATAAAGCGATAGACATCCTTGCCAGCTGTCAGAGCTGTTTTAGGCATGAGAATGACAAGTAATAACGATTTAAGCGATTTTCAACGCGGTGTGATAGTTGGCGCTTGTGAGATGGGCCATAGTATTTCGGAGGTAGAAACGAAGTTCGGATTTTCACGGACGACCATTGCAAGGGTGTATCGTGACTACAAGAATTCCGGCAAAACCTCCAACCTACGATACCAGTGTGGCCGTATAAAGACATTGGGTGAAAGTGATCATCGTCGGCTGTCAAGAATCGTTTCACGCGATAGGCGTGCAACACTCTCGCAGGTATCATTGGAATTCAATGCTGGAGCCTCAACAAGCATCAGCGTCCGGACTGTGCAACGTATCCTGCACGATATGGGCTTTGGGAACCGACGCCCAACTCGAGTCCCCTTGATGGGTGCACGACACAGAGCTATGCGCCTCTCTTGGGCACGGCAACACCGCCACTGGACACTTAATGACTGGAAACAAGTAGCCTGGTCTGTCGCGTTTCCAATTGTATCGGGCAAATGGAATGACTCCTGTGTGGCGCAAACTCCATGAAGCCATGGATCCCGGCTGTCAACAGGGAACTGTACCGGCTGGTGGTGGGTCCGTAATGGTATAGGGTGTGTTTAGCTGGACTTTACTGGGACCCTTGGTACGTCTACAAACATCTGTGACCTGCCAACGCTATGTGCGCATCCTTTCTGACGCGGCACACCTGTTCATGTCCTGCATTCATGCTGATGGGTTGGGCCTGTTCCAATAGGACAATGCACCTCCACACAAGTGTCGGGACGCCTCATTATGGTTCGAGGAGCATTCATCTGAGTTTGGGTTGTTGCCATTCCCACCCAAGTCCCCAGATCTGAACGTGATAGAACACATTTGGGATGTCATGCAACGCGCTATCGAACACAGGAATCCGAGACCTCGGAATACACCCGAATTGTGGAACGCTCTGCAGGAAGTATGGTGTGCATTGCCTACGGCATATTTCTAGAAGCTAGTGGAGTCCATGCCCTGTTGTATTTCTGCAGTCCTGCACTCCCATGGGGAACCTACCAAGTATTAGACTGGTGAACCAGTTTTTCTGGCACTTCAGTGTATATACATAGAAGGTGTTCAAAAAGTCTGTCCGCAGTGGGTATCGTAGGTTATATAGAAATCATATAAAAGTATTACAGAAACGTATAATTTACTCACTTACCGAAAGTGTTGAAACTATCGTGCTTCACATAACCTAACTCTTTTACACATGTTTTCGAGCACATCTGCGAGAATCAAAAAGTCCCTCCGTAATAATGTTAAGGCTGTTCCACTTAATTTTGATGCTGCTTGAGTCAAAATTTTTGAATTAAGTAACTCGTTGTATGTTTAATTTCAGTTTTTGCTGTTTTCTTGATAACATAGCAAGTTTCAGAATATGTGAAAGTTGGTGTTGCTGTGAAACATATTCTGGTTTTTTAAGAGACGAAACAACTTCCAGCATTTAGTTTTCCTCTTTTTGTGCTAAACAAGAACCTATTTGTTGGCCTCGACGCCTTTTTCAATCTTCTTAATATGAAATTCATCCATTTTAACAAATAAGGCATTAATTCCGACACGTCATGCAATGGAACGGGATTTCAGCACGTCAAACGAAAACCTCTGAATGCTCAATGCAAAAGATGCGATGTGAAAAGTAACTGAGTCTTACAATGTGACACGCGAGGTGTGAGAGAATAAATCACCAGAAAAGCAGGCGTTTGCCAGCATCTTGCTCCAGACAGTCGCACCGAAAACAAACGCAAAGAAAGTATCGTTTTACGATATGGTATTGTCGGTCGGTGGAAATCTTCTTTGCTTTAACAAAGAGACGACAATATTTTTGCATGACAAATCATTTTTCGCTCCTCTGGCATCAGCATCGAGCGCAAAATTCCACGGTACTAATTTTTCTTTGAAATATTTTTTTTTTCTTTTAAAAAATAAAACGGAAATAAAACCGGGGCGAAATCGGGTCAAGAACACCTTAACCCGACTCGTTTGGCCTGCAAGAAATTGTCGACCCGCTGACCCGTTTCCATCTCCGATCTATGTTTCTACAACGGGTATTTGAACATTCTTAATCCATCGCATAGTTACTGCTATGAAAAGTACACAGTGCGGCAATTAAATAATGAGACTGGATTTTTTTTTAAAATATGGAAAAACAGGAAACCTTAATTCGAAGTGCATTTTCTCCTACGTTAACACAAGTGGCACGATCAGCAAAATGAAGGACTTGCAGAGGTCATCTTTAGGTATGGAGTGAAGATCTGATGTCACAGTTCTTTGTATGCCTTCAATGTCTTGAAAATATTTTCCTTTTAAAGGCAGCTTTAATTTAGGGAATAAAAAGTAGTCACATGGTGACAAATCTGAAGAATCGAGAGGATGGTTGACTGCACACAGTGGCGCACACAGGAATTCCCGTTGGGGGGGGGGGCTAGATATATGTGTAGGTATGTGTGTATATGCACGTAGTAATATATATATACACACATATGTATATGTATATATACACTGCTGGCCACCCAAAAATTCAACACCAAGTAGGAAGCATCCGATTGGCTTGAAATTCGTAGCATTCGTCGCCCGCGAGAGTACATGCAAACGATTAGCATTGCAGGGCATATGCAAATCACGTGCGCCCGGCACGCCACCGAGAAGCACTATAAGAAGGGTGCACAGAAGGCGGGGTGTAAGTAGTGGAAGTGTGTTGTGCTGCCGGACCTGTGCCCGGGAAGCTTCCTGATGCCTCGTCGCAAAATACGGCAGTCATTCCAGCACGTTTCGGAGTTCGACAGAGGACGAATAGTGGCTTATCGCGACAGCGGTTTATCGTACCGAGACATCGGCTACCGTCTGGAACGACATCCAGCCACAGTGAGGCGAGTATGGATTCGGTAGGTGCAGGAGGGACGGACGGACCGACGTGAATGATTGCTGCAGCCGCGGCACACCACCGAACGAGTGGACCGGCATGTGGTGCGGCGGGCATTGACGGCTCGCACCGCCACATCACGAACGTTAGCGCAGGAATTAGGGTGTGTTGCGCAACAACCTGTGTCAGCACGTACCGTTCGACGTTGTCTGCAGGAGCGGGGACTTGTCGCACGGCGCCCATTGCTCCGATTACCATTGACGTTACACCACCGGCGAGTGCGGCGGCAGTGGGCAGTTGAACTCCGCACCTGGGCTACGGAATGGCACGACATTGTCTTCTCCGACGAATCCCGCTTCTGCCTGCAACACCACGATGGTCGGATCCGCGTGTGGCTGCACCGCGGGGAGAGACTGTATGACGCCTGCGATATGCATCGCCATAGCGGTCCGTCGCCTGGCGTTATGGTTTGGGGCGCAATTGGACATGACACCCGCACCCCTCTGGTACGCATCGCCCGTACACTCAACAGCCGCCGCTACATCTCCGTCGTTTTGGAGCCTGTAGTCCTCCCTTACCTGCAGGTCCTGCCAGCGGCCACGTTTCAACAGGGCAATGAGCGCCCGCACGTGGCACGCATAGTGCAACAATTCTTCACGGCCCACCAGGTGTCACTGCTGCCGTGGACCGCCTGTTCTCCCGATATGTCGCCCATCGAACACGTCTGGTCGCTGATCGGCAACCGAGTGGCCTGGCAAGCACCACCCGCGGCTACTCCTGATGATCTGTGGCAACGTGGGGAAGCAGCCTGGACCGGCATACCCCAAGCCCACATCTAAAGCCTCTTTCGTTCGATGCCGCGGCGTGTAGCGGCCGTTATTGCCAGCCATGGGGGCCACACGAACTATTGATGTCTGCGTGTTCCGGAAGTCGCACGGGCCTGTAAGCTCAATCGTTTCATCTTTGTATCTGTTATGTGTCCAGTAAATCTGGCTTTGCTATCTCGTGTCCTCCTTGGTGGTGTATTTTGGGTGGCCAGCAGTGTACATATATATGTATGCCTACAATTTATATATATATATATATATATATATATATATATATATATATATATATATATATATATATATATATATATATGGTGCAGAGAGGTGGACCTTAACTAAAAGAGACATACAAAGGCTGCAGACAACTCAAAGTAGCATGGAGAGGTGCATGCTTGGTGTAACCAGGAGAGATAAGAAGAGGAACACGTGGATCCGAAAAATGACAAGAGTGGAAGACATCATGATCAGAGTTAAATCCCTGAAATGGCAATGGGCTGGACATACTGCCAGAAGAACAGACCATCGATGGACAGCCGAAATTTTAGATTGGATTCCAAGGGACAGGAAAAGACCCAGAAGAAGACCACATGGAAGATGGGTGGATGAAATTCGAAAGTATGCGGGAGTGACATGGAGGAGACTGGCGCAAGACAGACCGTTGTGGAGGAAACTTGGGGAGACCTTCGTCCAACAGTGGATTGATAATGGTTGACAATGATGATGATGATGATGATATATATATATATATATATTAATATGTAGTATGCACTGTATATATAGTGCATAAGACAGACAGATATACATTAGGTAGATAGATAATAGAGTTGACGTACGGGGCTTGGGGGGGGGGGGGCTTAATCGTCTCCACAGTTGCTCGGATTTTTTTTCTCTTCGGGAGTTGTTCTTCCGACAATGGCTGTTTAACATGTTTATGGATGTATGCATGCGTGATGTCTAAATAGACAATACAGGTTTATGTTTTGGTAATATCCGTGTGTGCAAATTGCTGTATGCTGATGACATAGGCCTGTTAGCAGAGTGTTAAAGTGAGTTGCAGAGTATGTTATCCCGGATGTTCGAAGTTTGTATGATATTCAAACTGAGTATAAATGAGGGAAAAACCAAAGGTATGGTCTTTGAACAAGGAACTGTTAGTATTGAATGCAGGATTAGTCTAAATTGCACAGTTATTGACCACGTGAACAGTTTGTATATTTGGGAAGCATGTTTGACAGAGAGAACAAATCAGATGGCGAAATTAGTAGGAGGGTGAATTCTTCACTGAAAGTCATTGCTGCTTTGGGAGGTTTTCACAGGAATGATGGGTTCTCAAGAGAGTCCCGCATGGCTGTGTATGAGAGTGTTTTTGTTCCTTCTCTGATGTATGGCAGTGAAACCTGGGTGCTACAGGAGAGACATAGGAGTCGTTTGTGTACTGGAGAAATACATTACTTACGGTGGGGGGGGGGGACTGTGGCAAGACACGATCTCTGGTCATGTGAGGAATAAAGATGTGTTGCAGATGCGTAATGTGAGGCAAAATGTTAGTAAGGTGAAAACTAATATTCTTAGGTGGTTTGGCCATGTTTAAAGAATGAGTGACGATGTGCTGACCAAGAGAATTGTTTTAGCCCAAGTGGCAGGAAAGAAAGTTAGACGAAAGTCAAGGAAATAGGTGGAGGAGCAGATTCAGGCATGCCTTCA
This sequence comes from Macrothele yani, assembly GCA_039090855.1. NCBI lineage: Eukaryota > Metazoa > Arthropoda > Arachnida > Araneae > Macrothelidae > Macrothele > Macrothele yani. The sequence continues at coordinate 85,585,552 of CM076991.1, forward strand.
TAAGAAAAGGGTAATTAATGAGTATGAAGTACAAAAGGTCATGTGTGAGTCGTGTGATGGATGTTACTGAAGTTCGAGCTGTTACCAATATCGCTGTAAATGGAAACGTTTGTTACGGCATCAGTAAGTTCTTTCTTTGAGGAGCTAACTTCTTCAGAAGAGCTTAGTGATATGGATGTACACTGAAGTGCCAGAAAACCTGGTACAGACGAGCTTATGCAAAATACATAGCAACGTCACCTATGCGCGTACTCGGTTGCGTCCGCCAGTGCGTATATAAAGCGACAGACATCCTTGCCAGTTGTCAGAGCTGTTCTCGGCATGAGAATGACAAGTAATAACTATTTAAGCGATTTTCAACGCGGTGTCATAGTTGGCGCTCGTGAGATTGGCCATAGTATTTCGGAGGTAGAAACGAAGTTAGGATTTTCACAGTCGACCATTGCAAGGGTGTATTGTGACTACAACAATTCCGGCAAAACCTCCAACCTACGATACCAGTGTGGCAGTAAAAATACATTGGCTGAACGTGATCATCGTCGGCTGTCAAGAATCGTTTCACGCGATAGGCGTGCAATACTCTCGCAGGTATCGTCGTAATTCAATGCTGGAGCCTCAACAAGCATCAGCGTCCGAACTGTGCAACGTACCCTGCACGATATGGGCTTTGGGAGCTGACGCCCAATTCGTATCCCCTTGATGGGTGCACGACACAGAGCCATGCGCCTCGCTTGGGCACGGCAACACCGCCACTGGACACTTGATGACTGGAAACAAGTAGCCTGGTCTGTCGCGTTTCCAATTGTATCGGGCAAATGGAATGACTCCTGTGTGGCGCAAACTCCATGAAGCCATTGATCCCGGCTGTCAACAGGGAACTGTACCGGCTGGTGGTGGGTCCGTAATGGTATGGGGTGTGTTTAGCTGGACTTTACTGGAACCCTTGGTACGTCTACAAACATCTGTGACCTGCCAACGCTATGTGCGCATCCTTTCTGACGAGGTACACCAGTTCTTGTCCTGCTTCATTCTGATGGGTTGGGCCTGTTCCAGAAGGACAATGCACCTCCACACAAGTGTCGGGACGCCACATTATGGTTAGAGGAGCATTAATCTGAGTTCGGGGTGTTTCCATTCCCACCCAAGTCCCCAGATCTGAACGTGATAAAACACATTTGGGATGCCATGCAACGCGCTATCGAACACAGGAATCCGAGACCTCGGAATACACCCGAATTGTGAGACGCTCTGCAGGAAATATGGTTGTGCATTGCCTATACGTCATATTTCTAGAAGCTAGTGGAGTCCATGCCCCGTTGTGTTTCTGTAGTCCTGCGCTCCCGTGGGGGACCTACCAAGTATTAGACTGGTGTACCAGTTTTTTTAGCACTTCAGTGTTTTTTTTTTTTGGCAAAGAGTGCATAGCAAAATTTTTGTGAATTCGAATATATATACGTTTATCCAAGCTCCCTAAAATATTTGCACAGTTTACACGAACCCCAACTTTCTCTTTCACGCAGAGCAACAGCAATGGAGTAGCGTTCCATCCGGTCCTGGTCAGACAATGCATTAGATACCCATTTGCACAGTTTACATGAATATCCCAACTTTCTCTTTCACGCAGAGCAACAGCAATGGAGTAGCTTTGCATCCGATTCTGGTCAGACAAAGCATGGGGTACCCATTTGCACAGTTTACACGAATATCCCAACTTTCTCTTTCACGCAGAGCAACAGCAATGGAGTAGCGTTGCATCCGATTCTGGTCAGACAAAGCATGAGGTGCCCATTTGCACAGTTTACACGAATATCCCAACTTTCTCTTTCACACAGAGCAACAGCAATGGAATAGCGTTGCATCCGGTTATGGTCAGAAAAAGCATGGAATACCCATTTTCACAGTTTACACGAATATCCCAACTTTCTCTTTCACGCAGAGCAACAGCAATGGAGTAGCGTTGCATTCTATTCTGGCCAGACAAAGCATAGGGTACCCATTTGCACAGTTTACACGAATATTCCAACTTTCGACGTGGTGTGTTGATGGTCTTCAGTTTCTCTGCCAGTTCCCGTAGTGTTGCGTCAGCCGTGGCCGATAGCACATGTTGCAGTGTATCATCTTCAACTTTACTGGGCCTTCCACTTTTGGGTGTTTCAGACAGATAGCGCGCATCAGTGTCGAATTTCTTGTACCAGTCATAGTAAGTACTCTGTCCGTTAATATCGTCAACAAATTCGTTTCGTAATTTTCCAAGTGCTTCCGTAACTTTCATGCCATTCAAATGTTCATGGAGCAACATTGCACGCACACCTTCCTTCGATATCACCAGCGTATCTTCGCCACGTGCAACTAATCTCAGTACGTTCTGGCCTTAGAATCTTTCGCGCACAGCACGCTGGGAAATTTACGTCACCGTATAGGCCTGCAGTATTGCATTACTCACGTCACATACGAGTTTTTCCGGAAACTTTTTTCTTCACCTGACAGTTCTTTTTGTGGGGCCTAAGCAATTGTTTTTAATGAGGAAATAATGTAACCCTGTAGGAAGAAACCTAACTAAAAACATCTTTTGATCCAGATTTCACTGCGCGTTTCCAATAATGACTTTCAAGCGCAGTGGCTGATTTAGACTAACCGGGGCCCTGTGCACAACATCACTTTTGGGGTCCCTTCACTTTTCTCGCCATCCTTGAAAAATATTTTTGTGTGTGTTGTCACCGCATACCCGCAATTTTTACTCTTTCATACTATTGCATGAAGAAATATTGTAATCGTAAAGAAATTCGACTTCGAGATTTCAACAAAAACACACATTTTGGGTACCCCCGAACCAGGGCCGGATTTAGGGTTTCTGACGCCCTGGGCCCACTAAACGTAAGCGCCCCTCCACTATAATAAGTTAGAATTTAGCTGCTTAGAAGACATATTTGAGTAAATACATGTTAAAGTAGTGGCGGATTGAACCTAAAGTAGGTGAAGCATTGCATTAAAATTATGTATAATATAAATTTAATGCTGTAAAATCCCGTTCCCACAATATTATATTTTGAATCATTACATAATCACTATTATAAAATAAAACCTGGCAAAGAGCTATATTAAAGATGCTTATAAAAAATGATTAACTGTTGAAAAGGAAGTCAGATAAAAAACAGTAAAGCCAACTCAACCGAAGTATTCTGGACTGAAACACGAATACCCTTCAAACGGGCCAATTTGCAAAGGAAATGACACGTAGTGATTGAAATCTTTTCTTAGCAATGATGCTAACAGTCACTGCGTGAATACCTTTACAGTAGAATCTTCAAACTTTCTATTGAAAATGACTCAGGCATTGTGATAGTAGAAGTTGTGGTAACAATTTTCCGATAGTTGTTAACTCATTTATAAGTATAATATTTTTTACATTTTGTATCCTTATGAAAAAGGTGCTTTTCTGAAAAGGGCAATAAATATGAGAAATTTCACTCTGAATTTAAAAAGAATACAGAATCATTATTGAAATGTTAATATAACTAAAAATAAAGTTATACCTTTAAGCATACATTTAGTTTTAAAGCAAAGGCTTTTTCCTAACGTTTTCTTCAGAAAATCTTTCAATGATATCTGAAAAGTCCATTTTCAAAGTAATGTCTTTTTCACAGCACATTAGAATTAGGCAATTAAGTTTTTCCTCTCCCGGAACTGACCTTCTAATGTTTTTATACGGTTTAGAACCAAAAAGTCTCTTTCTGCTGTGCAGTCTGTTACTGGCAATGAAAGAAACATTCGCATTATAATTTCAAGGTTCGGAAATGTACTCTGGAGGGTGTTCAACTTTATGTAGGAATAACATTCTGGTACAGTTTTCAACCCTTCCAGTTCAACATAAGCTTTAAACTGAACACATTCAGTAGTAAAACTATCATCAATATCTTCTGGATAGCATTTGACAAGTTTCTTTGCCTCATTCCCCATATCTGTACTTGTTGCTACCTCGTGTGAAGTTAATTGCGACAAAATACTGAAACGTCTTGCTAGTGTTTCATGCACCTCTTTTCTTCTCGCTAAGTTAGCAATAAGTGTATCGAAAACCTTCAGAAAAACGCCCGTTCTAAAACGTTGCCTCTCATCAAGAGTTGCTTGTATTCCATAGTCTTCATCAGCAAAAACTTGACGTTTTCTTGGATAGGTTGGAGTCTCACAGCAACTAAGTTCCAACGCTTCTTCTTCAAATTTTTCAAAGCCATCTCTTTTTGCTTGTAAATATGAGTGCAGGACATGAAGTTATAACGAAGTAAATATCTCCGTCATTTTTATCCGCGCCAGGATTCGAACCCGGGTCCCCTCATTCCGGAATAAGTTGCTCTACCAATTGAGCTACGCGAACGTTTTATTCTGATTCCTATCTGCCTTTATGTCGTGTGCGTCCTTCTGGCAGGTACGTCACATCTCCTGGTACGTTACATCATCTCCCCCTTATTTTTTTTTTTTTATTTTTTTTTCGAAGTGCTGAAGAAGGGATTCTCTTATTTTTCCTATCTCGCGGTGTGGAAATAACATCACACCATTGCGAGATTTTGAACAGTCGGGTCATCCGGATAGTTCGGGCGCCATTATAACGAAGTAAATTTCTCCGTCATTTTTATCCGCGCCAGGATTCGAACCCGGGTCCCCTCATTCCGGAATAGGTTGCTCTACCAATTGAGCTACGCGGACGTTTTATTCTGATTCCTATCTGCCTTTATGTCGTGTACGTCCTTCTGGCAGGTACGTCACATCTCCTGGTACGTTACAAAGTGCTTTGGTTGCTGCGAGCAAATTTAGAGTTTTCTCCTGAAGGACTTTGTTGCCGCACCGGTGGCGTAGTGGTCTAAGGCGTTGGCCTCTGATCATTCGTCCGTAAGGGGTCCGGGTTCGAATCCCGGTCAGGCATGGATGTTGTGTTTGTCTTACGGCACTGGCTCTCTCCCTTCCCTGGAACCAGTGGCCCTAAATTAGGGACGGGCGACTGCTTATAGCCCATTGAGTTGCTCACGGTGGTCGTTAAACCTCCAATCAAAAAAAAAAAAAAAAAAAAGGACTTTGTTAGTTGCATCACTCCTCCCTAATAAGTCATTCCATAATACACACAGAAAAACATTTTCATATTTCTTTAGCTTGCGTTCAAGACCCTGACTCTCCAAACGGGTAGCAGGTTTATGTGCTGAGTATTGTGATAGTTGTTTCAAGGCCTTTCCAATATCTTCAAAACCAAGCATTAAGGCTTTAACTGCATCGGCTCTGGCTGACCAGCGAGTTTCTGGCAAACTTTTTAGAACAGGTGTTCTGTTTCTATCAAGGATAGCTTTCAAAGCACTCCATCTATGAGTAGATACAGAGAAGAATGAATAAAGCTCTCGAAGGAAAGCAAAAAACTGTACAACTTCAATGCAGCACTCTGCAGCGGTAGACCCTACAACATTTAAGGAGTCGGCAGCGCAAATAACATACACTGCCAGAGGATTATGGCTTTTAATTCTAGCTTGAAATCCCGAGTATGATCCAGCCATATTATGTGCATTATCATAGCTCTGTCCTCGACAGTGTGAAATTTCTAATCCATGATTACTCAGAAATTTCATTACAGCTTCCTCTATAGACTTGGAAGCATATGACACACCAGGTAGTAATTTCAACAGTCGTTCTTTAGGTACTGCTTCAGAAACTGAAACATAACAAAGGGCTATAACTAGTTGATCAATGTGTGCAGAGTCAGGCGTGGAATCTACGATTAGGGAATAGTAACGAGAATTATTTACCTCGCCTATGATTTTTTTTCCAATAACAATTTACTCATAAACTGAATGAACTCATCGCAGGTCGCAGAAGATAAGTAGGAAACGTTTCCGCTACCTTTATTAGCAAAAGTGGCTATATGTTTGGCAAGAAATGGATCAAATTCACTGAAAAGTTCAAGGCATCCCAAATACAATTCATTTGTGGCTGAACCTATTTGCTCATCATCTCCTCTGAAGGGATAACCTCTTACTGATAAGAATTTCACCACAGAAACAACTCTTGTTAAAACATCACGCATGTACTTCCCTTCATTATCATACTGGGTATTCAGCATCATCTTCATGTTTGTTACTTCTTTTCTTCTGCTTATTAACGTAAGCATATTGTTTCTATGATCAGGTGATTGTTCGTGCTGTGCAACTAAGTTACTATGTTTCCAATCATTAAATCCAGTTGAAACTTTTGTTCTCCTGCTAATGTGTTGGAAAATGGGCATGGTACGAAATAAATGTTTCCAGTGGATTCTGAGTATAAAAGCCAGTCTCTAACGAATATTTCTCCGGTAGTTTTGCAGAAAATATATATTTTGAAATGGTACGTTTCTTGTCTCTATAAACACTATCAGAATTAGAAAAATCAACATGCAAATTTTCCTGTGGAGAATTTTTAAGAATTTCTTGAACTTCTGTAACATTCTTTACATTCCAAATTGCTGGATCATGCAATAAAAAGTTTAGACTACTTACTTCTCGTAATTTTTTATTCAAAGTAGGCTCTTCTTGCCCATCAGGTAAAAGGATTCAGCGTGCCCACTGACCTGTTTATGACACATTTCTTCTGGACCTAAAAGACATTTTGGAATAGATTTGCAAACACGTGATTCAGTTTGATAAAGTTTCTTGATCATCATCACGAGTAGAGAAGAAAACTATTTGAATGTAAAGCACGCTAAGCATCTTCATTCTCTTCAATTGTTTTACAAGTTGACGTTGAAGCACGAAAAAACGGCCCTATATTTAAGCTAACCAGAAGTCCCCAATTCTTGAGGACAGTCCACGAATTTAGAATACTGTCCCCAAAAACATTTGATGCCTTTGGGGACGCAAATTGTCCTCAAATTTTTATGTTTGTCCTCAAATGTCCTCGAAGAATTTGCACTTCCTCATTAGCTCGTTAGATTTCTAATGAAAAATGTTCTTAAAAGTAGTTTTTGTTGTACTAATTTTCTGACATGCTTCTTGCGAAAACAAATTTTGACTTTTTTTTTCTTCTTTCCAAGTTTAACGACCACCGCGTGCCACTCTAAGGACTATAAGCAGTCACCTGTCTCTAATTTGGAGGCATTCGTTCTAGGGAAGGGAGAGAGCAAGTGCTGTGACACAAACACACCACCCATGTCACAGGCGGGACTCGAACCGGTACCCACTTGTACGAATGGCCAGTGGCCAGCACTAGGACACTGAACTACTGGCGCGGTCAAATTTCAACTGTACTGGATCTAAGTTTCTCCAAAAACTTTGGCAAAATGAAAAATTTGCCATGCAATTAGTTTGGTGTGCAGCTTGATTTTAATTCGGCACATATAGAAGGTAAAGCATTTCACTTTTGCTAATATGTTCTCGCCATCATGATTCTACTTTGTCAATACAAATTACCAACATTCTACAAGATATATCCTTTTAAGACAAATTTTCATATGCAATATCCCACTTATTGAAGCAATGCAGTTTTGTGACAAAGAGATTTGCATATTTATTTTGAGCAGGGGCACCGACTGTGTGGGTGCTCCAGGGCCTGCGCACCCATTGAATGTTTTCAATGGGTGTGAGGCACCCATTGAAAGTTTTGCTCATTGAAAAGTTTTGCATCTTTTACAAGAATTTTTTATTCACATTATTTTTACAAATTTGAACTGCCATAGGATTGGAAAACGCAAATAATTCAGAAAAAAAAAATTTTGATCTTCATGTTCAGGTGTTTTGAAAAAACCGTGGTTTTCCAAAATTCAGGGGGAAAAAAAGAAAAACAAAATAACTGCCGGAAATGTTATGGTCATCTGGTCTTCGACAACAGGTTGACGCATTTTGGACAGATATCTATCTAACAGCAACAGCCTCAAAGTATAGGTTAAATAGAAACTTTTTGAAAAACATTAGTCTGCATTGTATTTCCATACCTTAACCGCTACCCCCCTCCGTCTTTTCTCTGCTCATACTCCATGTCATTGTTATGGGCTTGAGCACCAATTGGATTTCTGGAAAGTTGGCGCCTATGATTTTGAGTACGTATATGTCCCCAAATGAACTGCCGATTTGGGGACGCCACGCCCTTTTGTCCTCAAACGAGTGTTCCAATATGTGGTCACCTTACCTATATTGCGACATTTCTTTAGAACTTCGGCCTCATCAAGTTGCTTTTTGGCAGCCATCTTTCTACATTCCGCTCCACTTGGTTTTTTATTCATTTTAAAACAATTACTACTAAGAAAACGATAATTAATAAAGAATAAGTTACAAAAATAAATAGCCCTCCAGCACATACTCCAGCACATACTCCAGCACCACATCCAATTCGCGATCGCGGACTGAACAGAACTGAGAAAAACCTGCTTTCTTGACTTGTGCTATCAGTGAATGTGAATGACTCACACTAACTCCCCACAGCCATCCAAAAGCAGGTCAAAACTAGCTCCGAAGTACAGCCCTTCACCCCTTCCCCCCATACAACGAGTTCCGAATTCCGATGTCTATGTGACAAAGAATAGACCGCACTCGGGAAGGGTAGGATGAGTCTTACCGGAAACCAGTGATCAAACTGGAGCTAATTATTGGAATGCAATGCTTTCATGGCAAAAAAGTAAGCACCTCCCCCCTCCCCTCCCCGAAAGTAGGAAACTGGACTCCCCAGTTCCCTGCTGCCAAATGGCTCGGTCCTTGTCACCGCAGTCTGCACATTCGCCTTTCAGTCGCAGAAAATTGCGCAAGTGGAAAAGAAATGTTAAAAATAGAAGAAAAAGTGCGTGAATGGGCTGACAGATGACGCTCTCCCGAAGTTGGAGCACTGGGCGCACGGGCCCAGTGTGCCCATATATAAATCCGGCACTTCCTCGAACATGATTTAACTAGGGGTTGTCCAAAATAATGGAAACACCTTCAAACAATAGTTGTTAAGCACTTAATATAGTGTGGGAGTACCCTTGGCATTTAAAACTGCTTGAATCATCCTTGGAATGGACGCATACAAGTCTTGGATGGTGGTAAGTGGTATGTTGTACCATTCTTCTTGCAGAAACTGCTCCAATTCCTTGAGAGACACCGGAGGAGGATAACGAGATCGCACTCTGTTTTCCAACACAGACCACAGGGGCTCAATGATGTTTAAGTCCGGTGATTGTACAGGCCAGGGAAGGTGTGCAACTTCATCCTCATGTTCCTCAAACCATGATTGAAGAGTTCGACTTCTGTGAATCGGGGCATTATCATCTTAAAATGTGCAATCCCCTGACGGAAACAATGTCTGCGCCATTGAATGCACATGGTCGGCCAAAAGAGTGACATAGTCATTGCTAGTGATCCGTCCGTGTAAGGTGATAATGGGACCTGCTGCAAACCGCGAGATTATGGCCCAAAGCATTACGGAACCGCCCTCATGCTTCACTGTAGGAAGGAGACAGTCTGAGTTGTAGACTTCTGCGGGGGTTCTCCACACGTAAACCCCGTCCTGTTATGGGGAATAGTGAGATACTTGATTCTTCGGTAAACAAGACATGTTTCCAGTGATCCGCAGTCCACTTTTTATGTTCCTGGCACCAGGCTCTGATTTACGGGAGGGCACACGGGGCACGTGCCCAGGGCCCCCGATTTTGAGGGGCCCCCAAATTTGAATTAAATGTGTACTTAGTTAACGGGAATTTTGTGTGTGTATATTTAAAATTTATTTTTTTTACTTTTGCATGCTCATGAGTCATGTGTTTATAAATGTGGTACTTACACGCAGTGAGTTCGAGTTTCACGTAAACACGTGGCCATTAATAAGTTTCAGTGGTTTAATTTAAGGTGGCTAATGAGGAGGAGGATCGCTTCCATCGATTCACGTGACCTTTTCTTGCTTCTCCGAACGCACCTAAACTCAACTGATCCTTCAACTTCCTGCACACGGCTTGTCGTTGTAACTGTAACCGCGAACGCGATGGCTTGGTGGCAAAAAACCTCCTTGCTTGGTTGTATCTTGCGTTGTGTTTCTTGTAGTCTGACGGAATGTTGAGTATATGTTAATTTTATATATAATCAAATTTAGTTAGTTGTTGAATTTTACTACTGGTGAGTCTCTTGAGTGTAATTTGTCTTTGGAAGCCAGTAATCTGACATCAGAATCATCTAACATCACAGATGCTCCTAATTTGGGAAATCTTTTGAATTCATCTAATGAAGAGAGAACAAGTTCTTCAATGAATGCAGTGGATCCTGCCTTATGGGGAGAAATTACAGAAGAAATGCGCGAATGCTTTTTGAGCAATCCACCAGTCCAAGATTTGAAGTTGCTGGCATTCACAGGGAAGGATATCTGTGGTAAAAAACGTTTCCTAACAGAAGGTAATTTTTTCAGAATAAAAATAAAATAATGAGAAGGTAAAACGCGACTGGCTTCTTTTATCCCCATCAACTTGTTTACTATTCTGCTGGATATGCAAATTGTATGCTAGGAGCACTACAGCATTAGGATCCACAGGTTTTTCTGACTGGAAGCATGCAAGTGAACGTCTTACAGAGCATGAAAATTCACACATACACAGGCAAGCAGTCTGTGACTATTCATCACGCATGAATGCTTCTGCACGCATTGACTGTCAGATAGTTATGCAGTATCGGAATGAATCCAAGTTCTGGCAAGATGTTTTGCATAGAGTTGTTGCAACAGTTAAGTATCTCTCAGTTCGTGGGTTGCCAATGTATGGTGATGATGAAACAATGGGATCAGTTCAGAATGAAAATTTCCTGGGTGGCTTAGAATTAATTGCAGAATTTGATCCATTCTTAGCTGAACACTTGGAAAAATGTGGGAATCCAGGAAGTGGTAACACCAGTTACTTATCTTCAACATGTGTGGATGAATTTGTTGAATTAATGGCTGTACGTGTTTTTAATGCCATCACTGATGAAATAACAATGTCAAAATATTTTTCTGTCATAGTTGACTCTACTCCAGACATTACACACATAGATCAACTGGCTTTTATCATAAGGTATGTCAACAAAGATTGTGAAGCAAAATAACGGGTTTTCACATTTATTCCATTCCATGGACATACTGCAGAAAACATTACAAATACCATGATATCTTTTCTACAGGAGGCTGGCCTGGATATTGTGAATGTCAGAAGCCTAAGCTACGACAATTCCAGCAACATGTCTGGGAAGTATTCTGGTGTTCAAACACGCATTATGGAAATCAATCCACTAGCGGAATATGTGCCATGTTCTGCTCACACTTTAAATTTAGTTGGTGTGAATAGCATAGATAGTTGTGGTAAAGTTCTTTTTTTCACATTTTTGCAAAAACTTTATACTTTTTTTTCTGCATCAACTCACCGTTGGAAGACGCTTCAGGAAAAGTCCAGGAAGCACATGGAAATTCATCACTCACACTGAAAAGTCGGTCAGTTACCAGATGGTGTGCAAATGCTGCAGCTACACGATCAGTGAGGAAAAATTATCGTGAAATAGAGAAAGTTTTAGTATTTCTGTCAGAAAATGTAGATGATTCTCCACAGACAAGAGATGAAGCAAAATCACTGCTGAAGAAAATGCGAACAATGGAAATATCGATCAGCACAGTAGTTTGGGACACAATACTTCAGAGATTAAACTGTGCAAATCAAACTTGCCAGAATCCAAAAGGAAATATTTCTGAAGTACCTAAAATTTTCCAGTCGTTAATTGAACTTATTCAGTTCGTGAGGGAAATTTTTGAAGTCTATGAAGAGGAAGCTAAAACATTAGTGTCTGAAAATGTGCAATACCATGGTCATGATTCCCAAAGAAAGAAAGTGTCCAAGAATAAACACCTAGATGAATGTAACAGTGAACATATAGAACTCAGTGCAAGGGATATATTTAGAACTCAGGTTCATTATGTGCTTTGTGATGCTTTAGTCACTCAGCTTTCAAGCAGAAAAAGTGCTTATGAAAATATAATGAGAAAATTTGAATTTTGTACAAAAAAAATCAAGATCTGAATTTTTTGAAGGGGCAAAAGCATTGCAGGAATACTATAACAATGATCTTGACGACCAGTTTGCAGATGAATTTTTGCAATTCTCCTCAATGATGGGGGAGCATGCAACCATTCCCCAGATGGTGCAAACTTTGAAGCTACATTTTCGAACACTGAGACTGCACTTAGAATGTTCATGACATTACCGATTTCAAATTGTACAAGCGAGAGATCAATTTCTTTGCTAAAAAGACTTCAAAATCCCTTACGATCAACCATGCGACAAACGAAACTGGCATCATTAGCTCTGCTGTCTTTGGAGAGTGATGTGACACAGTCTTTAAATTATGATTCTCTAATACATGACTTTGCATCTAGGACATGTAGAAGAAAAATATTCAACCCAACTGTTTCTTCCTGATATAGGAGGTAAATTTTCAATTCTTTTTATTCATTCCTAAAAATAAAGAATAGTAACTGAGTTATTACAAATAAAAAGATCTGGTGCCCCAAAACAGCACTTTGTCATCATATTGTCAGTTTTGTTCGACACTGGACAATTTATACATGTCATTATGTGCTCATTAGATTTTGGTAAAAATTGGGTAAATGTGTAGTTTAGCATCCTAAATTATTCGGTCGGAAAAGTTGTAAAATTTCTAAAAAGTGTGTTGTTCAGATTCTAAAATATGCAATTTAAGGGGAAATGGTGAAAAAAATTCATCGTTAGAATGAATATTAAATATGTTTACCGAAATACTTGAACTCCAAGTATGACGAGTCAGCAGATGCTGTGGGAGGCTTTAATTAACGCTGCGGCGTTGACATGAAGCTGTGCTCCGTTGAAAGGAAGGATCGCTGCAGCCAGGATATTCACAGGCGGAATAGTACAACAGGAACCGGGTACGCTGTTGTCAGGAAAGGGTGTACTGCTACGCTACAGAAAATAGTTCATTTCGGTGTCAGTTCTTGACAACGCAATCGGACAGTTTCTTGTTTTTTTCACATGGGATTCTTCGATGCTGAATGTATGAACTCATTTCTCCGTGGAAGCTTTTTTTTTTATTTAGTAATCAAAGTTTCATTTTGAGACTTGCCATCTAACTTCTGTTAGAGAGAATGCGACACAACGCTTTTCTAGAAACAAGAAAGGCACGTGCATACTTACTATTTCGTATCACGGAATTACATGCCAAAGAACGAAGACAATCTCTGCATGTTTCTTTAAAAAGTGAGATAGAAATTACAAACTACATTCTTTAGCGTAGCAATATATTCTGTTACTCTTTCCTGACAAGAGCGTACCTGATTCCTGTTGTACTCTTCTGTCCATGAATTCCCCGCCGCAGCAAACCTTCCTTTCAACGGAGCAAAGCTTCAGGTCGTCGTCGCAGCGTGTGTTTACTCATCCTACTTGGACTACTTGGAGGTAAGTTTTTCAGTAAACATCTTTAATATGATTTTTTTTTATTTTACAACTTTTCTGACCAAATAATTTATGACGCCGAAGTACAACACTTTTACCAAAAATTGAACCGGACTAGGTGTTCCCCTCAGCTTTTCAGATTATTATTATTATGTTTTCTTTTTTTTTGTATAACTCACTCTTCCTTATCAACACAAAATTTTATGTTTTGCAGTTTTCTGATATATTGATCATGATGCGCTGATTTGATCTTGGTAGAAACCGGGAAGCTAGAAGTAGGAGTTCCCGTAGCACTTTTTCAATTTTTTATGCAGCTTCACATCTCTATTTATGAGGAAGTCCAGTGGAGGTCACCATGGATTTTTTTTTTTTCTTGTTTTAGTTCACATTTTTTGTTGAATGCATTGTTTTCATGTTCTAGACGCAAGAATCAGTACATTGCAAGACCACAATATCCACTAAAATTAAGATGTCCATCCATTTTGCCATAGATATATTGTTATAGTTAGAATCTATGGGGGTCATTAACACCACAAACAACTGATCAACCAGTTGTTCCTGCACAGCCAGAGTTGTATAAAAATAAAATGTATCTGCGTACACAGCTATTGAAACAGAAAACTCGCTGCCAACCCGCAAACCATGATAACAATGGAATAAGATAATTTAAAGGAAAATTAATAAAACAAATAATTATTAGAACATTACAGATTCCAATGAGGAAAATATAGTACATTCTAATTGGATGTGCAGCAATGTGAGCAAAATGGACTTTTATGGCAAAATATTAAAATATTGGACTAAGAACCTCATAAAAACAAGAGATTAATTAAAGAAAGTTTTTATATTCAGAAAAACAGTTCCATCAGTGAACCTTTAAAAATTATAAATATGATTTTCAACAAGTTAATTCAAAAATACTGGACTTACAAAATGCATAAGGAAATTATTTTTATTTAATTGGCAACTGAAAGAGGAACCTGGCAATAAAATTTAAATTCTATGTAAATAAAACTTTTAATACAGTTCGTATACATTGAGAACAGGACTTGATAAAATCTAGAGGCCAGAAATGTCTGTAAAAACAAAAGAACTCAGAAAATGTGAAAAATAATTTTCTTCAGTTAAAATAGAATTAAGTATATTAATCTGAGTAAAGTGTTGAGTAAGTGTTTTAATTGCTGTATATAGGCCTAACATTTTTATTTTTTTAATCTACATGTAAAAACTATCTGCACACCTGCTAATGATTTGGAAACTATCAGCGTACGCATGTACGTCTACATTCTGCTACTCTGCACACAGTGACTATTATTTGGTCGATAGAGAATAAGGAGGGGGGCCCCGGAAATGTTTTGTGCCCTGGGCCTCGCATGTAGTAAATCGGGCCCTGCCTGGCACCACTGTAGCCCCCGTTTCATATTACCCTGTGACACTAGGGGTTTTGCAATAGCAGCTCTGTCGTAAATATTGTACGTATGCAATTCCCTTCGCACGGTATGGATCGACACTGGGTTTTTGAGATATGCATTAAGCTCAGCAGTCACTTTCATCGCTGTGGTCTTCCTCCTTGCGGTCACAATCATCTTTAATGTCCTCCTGTCTCTCGCAATGAGTTTGGCTTTCCTTCCACAGTTGTGTCTCGCAGATGATGTTGTGCCGTGAATATTGTAAGCTGTCATGACCTTCGGCACGGTACCTCTCGATACCCCCAATACCTGTACCACTGTGGTTACCGACGCACCAACCAGACAGCTCCTACAATCTTCCCTCTTTAGAACTCCGACAGGACACTCATTGTGCTTTCTCCTGGAACGAAATTATGCACGCAGCGATTTACAATGCAATCACACAGATCCTTGAGACTATAAGCAACACTTTTTCACCAAAAAAATTGTAGCTACATGTTCGTTTTACTCAAAAAGGGGCACATACGCAAAAAGGGTCACTGTTTTCAGCGAGGTGTTTCCATTATTTTGGACAACCCCTGTATTTTTACGGTGATTTCTGTGTGTGTTGATTGTTGCTGCCATAATTATAAATTTATTACACCTATGAAGACAAAGTTTTAATATTAACGTTTTTTTTTCTTTAATATTGTGTTGAGGAAGAAATAGAGGAAGTTACAAGTGGGAAGGCCTTTGTTAAGCAAAACAAAGGCCTTCCCATCCGTAACTTTTATATGGATGGTCACTTAGACCACAGTATTGACTTCTATGCTACATGCGGTGTGTGATCTGCTGTCGCATATCATCAGATTTCTCTCCACTCACAGTTCCTCGAAAGATCTCCAACATGGACGAAATCGATTGGCGTGCTTCGTAAAACCAACTTTTCCAATTCTGTTTTACACCTATGATCTTGTGATTGCCTCTTAGAATGGACTGAATGGGGGAAAATAAAGAGAAAGATGGGCGATCATAATAAATATTTAATTAAGGAGCAAAATGTTCACTACATTCTAAAAAAATCTGCCGGAAATAGCACCCCAAGGCCCAATCTCTGAACTCAGTTGTAGTGCAGTATTAAGTGATATTACTGTCAAAAATTATTTTTAGTCTGTCTGCATTTAAGCTAACTTGTAGATGAAATTCTTCGAGTTCGGACCGCAGCATGCTCCCACAACCCAGAACAGCGAACTTTTTCCAAGCTCACTCGATCAAGTGAGTCAGCATTGCAAACTATCAGGTGTTTCGGCAGGACAGAGATCCTACACTCAACAGGCGTGAAGTGAAGCAGGAGGTAGTGCCATATTTGTCAGAAATGGGTTAAGAGCAAACATCACACCCTTCAAATACCTCACCAACATCGAGGCACTGGCTGTTAAGCTAAAAACAAGCTCCGGCTTGGGTAAATTAACTTCCGCTTACAACAAACCATGGGAGGTACCCTCAGACAACGATCTTGACATTCTCGCTGGGAATCCTATCCCCACTGTTGTTGCTGGTGACTGGAATACCAAACTTCCTGATTGGTATGGTAGAACAATTAACAGAGGTGGTGAGGCTCTTTCGCAGTACATTGATAAATTGATCTTGCTATATTGAAAGTCTGGTCCATCCAGCTTGCACCCCGTCCCATGGCAGGTATGATGTAATTGATTTTGCTGTCCTCCGGTTTGTGAGGCACTTTCATCAGGTCTCAATTGTTTCTAGACTGGACTCAGATCTATAACGAAGTAAATTTCTCCGTCATTTTTAGTCTACGCCGGGATTCGAACCCGAGTACGCTTATTCCGGAACAAGCAGCTCTACCAACTGAGCTACGCAGACATTTGTTCTGATTCCTATCTGCCTTTATGTCGTGTGCGTCCTGCTGGCAGGTACGTCACATCTCCCCCCCCCCGAAAGAGGGCCGGGGGCATGGCCCACGGATCAGCCGTGACCATGAATCGTTGCAGGCAGCCATCCACTGTAGAACGTGCACTTGAGAACTCCCAGTCAATCTGCTGTGTGGAATGCAACATCACACATTTTTACTTTTCGAAGCGCTGGAGAAGGAATTCTCTGATTTTTCCTGTCTCGCGGTGTGGAAACAACATCACACCAATGCGAGATTTTGAACGGCCGAGTCATCCGGATAGTTCGGGCGCCATTATAACGAAGTAAATTTCTCCGTCATTTTTAGTCTACGCCGGGATTCGAACCCGAGGCCGCTTATTCCGGAACAAGTCGCTCTACCAACTGAGCTACGCAGACATTTGTTCTGATTCCTATCTGCCTTTATGTCGTGTGCGTCCTGCTGGCAGGTACGTCACAGATCATGATCCAGTTCTACTGAAATTGAACGGAGTAGCAGCCACCAGGCAGACGATGATGTACACTGATTGGAATTTGTACCAGGAAGTTATTGCTGAGGTTAATCCACTGGAGGTGGACAGCAGTACTCTCTCGAAAGTCGACGATGTGGTGGAGGAACTCATAAACTGAATACAGTCAGTCCTGGATCATTGCAGGAAGCCTTGTACTTCTGCCTTAGACCTTTATGCACTTTCTCCCCGTATTTCCCGGATGATACGTGGGAAGAACAAGTTCCGGGGATCTAGCAGCTGGCTAGGTCACCAGACGACGAGGTTCATTATAGCTGTTTCGCTACCTCGTCAGGGCAGAAAACCACTTGTTCAGAGAACTGCAATGGAATAAATACCTTATCAACGCTGGTCAGCCTGTCAGGATGATGTGTGGACAATCCTTCGAAAACTCCGGTACAGTAGAACAAAAATATTGCCCATACTCAGTCCATAGGATGTGGTCTACGGTGATGACGAGAAGGCTGGGGTTCTTGGCGGTGCCCTGGAGGAACAGTTTTCACCTCACTATATTGAAAATCCTGATAACTCCGGCAGGGTCATGAAGGTTTATCTGCGTATGATCTTGACGTCACAGATGAGGAAATCTCGCTTATCAGATACTCCGGGGTAGCAATGCACATCAAAAAGCTAAAAGTGAAGAATGCTTCCGGAAGAGATGTGATTACGGTACGAGCTGTTCAACTGCTCCCAGAGGGCTGGATTCAGGTTCTGGTTGAAAAATTCAACGGAGCCCTCCGTCCTTTCCTAAAGACTGGAAGAAGGTAGTGGTAGTGGTGTTGCCGAAGCCTATAACACCATACCATAACTCAGAACTATCGTCCGATCTCTCTTCTGACCCTCTCTAGACTCAACGATTTCTGCGATGCTAACGGAGTCGTTCCTGACGAATAGGGCGGTTTTCGGGCCAAGCATGCCATGACCCACCAGTTGATCAGACTTACGGAATTAATCTCTGAAGGACACGAAAGAGGGATATTACCCTGCAGTTTCCATGGACATCAGCAAGACCTTCGAGTGGGTGTGGCACGATGGTCTGCTTCCCAAGTTGCAGGAGCTCCGGTGTTCCCGCCCATTTGTTGAACTGTCAGCTTTCTTCTGAAAAGAAGAAACGGGCTGGTGTACCTCAAGGTTCTGTTCTTGGACCTACGCTGTTATTCATTTATCTGCTCGACTTTCCCAAACCCGAGTATGGGCAAGTCCTGATGTAGTGATGTACAGGTCCAAAAAACAGGACTTGGTATCATGCTGTCATCAAGTCCTTGGACAAACGCAGACCAGTAACGCTCCTGCAGAACTTTTTGCGTGAACTTTAGACTTATTACACGGATTGTCAGATCAAAATCAGTTCTTCAGAGAGCAGTGCACTGATGTTTCATGGAGCTTTTCAGTGAGTTCAAAGACTTGTCATGTTTCGGGAGGCAATTTCCTGCGTTACTTCTGCTAAGTACCTGGGGCTGAAAATAGATTGCCGGCTTTCGTGGGTAGCCAACACCAACTATTTCACAAATAAAGCTAGACAATGCCTTGGGCAACTAACTCCATTACTCCACCGGAGAAACTTCTTAAGAACACGGCACAAAGTGCTTCTGTATAAGACGGTCGTCAGGCCAGTGCTCTCGTACGCATTCCCATCCGGGTAGGTTCAAGTAAGTTCCAGAGTGAGAGATTCGAGAGAGTGCATAACCAAGCACTCCGAATGATCACAGGGGCTCTACCGCAGAGCCACTTCGGAACCTGAGAGACACTCACTTGGTGTCGAAAAGATACACAAGTTTTCCATCAAAATCGCCAAGAAGCTCTTCAAAAAGCGGCTGTTCATCCTCATGAACTTGTTAGGGGTATGGTTGGCTATGACCCAGCGCAGTCCTTAGGCATCCGAGAATTAAGGCGGTGATCACTGTTCCCTCCTGACTGAAAGAAGGGGATGACACCACTGTTTAGTACTGGTTCTTGTGCTGAGCGTCCTGGTTCAGATGCAGGAATGGATCGGATAGAGTTATAAGTCCTTGTAAAGTTCTCAGGTGGTTGTTAGACAGCCCACCAGACAAGTGTCTTTTTACTAAGTTAACTGTTTTCTTGCAGGTTAGTGGTGATCAGTGTTTCTTTCATAACTTTTTGGCTGGGGGGGGGACAAATGGGACCGTTGAGGGGGCAAGTTTTCCCTTTGCTATATATCATCATCATCATTGTCAACCATTATCAATCCACTGCTGACGAAGGTCTCCCCAAGTTTCCTCCACAACGGTCTGTCTTGTGCCAGTCTCCTCCATGTCACCCCTGCATACTTTCGAATTTCATCCACCCATCTCCCATGTGGTCTTCTGGGTCTTTTCCTGTCCCTTGGAATCCAATCTAAAATTTCGGCTGTCCATCGATGATCTGTCCTTCTGGCAGTATGTCCAGCCCATTGCCATTTCAGGGATTTAACTCTGATCATGATGTCTTCCACTCTTGTCATTTTTCGGATCCACGAGTTCCTCTTCTTATCTCTCCTGGTTACACCAAGCAGCCTTTGTATGTCTCTTTTAGTTAAGGTCCAAGTCTCTGCACCATACGTAAGCACTGGAAGGATGCATTGATCAAACACTTTTCTTTTAAGACATAATGGCATATTGCTCTTGAAAATTATGCTGTTTCTTCCAAAAGCTCTCCAGGCAAGTTTTGTACGCCGATTAATTTCTTCATCAATGTGACATTCACTTGATATCTTCTGTCCAAGATAAACGTAAGTGTCTGTTATCTCCAGCTTTTCTCCATCAATCGATAAATCTTCATTTCTTGTAAAAGCATTGAACATCACTTTTGTCTTCTGAAAGTTCATTTTTAATCCCACTTCTTTACTCTTGTCAGCAAGTTCCTGGATCATACTCTGCAGCTCTGATGGGGTAGTTGCAAAAATGACTACGTCATCAGCAAAACGAAGGTGGGTTAGATAATCTCCATTAATCTTTATCCCCTTGTTTTCCCAGCTCAGCGACTGAAAAACACCCTCCAATGGGCATTAAAGAGCTTCGGAGATATGGTGTCACCTTGTCTCACTCCCTTTCCAATTTTTACGTGTGTTGTATTTTCAAACAGCCTAATCTTTGCACTTGCATTTTCATAGATGTTATTAATAATATTAATGTATGCATCTTCAATACCGCAGGATTTCAGAGCCATTGTAACTGCTGATGGTTTCACCGAATCAAAGGCTTTTTCATAATCGATAAAAGCCATGCACAATGGAAGTTCATATTCCCTCGCTCTTTCAATTAGTTCTCTCAGTACGTGGATATGATCTATTGTGCTGTAGCCACTCCTGAATCCAGCTTGTTCTCTCGGTTGAGCCATGTCCAGTGTTACCTTCAAGCGGTGTGAAAGAACTTTAGTGAAGATTTTATAAACTACTGATAGGAGGCTGATAGGTCTGTAGTTTCCGAGATCCTCAATGTCACCTTTTTTATGTAGCAGGATCATTGTAGCGGTGTTCCAATCCTCAGGAATCTTTCCTTCATTAAGGCATCGAGTGAAAATTTGGGCGAGTACTGTTTCGATTTCTCCACTTGCTTCTTGTATGATGTCTACAGTAATTCCATCTTCTCCTGGAGCTTTTCCCCGCTTCATGTTCTTGATTGCATGTGCAACTTCTGCTGGAAGGACTGGAGGAACTCTGGTACTGGTACCTTTCATGATGTCTGGAGTACATGTATCATCCCTTTCATATAATTTGGAGTAGAAATCTTTCACTCTTGTCAAAATTTCGCCTCTATTTCTTGTTACAGAATCATCTTCTTTTCTCAGTGCCATAATCTGTTTTCTTCCCTTACTGAGATGTCCCTTTGCTATCTTTAGGCTTTGGTTGTTTTCAATTGCTTTCCTCACTAGTTCACAGTTGAATTTTCTTACGTCTTCAGTGATACTTTTTCTTACTGTCTTGCATATATATATATATATTCTTGAATTGGAAGAGGAACTACAAAGGATCAAGTGGGACATCGTCGGGCTAAGTGAGGTAAGGAGAAAAGGAGAAGATCTCATTGAACTGAAAAGTGGACATCTCTTCTACTATCGTGGGACAGATACTGGCAGAACTAGTGGTGTTGGATTTATAATAAACAAGAAACTGAAGGATAAAGTTGTAGAAGTTGAAAGTTCCTCTGACAGAGCTGCACGACTCGTTATCCAACTCTCGAGAAGATACCAGGCTCAGATTATTCAAACTTATGCACCCACCACAAGTCATGCTGAAGAAGAAATTGAAGAATTTTATGAGGACATTCGTGATCTAAATAATAAAGGTAAGCAGCACTTGAAGATAATTATGGGAGATTTCAATGCAAAAATAGGGCAACGGCAACAGAATGAAACTTCAGTAGGTAAATTCGGTCACGGCAACAGAAACCAGCGTGGAAATACTCTCGTAGAGTTTCCAGAGGCAGAAGGGTTTTTCATCTTGAACTCCTTTTTCAAGAAAAAGCCACACAGGAAATGGACATGGAGACATCCAAATGGGACGACAAGTGAAATTGATTTTATTATGTGTAACAAAAAATTCGTCATAGAAGACTGCAGTGTGCTAAACAAGTTCAACACAGGCAGTAACCATAGATTGGTGAGATGTAAGATGCACCTCAACACTAAACTCGAACGTAGCAAGCTCATAAGACAAACAAAATGTATTGACATAACCAACCTTAAAAAACACCATAACACCTTCAAATTGGAACTGAAGAACAGATTCTCTGCTTTAGAAGGCCTAACATCGGAAGAAGTGGATATTTCTGAAGTTAACAGAAAAGTAACCAAAGCTCTTATGGAAACAGCAACAAAATTAGCTGGGTCTAAGAACAAATTGCATGTGAACAAATTATCAGGAAAAACCAAAATGTTGATGCAAAAAAGAAGAGAGATGAGGACAACTAAAGAAGATGTGACTTCCAAAGTGGAATATATAGAGCTATGCAAGACAGTACGAAAAAGTATCACTGAAGACGTAAGGAAATTCAACTGTGAACTAGTAAGGAAAGCAATTGAAAACAACCAAAGCCTAAAGATAGCAAAGGGACATCTCAGTAAGGGGAAAGAACAGATTATGGCACTGAGAAAAGAAGATGGTTCTGTAACAAGAAATACAGGCGAAATTTTGACAAGAGTGAAAGATTTCTACTCCAAATTATATGAAAGGGATGATACATGTACTCCAGACATCATGAAAGGTACCAGTACCAGAGTTCTTCCATGAAGCGGGGGAAAGCTCCAGGAGAAGATGGAATTACTGTAGACATCATACAAGAAGCAAGTGGAGAAATCGAAACAGTACTCGCCCAAATTTTCACTCGATGCCTTAATGAAGGGAAAATTCCTGAGGATTGGAACAACGCTACAATGATCTTGCTACATAAAAAGGTGACATTGAGGATCTCAGGAACTACAGACCTATCAGCCTCCTATCAGTGGTTTATAAAATCTTCACTAAAGTTCTTTCACACCGCTTGAAGGTGACACTGGACATGGCTCAACCGAGAGAACAAGCTGAATTCAGGAGTGGCTACAGCACAATAGATCATATCCACGTACTGAGAGAACTAATTGAAAGAGCGAGGGAATATGAACTTCCATTGTGCATGGCTTTTATCGATTATGAAAAAGCCTTTGATTCGGTGAAACAATCAGCAGTTGCAATGGCTCTGAAATCCTGCGGTATTGAAGATGCATACATTAATATTATTAATAACATCTATGAAAATGCAAGTGCAAAGATTCGGCTGTTTGAAAATACAACACACATAAAAATTGGAAAAGGAGTGAGACAAGGTGACACCATATCTCCGAAGCTCTTTAATGCCACATTGGAAAATGTCTTTCAATCACTGAACTGGGAAAACAAAGGGATAAAGATTAATGGAGATTATCTAACCCACCTTCGTTTTGCTGATGACATAGTCATTTTTGCAACTACCCCATCAGAGCTACAGAGTATGATCCAGGAACTTGCTGACAAGAGTAAAAAAGTGGGATTAAAAATGAACTTTCAGAAGACAAAAGTGATGTACAATGCTTTTACAAGAAATGAAGATTTATCGATTGATGGAGAAAAGCTGGAGATAACAGACACGTACGTTTATCTTGGGCAGCAGATATCAAGTGAGGGTCACATTGGTGAAGAAATTAATCGGCGTACAAAACTTGCCTGGAGAGCTTTTGGAAGAAACAGCATAATTTTCAAGAGCAATATGCCATTATGTCTTAAAAGAAAAGTGTTTGATCAATGCATCCTTCCAGTGCTTACGTATGGTGCAGAGACGTGGACTTTAGCTAAAAGAGACATACAAAGGCTGCAGACAACTCAAAGCAGCATGGAGAGGTGCATGCTTGGTGTAACCAGGAGAGATAAGAAGAGGAACACGTGGATCCGAAAAATGACAAGAGTGGAAGACATCATGATCAGAGTTAAATCCCTGAAATGGCAATGGGCTGGACATACTGCCAGAAGAAGAGACCATCGATGGACAGCCGAAATTTTAGATCGGATTCCAAGGGACAGGAAAAGACCCAGAAGAAGACCACATGGAAGATGGGTGGATGAAATTCGAAAGTATGCGGGAGTGACATGGCGGAGACTGGCACAAGACAGACCGTTGTGGAAGAAACTTGGGGAGACCTTCGTCCAGCAGTGGATTGATAATGGTTGACAATGATGATGATGATGATGATATATATATAATTTTAACTACTATATTTATATATATAGAAGTAATTACTCTATATCTAGCACAGGGGCGCATTTAGAGGGGACCTTGCCCTCCCCCCGGAAAATGTTTCATTTTTTTGTTTGTTTTTTGATTAAAATGCGACTTACATTAGAAAAAAATGCCTTAATTTTATCAAAATGTATCAACTAACATTAGAAAAAAAATGCCTTAATTTTTCTTCAATTTTTCATTAACTTTAATTTGTTACAGATGGTGGATTTCAAAAACTTCCATTTTTCGTCCTACCCCCCTCCGAAGAAAAATTCTATATACATCCCTGATATAGTAATTACTTCTTCAAACATTTCAGGAATAACAAACTTTTTTCAGCTAAAGGAGGGAGGGGGGGGAGGGTTCCGCAGGCTTGAAATTTTTATCTATTAAAATGCATTCAACGCACTCTTGATCCTGAATCACGATTCCCAGACAATTAGTTATGATTAGTCTACTTATTATATTCTGAAGAATATCATGCGTCGTAATAGACTTTGTAAATAAGAAAAACTACACTGAAGAGCAATTGAATTAGAGACAGCTGGCGTTATGTAAATGTGGCGCTGTGGGCGGCCCTGTAAACGGAAACGACATGACGTATGCAGCGATCCGACAATATAAGGAGTGGTGCGACGGGAAACAGTAAGTGTCGGACGCAGTATGGGTAAGACGAAGGATCTAAGCTCATTTGATCGTGGGCAAATTGTCGGGGCCCGACGAATGGGTCACTCCATCTTGGAAGTCGTGCAGGCACTGGGATTTTCACGAGCCACTGTGTCACGGGTGCACCGTGAGTACATCGAATCCGGTAAAACCATCCCTGCAAGGGCCAACTGCCGTGGACAACAGCGTGTGGGTGAGCGGGGGCCATCGTCGGCTAGCTCGCATTGTAACAGCGGATAGACAGGCCAAAGTGCAAGAAATCACTCGGCAATTTAACACTGGTGCACAAAAACGTGTAAGCAGCCAAACCATCCAGAACCATCTTCTCGCTATGGGGTACAGAAGCCATCGTTCCACGCGGGTACCGCTGCTGACTGCACATCACTGGAGCCCAGACCATGTAGAAAAGTGTTGCCTGGACTGATGAGTCGAGATTCGCGTTGGTACATGCGGATGGTAGGATACCAGTACGGCGCAAACCACATGAAGCGATGGATCCTTTTTGCCAGCAGGGTACTCTTTAAGCTGGTGGGGGGGGGGGCATTCTCTTCTGAGGACTGTTTACGTGGACTGAAATGGGACCCCTGGTACGTGTGACATCGTCCCTCACAGGTCAACGTTACCGGGATATCTTGGACGACCATTTGCTCCCGTTTGTGCGTCTTCAACATCCCACTGGGGACCTCATCCTGCAACAAGACAATGCAGCTCCCGAATTGTATCCGAATGGTTGGATGAACACTCCACCGACGTGACCTGGCTTTCTTGGCCAGCTAGGTCACCTGACCTCAATCCCATCGAGCACATCTGGGATGCCATCGAGAGAGATGTTCGAGGCTCTGACCCCCTCCATCAAATCTTCGTGAACTGTGGAAGCTTGTTCAGGGGTCGTGGATCCGTATGGCTTCCCAACGCTTCCGGTGTCTTGTTGAGTCCAATCGCCGCCGTCATCAGGGCGAAAGGTGGTGCTACACGTCACTAGACAGGTATCTCGAATTCAATTGCTCTTCAGTGTATAACTAGTACAATTTGAACCAATATTAAAAAAAATAT
Source organism: Macrothele yani (assembly GCA_039090855.1). Classification (NCBI taxonomy): domain Eukaryota; kingdom Metazoa; phylum Arthropoda; class Arachnida; order Araneae; family Macrothelidae; genus Macrothele; species Macrothele yani. The sequence continues at coordinate 85,611,206 of CM076991.1, forward strand.
AATTGGAGAAATATTTGTAGCATAAAAAGAAACGAAACATCCTTTTTCATCATAGCCTGAATTTATTAAAATTTGGTTCGGTAACCTAAAATGTCTCGGGGGTAGGGGTGGGGGTCATTTCCGGGAGGGCTTCGCTCCCTTGGATGTATGCCTGAAAGCAACACTGGTGGTGATGGTATGCACTGGATGCTGCTCCGACTCCGTATGAGGTTTCCGGGGGTTCCGTCTCCCTTCCGGGAGTATTGTCAGGGCCGGCTGGACCATAAAAACAAAATTGTTTTTGCTAGAATTCTCTATATTTATTGTTTTTTTTTTTTTTTAAGTTTTGGGTGCAAGGCTCTCAAAAATATATTTTTACGTTTTTCAACCGTAGGTTGAAGAAGCGTATATGCTCCAGCTTTGTCCGTCTGTCTGTCCACCCGATAACTCGCGTTAAAAATGATCCAATTTCAATTAAATTTTAGTATGTGGTAGGGGACAACTGGGACGAACCCTACTGGAAATAAGCGAAATGGAATCAAAGGTCAGGACATAGGAGCGGGATCCATTACATCGCCCTTATGCGTCATAACTTATGTAAAAATGCTTCGATTGCGACAAAACTTTTTCATGTTGTTCCGGAAGTAAACTGAATAGGTTATGCTGAATGTCATCGAAATGGAATCAAAGGTCAGGGCACAAGAGCGAGATTTATTCCACAGCCATTATCCTCATAACTTGAGTAAAAATACTTCTATCGCTACAAAACTTTAGTATGTTGTGGTCCAGAGGTATACTGAACCAGTTATTTTTAATATAATCGAAATGGGATCAAAGGTCAGGGCAGATGAGCGAGATGTATTTCACACCCATTATCATCATAACTTGAATAAAAATGCTTCTATTGCAACAAAACTTTAGTATGTTGTTCCGGAGGTATACTGCACGAATCAATAATTAGGGTTGGGAGGAGAGTTTGCCTGCGCGCGATTTCTGCTGGTATGTTGGAAAGTGTATCATAACCAAAGCATTGCATGATTTTACTAACTTGTTGTAATGTTGGGGTTTTTTTTCAGTTTATAACCCCCCCCCCCCCCCAAACTTATTTAAACCTTAAACTTTTCTATATTCATGAAATAAGAAATTAAATTTCATCACATTTTGTGACTCCCTATTATCATTATCATCATCATCATTGTCAACCATTATCAATCCACTGCTGGACGAAGGTCTCCCCAAGTTTCCTCCACAACGGTCTGTCTTGTGCCAGTCTCCTCCATGTCACCCCTGCATACTTTCGAATTTCATCCACCCATCTCCTATGTGGTCTTCTTCTGGGTCTTTTCCTGTCCCTTGGAATCCAATCTAAAATTTCGGCTGTCCATCGATGATCTGTCCTTCTGGCAGTATGTCCAGCCCATTGCCATTTCAGGGATTTAACTCTGATCATGATGTCTTCCACTCTTGTCATTTTTCGGATCCACGAGTTCCTCTTTTTATCTCTCCTGGTTACACCAAGCATGCACCTCTCCATGCTTCTTTGAGTTGTCTGCAGCCTTTGTATGTCTCTTTTAGTTAAGGTCCACGTCTCTGCACCATACGTAAGCACTGGAAGGATGCATTGATCAAACACTTTTCTTTTAAGACATAATGGCATATTGCTCTTGAAAATTATGCTGTTTCTTCCAAAAGCTCTCCAGGCAAGTTTTGTACGCCGATTAATTTCTTCATCAATGTGACCCTCACTTGATATCTGCTGTCCAAGATAAACGTACGTGTCTGTTATCTCCAGCTTTTCTCCATCAATCGATAAATCTTCATTTCTTGTAAAAGCATTGAACATCACTTTTGTCTTTTGAAAGTTCATTTTTAATCCCACTTCTTTACTCTTGTCAGCAAGTTCCTGGATCATACTCTGCAGCTCTGATGGGGTAGTTGCAAAAATGACTACGTCATCAGCAAAACGAAGATGGGTTAGATAATCTCCATTAATCTTTATCCCCTTGTTTTCCCAGCTCAGTGACTGAAAAACACCCTCCAATGTGGCATTAAAGAGCTTCGGAGATATGGTGTCACCTTGTCTCACTCCCTTTCCAATTTTTACGTGTGTTGTATTTTCAAACAGCCTAATCTTTGCACTTGCATTTTCATAGATGTTATTAATAATATTAATGTATGCATCTTCAATACCGCAGGTTTTCAGAGCCATTGTAACTGCTGATGGTTTCACCGAATCAAAGGCTTTTTCATAATCGATAAAAGCCATGCACAATGGAAGTTCATATTCCCTCGCTCTTTCAATTAGTTCTCTCAGCACGTGGATATGATCTATTGTGCTGTAGCCACTCCTGAATCCAGCTTGTTCTCTCGGTTGAGCCATGTCTAGTGCTACCTTCAAGCGGTGTGAAAGAACTTTAGTGAAGATTTTATAAACTACTGATAGGAGGCTGATAGGTCTGTAGTTTCCGAGATCCTCAATGTCACCTTTCTTATGTAGCAGGATCATTGTAGCGGTGTTCCAATCCTCAGGAATCTTTCCTTCATTAAGGCATCGAGTGAAAATTTGGGCGAGTACTGTTTCGATTTCTCCACTTGCTTCTTTTATGATGTCTACAGTAATTCCATCTTCTCCTGGAGCTTTTCCTCGCTTCATGTTCTTGATTGCATGTGCAACTTCTGCTGGAAGGACTGGAGGAACTCTGGTACTGGTATCTTTCATGATGTCTGGAGTGCATATATCATCCCTTTCATATAATTTGGAGTAGAAATCTTTCACTCTTGTCAAAATTTCGCCTCTATTTCTTGTTACAGAACCATCTTCTTTTCTCAGTGCCATAATCTGTTTTCTTCCCTTACTGAGATGTCCCTTTGCTATCTTTAGGCTTTGGTTGTTTTCAATTGCTTTCCTCACTAGTTCACAGTTGAATTTCCTTACGTCTTCAGTGATACTTTTTCTTACTGTCTTGCATAGCTCTATATATTCCACTTTGGAAGTCACATCTTCTTTAGTTGTCCTCATCTCTCTTCTTTTTTGCATCAACATTTTGGTTTTTCCTGATAATTTGTTCACATGCAACTTGTTCTTAGACCCAGCTAATTTTGTTGCTGTTTCCATAAGAGCTTTGGTTACTTTTCTGTTAACTTCAGAGATGTCCACTTCTTCCGATGTTAGGCCTTTTAAAGCAGAGAACCTGTTCTTCAGTTCTAACTTGAAGGTATTATGGTGTTTTTTAAGGTTGGTTATGTCAATAGATTTTGTTTGTCTTATGAGCTTGCCACGTTCAAGTTTAGTGTTGAGGTGCATCTTACATCTCACCAATCTATGGTCACTACCTGTGTTGAACTTGTTTAGCACACTGCAGTCTTCTATGACGAATTTTTTGTTACACATAATAAAATCAATTTCACTTGTCGTCCCATTTGGATGTCTCCATGTCCATTTCCTGTGTGGCTTTTTCTTGAAGAAGGAGTTCAAGATGAAAAACCCTTCTGCCTCTGCAAACTCAACGAGAGTATTTCCACGCTGGTTTCTGTTGCCATGACCGAATTTACCTACTGAAGTTTCATTCTGTTGCCGTTGCCCTATTTTTGCATTGAAATCTCCCATAATTATTTTCAAGTGCTGCTTACCTTTATTATTTAGATGACAAATTTCCTCATAAAATTCTTCAATTTCTTCTTCAGGATGACTTGTGGTGGGTGCATAAGTTTGAATAATCTGAGCCTGGTATCTTTTCGAGAGTTGGATAACAAGTCGTGCAGCTCGGTCAGAGGAACTTTCAACTTCTACAACTTTATCCTTCAGTTTCTTGTTTATTATAAATCCAACACCACTAGTTCTGCCAGTATCTGTCCCACGATAGTAGAAGAGATGTCCACTTTTCAGTTCGATGAGATCTTCTCCTTTTCTCCTTACCTCACTTAGCCCCACGATGTCCCACTTGATCCTTTGTAGTTCCTCTTCCAATTCAAGAAGCCTTGAATCAGAAGATAGGGAGCGTCCATTGTAAGTAGCCAAGGTCAGCATCAGATGGCAGCCTAGTCCGGTCCTCCGGGGATTCTTAGCACCCTCTGCCTTCATGTCGCACTGGCCGCTGCCTTGGCCAGGTACATTCCAGCTGCAGGAGACTGAGGGCCAAGATTTAAGTTGTGGAATCATTTTGGAGGGTTTGGCCATAACTCACCACGCTGGCCAAGCGGGTTGGTGAGTGTGGGATAGAATTTCCTCTGATCCCGATGGTATAGTTATACCGCTATGGGCGGTCGTCAGAGCCCCTTTAGTGGGAACAGGATGCACCACGAGAAGGCGGGGTTGACATTTGTCAAGGAGAGGCTGTGATGTTACGCATCACCTGACCTTGCATCCCTATTATATACTCAACAATTTGTGTGTAAGCCTAGTACTGTAATTTAAAAAAATAAAAAGAACAACAGCAAATACGTATCTGGGCTATATATGGAGGCCAATCTTTCAGTGACTTTAAAAACAGTGTTGGAAATAAATAAATAAAGCAATTTTTATCCATGAGCGCGTATAAGAGGTGAATAAAGTCATTAATTTACCAGTTATTCCCATTTCCATCAAAAATCAATCCCTAAAACATGTACCAGAAAAAAATATACACATGTATATACGAATTTATTTAAGAGGGATCGTTATTATCCAATACGCAAAAATGTTTGCTATGGAAAAATATTCGCTACGTAGATTAATTAGTTAAAGCTATCTTTTTTATCATTTCCTGTAGGAAAGTTTTTATTAAGATAATAAAACAACCTAAACTTCCTCCTCTCGAGAAAGAAAGTCGTAGATTTCAGCACTTTTTTTCTCTTCCTATCTCTTTGTCTGTCTGTCTGCCTGTCTGTCTGTCTGTCTCTCTCTCTCTCTCTCTCTCACTCACTCAATGTCTGTCTATCTCACTCTGTCTGTCTGTCACTTTGTCTGTCTCTCTCTCTCTACCTGTCTCTCTTACTCTTTCTGTGTCTCTCTCACTCAATGTCTGTCTATCTCATTCAATGTCTATCTCTCTCTCACTCAATGTCTGTCCCTCTCTCACTCTGCCTCTCTCCCACTCAATGTCTGTCTGTCTCCCTCTCTCACACTCTACCTGTCTTGTCTGTCTCTGAAAAATGAAAATACACGAAAATTATCATAAAGAAACTGTTTACTCTCTCTCTATCTCTGAATTTTCAATCCATATGATGGTCTTTTTCTGAAGCTCACAATAATTTGAGATAATAATTTTCCTTTATGATAATTTTTGTCTATTTTCATTTTTCATACAATGATTTCATTGAACTATGAGATTCATTTCCTAGGGCCCTCTATATATGAAATTTCGCCCTGGGCCCCGCAAAAGTTCAATCCGGTCCTGAGTATTGTTGTTGATGGCTGGCCATCTGGTGTCATGGGTGCTATAATACCCAAAAGCTGGGTGCTTTACGTCCTTTCCTCTGGTCCTGTTGCCTCGATTGATCGTCATTTGTCATTTTCTTGTAGGACTTCCGTCCACAGTGAGTAGAGTTTAGGTCCCAGCCACCTACAGCGAGATCGCCTTTTGGGCAAGACACAGAAACGGAAGGAATGAGAGCAAGTCTAGCGACTTCGACAAACCAGTTTGTAGTGAGATTAGAGTACAGTAGATAGCGCCACCGTACAAGTACGATGTTGTACGTAGAGGGGTGAGATAATTTCAGGGGGGGCATAGGAAAGGATACCCATTTAACCAGTGGGTCCAGCCCGGGGGCCGTCACTTAACTTGCTCGTCCGATGCACGGCGGATATTCAGCGATTGTTAGTAAATCACACCATCTCTGAAAGATCAGCCCAGGATCGAACCTGAGGACCTTACATTGATAGTCTGACTCGCTAACCACTAAGTCATCCTCGGCTCCCTCGATTGATTCGCGGAAGTTTCGTTTTTATACCTTTCCCTCACTTTCTGTTTATCTTTCCTATCGAGTTCACTTGCTCACATCTCTTATCTTCTAACTCCCTTATGGCAATTATAGACCTGGGGTCAGACACTCCATTACTGAAGCTATAAATAAGGGTCGTCCGAATGAAACTGAGACTGTCAGTTTTTTACCGTAAGGGTTTATAGGTTGGAATATGTGAGCACACAGGAAGTAAGAGTGATACATGGGCTACATAGCCGCTACACATAGTCGCCTTGTTGGTTCAAGCAAGTGTTTAACGTCCGTGGTCGGCTATGGAACCAGTTTTCAACGGCACGCCGGAAGCGTATAGACATTCCGTACATTGATAGGGGATTGAGAAAATTGCAGCCAATCAGAGGGCGGTATTCAGTTTCAGTGACGACACCTATGGGTGGGGCTTATTTTCATGTGTCACGTGTGATAACTGACTGATGGTAGGAACGGATATTGCAAACTAACTGATGTTAATGTTTGTAGGCAGGAGATGCTTTTTAAATGTAATAATGATGGGACATGGGTTGTTTCAGAATATGTTGGTGAGGTGGGGAGGGAAACGTTTTTAACACAGACCTTGTAGAGAGATAGACTGGTAAAAGCAATGCCAGCGTTTTAGAAGCGACGGAAATAAATTGAAGAGCTCAATTGATTCTGTATGGTATGAATAGCGCAGAAAGAATATGCGCGTGCGAACCAACAGATTTCTAGACCAAATTTTAATCAGTAAGTTCTCAATTTCGTCAAAAATCGGCTATAAAATAAAAAATATGCCGTTACATAGAGCGAACATGAACAAATACGTGAAGTTACAGAAACACAAATTTTGAATATATTGCATTATCGTACCTTCAATTTTGAATATATCGCATAATCCCTTAACCACCCGATTTTGTCCCTTAAATTGTTTTACTGAAAGATATTTTTACTCAATGAGCTGATGCAAGATCAATATCCCACAAAATAAATAGAGTTTCTGTTTACAGAGCTATCACTACTTTTCTTCAGACATGCAATGCACTTTATTATTAATTGAGATGCTGCCTTCATACTCAATAAACTAATTTTAAAAGCTACCCCGACATTTGACTTGAAAGAAACAGCACTTTTTCTCATTTAAATTTTTAGCCAAGCAGTTCTGCGCTTCTATGAATTCTGTATGTTCTTCTGAAGCAAATGAGCGCCGCCCCGGTGGCGCAGTGGTCTAAGCGATGGCTTCTGATCATTCGTCCATAAGGGGTCCGGGTACGAATCACGGTGAGGCATGGATGTCGTGTTTGTCTTACGGCACTGGCTTTCTCTCTTACCTGGAACCAGTGATCCTAAATTAGGGACGGGCGACTGCTTATAGCCCATTGAGTTGCTCACGGTGGTCGTTAAACCTCCAATCAAAAAAAAAAAAAAAATGAGCAGTTAATGCATCACTGAAAATGAACACAAGTTTGCTGTCTGTAGTACGATAAGTTAAAACAAATCCCTAAAACTGCCGAATAAAACTCAATTTATTTACAATTTTAAAAACCTATTTACATAGCTAGCACTTTCGGGGCTCACATGGCCCCATTTTCAAGCCCGAACGCCCCGGAACACATAGAGGCAACGACTATATACTATAGTTATTCGTGACTAAGCTGATATACGTCATAAAAATAATACAGGTGATGCCATTTACATTACGAAAAAAGAGGAAATTAAAGTCCAAAAACAAATACAGAACATGTTCAAGTAAGAGTCTCACCTTCTAAGTGCGTCATGGGGAGAGCAATCATCGGTCTCCAGGGTCTTGGGACTGAAGTCGGAAAGTCCGTATTACAGCAGACGTCGAGATATTTAAGAATAAACAGGCTTTCCGAGAGAAAAATGGCATTCTTGTTAACAGAGGAGTTTAAAACCTTAGCATTTTGCCAGTCCGGTTTTGTAGCCTTCCTGTTTGACTGCAACGGTGAGGGCTGTGGTGATGTTTCCACTTCGTAGAGAATATTGGTGCTCCATCAGTCTTATATGTAACGATCTAAGTGTCGAACCGATGTAAACCTTAGAGACGCGGTTCTGGGCTCTAAGGTTACATCGGTTCGACACTATTGATTCAAGAGAGAGAGAGAGAGAATAAGGCCTTTGTTCTAGAGAGAGAGAATAAGGCCTTTGTTCTAGAGAGAGAGAATAAGGCCTTTGTTCTAGAGAGAGAGAATAAGCCCTCTTGAATGAATTTACTGAATGTCTGTCTTCTCAATATCCAACCATCTCCTTTACCCAGGAACTTGAAGTTGAGGGAAAACTCCCTTTTCTTGATATCTTATTAAAAAGGCATTTAACCTCGAATCAACTTCAGTACTCAGTTTACAGAAAACCAACGTTTATTCCCTGTATTATTCCTTTTGCTTCTGATCACCCTCCGGAACATAAATCTTCTCCTCTTCGTTTTTTGATTAAAAGAGCCTTTACCCATTCTTCATCCCACAAGATTCGCATTGACGAATTAAATAAGATTCAAGCTCTAACCCAGGAGTTCGGTTTCCCGACCTCTCTCTTTCACAGGTTACTTAGTAAGTTTTCAAAACTTCGATTTACCACTTTGGTTAATGAAGCTCCTCTGTCTAAATTTGTTGGTAAATTGGATTTTACTTGAAAAAAGTCTGCCAGCGACATAATTTATCTTTTGGAATCTGCACCCGAAATATCTTCTCACTAGTCCGTAGAGACCGGGATAAAGTCAATATGTTTAACAAACCTGGTGTCTACTCCATACCCCTGACCTCAGAAGACCCAAACCGTGACTCTAAGGTTTACATCGGTTCGACACTTAGATCGTTACATATAAGACTGATGGAGCACCAATATTCTCTACGAAGTGGAAACATCACCACAGCCCTCACCGTTGCAGTCAAACAGGAAGGCTACAAAACCGGACTGGCAAAATGCTAAAGTTTGAAACTCCTCTGTTAACAAGAATGCCATTTTTCTCTCGGAAAGCCTGTTTATTCTTAAATATCACGACGTCTGCTGTAATACGGACTTTCCGACTTCAGTCCCAAGACCCTGGAGACAGATGATTGCTCTCCCCATGACACACTTAGAAGGTGAGACTCTTACTTGAACATGTTCTGTATTTTTTTTTTTGGATTTTAATTTCCTCTTTTTTCTTAATGTAAATGGCATCACCTGTATTATTTTTATGACGTATATCAGCTTAGTCACGAATAACTATAGCATATAGTCGTTGCCTCTATGTGTTCCGGGGCTTTTGAGCTTGAAAATGGGGCCATGTGTGCCCCGAAAGTGCTAGCTATGTAAATAGGTTTTTAAAATTGTAAATAAATTGAGTTTTATTCGGCAGTTTTAGGGATTTGTTTTAACTTATCGTACTACAGACAGCAAACTTGTGTTCATTTTCATCTATCAAGTACGAAATGTTCTTATTCAGACTAATACATCACTCCCTCTAACTGGTACTTGCAAAAGAAATACTTTTTGTGACTTAATATTTACTCTGAGTATAGACCTGCGTGAACTTTTTTTCTCTTTTTTCCCTTTTTCATTTTTTTTTTTTTTTTTGCTAAAAAAAGTTTGATTACATAATTTTTTTTTCAAATTATCAAATTATCTTGTAAAAGACCCATAAAAATAAGCCCCACCTACAGATGTCGTCACTGAAACTGAATACCGCCCTCTGATTGGTTGAAATTTTCCCAGTCTCGTATCAATGTACGGAATGCCTATACGCGTCCCGGAACTGTGTGTCGTTAGCGAACCGGCGATTTTTGAGATATTTTTTTCAGTGGCCCGAAGATGTGGTAGTCGCAGGGCGACAGATCGGGGTTATAGGAGGCATGGTCGAGGATCTCCCAGCGGAAGCTCCGCAGCGAATCTTAGCACACTATCACCACATACGGCCGTGCGTTGTCGTGCAGCAGAATAACCCGATTTGACAACATACCGGGTCGCTTACGCTTAATGGCCGTTTTGAGGTTGCGTAACGTATCGCAGTATGTTGGTGCCTTGACCGTACTGCCTGTGTTCCGGCCAACCCAACAGCAATGGGCCATTCTCATCGAAGAAAACCGTTAGCATCACTTTTCCAGCTCTTAAGGGGGACTGAGCTTTTTGGGGCGTGGAGAGTTGGGATGCCGCTATTTCATACTCATCCGTTTTGTGGCCGGACCGCACCAAGTTTCATCTGCGGCCACAATCTTGGAAAGGAACTGTTCCTCCTCTGCGTGGTAACGATGCAGATGCTTCAGGCAAGCATCCATTCGCCGAGTGTTCTGCTCTTCCTGGAGATGCTTGGGGACCCATTGCGCGCAAATCTTGCTGTATCCCAATTGGCGATAGAGAATGGTGTTAATAGTTCCCTTACTCAAGGGCAATGTTGCCGCAAAATCGCGGGTGGTGATTCGGCGATTCTGCTTCACAAGGTTATCCACGGCAACAATCGATTCCGTGGTGATGTACACTTGTGCCTGCTCAGGTCTTGGCGTGTCCTCCTTGCTCACACGCCCTTTACGAAATTCACTACACCAGCGGAACACTGTACACCGTGACTGACACTAATTCTAATACACATCCTTCATACGACGATAAATTTCGGCTCCATTAACACCTTCTGCCCTAAAAAATTGCATAACTTCCCGCTGGGCCTGTTTGGACGAATCCATGTCACGACTCTATGAAGCCAACTTGCCGCCGCACATGTAAACAGCACACTGACACTTACCGCCGATAACAGCGTGTTTCCTGACATGACACGCCATCTACCGGCGCAAATGCACAGCTCTGTGTAATTATACTGTACAACGACGCTATTATACGAGTCTCACTTTCATTTGGGCAACCCTTATACTTATCATTCATTTGAAGTTGCCATTGTTGATTCGCGGGAATCGTGGCAGAACGGTAGTCGCCTGAGTGTGCTCCGCCGCAGCAGAGGAGACCGGTAGGCACAGCTGGCGGACTTTGAGCGAGGTCAATGTGTTGGATTGCTGGAAGGCGAACGTCACCACTTGTGTCGGACAAAACGCGAGCACAGTGATGGGAATATGGCGTGAGTTGGAAAAGGAAGGTCTGACGCACCGACTTGAGGGCTGTGGAGCCTAGCGACGGACGAACGCACTGGAAGACCGTCATCTCCACCGTTAGGCATTTGCGGACTGTACAGCCACGTCCCGAGGGTTAGCGGGACAGTGGAGGTCTTTATTTCATCAAGGAATGTGTGGAAGCTCTGGCTGGCGCCCTCTGCTCAGAGAAGCCTCTTCATTTGTCGTCCGTACTTCATTTGAAAACACAGACGTCAGAGACTGTAATGGGGTCAAGAACGCTGACACTTGCGTGATAAATGGCAGCACATAGTGATTTCCGACGAGTCGCGGTTCAACCTAATGACCCACGATGAACGTGTCCTTGTACGGCGACACCGTGGTGAACTGTGCCGTACTTTTTTAAAAAGAAGATCACGATGCATTGCGGAAAGCACGAGGAATGTCAAAATACGTAATAGTTGTTTAAATGTACCACACTTGTTAACAATGGCGAAGTCAAAAATATCTTGGGGTGGTGGTCTATGTTATAGGCACAGCGTAGGCCCCAGCAGATCCCTATGTCCTGGGCGACCGACGGATAGGGATCTCGAAATCCTTGTAAGTAATATTTTTTCTTGCAATGTTAAAGAAATGCTTTTTTTTTTTTTATCAATGCATAATACTTAAAGTAAAATTACTGATATTATCCGAATAAAAATCACTCTTACTAGCAGGCTGCATAACTTATTTTCTTTTTGTGTTTTCACTGCATACACAGTAGGCCGGAGAGGATTTACTTGTTTCTTCTTAAAACCCAGATAGAGGAGGCTGATGCAGTCCCAAACCATGGAGGGGGGGGAGGTACAGATTCCCGGGGCCAGGGCTTCCAGGGGGCCCGCGGGTTAGCTAGGCAGGTCAAGTGACAATTAAAGTTATGAACAAAAATGTGGATAAAAGTGGAAAACTTTTAATTAAATTTTCAACTGTACAAATCCATGCAGATTGAACATTGGAAACAGCCAGTAGCCAAGTGCAGTTTTCTTAGGGATTTTTGCCCCTCCCACTTGTGAGAGTGTGTAAACAATGCAGAAATGGCAAAGCCCTAATTCACGTAGCTTTGTATTTCATTATATAAATACTTTATTAATTCGCGTATTGCATTTTTATTTTTAAAGAAAGCAAAATTGGGATGCCACAGGAGGGAGAATGATGGATAACTCAACTTCCCGATGTGAATCAGTACGAACAGCTGTGCCAATAATTCTCTACCACACGGACAAAGGAAGTTTTGGTGTCAAGGGCCAAAGAAGAGAGAAATGTCTCTATTTTTTAAGAAAAAACAAAATTTGGAAGAAAATTATTAAAAAAAAGAAGCGAAGGTGGAGTCGTAATCGTGCTGAATAATAAAACACTGTTCCTCACTGAGTAAGGGACCGTGAAATGCTAAGCGCCTATTAAATAGTTTTCTGGTAGTTAATTGTTTTCAAGAATGTGTCGTGAGGAGGTTTCTGCTAAACGTATACCCTTGGCTTTGGAAAATAGTACTAGGGGGAAATCTTTGTGCGAGTGTGAGAGCAGTACATGTTTTTCCAGAGAGAGTAGTCCATCGTAAGTCAAACTTTTTCCTTTGCTATATTTTATTAACAAGTACAGTTATTCAGAAGGCATGCAAAAGGAATCAATAGAAACTAAGTGATTTACATCCACAAAACTAAAGTTCATTGCACCCAGTAAACTAGGACGAGAATCAAACTAAGCAATATTATTACACTGACGGAAAAAAAATCCCAACACCAAGAAGGGGTTGTGTTAGATAAACGACAGTTGGTAGGCGGTGAGAGTACATCTGTAAGATGACGTCTATGCAAATTTCGCGCTCGGCGCATACGTGTGGCGCTAGTAGCGCCCCTCGGAACATGCAAAGCAGGTTTGCTGTAAATACGCGCTGTAATGTTCGTGAGCGTTAGTTATCGTTGAGATTCGACGTAGGGTGTTGATGTTAGTCAAGAATGCCTTTAAGAAGACGAAAAGGCCATTATCAACAGCTCACGGAGTTTGAACGAGGTCGTGTAATAGGGCTACGAGAAGGTGGATTTTCTTTCCGCAATATTGCAGAACAACTTGGCAGGAATGTAGCCACTGTGCATGATTGTTGGCAGCGGTGGTCAAGGGAAGGTACTGCCTCAAGAAGACCGGGTTCCGGCCTGCCACGTGACACTACTGAGGGGGAAGACCGCCGTGTACAGCGTATAGCCGTGGCGCATCGTACTGCGTCTGCGGCAGCAATTCGAGCTGCAGTTGCCACCAAAGTGACACAACGAACTGTTACAAATCGGTTACTTGAAGGACAGCTCCGAGCCAGACGCCCTGTAGCGTGCATTCCACTTACTCCAAACCACTGCCGTTTGCGACGTCAGTGGTGTCAAGCTAGAGCTCATTGGAGGACGGAGTGGAGATCTGTTGGGTTTTCTGATGAAAGCCGGTTCTGCCGGGGTGCCAGTGATGGCCGTGTGTTGGTTAGAAGGAGGCCAGGTGAGCGCCTGCAACCAACCTGTCTGCGGCCGAGACACACTGGACCTACACCTGGAGTTATGGTCTGGGGAGCAATTTCCTATGACAGCAGGAGCACTCGCGTGGTTATCCCACGCACCCTGACGGCACAGTTGTACGTCGGTCTGGTGATTCAACCTGTTGTGCTGCCATTCATGAACAGCATTCCAGGGGTGTTTTCCAACAGGATAACGCTCTACCCCGCATACCGCTGTTGTAACCCAACATGCTCTACAGAGTGTCGACATGTTGCCGTGGCCTGCTAGATCACCACATCTTTCTCCAATCGAGCACGCATGGGACATCATTGGACGACAACTCCAGCGTCACCCCCAACCAGCATTAACCGTCCCTGTATTGACCGCTCCGAGCCAGAGGCCCTGAGTTCCAGGTGCAACAGTTCCAAGTGCAACAGGTATGGAACTCCATCCCACAAACTGACATCCAGCACCTGTACGACACAATGCATGAACGTTTGCATGCTTGCATTCAACATTCTGGCGGTTACACCGGTTATTAATGTACCAGCATTTCACATTTAAAATGGCTCTTCTCGCGCTTACAATAAGCTGTGATCTTGAAACCTTAACCGATTAAATATGTTACCTATACAAATGTATTGCCGCCATTTCATTCCTCTACAACTATTTTTTCGTGGTGTTGGGATTTTTTTTTTTTTCCGTCAGTGTATTTGTGTAGAATTGTCATGGGCATTTTTGCATATTTTCCAGATTTGTGCATTTCTTCTTAGGTCATTTTTGTGTGGATGTTTGTTCTGTATAGACAATTTTTAATGACTCTTAAAAAGTTTTGCAAGGAGCAGGTAAATTACCTATTCGTTTTTAATTTTATCAATATTCTGTTTAAATTCTGTAGCTTGTGAAGTTGTGAGCAACTGAAATTTCTCTTGTGCAAAAACCAAACTAAGTGAAAATTTCTTTGTGCAGGAGAAAGGGGCAAGCATGGTTAGTGCTTATTGCAGAACTGATTTCTTTTTCTCAACAAATAGGTGTTTCTATTACTTTCAGATGTTTTCTTTTCCTTTTTTGCTACGAAATGTTTTTCTAAACTGATCTTCTACCGATAAGCATTAATTTTATATTTATTTGTGTTGTAGCCCCTTCAAACCGTGTGCCGATGCTTAGACACCAGGAGTTTAAGCGGGAACAGCCTACACCATGCATTGTTATCGATTAAATTCAGCTTACTGCATATTAATCAGACAGAGGCTAAGCCTGAAAAATTATAAAACTTCGTATCTGGGACAGAAATTTTAGGAGAGAAGTATGTGTAAAACTTAAAAAAGTATTCGTCATGGAATGGTTTTTCTAGATTTTTTGCTGCGTGATTATAAATGTGCAAAGAAATATATCTTAATGCTTTTATTTATCTTTCAGGCTGTTCATAAACACAGTAAAGTGGAAACCACCGTTATGTACTTTTTTCATTTGTTTCGACTGCACAAACTAATTTTGTTTTCATAGAAATTGCTTCTTATTGACATTCAAGAGGGAGGGGGGGTGGCGCTCAATTGCTTTTTCCGGGGGCCCATAAATTGATGGTTGGGCACTGGGCTGATGTTATGTGTACCTGATCTTAATAAGTGTTATTAGACTGATTAAGATGTCGAGGCAAATGCTCTGCGAAACTATAGTCGATGTATAATAAACTTTTGATTGTGGTAAACGTTGGTATTTTTATTTTATTTTGACCCCCTCATGCCTGATGAACTAACCTGCAACTCCAGTTCCCTTTCTTTCTGAACTATGTTGGTGCAACGATCTTCTATCGGTTTCCTACACCGAGAGGTGAGCTAAGTTGCTAAGTAACAAAATTTCCTTTCAGCAATCGACCTCTCCCACTTGGCCTTTAGTCTTTTTGCAGCGTGACGTTCTTCCTCCTAATTTTTTTATATATATGTAATATTCATCATCATCATCATTGTCAACCATTATCAATCCACTGCTGGACGAAGGTCTCTCCAAGCCTCTTCCACAACGGTCTGTCTTGTGCCAGTCTCCTCCATGTTACTCCCGCATACTTTCGAATTTCATTTACCCATCTTCCATGTGGTCTTCTTCTGGGTCTTTTCCTGTCTGTCCCTTGGAATCCAATCTAAAATTTCGACTGTCCATCGATGGTCTGTCCTTCTGGCAGTATGTCCAGCCCATTGCCATTTCAGGGATTTTACTCTGATCATGATGTCTTCCACTCTTGTCATTTTTCGGATCCACGAGTTCCTCTTCTTATCTCTCCTGGTTACACCAAGCATGTACCTCTCCATGCTGCTTTGAGTTGTCCGCAGCCTTTGTATGTCTCTTTTTGTTAAGGTCAGCGTCTCTGCACCATACGTAAGCACTGGAAGGATGCATTGATCAAACACTTTTCTTTTAAGACATAATGGCATATTGCTCTTGAAAATTATGCTGTTTCTTCCAAAAGCTCTCCAGGCAAGTTTTATACGCCGATTGATTTCTTCATCAATGCGACCCTCACTTGATATCTGCTGTCTAAGATAAACGTACGTATCGGTTATCTCCAGCTTTTCTCCATCAATCGATAAATCTTCATTCTTTGTAATAGCATTGTACATCACTTTTGTCTTCTGAAAGTTCATTTTTAATCCCACTTCTTTTCTCTTGTCAGCAAGTTCCTGGATCATACTCTGCAGCTCTCATGGGGTAGATGTAAAAATGACTACGTCATCAGCAAAACGAAGGTGAGTTAGATAATATCCATTAATATTTATCCCTTTGTTTTGACAGTTTAGTGATTGAAAGACATTTTCCAATGTGGCATTAAGGAGCTTGGGAGTTAAGGTGTCACCTATGTAATATTATATACAAGTATGTAACTATATCATTTATGTAATATTATATATACTTTAGTATACTAACGAGCATCTATATGTGGTTAGAAGTTGTCAAGATATTTTCAAAATTGTCGAAAGTGCACAAAAGTAATTTTTGTTAGGAGATGGGCCTTAAGATATTTTTCGCCTGGAGCTCCGCTATTTTCCGTTATGCCTCTGGATAAGCACTACTATAGGAGTTCCTAGGTATATCCTAATATTTCAATAAATAAATAAAAAGAATTTCGTTATTACCCTTTTGGTCTTCATTTTTTATGTACCAGTTTTTCTCGAAGTTAACGCATGTTAAATGCAAAATAGTACGCTCAGCAAAGACGCAAGGTCGTTCCCAAAACTGGAGTTTGCTATATGCAGAACAGGAGGATCTTATAGCAAACATAAGGTGTTGACGCTGTTATTAGTAAATTTAAAGCAGTAGCACCATTTGAGCGACGATTTCTTTTATAGAATAATTTTACACATTTTTTTTTTATTAATTCCAATTTGTTTTTGGTTGTATTGTGATTCATTTCATAGAGTTCGTTAAATACACACAAACAAAACTTTTGGATTTTAATATTATTGTGTTTTCTTTAAATTAGTTAATTTATCGATTAAAATTGTTATGTATGAATACTTCTGTTTCTTTCAAACAAATAATGAAATGTGTATTCGCTTTTTTGTTCTTCGTCCCCGGCATAAAATAAAAAAAATACTCTTTCCCGGAGACAGTGGCGTAGCCAGAAATTTCGGTGGTGGGGGGGATTCCATGGATTTGGTTCATAGGTGAAAGCCTCATATGTACCGATATATTGCTTTAAATTTGTACTCAATCCACCTTCAAGGGGGATCCGGACCCGAGGACCCCCCCCGTTGACTACGCCTCTGCCTGGAGATGGGGGTTTAAACGAGTAAAGCGAAATTAGCAAACACAGTGTGTGTCAGCTACTCAGCTTATGCAATGTTATTTATTAAATTAATTAGCTTTTCGCTATCTGGTTGCTTAATGAATATTCCAGAATAGACAGTTGTCTAAAGACGCAGGAAAGAAAACTTGTCTGCAGTCTAAAATTATTGGGAAAAGAATAACAGATAGATTTACATGTGGAAATTAGAACAAGGGGGGGGGGAGGGTTGGATCCGATAGACCCCTCTAGTTATGAAGGAGAAACGTTTTACTTGAGGTTTTCTATGAAATATTGGGTGCAATTGGTTAAAAATAATTAGCAACTTTTTTTTCAGAACTCAATTCTAATTGCAGAGTCATTTACCATGTTTTTTTAGGCTGAATTTAGAAAAGATAGATATTAGAATGATTTAAATTTACATCATATCACAAGTTTTCCTGTGAATTATCACCAGTTTTTGAACATTTTCTGTATATTTCGTGATTTACGAAAAACGAACAATGATTTATCTTTACATGCCCCCCTCCCCTTCCTCGTGCAGTGCAATCAGACAACACCTACACGCTGGCTCGAGAAACATCGTCGTTCGGCCATTACGAAAGAGATGGAAATCCATTCTACCATGTTCCAGAAAATTCGGTTCGTTCTTCGATGCACAGATAGCGAACAGCGTCCCGTTATACCGCAGGGCGATGACGTCACGAGGTTGAAAAGAGAGCACCCACCCTCCCTTGTTTTGTCTGCAGAGCCTCAAGGTTGGCAGATTGCCCATTGATTGTTTACGCAATAGTATCTGCAACGTGTGTGATGCGGTTGTGTCCTTCCGAGCACAGTTTTCAGCATAAAAAATTCGACTTATTTTTCTCAGTAAAATGCTTATAAACGTTAAATATTCAAAAAAATTTGAATTTATCAAGCTTTTATCAAGCTTTAGAGTTCTATCTGATTGATCATAAACGTACTTTTAAAAGAGAAAGTATAGGAAAATAGCGTACTCTTTACTCTCTTTTGGTCGCAGAATACCGAAGTAGTTCCAAATGATGGTATTTATTCCGACATTTTGATGACGCAGTGCATTCCTGGGTGAAACTTCAGACTTTAGGGTTGCGGCAGTCGGTAATGAAGATTTTTGGAAGAGCTCCGTATTTGTGGATCGGACATGTTACGTGATAGGTAAGCCTGGTTTTCTCAGATTTGTAATTAAATGTAGGGAAAATAGGAATTATTTTTTTATATTTAGGATATTTCGTTAAAAACAAGTTTTCCCTAAGAGTATTTATTCTGTTTCAATAGTATTACTCGCTTAACTCTCTCTCTCTCTCACACACACACACACACATATATATATATGTTTGAGTTTAAATTAACAGAACTTACAGACGTGGAATCAATAAATTTGATGTATAATATGAAATAGTACGGTTGCGTACTTGTTCTTTTCGGATAACGTTCGTGTTATATGTAGGTTGCGTTTAGAAAGCAAAATTAACGTGGTAAAAAGCAATCGTCGAAGTGTATAGCTTTATTGTAATCAAACTATTTTTGGTTTGTAAATAGGCGAATTTTATTCTGATGCTTTTATATGTGTTAAGTATGCACACAGAGTTATGATTCTGTGTTAGGCCACTGGGGAACCGACTTTACATGTCCATTCAAACTCGCACGAATATGTTTAGATTTTTCATTAAAGTATGACTAAAATATCAGTCTCTTATTCTTTGATGGTTTTTAAAGCGAAAGGATTTTGAAGGGGCGGATACTACCTGTTTGAGTTAAATGTAGTAAATATCTGTAATCGCAGGGGTATATGCCAACTGACATTTCAAAAAAAAATCGGGGGGGGGGGTAAATTATAAAATAACTACTTTATCTCCATGGGGGGGGGGGGGAGTTACTCAGATGCCGCTAGCCAATGGAAAGTTTTAATATAATCTGCTAGCATCTCTAAATCAAGTTTTTTTTCTAAGATGTGAAGGGTTTTTTTTATTTTTTATTAAGGTGTGAATGAATTCAAAATCCCGATGGATTAGGAAAGTTCTTAGACTTGATATAATAAAATTTCATGAATAAATTTTTAAACTTCTTAATGATCTTAATTCATTTTTTACGCTTTCCAACGGAAGCAACCGTATATGCTCCAGCTTTGTCCGTCCGCACGAAAACTGGCGTAAAAATGGTTGGATTTCGATGAAATTTTAGTATGTGGTAGGGGACGAACTCTATTGGAAATGGGGTCAAAGGTCAGGACATAGTAGCAGGATCCATTGCCTTCATGCGTCATAACTTGCATGAAGATTGCTTGATTTCGTTGAAGTCTTATGTGGTAAGGGACCACCTGGGAAAGAATCTATTGAAAATGGGGTCTAAGGTCACGACATAGGAGCGTTCTGTTCCATTGCCCTTGTGCGTCATAACTTTAGAAAAAATGGTTCTATTTCGATGAAATTTCAGTAGTATGGGGTAAGAGGGACCACATGGGGACTCACCCTATTGAAAATGAGCGAAATAAGGTCAAGATCGGGATTCAATCCATCGCCATTGTGCGTTATAACTTACGTAAAAATGCTTCGATTGAGACAAATTTTTATCATGTTCTGGAAGTATTCTTTACCGGTTCTGTTGAATATCATCGAAATGGGGTCAGAGGTCATGTCATAGGAGCGAGATTTATTTTGCAGCCATTCTCGTAATTTAAGTAATGATTTCTGGTATGTTGGAAGGCGTATCATAATCAATGCATTGCATGATTTTACTAACGTGTTTTTTTTATATGTTGATTTTGATCAGGTAAAATAACTGGAAGGTCAGAAAAACTTCCACATTAACTTGTAGAATGGACACGCAGGAATCGTTGTGATAAGATAAAAAAAAAAAAAAAAATTGGGAGCGTTTTATTCTCTAGCACCACCATATTTGACGATTTTCGGGTAGTAGCTATTTGGTGGAAGAGGTTATCCGACGAAAGAAAAGCTTATTTGACCATTTAGTTCTTATTTGCAGCAGTATTCGGAAAACTAATTTGCACTCAAGCTTAATGCACTGGTGTAAAGAATTTTTGTTTACCAGATTTGTTACGTTATGAAACGTTTAGAACTGTATTAAATTTATAGTAATTATGACAAGCTTTAACATGTTTTGAGTAACGTTACAATCAAGGAACATACGGGTTATTTTCTGCCAATCAAGGAACATACGGGTTATTTTCTGAGCAGGAATATATTTCTATTCTGCGTCAAGGATTTGATGAGGTAGATGGCGCCACGTTCGTTTAGATGAAGCAGCTTAGGATTTCGCAAGGAATTTATATGGAGGATATACCTTGCAGAAAGTAAAGTAGCTCCTGTAATGGAGCAATAAAAGTTTTATTAATTCAACACTTTCGTTATATCAAGGATTTTTTTTCACTAAGTTGCTGCTTTTTTAACATTTCAATTAAAACAATTCCATGAAATGTATGGAACTACTCCATAATCTGATAAAATTGCAAATGTTTTAAGTTTCTTATAAGTGAATGTGGCGCCATCTAGTGATTGTTTTTGGCAAGAATGTGTACTATTCTGAAGTTATCTATAGTAGTTTGTTTTTGAGAGATGAAAACTTAGACTTAGTTTTGGAAAGTATATCAATTGAGTTTGCAATATTATCAATTTGCTGTTATATGTAGATTTGCTAAAATCTGTAGTAATGTTTTTAAATTCTAAATGTGGATTCAGTAACAGCTGTGTAGATTTGTAATTTCAGGAATTTCCTTGGAAGTGGGGTACTGACCTAACAATTTTACATAGCAGTTGAGTTCTGATAGAAAAAAATGTGGCCATTCAGCCTAGATCAGCACAGTAAGTTTTGACTAAGTTTTAGGTATTGGGAAGTAAGGGAAAATTGCAGGGTATTAAATATTTATATACATTATAGGTGCATGTGTTTTATTAATGGCTGCAAAACCATCAGGTTTATATTTATTTTGCTATAAAGTGTGCTTCAGCATCATGACTTTGGGGTTCATGGATGGTAGTATCTTAGCAGTGTATTGGAATATTACATTGTTCCTTTATTTTAGTAGCTTGTTTTTTGACACTGGCATCTGCTAAAAACTGCCCAGTGTTGGTAATGTTATGCAATATTTCTTTTAGTCAGTTCTGACTTTGGAAATGGATGTAAAATAAATCTATTGGTGAAGCAGCAATTTTAGTAAGACATACAGAAAAGCATTCATACAGTTTAGTAGTTCTGAAGATTTCAGGTTGATTATTTTTTAAAAGAAATGCTGGTAAATTATCACAGCTAAGAACAAATTTTAAGTTAGCAGGGGATTTCACCATTCTAAATTGGAGCAGTCGATGTTTGTAATGCCCATTAGTAATTTTGTCATGTGACTAAGAAAAAATTGGTCTTATTACTGTAAAAAAGGTGTAAATTGAGCCTGTATGCTTAAAGTATTATCAGCTGGGCTTAAAAATTTCTTGATGTATTATGTAGGTTATCAAATTCTTGAAATAAGCCTACCAGTTGATCATGCATATAAACCAGGATTCATTTATATTCCATTCTGTGAATTATGGATAAGAAGTTAGGTGAAAATGTATGATACACGTATGTATGTACAGAGAATAAAATGGGCTTAGTTAGCTGTGCTCTGACCCACTTAATTTTTAACATTTCTGTATAAGCAAGTTTTTAGATCTTGTTAAACGGGCTACTTACAGTTTTTTTTTTTTTTATAAAGACTTCTAGGTTGATGAAGCTAACTTAGCATTCATTGGAGTAGATTTAGCAGTTGCAGCTGTCTGTCAAATGTCCTAAACTAAGGAGGCCCATTATGCTACCTAGTGTATGTTTGCTCCTAGTGAAATGGCTAAATTTAATGCCTCTCTGCCTGTTCTTATTGGAGTTTTCACCTAAATCAAGTAAAGTTATGTTTTGACACACCTGGTCTCTAGAAGCTTGCTCCCTTCAGCTACTGGCCTTCCCTGCTTCTAGTTGTTGATTCTGGCACTTATAGCAATTTTTTTCCCTAATTGCTGGTATACATGCAGGGGGGGCACAAAGTGCCATATGTACTATATTTCTCTCTGGAAATGCATGGTAGGAGCAACTTAATGTTACATCTGATTATTGATTTGCATTAATAGTAGTCCTAATATTTTCCAAAATTGTTCCATTCGTGTATGCAGCAGTTTATATTCCATATTAATTCAGTGGTTTATTTTTTAAGACTTTTTTTTTTTTTTTTTTTTTTGGAAGGGGAAGGAGCACTATTTTGATGTATTAATATGTATCATATGGCAATCATACTCTGGAAGGCAAGGAAAACTCATTTGCTGTTAGAAAATGCATTAGATATTTTTTTCTGTAAATATTTTTTAAAGGCTGTCCACTGAAAAAAAAACAACTACATGTTTATGAGGTTGTTAAAATTAAACTGTAACAAAAACTGAGCAAACTTGATCAGATGTTGTGACATCTATTTTTACATGAAGGAAGTTGGTCATGAAAGGGCTGAGGTGCAAAGCTTAGCCAAATAAAGTTGTAATTTTTTTTTTTCTGACCTGTATTTATTGGCTAATAGCTAGTGTGCAAGTTACATGTAATGCAAGTATATACAGATTCCTAGCAAGAACTCTATGTAGGGGTTTCAGTTATGAATATTCATATTACAAATGCAGCTGTTTGTGATTAGCGAGTTTTCTAAGTTTAATTAGAGGAAGGTTGGGGGACAGCATTTTTTATTAGCTTCCATGATATTTGTGTTTAATTGAAGTTTTTCCAAGTGCTGTGGATAATCACAGTACAATCTTATGTTTTTTTTTGTGTTAATTCCTTGGTTAATCAGGGAATAATTTTTTGCTTAATGTCAGTGTATTAGTTGTATTTTAATGCTTCTCACATAAATAAAACCTTTTCAAAAAGTTTTCGCAGCAAGAAAAATCGATAGTTCTAAGATGTCAGTTTAAATGGATCTTCATTTTTTACATCGAGTAACAGAAGACCTCGTATGGACCATGATACAAGTTCAAGCCTAATCTTGGAAAATTACTTTACTGTATTTCAGCTGAGGTTTCGATCCTACTGAAAATTTAGAGCATTGCTTAATATATAGAATTTAACTGTTAAAAAATGTGAAAGTAAGATTTATTGCAGTTCAAAAAAATTGAAGTTGTAAAGAAAAAAAAAAAAGAAAATAATAAAACAAACTGCTAGAAATGTAGCAGTGTCGAAAAGTGAATGTCTTGAGTGTGTTATTAAAGTGCCAAGAGTATATTGGAATATGGAAGATAGTCAGCAACTCTGTGACCCTTAAATTGTTAGCAGTGTTTTTGATTTTAGTATACTGGTTCATTTTAGTTCATATGTAACTAAACTGAGAAATTTACATTAGCTTTAATAAAGATTAGGGCAGAGCTCAGATGCTGACTATCTTCCACAATTCTGCTTTTCATGTATTGTTTCAGTGACAAATTGTATCACTGTAGTAAAAACTTAAGTTATAATGGTGGTTATACATGAGATGTGTCAAGATGCAAACATATTATGCTGCTGTTGGTGTTAAACTTGTGTGGGAAGGTAAATCTTGATAAATGGTGTTTTAGTTAATTATTCAGAAACTAATCAATTATGTCGGAAAGGGGTTGAAAAATGGCTGACATGTTTAACTAGTTAGTGTTTTCAGAGTGAATATCTATAAATGGAAGGGGACAAGATAGTTTTGAAATCACCAAGCAAGTAAGTGCAAAAGACTGAGAAGGCCACGTGGAATGAAGTTCCAGGGATTCACAAATGTTTTGACAATAGTTGAGGTAATTATTTTATAAAGGATAGTAATGTAATTGAAAAGCATATAAGCAAGTCTGAATACAGGGAACTTGACGGGTTATGAAGCACTGTTTCTGTGGAATTTTACCAAGGTTGTTAAAAGTATAGGAGCTTTAGTTCAACATTTGTTGGGAAAATTTAACTTATACAAAAGCATCCACTTTAGTGAATTTTGCTTATTCAGAGAAGTTAAATTATTGCAAATAGTTTACTGAGTTGCATAGTAGTATATATTCTTTGAAAGTGCAATCTTTTTTTTTTTTAATTTGTGCACTTATAGTTTAAACTTGAATAAGCATTTGCAGGTTTGTCTCATGTGTGTCAAAATGTCACATCATTAGCTCAATTCAAAGGTTTCTAATATGTTAACTTCGTGGTAAATTATATTTAATTTCAACTGGAAGCCATTTTTGTTGATTTTTAAGATTTGAAGATTTCTCTCCTAACTATTGTCAAAATTAACAGGTACAGTGTAATATTGCCCACAATGAAATGTCTTATTGGCAGTTTTATTGGAAGGTGTAATATCTGAATATGCACCACAATGTCTCTGAATAGATAAAAGTTAATGATGGGAGCAGGTACGAGGCATAAAACTAAGCAGTTTTAGTCCTGTATAGGCAAATGCAATACCAAAATTGTCACTTACACAAAATACTAAGTTTTGGAGATATACTCTGTATTTAGGCTACATTGTAAGGCCATTCTTGCAATGTGGAAAAATTAACTTATAAAAAATTTCACAAAATAAAAACAAGGTGAGATTTACAAAGCACAGCACCCTTGTGTGATTCTTTCATCATGCTTAATTCCATGTTGGGGTTCACTTAAACATTACTACCATTTTTTCAAATACCAGGGTTCTTTTGGGAAAGTTCTTTAAGCATTTATGAGTGAAGGGACATAGTGCTCCAGACATCATTTCAAATAAATATAGCAGCAGTAAATTATGCTCATTTTTATGTGTCAAACAAGTGACATTACAAGCAAGAAAATGTTCCTATATTTACACCTATAAGTAATCTTAGTGCTCAATCGAAAAAAAAAATTTCAATTTAAGTAAATTGAATTAAATTTATTAACAGCAAAATAAAGACAGTACGTCAAAGTGGAAAATGACATTGGCAAGCATGGTACCTACATGTATTTTGTGACATAACAGTAGAGTGACAGTATTGAAATACACTTAAAACTATTGTAAAATAATTATAAATCAAAGGAGCTTTCAATTGATAATTTGGTCTTTTTAAACATTTGCGAATATGGGCTATGTATTGGTGAATGCTGCTGGATCTGTAATGTCATATTCACTGCTCTTTTTAACTATTTTCAGTGAATGGAATGCAGAAAGGTGCATGAACTTTTTTTGTATATGTGATTTTTTTTTTTTGTATATTTGAATTTCTTTTCTGCATACCATCAATATAAAAAAGTTTCAAAAGAAAAGCAATGAATACAGCATATAGTTCTGCCAACCATTTGTCATTGTTCATCTTTATTAAGTTCAAAAAAAAAGTTACCAGTCAGGTTTCCTTGATTTAGAATAATTTTACATAATAGTACATGTTGGTTTCATTTACTTGTTTGTGCCTGAATTTATTCCAGCATTAAGCCATGCCCTGAGAAAATCAGGTTCCACAACAAAACAATCCTAAAATTTCTACTTCATAATGCTGTAACTGTGAACTTCGGTAAACCTTCCACGTTTGGTCCAAAAATAGTTTTATGAAGTGACTATAGATGGTGACACGTTATCCCTACATCGTGAAGCGTTTCGTTACGTTGTGAAAGTGGCAAAGGAAGTGAATAATATGAATGAAAGGTGGCGCTTAAAAGGACCTTTTTGAATGTTGATTGTGGCATATGTGTGAAATATTTATTTTAACGGAAGAATATGAAACTGTAGCTAGTAGAATAAAAGCAAGGAAAGTTTCTTCTGCCAGGAAAGAATTGTCTGATCGCAGGAATCAGGACTTCAAAGCAATGTTCAGAGGAAAGACGGCAATTCCGTCGGAATAAATATTCCACAATATGGTCTGCCAAGTACATTTACATTGCGAGGCTACCATAAACTGTGAGACTAGTCTGCAATACGAATACCAGTCGCTGACTGTATGTGTGGCCATGTGAGGTTTCTTCAATCGCCTCATCGTAAGACAATCCTTTGGCGAAAAAATACGTGAGAATCGTCACTATCAATAGGAATCTCAGCACAAAAAAAAACAAAACACGTACCAAGTGTGCGGGAAGAGTACTCATCATTCCCTGAAGCGTACTTCTTCTGACACATGGAAGTGTCCTAAACGATGAGACGCATCGACACAGTCATGAGATGGCTGAATGCATTTCACGTGCGAGAAGAGCGAAGGATAGAGGAAGTGCTACCGTGGCGCCATCTATTATTGCTTTCGGAACTAGCGAGGCCGAACGTGGAAGTTTAGCCTGAACTTTTTGGTATTCATATCATAGTGCATAGCTCAGGGTTCGAATTACCTAGTGGTCTGCCGGACCATTGAACTATTGATTTTACTAGCCCGGATGGCCAGTATGTTTTTTTATTTTAATTTGTCACAAGTTAAAAAATGAATTTTTATTTTTACCTTGCTGTATGGTTTCCATTTTAGGCTTCAAACTAATGATAGGGTTAAAAACAAATATTGGAGATGATGGGTTCCATTTCAACTTAGGCAGGGTCGTACCATCATGGTCTTAAATTTCTCTGGAAAAATTAAGGGGTGTTCCTTGACTAAAATAAGGAGACCTAATTTTTTCTTTCGGCAAAAAAAAAAAAAAATTCCCTTCTAGGTGGAGGGTTTCAAATCTTGCACCATCAAACAAGCTCTCTAGAAATTAGTTATTTTTCCTAATTTCAGCGAGTCGTTGCAGCGGAATTAAAAAATATATCTTGTTCTGTTTTTTTTTTACATTGTGTGCATAATAATATATGGTGCTAATATTTTTTACACATCGTATGATTAAAATTTTCAAAATTCGTAAACTTCGTGATTTTAAAAAAAAATTTGAATTTTTTAAAATGTTTTTTTAGCAGGTGCGGATGGAGTTTTTTCTATACTCGTTTTTTTTTGTTAAAGACATACAAATCACTTTATTTGCAATTTTTTATGTATCTGTGAAACTGCTCGTTTCCACAGCGTTAAAAACAGCAGATTTAAAAAAATCTAACTTTGTCAACGATTTTCTCAAAAAAGCCATTTTTTAAAATTCTGAAAATTAAATCATTGTTTTATTATCAACAGGAAAATATCTGTGTTAATTTTCATGGACCTAAAAATGCTTGTTTTCGAGTTCGACGTGTTTGAATTTGGTTTGAAAGCCTACGATTTCCAGTGTTCTGAAGGCGCCATTTTTCCAAAATGGCGCCTTTAGAACACTATAAATACACGAAAGTATTGTCTTCCCCGAATGAAAACGTTGGATCAGCTGGCCCTGGTTGGATATGTCCACCTCACCTTGCCCCGAGTGATGACATGCCTAAAAAACTGTCTTGCAGGGAGAAAATAAATAAATAAAATTATTGCTGCTTCCACTAACAAAGTTGAGTGGCGAAAGACAGTTGTTTGTTTATGTATATGCCATACTTAAACATTGCATAAGAAACTATGAAATAGTAGAAAAAACTATTGTGAAATAATTTTAAGAAAAAAAGAACGCCAGCACACATACTGTAAGTAATTTTCGAGGGCTAAACACCCTAGAGTTTTTCTGGGAGCTGCTAATTGTAGGCTACTGTCAGAAGAGCAGTTGCTGTTTTGTTATACTTGCTAAAATTAACTTCTCAGTTTTTCATAATGGTAAAATATTCGCTCAGGAGAGTTTTGTCCTCTGCGAACGGGGGGAGAATGTGCAATGCTCTTGACCTCGCTGCTGTGTTGATAGCGCTGGTCGCTACCCAAACTCTGCATTCCTCCTCTCCAAAACTTGATGGCAATTGTTTAATCTACTAAATAAATAACAATTAACACATATGCGTGCATGCTTATTCATAAAATGTAAGTTGAGTATATTTCCTGTTCAATAACCTGATTTTATAAGTAGAATACATTTACAACTTGCACGCTTATAGTTGTAAAGAATTTTATCTATTTAAAATTTATTCGAAGATATACATTTTTATAGGGGGGAGGAATTGTTGTGGTAGTGGCTTTCACCAGTGACCAGCGGAGTTTTGACCCCCCCCCCCATCACATGGTGGTGAGGAGTCTCAAAGCTAGGTAGCTTTCAAAAATGTTTCAACTTAGTTGGCTGGTAACAAGAGTCGAACCTGGCCACCCACTTTGCTGGTCCGTAAAATGCCTGCAGCCACAGCATACACGCTAACCATAGAATAAATTCTACCGTACATGTATCTGACAAATCTTTATATTTAATTTCTTTTTGTATTATCAACCCTAACTAAAAATTATAAAAGCTTTTAAGTTTCCGACTACCCTGCTCATATAAATACGGTGGCAATTCCTTTTGAGACAAGTCAGGTTAGATGTAAACCCCCTCTTGCACTGTGGGTTTCGGCCCTGCTTTTGACAGAAACAAAGTTGGAAGTGTTTCCTGCTTGCTAAAGTACGTATAACAAATGCAAGTACAAATGAACGAAGTCACACATGCATGAAAAAAAAAAAAAAAAAAAAAACTCTTCAATACTTTTACGCCTGAGATTTTTCCAAAATGGCACCTTTAGAACACAGGAAATCATAGGCTTTCAAACACGTCTAACTCGGAAACGTGTTTTTTAGGTCCATAAAAATTTACAGATGTTCTCCTGTTGATAATAAAACATTGATTTAATTTTCAGAATTTTTAAAAATGGCTTATTTTGAGAAAATCGTTTGCAAAGTTAGAGATAAAAGTTAGGAAAAAGAACCGTTTTCTAGAGCTTGTTTGATGAAGGGGGAAAAAAACAACACTGTAGCTACTCTACCACAGTTGAGGTATTGGAATATTTGGGAAACAAACAAACAAAAAATTCATATGCAAATAAACTTAGTATTCAAATAAAAATGTTGAAGTAAAAGAATGTCTTTAGAATTTCTCCAGAAACTTAAATCTGCGTTATTCTGGCCATACAATTTGATTCTTGGCAGTCTGTTCTTGTTCATTATTTGCAATTCCAAGGCTTGTGAGGAGATTTTAATCACAAAACATATCAAAGCTTGAAACAATTTTCTAAATTAGAAAGGTATTTTTTCTTTTGCTGCAAGGTAGCACAGTTGTGCCTTTTTAAATATGTGGCAAATTCTTCATGATGCCTTTGTTAAAATCTCATTAAGAGGGGTACCAACATCTTGGGGGGAGGGGCGGGGGACTGATATCAAAAATTTACTACGATGCTGGTAAAATTTTAGTTGTCGAATGAAAACTTGTCTTTTTATGCCCCCTTGCTGAGAAAAAGGTGAGTCACAAAGTTTTCTTTATTTAACATGTCTTAATGACATTGTACATGCTTAGGTGATTTTGTGTCTTAACTATATTTGGTAGTAACAGAAAGCAATTATATGGATAGCACAGATTCACCATCCTTCTATGCAAGCACACATCAGTATGTAATTTGTGCTCTAACTACTGCAAAATGCACTACTGGGGTTTATTTTAAACTAAAATCAACAAGGAGGTAGCATTGTGTTGAGATGGCAGCATGTATTGTAAATTTAGGAACAGAACTGTTGAATAAATTTACTAAAATATCAAATAGGTTAAATATTAATTTCACATCTAACCATCCCCTTGAAGGGTTTTGAATACCCCCCCCCTTTTTTTTTTCTTCTTTATTTGGTAACTGATATGTTAACATTGGGTGTGAAATTCTCCTGTTTTAATTTTTTCTCCAAGATTTACTTGCAATTTTCACTATTTCATGTGGCAATTTTGAGTCTAGTACTTGAATAGTTTTTTTGCTTTTGATGTACTAGGCCTATATCACTTCATGTTAATTGAACTGAAATGCATTCTCTTGGTTAAATATGAATGTGCATGTATGGAAATTTTTTAAACATTGGAGTCTGGCACCTCCCTTGGTAGTGTAGTTACCTGGTAAAAAAAGACTGGCATATCCATCTGTAAGAAAGCTAGCATTTCACTATACTTTAATATTTCAGTTGATCATGTATTTAAAACACTTCATAGTAACTATATACTTTAAAATTCTTGCATTTTGAGATTTTTAATTAGTCAACTAAGTTTGTCATTTCGGTTTTTTAAACTTGCTTAGGAAGAACTTGATGAATGGCTTTCAAAAAATCAGTTCTCATTTACGGCATTTTAGGAACCTTTTAAAATCTTGCAGTTCTCCTGATCATTATGTTTAACTGAACTTGTCCTCCGTTTCTGATGTTTTGACACCATTTTTTTGTGGGGTTTTCTTCAGCCAGTCTTAAAATGAATCTTTTTCAGCTATTAGTTTGCTGTCTGTCTCTCATATTTAAAAAGTTGTTAGGTGCCAAAATTCAAGAAATACCAATTGTTTAAATTTTCTTTCCTTCCCTGTAAATGTGTAGTTTAGTGTCAAATTTTTCCACCATTTGCCATTAAATTCCATACTTAAAGTGTACGTCACACTTTTTCCATAAAATTTTCTGACAAAATAATTTAGGATTCTAAACTGCACATTTACCAATGATTTTAGTAACAGATGGAAAGAGATTTCCTTTTCTGTAATTCTTCTGTTAAGGTTTACCTTTGCTCTCCCCAAACTTTTAAAAGCTTAGAGACATGTTTAACTGTTTGGTTAAGAAGTTTGGCCCAGCAATTCCATTGTTTCAAATTAAAAAAGGCCAATTCCCAAATTTTTATTGTATGTTATCACAGTTGCTACCTCCTATAGTTGTTACCAAACATGTTTTCAGAAATGCAGTGTGTGTGTCGTGATTCAGGTGCAAAGCTATTATAAATTACCCTTTTGTTCAAGACTGAGATTGTAAAACTTCACCCAATGGTAATATTCCCTTCCATACAGAAAAAAAAAATAATCGAGTAATACATTTTTAGGCCTTAACAGAAAAAGCAAGATAGTAAAAATGTGAACTTGCACACAAATAAAATGGGACAAGTTGTTTTTTTTTCAGTCAAATATTTTTCTACTAGCCCTCACCTTTTACAAATAAGTCTACAAAATTTTACTGCGATGACTAGTGTCCCTTTCGAATTTCTGATATTTTTGTTTTTTATTCTGATAAAATGACATTCGTATTAAGTGTTACATTTAAATTGTTTCACTTCTCCCAGTTTAGGATGAAGGGGGGAAAATGTTAGAAGTATACTTGTGAACCCTGAAGTGAACTTTTAAATCATGGTAATGGACACAGAGGCTAAAGCATGACCAAATTTGAATGGTGCTTTGCCCTATTTCAGATAGGGCAGCTAACATGTCATAACCTGGATAATTCTCTTTTGTTGATGGCTGCTTCAGATGCTGTGAAACAAAATTAGGATTTCTGTTTGTTGCTTCACATAATTCAGGTAGAAATAAACTATTTTCATGTACTTTTTTTATTTTAATTTTGTATTCTGAGGGGTGTGGGACTGCAGTTCCTAACTTTTCCTAGGAATGTGAATCCTTATTTTTCAGTGTATTTTCCTTTCATTCAGCATATTCTTTTGGCATAATCCAATAGCTTTGGTAAGGTAACATGCACAAATAAAAGATTTTGACACAAACCATTTGTTCAGTGCATCATAACTTGAATTTCTACCCCTTTGTTGCAAGTCCTTCTTTGGGATTTGGAATTTAAAGATAGTCTGATGTCGAGCCAAATCCGGTGACTAGGGTATGGATATTCCACGTCACATGTTATTGCCCAAATCCCCTAACACTGTGTATCAGTGCATTATCTTAAAAGAAGGTAATTCTTTTGCTAAATTCTCACTTCTTGAGCTTCAATTTGTCGTGAAAAAGTCTAGGTTAGAATAATACTCTGCATTGAGAGAGTGTTCATTTACTGGGATTGTCGTGCCTCTTCCAGCAGACTAATTCAGTGAAAACTTTTTAGCAGGGGGGAGAGAAGTAGATGGTACCACTGTTCCTATCCTTTGGGTAACCCCGAAGAACAAATTTAATCCGTAGTGATATTGTGTTCCGGAAACAGTTTAATTAGTTTCAGAATGGCAGTCTCGTGATACTTCTTTCTCACTTCTGATCTATATATAGTCAGTGATTTGTAAAGACCCATCTCAAAGAAATTTGTAAAGCAGGCACCACTAGATTGTGAGCTCACTTGTAGGAGATGCTAAATGTTGTCTCAGTTTGCTTTAATTTTATTTTGTATTCTTGCATGATCAGGTCATGAATGGCAACCACATTTGCAGGTTACATCTTTAACACTTTTCTTCCAATCTTAAATTCTGCAATCCAGCTTTTTATGTGATGTATGATGCTCAAGATTCCTGCAATGTTTGTATGTCCTCGTGAGTTTCTTTAAAATGGTGGTACTTAAAGTGCTTGATTCTCTCAGTCAAATCTTCATTCAGCTTCCTCACTTCAATACCCCTCTGTAAAGGGAAAGTAGATAAAAACCTGAAATTTTCTGTGGATGCATATATAAGTTACCTACATTGGTAATATCTTTCATGAAAACCTTGATTGATATTGTGCTAAAACCTCCCCCCCCCCTTTCATATTAGGCATGATAAAATGAAACCTGTTCGAGTGGCTTTACTATGACGAACGAAAAGGTACATCTGCAGATGTAGTAGAATTAAACAAAGCAATTTATAAGGAAGCAAGAATGCACCAGTTTTCATTAGAAGTCACCGTAGGCATTCAGACGCACATTCCACTGATTGGGGAGACAGCAGATGCCATCCGCGAAGAAAGACTGGCTACTTATTGAACCATTTGGTCACCACGGCCGTGGCATATGCATCGGAGTGGAATCGTCCCTGTACAGCTTTTTTTTTAATGGTCTGAACAAATGAGTCGCATCGCGACAGATCGAGGCTATAGGCTTGGTGGTGCAGAACCTCCCCAACCCTTTCCATGCTGTCGCATCCGGCACAGTGTTCGCAATATGCGAATGAGCATTGTCATGCAACAGATTTGCACCATGTGAAACCATGCCTGATCTCATTCTTGATGGCTTTATGCAGCTTGTGATCTTGTTGCAGTTGGCATTGATGTTCACGTGAGGCTCTTTAAAGTCCACCAACAGAAGCCCTTCGTGGTCAAAAAATGCGGTCAGCATAAACCTTACTGGTGGAAACCTGTGACTTGAATTATTTGTGTTTTGGTGATATGGGATGTTTCCATTGCAGGCTTGCTGGATGGTTCAAAGTGGTGGCACCAAGATTCGTTGCCTGCCACTATGCTTGATAGAAGTGTATCCCCCTCCGCTTTGTAATGCAGAGAGTGGTTTAAACTCTAACCCATGCATTATTCCATACTGTGTTGGGTCAGCATCTGTGGAATCCATTGTGAACACATTTTCCGATACTGCAGTGTCTTCATAAAACCACAGTTTGAACTGTCCCAAATGACATAGCGAACTTAAGCTCCGACAATGGTCCACCTGTATTGCTGCATCAATCTTGGCAATGGCTTCATCTGTCACAACAACAGGTGTCTGGCCTGGCCGTGGAAGAATATTTGTTTCCTCACGTCCTTCCCGAAACATTTGCACCCAATCCGTCACTGTTGTCTTCGACACACATTTGTCGCCTTGCACCGCCTGCATTCTGTGATGAATGTAAACTGGTCGTCATCCTTCAGCTGTTAGGAACTGAATCGCCACTTGCTGATGCATCTTGGGCGTGTTCAGAATCTCACCAGCCATGTTGTCAGTGGTCTCCAGCACAAACCGCACATACGAGGAATTGTTCATTGGTCTGCACTTCTAACACTAGCTATGATGTCATCATGCTCCCTGTGCACCAGTCCACGTGATGCAGCACATACGGGTTTAATTTGATCACACCTCATATGTTATGAAATCATGGCTTATGTCATTGACTGAGGATTACTGTGCTGTATAAACACACATGCTCTAGCTTTTTTCTTTTTGGCGATTTTGATACATGTTACTCATATTTTGTTTTTAAGTTATTGGTTGTAGAAAAAAAAAAATACTGAACAGCAGAGGGTTATTTCTGAGACATTCCACACACTCTTTAAAAGACTGAAAACTTAAATTAAAGTAGAACAAACCCAAGGAACTTGATTCATATCACCAAGTTAAATTGGAATACCTGATGATAGCTCTCCTTGGAAGTATTTTGATTAAATCTGTCATGCCACTAGAAAGATCTTAGCATTGGCAGTTTAACCCTTTAACGACCATAACGCCCAAAACACCCGTAGATACAAACGGCCATAGCCATCCAAAACGCCTATCTAGAGTGAGTCAGATTTCCTACCCTTACCTGTTCTTCAAATTTTCTCAACCTATGAGAGATAAGCAGGAGACACCCTCAGTCACTATTGCTGTTATTAAACAAAGAAATGAACCAACAGACAGTTTCGGGCATTTGATAATCTGAGTGACAAGATTTTTGGGTCATAGTCGTTAAAGAGTTGAGGCTTTTCAGTAAACATAGTTTGAAACTTGGTGGAAGAGTTACTTCACATTTCTGTTGAACTGATTCAGTGCATTGTGATGCAGATTTGAGAGAGTATGGAGAAGGTGCAACTGAAATGTGATCAATATTGATGTTATTTTAAAATAGTGTTTATATAAACGAGTTTGCAAAGGGTCACAAACTGTAAAAAGTGT
The DNA here is from genome assembly GCA_039090855.1 of Macrothele yani. Classification (NCBI taxonomy): domain Eukaryota; kingdom Metazoa; phylum Arthropoda; class Arachnida; order Araneae; family Macrothelidae; genus Macrothele; species Macrothele yani. Next base: position 85,645,965 of record CM076991.1, read on the forward strand.
GCAACTCTGCAAACACAGGATACAGCTACTGTTTAAGACATGCAGACATTAATTTAATGGAGCACACAGATGCTACACAACTTAAATCAATGTAGGTATCAAGCACCAATACTTAATTCTAGAGTAACAAAAAAAAAAAATGTATTACAATGTAGTTTTCTTAAACATTTCTAAAAAAAAAATTCAGTGTGAAAGTTTGATTTTGAAACATTTCATCAAGATTAACCAGTAATATGTACGATTTTTGAGTAATGGTCTTTGGTCAACAGTTTGTTACAAATTTCCATTAATATTTAAAGGGCATCACTTTAGAAAATAACTTGAAATATTTGAAGAAAGTGGCATTTTGTTATGTTCTCCTTGATCAGTCTGTAAACTGAAGTTCACAAAGTTCCATGCTTTTCAAATAAACAATTTTCTCATGATTTCCAGGCACTGGATAAGAATTTCTTTTAAAAAGTTTGTGCTTTAAATGCATCATATAATGCATTAGTAACTTGTTTTAAATACAAACAATATCCAAATCTGAAATTTTCCTATTCAGTTCTTGGAAATTCTTACCCTCTCATAATAATAAAATGCTGGTTTACAAGTTCTGCAAAAGTTGTTTCAGATTAGTTACAGAAGAAACAATTCTTTGGGATCAGTAAATAATTGTAGTGTATATTGCTTGACATTAAAATTGCCCCACCCAGTTGGAGTCTTTATCAGTATGCAAGTAAATAGGTATTTCAAGCAGGTGAAATGAGCAAATCATTTGAACATGCAACTAATTTTGTGAGCCATGAAATGCTCCGGGTTGTATGGAATAGTGTTGAGGGTTGCTGCAGCATCATGGATGCCAACTAGTACGGATGTTTGGTTGCTATTAACAGTAGTACGGATGTGCTGACGGAAAATCTCCATTTGATTTTTCTGATAAGGAAGCAATTTTCTCAACTTCAAATTTTTCATTTGCTCATCATGTTTATCTAGAGGGAACAATTTAAAGCTGTGTTCTGTGCAATATAGATTTCTGTATCTTTGTAATCCCATGAGCTATCTATCTACAAAAGGAAATCCCAACAACGGAATAATAGCAGCTGCTTGACACTGGCCCAACCTTGCATCTCCATTATACCCCTCCTATGATGGGCTCCCATGTGACCCTTCCTAGGATGCTTGCTGTGACACCTGCAGCTACACAGAATGTGTGTTGTATGGATGCTGCTGCTGGATTGAAAAGCATGGCAACCGTGAAGAAATTTTCTTATTTAAAATGAAATGTTCTGTCAGATCAGCCTTCTTTGTCTAAAAATAAAGTATTTCGTAGAAACATACCACAGAGACTGGCTTTGTTTTTAAAAGTCGCATGGTTTCTGTGAACCGTGTGTTTTGTAGCATTTGTAGATGCAATTTTAGTAACACTCAAGGTGGTCGGCAGTTGTGCACTCATTGGGGTTTTGTCAGGGTCCCTGGCCCTTCTCATGAGGTATATCAATTGGCTTTTTCGTTCTTTGTTATTGGTGGTTATATGTAATTATATTTGTATGTTTTAAATATATAATTTAAAAATAATTGGAAGCACACTTTAATATGGTGGATATATTACAATCACTTAAAAGTTTTTGGGAGATGTTTACTTTGGGGTATTTTCATTAGCATCTACAATATTTTGGATGATCCATAAAAAAATTCTGGGTTCACCACTGGTGGGTGAGATGGTTGCTGAAGGCACACAGAATCGAAGAAGTTCATGCCTTGTAATCTTATATTTTTTCCAGTAGACAGTATTTTTAATTTTTTCACTAGCAAACATTTTATTTCAAAAAAAAAAAAAAAAAATGCGACAAACTGGAATTTCTTGCCATGTTAAATACCCCTATTTGTTGCTGTGGACTGGATTACAGGGGGAAGAAAAATTTGTTTACTGAAAACTACTTTTAGAGGTTTGCATCTATGCAGCATATCCAAGGATCAAAGCTGCTCATAGACCACAGTGCTAATTTTATGACTAACTGGATGAATTTGAGAGGCTGCTAGGTCCAGTGTGCATCGGGATTCCAGAAACATTGGATGTTGGTGGCAACAGTGGTTGCAAGAAGACACGACCAATTGCTGTAACAGGTCAGAAGTAATTAGGGGTCATTCATTGATTGGTGTATTCCCATTGACTGTATGGCATCAGAGCTAAGTTGGAATGGTGGTGTACAGCTGCGTGTTAATAGGAATAGCATCATATAGTGTTCAGTGAAGAGTCCCAATTCTGCCTGTGCTGCGGATGCAAGTCCAAGTCTAATGATTTGTTCACAGTGGTGATCACGCTGCCAACTGGGCAACCTTGTATGGGGTGCCATTAGTTATAGTAGTCAGTTACTTGATACGAATAATTGGTGTGATGATTCCCAAATGTATGCGGCTGACATTTTAGAGCCTGCATTGCCATATCTGAGTGGTATCCTGGCATCTTATTTTTGTTAGGTGATGCTCTGCCACACACTGCTGATGTAGTACATGTTTCCATGGCCACAAAAATCTCCATACCTTATCCTCTTGAGCATACACAAATTCTTATTGGGCAATGCAATTCTCTTCCTTGGCCACCCTTTGGAATGCCTCCTTAATTATACTACCAAAAAAAACGATGTATGACAATAGGACATCTTTGTAGGGCTGTATCACTTGATGTTCTGTCTCTGATAGCATTGTAGAGTGTAGTGGTCGCATAGAGGTGTTGACTGCTGTCACGTAATCCTGTCTTGTAGCTTATTGAATAGGTGTTGAGTGTTGACCAGTGCTTGACTGGGCCCAGTCTCAGAAATTTTTTTTTTTTTAAATGTGGTTTTGCTTGATTAGCACAACTTCTTCTATTATATTTTCTAGTTGCTAAAGAAAATTCTCCAGCATCCTGGGTCTGGATGGGGAATGGGAGGGCTATTCATTCTAGGCTTAGGTAACAAATACCATAGGCCATGATTTACTGGATTTCTGTAGTGAAGGAAAGATTTCTTCAAAAACTAGCTAGTAGCATGCTAATGAAATTTTTTCCTCCCTACCACCATGCAGCAGCTCCTTGCTAATTCTATTGAACAATGCCCGACCCCCGCTGTTGCTTGCCCCCCCCCCCCCAACTCCGCAGATGAAAAAGAAATCGGTTAATTGTTGCACCAGGAGGAAAGAGTTGGAGTTGTAAGTACGTTCCCGGGCTGTATCTTGGAATATAAAATTTGGGCACGTATGGACTCTGGCTCTTAAAATTAAGCCTGAACTCAGCACTGGTGTTAACTGCTGTCATGTCATTGGAAATTAAATCATAGTATCTATCCCATTAACATTATGTGTTGAAGAGCCAAGACAGTATGACCAGCACATCTTTATGCAAATTGTAGCAACTGTAGGTAAACAGCGGCACTTGTGGGAAGGTCGTGCAACAGTATAAATAACCCCTGATACTGAGCTCTGTTAATCAGTGTTGTTCTTTAGTTGAACAGTGGACTTGAGTGAGTTTGACAAAGGCTAAATTGTAATTGCCAGATAACTGGGTCAGAGCATTCCTCGTGGTCAGCCATGGTAAGTAATTTCAAAAAGTGGTCCCAGAGGAAAAAAACGAAACACCAGCAAGGTGTGAGAGCCAACCATGGTTCGATGCTGGAGGTGAGCAAGGACTATCCTGTATGGTACGAGCCAACAGAAGTGATATTTCATCACACAAGTCATTCATGATGGGAGTAATGTGTCACAACACACAATATGTCACTCTTCTGAAAATGGGGCTGCAGGCTACTCTGATCACTCATGCTAACCTTGGTTCGCTGTTGAAAGTGCTTACAATGGGACCTGAGCATCAAACCCGGATTTCGAATGATTAGAAGGTAGTCTGGTCTGATGAATCTAGTTTCCTATTGAAACGTGTTGATGACCTGATATGTGTGTGACGTTGACCTGGGGAAGTGTTAGCATCAGGATGCACCTTGGGACAAAAACAAGCTGGGAGAAGAAGTGTAATGTGTTGGGCAATGTTCTGCTGGGAAACCCTTGGTCCAATCATTTAAGTGCCTGACTATGACACCTACCTAATCATCATTGCTGACTAGGTACATCCTTACATGAGAATGACATTCCCTTCTATTAGTGCTTTCAATCAGAAGGATAATACGTCATGCCATCCTGCCCTTATTGTTCAAGAATGGTTCGCAGAACATGAAGACTTCTGAGTATTGCCCTGGCATTGAAATTCTCCAGGCATCAATTTTGTGTATCTGTGGTTTGTGTTAGAACTGTAAATGTGATCTGCGGTGGTTCAATCGTGTGATTTGCTAGTAACATGTTGGTACTAGATAACCGCAAAGCACCTTTACAAGAAATCTTGCAGCATGCGTGCCTTTCTGGATGATAAGAGTTGTTTTGGTGGCACATGGATGACCAAAATTATTTTGGGAAGGTGTTCATATTGTGGCTGTTCAGTGTTTGTTTCTGGTGATTACTGGCTAATTTGACTCAATCTTGGTGGGTGGAGTAATTTCTGTGTGTTGAACTGTAATACAGTATTTTCAACTCTTAAAACCATAGTGTATGGAAGTGATACTCTTAAAGCATTGTGTTGCAACTGCTTTTTAGGTCTTGTTCAGTTCCTTTGATTTATGTTGACAGTTAGCTGTTCAAGCTTAAAAGAAGAGATTATTCATTGTATAATCATTAAATTATTGTACAATCATAACTTAGCACACAGCATGAAAAACACGTTGACTGCTGTGATGTAGCATAATAAACCCAGTTGTGGAACAATCAGAACTGCTGTTCTGTGCCAAAATTTTACTTACACAAATGAAACTGCATGGTTATGCAGTGAGGAAGTTATATTTACAGTAAATATTTCAGTGGTGTGCAGTAAGTCTCATTTGATTTTTGAGAGCTGTTTGCACAGTGGAATTAATCTTTAAGGTGCATACAAGATCACATTTCAAACGGAGAAATGGAATCTTCAACTGTTGACGTTGACCATATGTATTCACCAAAGGCTTCAAACAGTGTTATTTGTTAAGTGCTCAAAAGTATTTTTGTACACAACCTAAATGTTTTCCCAGGTTGTACATATGTCATGGATTTATGCACAGTTGAAAGGTTTTTTTTTATGGGTTTGTATGCAGTTCTAATGTTTCTCCAAGGTTTATATATACATCAATTACTCAAAATCGAATTGTTGTGGGTGGTGAAGGTTTAATTAAAACTAAAGTACTGGTATATTAATGAAATCACAGCAAAATTTTAGTGATGAAAATATCTTGAAAGTAAAATTATGTGGTACGGGGATTATTAGGATACCACCTAGTAATTCTTGTATTACTGTCATCCTAGTAATCTCCGTATTATGTAATTGTTCTTTCAAGACAAAATACTATAACTTGGCAAATGGTAGTTTGATATCCACTCCAGGGAATAGCAAATTTGACTGTTGAAGATGGCTTTTCCATGCAAAGTGATTAAAGAAGTTGTAACATGTTTAAACTTGATTCTTAGAATACAAAAGCAGATTTTTATTGAAAATAAAACAAAATATGGGAATTTCATTCTGTTCTTTGCATTTGGCAATAAGGTTACATGTTGTGATGACTTTATTAAAGCTGTAGACAGTTCCTTATTGGTCACTATCAAGCATGGTCATTGAACACATGTTGATGAGTTTTTAATGGATGCAGGAATTCTGAAATCTCTTGTAAAACTGTTTGCTAGTCAAACTTTTGAAGTTTCTGCCAAATATCAGTGGCTCAGGGGTGACTTGAATGTTGCACCTGCTAAGTTTTTATGGTTTACTTGTAAAATCTAAGAAATTCTATTACAAATGTATTTGAGATTTCCCCCTCGTTATTGTAGAACAGGGATCGGTAAACTATGGTCTACGAGCTCTAAGAAGGGATTTTACATTTTCAAACTCTTTTAAAATTTCAAAGTCTTCAAAATGTCACAGTACACGCTATAACGGAACCACCGAGTTGAGTTACGAGATACGACAGTTTGTGGCACTCCTATAGCTCCGCATTTGGTGGCCTCTGCTGTGACCCCTACACCATTATCATCCAGCAGAGTTTCCAGTGCCATGTGTATCGCTGTTCTGCTACATTTTGTTCTCGTTTGATTACCCTTTGCATATCCATCATGTCACTGTCAGAACCAGAAAAGTGGACTCGGAATGTCGTGCTTTTAAGGCAGATTTATGAGTAGCTCATTTGTTATCCAAGGAAGGAAAGCAGTTTACTGATGGTGAATTAAATCATGGCTGCCCTGGCGGTGCAGTATTTAAGCCGTCCGAGATGGATCCAGGTTCAAATCCCGACGAGGCATGGATGTTGTTTGGCTTACGGCACTGGCTCTCTCCCTTCCCTGGAGCCAGTGGCCCTAAATTAGGGACGGGCAACTGCTTGTTGCCTGCTGAGTTGCTCAAGGTGGTCGTTAAACCTCCAATAAAAAAAAAAAACGTGTTTGATTGTGTAGTAACAAAAGAAATGTGTCCAGAGAAAATGGATTTTAATCTATCAGCCTTTCAGCAAGAACAGTTGAATTCTACTTAAATAACAAGAAGAAATAAATACCTACATATCCTAGAGTTTGCCTCTTAGCCCTCAGAGCCTAAAATATTTACTACTTGGCCCCTTACAAAAAATGTTTGCCGACCCCTGGTGTAGAAGGTAGAATAACTGTCCCCAAGGCAACCTTGCTGTATATCTTCTGATGTCTGTCATCATATTTCATCCACTTCTGTGCTCCCAGCTGAAAAGACTTGGTAAAAATGTAGGATTGGCAATGACTGCTAAATAAAAAAAGAAAAAAATATTAACCTCACCTAATTTTTTTTTTTTTTTTTTTTTTTTTTAAGTTTTAAACTGCTTTTAATTGATACATTTAATCAATATGTTTAGCAACAGTCAAATGTTTTGATGGAATGCTGTAAATTTTTGTCAGATTTTAGTTTTGGTAGTTCACAAGTTTTGGAATGCTTATTTTAATATATTGGTAAGCATTACCAATGCAGTCTAAAACTAAAGAGATCATAAACAGTTTACAACTATGAAAAATCAAGATGTTTAATATTTGCAAGTTATTTGCAACCCCTTGCTTCTGCTGTTAAAACTCAAAAGATGCTAAACATTTTATGAGATAAAAGTTGGACAATTTGTTGTCTTTATTGTATTAAGAATTTTCAAAAGGGCAGGTGTATTCTATTTGCAAATAGTAAACCAGAGTTTTTCAATATACCTGAAGTTATATCTGAAAAAATAAATTTAATTTTGCAGTTTTGCGTACAAAATTTTATATTACGTTTCAGCAGATTTAGTCAAGTAACTTGAATTATTGATTGGAAAAATGCTGTTTTTCTCTGGTCATATACTTAAAAGGAGAATTCCATTTAAAAGCACAGTACACTGTAGCAATGAAATCTTTTTGAAGATATTTTTTTTAGTTTTTTTTTTCTTTCTTCCTCTTCAGTTTTATCTATTGTCCAAAAATATTTTTAGATTTCAGTTACAAGTGCCAATATTATAAAAAGGCAGGATGCAGGCTTTGAAAAAAGAAAAATAGCTTCACAATTTTTCCTGGAGGATGGGTGATGTGCACTTCCAATGAAAAATGTCTAGGATGTGCTCTGCTATATATATAGTACTTGGAAGTCATGTATGTTCAGTAATATAGTATATGCTGTCTTTTGTATAGGCTTTCACAAAAGCCTCAGGCATAAAGTTTGCTGAAGTGTGTGGAGCTGAGTTCATAAAGATATGTGCAGATGTACAGGTTATGGAGTCGCCTACTGGGCAGTAATAAAATGGAACATTTTGATCACATTAAAAATTGCATGATGCAATTAAAACATGATGGTAAGCAATTCAATAATTGTAGCCAAAGGAAATCTACACTTGCAAATTCTTGCTGTTTAGGTTTTTTCAGAAGTTGGTTGTCAGGGACATACTAAACAACATGTGCAGTGATATATGTAGCAAAGGTCTCTGCAGCCCTTCATGAGAAAGGAAGGTAGGTATGTTATACCTTCAGAACCAGCAATGTTGATTTGGTCAGTAACCGTAATGACTTATTGCAGCTGCTTATGTAAAATATGTGCAGTGAAAAATCTGACTGGCAATTTTGAAGACAATTTTGAAGTTTGTCAGCCAGGTACATTCCAGCTGCTGGGGACTTAAGTGTCATGTGTTGAGTTGTTATAGTCATTGGGGGGTAGAAATAACATTTGCTCTAATTTTGGTAGTATTATAGTTATACTACTATTGGCTGAATTATCAATTGCACATGAATAGGCCTTGCACAAGCTGAATGTTTTTTTCTCTCCCAAGATAATGAATGTTGGAGTACAGAATTTCAAAATACAACTTGCAAAAATACACTTTGTTATCAGTAGGAAGTTCCTCTGCCAGGTACATTCCAGCTGCTGAAAACTTGAGTGTCATGTTTTGAGTTGTATAGTCTGGGGAGGGAAGTTGTGTGTGTCATAAATTGCCATGCAGTTAGTGAGTGGGAATAACATTTGCTCAAATTTTGATGGTATTTATAGTTATACTACTATTGATCGAACAAATTGCATGTGAATGAGCTTTGCACCAGTTGAATGTATTTTTTTCTTTTTTTCTCCGAGACAAAGGAATGTTGAAGTGCAGAATTTAAAGTTACATGTAACTCAGAATACTGTCACGACAATTAGCGTTCCTGTTGAATTATAAATTATGATTTTGAAGACAACAGATGACGCCAAGCAAATTTTGTTAAAATTCCATCAAGCAAATTTTGTTTTTACCATGCTTTCAGTAGAAATCATCTGAATTAGTGAAGTTAGGCAAACCTTGTTATATTTAATTTAAATTACATTTTAATTTTAAGGGGATTAACTAATGACATATCATTAAACAGCCAATCACTTACCCGAAAGTTACTTTGACATGCTGGAAGTGTAAAGGAAAAAAACTGACCAAGAACTTTCGGGTAAGTGATTGGCTGTTTAATGATATGTCATTAATGAATTGGACGTAAATATGTGCACTTTGCTGGCGTTTAATACCTTAAAGGTGCAAATATTATGATGAGCAATGATTAAAAAGCAAGAAAAGTAGGTGTTGCAAATCCTGTGGTAATGCTGCACAGCCGTGGACCTTACATTTAATTTGGCTACACAAGTATGGGATAAAATAGGTTCATTACATTCCTCAGAAATATCTTGCGAAACTAAAGAATTAAATGTTACATTTGTAGAAAATAATTCTCCTTCTGCTGTATCAAACATTCTCAAGCAATTACAGAGCTAACCATAACCTGGTAAGTTACCTACCATAAATGTTAGGTAAAGGAAATAAAAAATTCAGAGCATTAGCACAAAATATAATGTCCAATTTGTTCCAGGCCTAAATAAGATCCAAAAAAAGAGAAGAATCTTCTCTTCCATAAATAAAGCTGAATGACAATATGTCCTGCTATGAATAGTAGTAGTGTACAATGTGAAATGCAGTTGGGGGGGGGGACCTATGTCTATACACTTTCGTGCTTTTTAATCAGTGCTCATCTATGTAGGAAGTGGGAGATAACACAGAACCCACATAGCAGAACTATAGCTGCTATAAGAAATTTTAGCAGCAAAACAGGACCATCTAAATTAAACTGGGGCTCCATTAAAAAAAAAAAAAAAAAAAAAATTGTCACAGCAGCACTATATGAAAAGGAAGTTCAAAGGTGTGGAAACTGAAAGAAGAGGAGCCACAATTAACACAATAAAAGATGTTACCCCTAATCTCTGGAGTGGGTTCTAACAATTGGTTGGAGAGCAATCTGGAATTGTTGCCCAGGTGGGGAAGTGGTCTAAGCACTGGCTTCTGACCATTCATCTGAAATGGGTTGAGTTTAAAGACCTGTGAGGCATGGATGGTTTTTTTTTTATGGCACTGGCTCCTTCCTCTAGAACTAGTGGCCCTAAATTACTGATGGGCAACTGCATGTAGCCCATCTAAATTGCCCCTGGTGGTCATTAACTGCTCATCACCCCCCCCCCCCCCCCCCAAAATCGCCTTATGTAATAAAAATTAATCCGAATAATTCATGTAAAATTATTGAAGTTCAAATAGATTTTTTTTTGCATAATTAAAGATATTTTAACATACTTTTTATCGTAAAACATTTTCAGATTTATTGACATGTAGTCCAACTCTGTGCATCAATGTGTTACAGGTACCAAGAGTACTGGCATTAATTTTTCATTTACAATGAATAACACAAATGAAGTAAAAATCAAACTGAGTCTGTGTTGTAACACTTCCAGCACTAAGCTTGTAATACCACTGATTTAACAAAGGTAGAGAATTTTTTTTTTGTGCATGATGCATGTCACAAGCAGAGCCAAGTCTTGTTGATGCCCCAAAAACTGAAAAAATAGTCAACTTTTAAAATGTAAAAATATGGAGATTTTCTTAACAATGCCAAATGGCAGCAGAATCTGCATGAATCTGAATGTGGTCAGAGAGCATTCCGATGCTCTTAACACACAGAAACTTGTGAATTCGTCGTCGTGGGTGGTGTTACGGATAGCGCGCTCGAACGGAAATCGGGAGATGCGTGTTCGATTCCCCTTCCACCGCGATGAAATTTTCGAGTTTTCTGATGTGATTTAATTCACGTGTGAAACAGTAATTACAGTCAATTCGGCGATGTCAGATTGCTGTGTTAAATAATCAATAATTGCTGTTGATGTTTTAATGTATCCTAAGAAAGAAGCAAGGCAGAACTTTTGATATTGATAACTAATGAAAAACATTTAAGCTCTGTTCTAGGTGAAATTTATTTATTTTCCAAATTTTATCATATTCCTCTCTATACTACATCACATTAACGTACCAAAAATCCATGGGTCAGTTTTCATCCTTGGCAGTTGAGCAGAAGTCGTCACCAGACAATGTGCATAAGTGTTAGCACATTGATATGAAGAAATGGCCCATCAAGAACATCTTATTTAACTTGTAGTCGAATAATAGGGAGGCTCAAGGATTGGCAAACTAAGTGTGGCCCAAGAGTTAGATATCATTCAAAATGTATCGCGTCTGTTGTCTGCCCTCAGGATTATAGGAATAGCTGTGTGAAAAACCAGTGGTGGTTGTCTACTCAACCTCCCCATCCCAGTGAGGACTGCTATCTGCTTTCACAAAGCAGGAGGGATTTGACAAAAGGCAACCTTGCAAAACTGAAAGTGAGCACAGTACGCACAATGTCGCGATTTACAGTAGCCAGGCGACCAGTATGCAGTGTTTCATTAATAACTTCTCACAGTTTACATTGGTCCATAGAATATGAGGAGTAGACAGAACAGTGGGGTAGGGTATTTTTTTATTGATGAGGGTAGAATTTAGTCCCTAGTGACTGGACATCAGGTAGCAGCACTCTGTATTTCCCTGAAGATATCAGTGAAAGGGATAGATACAGTGGCCACGTTCTTGTATGGGGAGGCAGCAGATGCTCTGGCTTAGTTTTCACCAACCCATTCCTCAAACTCAATTTTTTTTTTTTCCCCGCTGAAGTGTTATATTGGGTGACTGGAAAAGTCATGATGTATTTTAGCCATGTTCTGCAAAGGTCATTTATTGATGGAAAGAATATAGATCAATCAATGATATAATGCCAGTTTTGTTCGATAACCTTTTGCCATCTTTCACTGAGCTGCAGAATGCCTTGTTTATAGAAGGATCTGTCTTTCGTGGTGAAAAACTGTACAAGGTGCTGATTTACAGCCTCATCTGAATTGAACGTTATACCACGCAAGGACTGTTGAAGAGAGCGAAACAAGTAGAAGTCTGACGGCGCAAGGTCAGTATGCTGGGTGTGGTGACACATTCCACCCTAGCTCCAATAATTTATGGTGGGTGATCAAACGTGTGTGGTCATGCGTTGTCGTGATGGAACACACCTTTATGATGAATGAGCTCTGGACGTTTCTGGATGATGGATTCGTTCAAACTGTCAAATTGCTGACAGTACACATTCAAATTGATTGTTTGGTTCCGTGGTAGGAGCTCAAAAAACACTACACCTTTAAAATCCCACCACACTGAGACCAGAACCTTCCACTGAAGAATGTCTGCTTTGGATGTTGTTTGAGGCGAAGCAGCACGTCCACGGCTGGACCAAGACTGTTTGCACAGTACGTTGTTGTACACTCTCCACTTTTCGTTATCAGTCGCTTAAAAAAAGGATCGTTTTCCTCACATTTAATGAGCATATAGCAGATGTTTATACACACCGTCAATTGAGCTTCTTTGAGTTCATGAGGAACCCACACATCGAGCTTGCTTACGTATCCCAGTTTCTTCAGGTGGTCGTGAATGCTTGAATGATGGATGTGCAATGTGTCTGCAATCTCTCGTGTCATGTAACATGGGTTTGACTCTGTGGGTTTGACTCGATCAATGCCTTGATTTGGTCATCAACCTCGGTGGGCCTGCCCGACCGAGGGGTATCGTTGAGGTCAAAATCACCAGCACGGAATATTGCAAACCACCGCTGGCACTGACGTTCTTGTAGAACATTATCACCATACACTTTGCACAACTTTTCACAAGCTTGACGCGCGTTCTTACCTTTACGGAAGTAAAACAGTAAAATATGGCGAAAATGCACAGTTTGGTCTTCCATCTTCAACTTGATGTCAAATCTCCGCAAATCAACCAAATCACTCACTATTCCTTTTAGACTGCAGCTAGAACTGGCACCTGTCGAATGTCATAGCGATAACAGAGCTGCGCATGCCTCTAGTACTTCCACAACCGCCGTCGGGTGCCAAAATACGTCATGACTTTTACAACCCAATAGTACAAAAAAGGTAATCGCCAAAACAATCCCCCCTGCCGCCCCGGTGGCGCAGTGGTCTAAGGCGTTGGCCTCTGATCATTCGTCCGTAAGGGGTCCGGGTTCGAATCCCGGTCAGGCATGGGTGTTGTGTTTGTCTTACGGCACTGGATCTCTCCCTTCCCTGGAACCAGTGACCCTAAATTAGGGACGGGCGACTGCTTATAGCCCATTGAGTTGCTCACGGTGGTCGTTAAACCTCCAATCAAAAAAAAAAAAAAAAAAAAAAAAACAATCCCCCCCCCCCGCAAATCGGCTGTGCGACACCGGGGGAGGCATTCTGATCGATGGAGCTCCAGATACTGGAAGGAAGTACTGTAAAAGGTGTGTTATATTATAATGAGGCAATCCTACCTCATATTTGTATGTTCCAAAGTGCCATTGGCCCACAGTTTGCATTAATGGATAATGCCACACCTCATTGTACAGTGTCTGTTGATGAGCTGTTGGAAAGTGAAGACATTCAGCAGATGGATTGGCCAGCATGTTCAGTGACCTAAATCCTATAGAGCACATGTGGTGTGCTGCAGGGACATCTGTAGCATGTCAACACACACAAGAAACTGTCCAACAGCTGAAGATGGAGGAATAGGCAATGTTACCACAAGAACTTTGTGAAGTATGGACAGATGGTGCAAATCATTTATACCTTGATGTGCGAGGTGATCATATCCTGTATTGAGGACCTCCTCTTCCCTTCATACTGTCTTTGGCAGTGATGCATCTGTATAGTGTTGCCCAGTGCTATGTAGCCAATTCTGAATAAAATTCCACCATATCTTATTGTCTGCAGTTATGTCTGTATTGTTTCTGTCATTTCAGTAAGTAATGGAGTTCCTATGGTTGTTAGTTTACATATCCAGGATGCTCACAAGAACTTGTCAACAAAACTTGTGCTCCTGTGTTGCACTACAGGTCAAAAATTGGCTGGCCCTTAAGTTTTGCACTCCAGTGTATATTTCAGGTTAGAGGTCCGTTTTTTATCAAGAAGATATTACCTGTTGTATAACTAAACCAGTGTTCTTAAAAAGCAGAACACCTGGAAGGAGTTCAGCTACAAATTTGGTTTTTGCAGGCATTACAGAACAAATAATTAGCATCTTGATGTCAAAACATACCATGTGTTAATGTTGCTAATATTTGATTTGGTCACCTGGCTTGTATCACCTGCTGTATGTACTGAGGCATTGAATCAATGTGTGATTGGTGTCCTGTGGAATATCCATCCAGGCTGTATGGACAAGCATCCAAAGTTCAGGAAGAGTTGCTGGTAGACAGTGGTACTGCTGCAGTTGTTGTTTGAGCATGTACTTCAGATTTTCTATGGGTGATAAATCTGGTGATATTGCAAGCCACAGCAGAAGTGGAATGTTATCCCTGAAGTGTTGTTGCTTCAACTTGTGGTGTGGCATTGTCCTGACATATGACTCCAGGGATGTTCTGTAGGTGCAAAATGGTGACTATCAGTAGAATGTCATTGATGTAATGGGCACTTGCTATGGTGGTACGTATTGTCACTAGAGGCGATTTGCTCTTGAACCATATACCACCCCAAGCCATAATGCCTCATGTTGGTGTGGCATTTCACCTGAGAAATACTCCATTCGATGCAGCCTGGCAGTCTGTTCCTGCGGTTTCAAAGGTAGCCTGAGGAGGTGCCAACAAGCGTGCAGTCCAAATGTAATAACCAGTGACATACTGTTACAGCTGACATGGGAGAATGAGTCAGTTTGCCACTGCTGCACCAGTGCTGTTGTTGATGCAGAATGGTCACTCAAAGACATCCCATGAAATGAGTTGTCCTTCAACATTGTCTGTGTAGGACATTCAGAACTTTCTCTTTGCGTCCTTATACCCTTCTTCATACCACAGTCTGCTCACACTGTGCCCCACACAACCAGCAATCTCCCAGAGAGAAGCATTGTTGTCTCTTGTGCTGGTAATGTGACCTTTGTTGAACTCCCTGATTGATGTGTTGTACGACTCTCTTGCACAATGACAAGGCATCCTTACTTACTGGTGACCAAGCACTGATGTGTCAACTGAGCCATGCAGCCCTTATAACAGAAAAATTACCAGTTTCCGGTCTGTGACGTTGTATGATCTGATTTGCCTAGGTGTGGAATGCATACATTTACAATGCCAAAATGCTAATCATTTCTGCAGTGTTGCTTGATTAGTATATCCTATAAAAATCAAAGTCGCACTGCGACTCCTTTTGGTGGTCTGTTTTTTATGAACAAGAGTGTATTTTTTGTTGTAACTCTATACGGTCCATAAATTCATGGACTTTTCTTTTTTGTAGTTTTTAAGAATTGCAGGGTTCCAAATTTAACAAATTTGTAAATAACACAAAGATATTCACATTATTTAAAAACAAAACAAAAACATTCCAGTTTGCAGCTCACCTTATGTGTTATGTCAGTGGTTTTTGAAGGCAATTGATCACTTCTGGTTTAGGAGGTAATTCAAAAAGTGGAGACTTGTGTTGCTGGTCTTAAGACATATTTAATAAAATGATAAACCACATGTGATACTTAATAAAATTACCTTATAAAAAAAAAAGTGGGTTGTAATACTTTTGTTGCTGTATAAATTTCTAGTAGGGTGTGAAAGTAGTGTTAAAAACTCAGGTTGTGAATCAGTGGAAGTAGTAGTACTAAAACAGTAGGCACATTTGGACACGCTATTTCTGTGTAGGCATAACACCTGGATATAAATAGTCCAAGCAGCCATCAAAAGGTGTGGCAAACTTTTAAAGATGCCTAGCCTTTAATTGCCATACATCAGTGGTTGATCCAGTGTATTTGTGGTATATTATTTTAAGTATGCTGTAATGTGATTTGAATTTATAGTCTTAGTTTTTGTAATCTGAACTTGAATCTATTACGTTAGCTTTTTTTTTTTTTTTCCTGCTTTATTTTGTTCAAAGCATATTAGCACAATTCTCATATTGGTAACTTGCATATAGATGGGTGGTTTGAAAGTTTAAGTTTGCTTAACATAAAAATGATATGCTACAGTATTTCCCTATGACTTAAATAAGATCATGATGTTAATTGTGTTGTTGGTGTATGTGTTCCTTAAAGTTTTCTTCTTAAATACTTTGCTCAACATAGAAAATGTCACACCATGAAGGAATGCATGAAATCAAATCAAACTTCTTTAATATAAATGTGGACAAATAGGTGGGAAATAAGTGATTTAATTTCTCCGAGATGGTGTGAAGGCAATGGTCGAGAAGATAGTTCAATGTGGCCTGAATCAGTAGGTTGTATGACCAGCATTCTTGGCTATACATCATGGCATTGAGTGGAAAAGTCCATAGATAATGAGTGTTCTGAGATATTGCACACTAATCATAGGTGAACTGTGTCCACAATTTATTGACATTGTGAGGGGGTTGTGCAGAAGCGTTAAGTCATCTGCTAATGACGTCCCATGTGTACTTTATTGGGGGAGATGTCTGGGAATTACACTGGCCAGGTAGCACCTGGATACTTTGCAGGTACTGTGTGCTGATGTTTGCAGTGTGCCGACGGGCATTATCTTGTTCAAACTGGGCATCCAGGACACCATGGAGATGCAGAAAGAAAATGGGCTGCAGCACCTCGACATACTGTGTTGTCGATGTACCCACTATGCATATGAGCTGTGAACTGCTGATAAAACTGATTGTGCCCTAAAATGTGACACCAGTAAAGGGTCATATGACATTCTCAGATGGCAGCAAGATTAGCCTGGTTACTACATAGTCTAGAATCTGCGCTTGAGACTGAAGCAAGATTAATCATGGAATATGACATATTTCTGTTTATCCCACCATGCATGTCTGATACGACACCGCTGCAACCTTGCACGATAGTGTGCTATGGTGTGTGGCACTGAGTGCAAACCTGCTTCAGGCAATCTGTGATTCAGTTTGTGTCAACATGGATGTTCATAACTGCCTGTACCCTCATTGAATGTTCGCTGTGGACTGTAGGGCTGCTACAGCTTGCAGTCAATTATGGCGATCTCAATGTTCAGTCTTCATACACCAGTCTCTAAGGTGACGCATGTGACCTTCCAACATCCACAGTCAGCTGACAGCTATTGCATCTGGATGCTCCCCCCCAAATGAAACTCGGGGACCAACCAGCTGTGTGTAGCTCACCTCTGGTAAAAGTATCCATGTAATAGTAGGATCCCTGATGATGTCGTGTAGGCATTCTCACTCTTTACACACCCGTGTGAAGACAACTGAACTTAGCTAAACCAAGCTAGTTTTGTCCTTTTATCATTATCACATGACTGATTTGCATCTGCAATCATTTTCATAACTCAACTGTTGGCGCCACCAATTTGCATGGCACTATGACAAATACTACCTGGTGTGGCATTTCTATTTTGAATAGTGTAGGTGTGTGCTATTGCACTGTTTCAGGATGAGTAAACTTGCATGTTATATATTTGTGTCAAAAATTCTAATTCTAATTTCATGTGTTCTAGGGGCAAAATGGATTTCAAGGAAGGTTTTCTTTAATTTGATGATTCTGCATTAATGTGCTAGAATTCAGTTGGGGGCATGTGTGATGAGAGAAAATATTTATTTCAAACAACAATATATTCCAGAAGCGATTGTTTTAGTGGTAAGCACTGATATATGGATTAATAATAAAACCTGATATGTAGTGTGCTGTGATATGTAGTGTGCTGTAATTGCAGTTGTAATGCCCTGCTAATGGGGTAAATGATTGAAAGACAGCATGAAAAGGTCCAAATGCATAATGATTTTTTCCTGAGTACATAATGTTCTGTAGCTTCAACAATAATATTAAGGAGTAAATACAGGATTTCCTGTTGGAACAAAAATAGCTTCAGTGGGTGTTTTTTAAATCAGTGGTGAGTTATAACTTAAAATTTTTTTTTTTAGCAGATTTAATTTGATTTCTCTTATGTTGTATATTAGCTTCAGTTGATTAGGCTTTTGCATAGTGGTTGTGTTGAAATAAGAAGCAAATGGAATTGTGAAATACCACTTAGATAATTTTTAATGATAAAACATAGTAAATATCAAAGTTAGTTCTATATAGAATTGACCTAATGACAATTAGATATGGTATGTCAAAAATTTGTGCAAGTTTAGTAGTTTAAGAACTCCTCCTCTTTAAAAATTCTAGAATCAAGATTGAGCAAAAGCTCTATTACTTAAAGAATATTATATGGACAACAGTGTGAGTGGCCATTGTAAAAAGCATTATGAAAGCGGGAAACTGTGTGAAAAAATTCAATGTTGGAACCTTTTTGAACAGAAACACCGCCAGTTGAGCCACAAATACAAAAATGTTACCTCTGATATGTGACAACACTGCCCTCTACTGTAAAGTGCTGTATGAGGTGCTGCATCAATGACAATATATGACAAAAATAATTGATCATATAAACTGAACCAGATTTCGTCAGTGTTGGAGTTTGTCTGACTGGGGAATCTTCAAGGATCGTGAAATTCAGAAGATGAAGGGGCACAGTTTTTGAGGAATATTCCAGTACCTTTGCTGGCTTTCCCAGTTGCAAGAATAGAGTCTCATCAAATGAGTCCGTGCCTGCTTGCTGATTTCACTGTGTAAATTGAAGGCCCCAATTTTAGGTGAGTGGACCAAATGGAATCTCATTTTTGTATCCTCTGCTGTGGTTGTTGAATAAGGAACATATATTTTTAAAATTAGCTAGGCAGTGAATATTCCTGATTTATAATGTTCACTTGTGGGTGTGTGTGTGATGGCATATCGGACATACAAACTCTTCCACATAAAAAAACAAGGCAGTGCATAGTGTAAAATTTCTAAAATGTGGGTCAGTTATGTCAAACTTCGTGTTGGTTTGGCAAAAAGTGTGGTTATGCAAGAAATTATGTTAAATATGCACATATGTGCTACAATTCTCTTGTATAATAAGACATCTTAAATTGCAATATTTTCATATATTTCAGGCTGTGTTATCTTCAGTTTGGGAATGGGATTGTTGTCACAGGGATTGAAGTTTGAGGAATAGGATGTAGTAACATGTCCAATTAGGATCTGCATTGGCTGCAACATTTTCGTGTAAGATGCCTTTTGTCAACTTGTTCCGAATGGATGCGTTTGTGTTAGAGCAGGATGTAGATAAAACTGCAGAAATGTAGTTCTGCAGACTTGCAGTTTGATCCATTGAAACAAGATGATATACAAGAGTATTAGTGACTTATGTAAGGAAATGATTGTGAACTCTTCACAGTGATTGTTTTTGTTTTTTTTGGTGACTGTAGGTGTGTCAATATTCAGAGGACCATTTGAGTTTAATTCCTATGAGAGCTGTTACTTTATGTTGTCATCTGAAATTACTTAATATAACACCTGCACCCCTTAAGAAATGAAAATTTTTCCAAGGTGATATATCAATTCATGAGTGTTTCTGGAATTGTAGCACACTCATTTAAGTCTCGCACACCTACTTTGCATTATTGTGCATTTTTAAGTCCCATCATAAAATTTGGTGCTCTGCATACTGTAAATTGTCCCTAGTCTAGTGCCTGCTACTGTCAATGTACTGTTCAGTTACGGTTAACACCATGAGTATGTGAGCTGACACAATGTGTACTGAGATGCATCTCCTCAAGAGAGACCAAACAAGATCTGACTTGCTCTCTTATGCTTCTGTTCCACTCACATTTAGGTTTACCATTCATTATGTTACAGTACATTTCAATTGTATGTTGAAAGGATTGGAAAAATAAACCATATTAAAAATTGCACATATGACAAAACACAAGACCATGTGAAGGAATGTGATGAAAGAACCAGTATACGTGGGATGTGGTGTTAAAGTGTGTCTTGCTGTATGACAGGAACTGAGAGGAAACTTTTACATATGGTGACTATTGACTGTCTTAAATATCATTCCTGTAAGATCATGAATTGAGAAATATGCTACTTCTTGTGGCTTATTGTTTCTCTTGAATGCTGTAAATGAGACTACAGGATTATATGTGAAACTTCCCTGTATTACTTGACAATGCATGAAATGAAAATAACAGTGAAAGATTAAACGTATTCCTCTAAAACATGGCAGTAAACTGAATGAACCTTGCCCCCTTTTTAGCACGTCTTTTGTTAAAAAAAGATGGTGTTTCTGTTATCGGTTCATCCGTCCATCTGTACCCACGATATCTCTGCAACTATTAGTCAGATTTGAAAAATTCTTTTTGCATTGGGAAGCTTGAAATATGCAAATCATGATTCTCTATTTCATTTTTTTTTTTACGATGTACAATTTCGCCGGTAGAGAGCATAAATTGCAGATGATGTCGAATTCAAAAATATGTTTTATGCCACATATTTGCTTCTAAACATCCGATTGAAATTTTTTTTAATCTTTCGATTCCATTTATGTTGAAGAGTATTTTAGATATAGTTACTTTTTCAAATTACGCATAGATTTTCCGCTAGGGGGCGTAAAAGTAAATTACATTTTCCCCGATAACTCTTCTTCTAAAACTCCGATTTGAAATTTTTTTTCTTCAGCGGACACATCTCCTGATGGAAAATCTTTTGCATATAATTTCAAATTTTTGGTAAACAATACTTTGGCCACCAGGGGGCGTAAGTGTTAATTTTTGCTTCTGATGTATTTGCCATAAAATCGGAGCTTCTAAAATATCGATTGAAAAAAATCTTTTGTGGACTGATTCCACTCGCATGGATAAACCTTTTTGGAATATTTTCTTTTTAAAATATTCCACAGTTTCTCCGCCAGGGGGCGTAGATGTACATCTCTTTTTTGTCAATATCTCTACTTCTAGGAGTTCGATTTGAAAAATTATTTCTTTGTTGGATAGTGTTTTCCGTGTGTGTAATTCAGACTTTCGCTAGGGGGCATAGCAGTAAATTGAGTTTCTCCCTATATCTCTGCTTCTAAATCTCTGATTTGAAAAATTCTTTCTGCACAGGATACAGCTCCTGATGGGGAAACTGTTTACACATAATTTCTAATTTTTGTAAAAAAAAAAATAGCTTTGTCACCAGGGGGCGTAAATCTTAATTTCCGCTTCTGTTGTATTTGCAGCAAAATATGAGCTTCTGAATTCTCGATTGAAAAAAACGTCGTATGTTGACCGATACTACTCATGTCGACAAACCTTTTAAGAAATATTTTCTTCTTTAAATAGTGCATGGTTTCTATGCCAGGGGGTGTAGATGTTATCTTATTTTTGTCAATATCTCTACTTCTAGGAGTCAGATTTGAAAAATTCCTTCTTTGTTGGATAGTGTTTCTAGTGTGACATGTGGTTCATATAATTTTAAAATTTTCAAGTAATTCATAGACTTTCCGCCAGGGGGGGGGTAAATGTAAATTGCGCTTCCCCCTATATCTCTGCTTCTAAATCTCCGATTTGAAAAATTATTTCTGCACCGAATACAGCTAGCTCCTGATGGGAAATCGTTTGCACATAATTTCTAATTTTTGTAAGAAATGGTTTGGCCACCAGGTGGCGTAAGTCTTAATTTCCGCTTCTGATGTATTTGCAGCAAAATATGAGCTTCTAAAATCTCGATTGGAAAAAAGTAGTTTGTTGACCGATACTACTCGTGCGACAACCTTTTAGGAAAATTTTCTTCTTGAAAAAAATGCAGGGTTTCTACGCCAGGGGGGTGCAGATGTATATCTTATTTTTGTCAATATCTCTACTTCTAGGAGTCCGATTTGAAAAATTCCTTCTTCCTTGGATAGTGTTTCTGATGCGAAATGTTTTTCTTATAAATTAAAAATTTTCAAGTAAATCATAGACTTTCCGCTTTTAAATTACGTTATTCATGCTCCTGAAGCTCCGATTTGAAAAAAATTCCTGTATCGCATACAAGACCTGAAGTAAAATATTTTTCACATAATTTCTAATGTTTGGTAAAGAATGGTTTAGCCAACAGGGGTCATAAGTGTTAATTTCTGCTTCTGAAGTATTTGTTGCAAAATCTGTGCTCCTGAAAACTCGACTAATTTTTTTTTCTTGGACCGATAATGCTTATATGGATAAACCTTTTGAGAATACTTTCTTCCTAAAATAATGCATGGTTTTCCCACCAGGGGACATAAAGTCACATCTTATTTTTGTCAATATCTCTGTTTCTAAGAGTTTGTAAGCTCAAGATTCCGTTTACAGCAATATCTGAGGGATTAAAAACCTGATTGAAAATCTTCTTTCTTTCGTCAAATCTATTGTTTTCCAAACTGGTTCCAATGACTTTGAATAGCTTTGATAAATTTAATTTGCGTCAGAACGGATTCAAAAGACTTGCTTATTACACCCGAAAATTCAGTGTCATCTTTCTTGTTAATTTCTGATTTCATTCAATTTATTCAGGTGCCTAAATGGCTGCTAGATCTGTGAGGTTAGTTCTCAGTGTTGTTTCAAACTGACAATTGACTTCTCAAATATGTTTGACATTGGTTTGGAGTGTAGTTCTTACTCTAGGGTGATTATTTGATGGTAGAGCATTGAAATAGGAGTGAGAACTAATAAATGTAGCTTCAGTGATGCAAAGGATCTAGGTAATTGTATGTTTGAGCAGCTAAAAATTTTGTCAGATGTGTAAGATGGAAAAAAAGTTTGATTTGCAGGGTAAAGTTAGGTAACAGTGGTATCAGAATAATATTAAATTTCAGTATTTCTGTGTAAAATGAAATTTTAAGGAAGTTAGTGGTGTATGCATTTGTGGAGTTCATTGCAGCTGAAGCAGTTCAGAAAATACGTCTTGAACTTTAAATTATGATTATTAGAGGTACCATGTGATATTATTCCATGTTTTCCAAGTTGGACAAATAAGTAGCTATCTATAAATTTTATAATGTAGTTTACTTACATTTTAGTATCGTAGACTGTTGAGGAAAGGTATAAAGATGATTAATCTGCTTTGTTTGCATTTGGTTTGCCTGCAACAAAATACTTATTTTAACAAAAATTGACTTAGTACTTACTCTATTTGCCAAGTAAAAAGTAGATCCCCCACTATAAAATAATTCTTAGGAATAGAGTAAAATGTCCTGTGACTTCACTTACAGCTACTCAAGAATTTACAGTATGAACTTTCAAAGTTCAGTTTAAGAACCAGGGAAAATTAGAAATAAGAGCATTTGGGTCTGTTTTTGCTGTCGGCAAAGAAAGTGTGTGTATTTGTGTGTAATAGATGTATTGTATTTTCTAAGCACTAAGTTTGATGTTTCATAAATACTTAGTTGAATCACTTGATCCTTTGGATATTTAGGTGATAGTGTTTCTGCTCTTAATTTTTGAGTGTAATGATCCTGTAACGTGAGAAAAAAATCTGTTGCTCAAATGTTTTAAAGAATCTTAATCATTGCAATGGCTCACATGATTTGTCGTTCGAGTTACATTAACTTTGGTTATTCTGTAAAAATTTATTAATACAATTTGCTGAACCACTAAGTTCAATGATTTGAAAATATGGGAACCTTGTGCATTCTATGCAAATAATTTTTAAAAGGGAGCAATGCATAGTAGTTGCTAGGTGTTTGAGTCATATAGTGTGTGTGTGTGCATGCGTGAGAGAGACAAATTACACGTGGGCTTAAAAGTTCGATAACCTTTTGTATGATGGCACTAAAATAAAAATACCATTAAATAATTACAAATGAGCACCTAGCATTCAATATTGACCAAATATTAAATTTAATAATTTTGCACTCTGATAACACAAGTATGTGCAACTGTCTAGAGGTTTTGAAAGTCTTAAAATATTTATGCAAAGCAAGAAACAATGCATTTTTAGTAATTATAAGCAGTTTAATTATTATCACCATATATATTCAGCCATTAGTTGATGCTTACAAGAAAGATCAGATTCATAAGATAAAAGTTCAGGGAGGTTTGAGGACACAAGATTGTGGATAATAAGTATTGTACAAAAACTATTCATTTTTGTTTTACAAATATCAAAAGAAAGTTAAATTCCAAAAGAATTACATAAAGTAGATTATTTTTTCATGTTTATGGAAAATCACTATACATAATTTCATAGATTCCAAGAATTTTGTTCAAATAAATGAAAAAGTCAGTTGAATATTTACTCTCTCATTTGCTGGACTTCTGATT
Source organism: Macrothele yani (assembly GCA_039090855.1). Taxonomy (NCBI): domain Eukaryota; kingdom Metazoa; phylum Arthropoda; class Arachnida; order Araneae; family Macrothelidae; genus Macrothele; species Macrothele yani. Next base: position 85,669,948 of record CM076991.1, read on the forward strand.
GCTCATTCTTTGTGTTATACAACTCTGTGGCTGCACATCTATAGAATTTGTGTGAGTATAGAGGAAATTAAACGGCCTGAAAAGGATCTAAAATTGAATACCAAGAATAAATTGTTACAAATTGGTGCTACAAATGTATGGTGAAAGAAATAATTAAATAACTGTTCAAAAAATTGTTCGAAGTGTATGGCTGTAAAAGTTGGCCAAGAGTGAAAAATGCAATTCTAGATATTTTGGTTTAAGATACAAGTAAGAATTGAGTTGATAACTTAACACTTTGTGAAATGGAAGTGAGCATGTTAAAAAAAATATGCAACAAAGTTTCGATTTGCTGGTTAATATAAGCACTCTACGTACCTATGACAGTGGTACTGAACTTGGCACTTGAAACATAGTGTTGATAATCTTCAACGAAGGTACTTCATGGAGATCTTGTGAATTAAAAAAATTTTAAAAGCCATACTTTAGTTAAATTTACATTATGCAAAGAAAAAATGGATTTTAGTGTCATATTAGTAAAAATAATGATTATCTTGTTTGTGCTAGTATGAGTGGTTAAAGTCCCATTACTAATAAATGTTTTAACAGCATTCCAGTAGTTAATATGTTTAGTACCATAATTTTTGTTGTATTATCAGCACCAGCGTATGATCTGCAGACTGAAATTCAAAAACTTTTTCCTTTTCCTGGTCAATTCAGTATAAATACTGGTACCTCAGTATTTATACTGAAGCTTAAATTTGTCAGCTTCCAAAATTCATACAGGTTCTTGTTACAGTCGTGTGTGCCATTGTTGCCCACTGGAGCACCCAATGGAGGCAAACCCAACTCTCACTAAGATTGCCCACTGTATTTTATTACATGTTCTCAAACCAAAAAAAAAAAAAAAAAAAAAAAAAAAGATAAACATTGAAATTTTATGTTAAGGGTGTTTAAAGAAAAGGTTTATGAAGAAAAAGAAAATTTCCATAGTAGGATAATATTTGCTTATAATGAAGAGGTCTTTAAAAATGCAATTTAAACATGATTGGTATTGTGATCATTTCAGAAATGATTAATATTTGGGATCTGAAATTCTGAATGATCTTGCAATGACAGGTTCACAAATCAAAAATAAACAAAGAAAAATGTATTATGTGTGCTGAGTTTGTTCTGGTTGTAAAAGAAGTAACAAATCCATTAAATGTTTGATAATTGCATGGTTATTATTGAGGTAATTTTGGTGAAAATATGGTTATAAAGAAAAGGTTAGCTAAATTCTTGAAAACATGTTTATATGAATGTGAGTAAAACAAATTCTATGAAGTTTGTTTTGTTTACTGTGGTTAATACATCAATAGCTGAATCAATAGCCATGAAAAAGTATTTAAAAATCCTTTTGAGGGAGAAAAAAACAACTGGTATTTTGAACAAAACTTGGTGGTTAAAAGAAAATGTTGCTGTTGACTGGGTATTTTCTGAGTGTTTGGTGACCATTGCATGCTTTTAATAAAAGCATGGGCATGGTAAAGAAGAAAACATGTAATTGTGAAATATATTTGGAATGGTTTTCCTCTCGAGTTATGCCTAAATAGACAAGTGAATATTTCCCCATTACAATGAATGCATATGTGTTCTAATTTGTTTCTCCCAAAAATACTAAAAGGAAAATTTCTGCTTAAAAATGAAAGTGGGTAGAGCTGACATTCCAAATATTTATTGTTTCTGTATAACAGCAATTTTTGTACAAGCTTATGGTTTAGTAAGAAAAACAACCACATCTGCAAGTGTGAATTTAAGGTAGTGATCTTATATAAATAATATAATCGTTAGCAGCTAAAAAACTACATGGTTTAGTGAGATTCACAAGGCATATAATATAAAAACAAGGTTTTTGAGATTGTGTGTGGAGAGAACAGAAACAGATGCTTACATGAATCAATGGAGTAAGATGAAATGCTATTAAAAAATCATATTTGGGTGCACTGATTTGGCTAATACACAGAGATGACTGATTTGTACTTTAAAATATCATAGATGTGTTTTAATCAAGTTTTGAAAAGAAAGGCCACATGGTATTATTATGTTAAAGATTCTCAACAGGAAAAAAAAAGTTATCGTAATAGAAAATGTGTATTAAGTGTGTTAAAAGAAATGGCTTAAGAAGAAACAAGTTCCATAGTAAGATAATATTTGGACATTAAGGATTCAAACACGACAATAGCATATAATGGTAACTTAATAAATAAATGATGAATCTTTCAAATTCAGAATTCTGCATGGTCTTATATAACAAAACAAAAAAGGCTTACAAAGCAAAAATGAAGGTAAACATTGGACTAGTGTATTTGTGTTAAAAGAAATAGATCTGGCTTATGAAAAAAAAAATCTCCATAGTAAGATAGACATTTGGTTATAAAGAACAGGTTTTAAAAATGCAATTTAAGCATGAAGATTGAGTAGTAATATTTAAGCAATGATAAATATTTGAATTTCAAAATTCTTCATGGTCTTGCATAGCAAAAATGATTTGCAAAGCTAAAACGAACAACGAAAAGTTATGAGTGTTATGGTTGTAAAAGTGCCAGTGATCATTTCAATATTGGCTGGATATTTTTGAGGTAATTTTGGTAAAAAGATTATTATTGAAGAAAAGGTTCCAGCTAAATTATTGGAAATGTGTGTTTGTGAGAGAGTAAAACAAATTCTTTGAAGGTTGAAGTTTTGTTTACTGATGTTATTACATAAACAACAAATCGATTGCCTTGAAAGAATTCATAGTACTGTAAATAGTTTGGAGAAGCAAAAATATTGAATGTAAAAACTGATGGTTAAAAGAAGACATTTCTCTTGACTGAATACTTTGTGAGCATTTGGTGACTATTGCCGTTTTGAATAAAAGCAGGGTTCTGAAGAAAATGTAATAAATTTAAAAATATATGTTGTGTGGATTTCATGTCAATTTATTTTGACATGGAATGTTAAGAATATTTTTCCAATAAAAATTACTGCCACTTATATTGCAGTTAGGTTCTTTGAAAAGAACTATATAAAACAAATTTGCAGTTAAAAATAAAAAAAGTGCATATGGTTAGATCTGCCATTATTTTGAGTGCTTTTATATAAGTGCAATTTTTGAACAAACTAGGGTTTTAAAAACACCAAATCTGAAGGTGGATATGGTTCAAGGTACTGATTTTACATAAATTAGTGTAACCTTTGGTATTTAAAGTATGCATGGTATTTATTACATAGTGAGATCCATAAAATATATATTATAAAGATAAGGATTCTGTGATACTTATTAAGTGTGTGTAAAGAGAAAACAGGAAGACGTTCACATGAATTAACAAAGGTGAAATTATCATAATACTCGGTGATGGGTGTACTGGTTTGACTAAAATGCACAGATGACAGACACATTTGCACTTCAAAATATTGTCCATGGTATTATTTGATGAGGTTTAAAAAAAAATAAAGGAACCTTTTCACAGTGTGAGTGGTAAAGGAAAGTGTCATTATAAAGAAGTCTAATCCAGTGAAATATAAATCTGCACAGAACTGAGGCATTAAAGGATAATCCTATTACAGTTGACTATATTGTATAAAAGGATCTCAATACTGTCTGATCCAGTGAAATATAATTATCTACTGAGATGAGACAATAGATAGATAATGCTCCTATGTGCACTCTATTATATTGCTTGTGTATTACATTGCAGGTTTAAAAAAAATAAAACTAATTAAAATAGAGTATTGGTGCAAAAAAGAAAGATAAAGTGCTTATGAAAACCCCCAAAAAGCTTCATAGTAAGATATTTGGTTATAAAGAATGTCTTTTAAACTTAGGCTTCAACCTTTTCTTTATATAACTAAATGATTACTACTAGACTTTTGTGCTTATTCTTAATTTTAAATAAAGTTAAGATTGAATTATATACAGTTGTAATTTATGTAGAAACAAAGATATTGAGTAAAGAAAAACATCTTATTGAGAAACTGAAATGATAACTCAAGAAATTTGAAAAATTAAAATCAGCTTGTAAGATGTAATGCTTTTAAAACTCGTTGTAGGGCTTACTGATTTGAGCAACATACAGAGATGGCTGATTTACACTTAAAAATATCACATGTATATTTTGATCAACGGAGTAAGATGAAAAATGCTCTTTAAACTCAGTGTTTGGTATACTGATTTACACTTTAAAATAGTGTATTCGATAGAGTTAAAAAAATTGAACCTGTAACAATGACGTTGTGGTAAGGGGAAAGTACCATTATGAAGAGGTCTAACTCAGTGGAATATAAATCTGCAAAATTTGTACACTGGTGAGCCAAAAAGGGTAATCCTTTTGCACTCTAACATGTTGCTTATATTGTATTACAGGATCTCAAAAAATAATCATTGAAACAGATTTTTTTTGTATTAAAACTAGAGGGCTTGAAAGAATATGAAAAAAGTTCCATAATATTTACGTATAAGATATTTGGTTTTAAAGAATAGGTCTTACAATTATTCAATTTAAACATGATTGGTATTGTGATCATTTGATAAATAACAGATATTTGGAATTCAAAAATTGGGTGTTTGTGTGTTTACAAAACAAAAGTGAGCAAAGAATAACATGTGTAAAGATTGTTGTTATGAAAGAAATACCAACTCATTTGATATTTTGAATATTACCAGGGTGTTATTTGAATGTTTTGTCAACATAGGGTTATGGAGAAGAGGAAGCCAACTTTAAGAATAAACTCAAAAATCTAGTTATAAAGATTTTGTGTTTATTTATTCCTAAGTATTATGTACATAAATTCTTTTGAAGGTAAATATTTTGTTTAAGTTTCTTGCATATAAATACCTGAATCAATTGCCATGAAAAAATTACTCATAGTGGTATAAATAGTTTTGAAAAGAAAACTGTGTATTGAGCAAAAATATGGTAATTAAAAGAAAATATTTGTTTACTGGATATGCCTGAGCATTTGGTGACAATTACTGCTGTTATTAATAAAACCAGGGTAGGGAAGAAAAGGTGTAATTAGGAATTATATTTTCAGTGGTTCTTTTGTCTAAAGGGATCTTGCTTTCCCAGAGAAATATATTCCCATTAAAATGAACATATTCATGTAATTAATTTCTACAGAAAGAAATATATAAAACGAAAAATTTCCAGTTATAAACAAATGTGTGTGTATGAGTAAGTAGTGCTGACATTCCAAATATTGAGTACTTCTTAGTGCAATTTTTCTACACTATGGTTTTAAAAAACAACAAAATCTAAAAGTGATTTTAAGGTACAAATCTCTCAAAGTAAAATGTATTGAACATAAAAAAGCTAATGGCTATAAAAGGAAAACGTTCCTGTTGACTAGATACTTACTGAGCATTTAATGGTTGTTTGTGGTTTTAGTAAAAGCATGGTAGGAACGAAAAAGTAACAATGAAGTATTATTTTGAGTGGTTTCCATTTTGAGTGATTTTAGATATGTGACTATTTTTCCATTAAAACAAATGCACTTATGTTGCAATTAGTTTTCTGCAGAAAAAAATATGTAAGAAAAATTTCTGGCTATAAATGAAAATGTGTGTATATTAGAGCTGACATTCTGAATATTGAGTGCTTCTTCTAGACAAGAGCAATTTTTTTGTACAAACTGTGGTTTTATATAAAAAACAGTTGAACACCAAATCTGAAAGAACATGATTGAGGTACTGATCTTACATAAAAAGGGAAACTTCTGTCAGTTAAAGTATGCATGGTATTATGTAGAGAAATTTACAAGGTGTATATTATAAAAATAAGGTTTTTGTGATTCTTTAGTGTGTGTAAAGAAAAAACCAAAATTATACTTACATGAATCAACAAAGTAAGAAATGCCTTTAACTCCTGTTAGGCGCACTGATTTGGCTAACATAAAAAAGATGGCATATTTGTACTTTAAAATATTGCACATCAGGTTTTGAAAATAAAATAAAAATCTGGTTTTGAAAATGAAATAAAATTTAACAAGTAAGTGTTGTGGTAAGAGAAACATCATTATGAAAAGGTCTAATTCAGTGAAATGTATATCTGTGCTGAGATAAGACGTAAAAATAATCCTTTTGCACTCTAATATATTGCCCATATAGTATTATATTACAGGTTATATAAAAACATTGTAATATTTGTCTTAAGTGTGTTAAATATATCTGTGCTGAGATAAGACATAAAAAGAATCCTTTTGCACTCTAATATATTGCTATATAGTATTATATTACAGGTTATATAAAAACATTGTAATATTTGTCTTAAGTGTGTTAAAAGAATGGGCTTATGAAGAACTAGAAGTTCCATAGTAAGATAATATTTGGGTATAAAAAGAAATATAGGTCCTTAAAACTGCAATGTAAACATGATTGGGTATATTGATGATTTAAGAGATAGTAAATATTTTCAATTTGAAATTCTGCATTTACAAAAGCTTTTATGGATAAGAATGTTTATGTAAAAAAATGGGAGAACTAAAAAAGCCAATATATTAAGAAGTAAAAGAAAAGCAATTGCCAACTTGGATTAAAAGTCACAAAACTTATTTCAATTCAAAGAAAGGAAAACTAGCTCCCAGAAAATTATAAGTAGTTCTTAAAATTACAGTTCAGATTACCTCAAATCTGGAAGTCAAATTACATGAAGAACACCTATCAAGTAACCAATAATAGACTCAAAATTCTCAATTCTTTCCAATTGAAACTATTTTCTAAAGTTACACATTAAGAAAAATTACACATTAAAAGAGAAATATTCTGAAGTTACACATTAAAAGAGAAATTAGAACTTCTTCCTAAGTTAGATTCTCCTGTTATGGATAGTTTAGATGTAGTTTATGTATACTCACATCAATGGAGATCAACTTAATAGAGTTTATAGCAGAAGACTTGGCAGACCTAATAGTTTTTCATAACAAATATAGAAATTTGTGGAAATTTTTTGAAATACTTATCTTCTCTTTGCAAAACAACTGCTTTAAATTTGAGTAGTTTTTTCTTCAAAAGTTTTTGCTAGCTTATAGGCTCCCCCCCCCCCCTCTCTCTCTCTCTCTCTCTCTCTCTCTCTCTCTCTCTCTCTACTATTTGCAAATTATGTGGGAAAACTGAAAGGGAAAATCCTAATACAGCCCACATATTTTTGCCTGTATAATAGGTATATGGATGACATTTTATTTATAATAAATAGCTCAGAAAAACATTCCATAAAAAATTCTTGACTTCTTCCTTCAATGAATTGGATGATTTCCTCAAGTTTACATTAGAACTTCAAAAGAAAGAAAAATCAACTTCTTTGATATTAGTTTATTATGAAGATGGAAAATTCCTTTCAAAACTGTATAAGAAACCATCGAATACAAGTAAATTGACAGATTTCAATTTCTACCATCCATATTCTATTAAGAAAAAAGTGGTCAGTTTTTAGAAAAAAATAAATAAATAAATAAATAAATAAATAAAATAGTATCCTCAGCAGAGATACCAATTAAGAAGAAACTTGCCAAGAAAAATTACTATCACAAAAGGTTTATAGGAATCATAAAAGAGAATTAACAAGAAATATAAGACTAGCTCCAAGTTTAGGGAACACAGTTACGAAATTTTTCTCTAAGATAGTTCAAAGAGATGTTTTTAAAATGCAAAAAGAGTAATCTGTGAAGTAAAATGTTATTATGGACTATCTAATGTAGGAGAGACTGGTTGCAGACCAGGAACTTAAGTAGGAGAAAATAAAGCTACTTTCAAAAAATTACTCCAACAAAACAGGTTTAGATAGGCATGTTAGAGAAACTGGTCACAACATAGATTGAAATTCTTTGAAGTCGTCAGTTTTCAAAGCAACTTTCTAAAAAGAAAATTAAAAGGAAAAGAAATTGAGAAGAATCAGAATTCCATCAATGACTGCAGAGGCTTGTCACTGCTTAACATTTGGCAAGATTTGGTGAAAAATAATTGTCAAGGTTAATCGTAACCACAGTGGTAACGGGGGAAAAAAGGGACAATAAGTGACTGCCTGATGAAGAATTCGTGGACTCTTCTAATACCGATAGAAGAGTTTTCTCGGAAAATTTGTAAGTTAAAATAAAATAAATTCTTTGCAAAGACCCACATTGAAAGTTTAATTAAAAGCTTTACTTTTTAAAAAAAACAAATAGTTAACATTGAATTGTGTAGTTGTATTTTACATGGAAAAAATTACATTGGGCAGAAAAAAACATTTCTAGAGAAAGTGTGGGTGAGATCTGGATAAACTGTTTAAAAATTAAGTTGACTGCTAAAATGCTTCTAAAACTCAGTGTAAGGTGTACAGATTTGACCAACATACAGAAATGACTGGTTTGTGCTTTAAAATATTGCTGAAGGTATATTTTGACCAATGGAGTAAAGATCAAATGCTCTTTAACACGTTTGCTGCTGCTATTCTATTTTAATGGCAAGCACGCTGTGCTGGCAAGAAACCCGAGCAAATCTCCCGAGACACTACAAGTCGTTGCACGGCACCACTGATAAGCTTCTAAGATGCATTTGGATCAACCTAGCTGTGTTCGCATCTCATAGCTTTGCATTACTCCATTATTCTAAAATACGAGAAAATTTATCCATTATTGATATTCGTAATTATAACCTTCAGTAACTCCTGGAATATAAACATGTCTACAGCATATCCTGTAGGAACAGTAACTAATAAATTGTAGAATTATTCAGTTGCAAAAAGATCGAAAAGTTAGATTGGTTCAATACCTGTCATATTAATTTTCAGTCCTAGTACCCTAGTGAACAGAATTTATTATTCCTGTGATGTCTGGATCATGCCAATGTGTAGCTAAATTGAGGCAGAGTATGAGAGAGTACATCACATTCTTCATTTTCACTTTTACTGCTGGTCATTTCTGCATATGATAACAAATTATCGGGATCATCTATTTCCACGGCAGGATATGCCCGCCAAGAAAGTTTTAGTTGAGAGGGACCGGGGATAGCGTTGCTGAATATATTAGTTGTTTCCACAAAATTAAATATTGAAGTCAATATGGGTTTCCTTAAAATCCCTTTAGCGTCCTCAATAGGCTACTGTTTTACATATAAAGTCTAAGCAGCAAATGCTTTTTATTGCCCCTCAAGCACTTGTTTATTGATAGTTCCCTTAACCGCCAAACCAGTGATGTTCAAAGGAAAATAAACATTGCAGTGAAAAACAAATGCAGCATTAAATCAATGAGAAGTCAGCTTACTTTCCCTTCCCTAAACCATGTGAAAAAAAAATCTACTATCCCAAAATCATGGTCATTTTTAGAGGGTTGGATACTCATTCTCAGTGCCAGTAACAAAGTAGGTAACTCTCTTCAAGTGCCAAAGATTTTTGGAAGGGAAATATTAAGCCACAATCATGGCACCATTCGGCAGCGGCACCTGGGATAAGTATTGTATGACACCATTTGGCATCGCGCGGCAGTGAAACTGTTAAAGCGTGGATGTTACTGGTTTGACCAACATATAGAGATCACTCATTTGCACTTTAAAATATCACCATGGTATTTGATCAGTTTTTAAAAAGAAAAATTGGACAAGTGTATGTGTGTGGTAAGAGAAATGTCATTATGAAGAGGTCTAATCCAGTAGAACCATAAATCCATACACATTTCATAGATATTCCTTTTGCAGTCTTAATATATTATTCATGTGTTATTACAGGTTCTCAAAAAAAAAATCAATAAATGTTGAAATGGTTTTTGTGTTGTTTTTTGAAAGAGAAAGGGCTTATGATTTAAAATTTCCATAGTACGACAATATTTGGTTATAATGATGTTTGGTTATAATAATAAATTTAAAGGTGTTTGGTATCAATTTAAAGATGATTGGTATTGCGATCAATTGAGAAATGGTGAATATTTAGAATAAGAAATTTATGGATCTCATAGCAGGTTTAGAAAACAAAAATCAACAATGGAAAAAAAAGTGTGTGCTAAGTTTGCCCTGATTGTAAAAGAAGTAACAAATCTTATGTTTGAATATTGGCTGGTGGTTATTGAGGTAATTTTGGTAAAAATATGGTTATGACAAAAAGGTGTTCAAGCTGAATTCTTCAAAATGTGTGTTTATGAGAGAGAGTAAAAACAATTCTTCGAAGGTTGTTTTGTTTACTGAGGTTACTATACATAAATAGCTAAATCGCATTTGCTATGAAAGTATTAATAGTAGTATAAATCATTTTGAGAAGTAAAAAGTATTAAACAAAAGCACTAATGGTTAAAAGAAAATATTTTTGTTCACTGGATACTTTTTGAGCATTTGGTGACCTTCGCTGTTTTAGATAAAAGCTTGGCAGGGAAGAAAAAGTGTAGTTATGAAATTACATTTTGGATGGTCTTCATGTGTACATAGAAAGCTCATGTTTACACCGAGAAGTGAATATTTCATTTTTCCATTAAAACAAATGCACTTAATGTTTTAATTAGGTTCTTCAGAAAATATGTATAGAAAAAAATGTCCAGTTACAAATCAAATCCTGAATGCATGGTTGAGGTGACATACTGAATATTGGGAATGTTTATAATAAATTTTGTACAAGCTATGGTTTCAAAAAAATCTAAAGTATGTGGTTTAAGGTATTGGTCTTATGTAAATAGTGTAACCTTTGACAGTTTAAAAAGTTATACATTGTATTGTATAGATAAATTCAAAAGACAGTATAAAGATAAGGTCTTGGTGATTCTTAAATGTGTGTGTACATAGAAAACAAAATGATGCCTACATGAACCCACGAATATGAAATGCGCTTAAAATTCAATGTTGGGTGCACTGATTTGACTTACTGTATGAGAACGCATTTGCACTTTAAAATACATCACATGGTATTATTTGAACAGGTTTCAAATATTGCACAAGTAAAAATGTGTTAAGAGAGATGTCATGTGAAAAGGTCTAATTCAGCGAAATATAAATCTTATGCACTAGATATGTTGCTCATATTTTATTACATGTTCTCAAAAAAAGAAAAAAATGATAGTTTTTATGTTAAGTGTGTTTAAAGAAAGGGCTTATGAACAAATATAAAATTTTCATAGTAAGATATTTAGTTATAATGAAGAGGTCCTTGAAAAATGCAATTTAAACATGATTGGTATGTATTGTGATCATTTGAGAAATGATTAATATTTAGAATTTGAAATTCTGGATGGTCTCGTGAGAGTTTACAAATCAGAAATGAACAAAGAAAAAAGTATGGGTTAAGTTTGTCCTGGTTGTAAAAAATATATATATATAATGTTTGATTATAGGATGGTTATTATTGAAGTAATTTTGATGAAAATATGGTTAAGAGAAAAGGTTAAAAGCTAAATCCTTTAAAATGTGTATGAATGAGAGAGTAAAACAAATTCTTCAAAGTTTGATGTTTTGTTTACTGAAGTTACTATGTAAATAGCTAAATTGATTACCATGAAAAATTTTCATGTAGAATTAATCCTTTTGAGGAAAAAAGGTATTAAAAAGGTAAGGTTAAAAGAAAGTGTGTTTGTTGACTGGATACTTTCAGATTGTTTGGTGGTCATTGCTGCATGCTTTTAATAATAAAAGCATGGTAGAGAAGAAAACATGTAATTATGAAATATATTTGGAGTGGTTTTCCTCTCTTTATCATGCTTAAACAGAGAAGTGAATATTTTACCATTACAATGAGTGAATGCATTCATGTTCTAACTCATTTCTTGCAAAAAAATTATAAAAATACTAAAAGAAAAATTTCTGCTTAAAAGTGAAAAAGTGGGTAGAGTTCTGACTTTCCAAATATTGAGTGTTTCTGTACAAGAGCAAATTTTGTGCAAGCTATGGTTCTGTAAAAAACAAAACCCTGCCAAATCTGAAAGTGTGTGATTTAAGGTAGTGATCTTGTGTAAATAGTGTATGTAACCTTTGGCAGCTAGAAAAACTATGCATGATATTGTTTAGTGAGATTCAAAAGGCTTATATGAAAAAAAAGTTATTGTTAAGTGTGTTTGAAGGGAACAGAAACAGATGCTTACATGAATCAATGGGGTGAGATGAAATGCTATTAAAAAATAGAGTTGAGTGCACTAATTTGGCTAATACACAGAAATGACTGATTTGCACTTTAAAATATCACAGATGTTATTTGATCAGGTTTTGAAAATAAAATTAAAGTTGAACTAGTAAAAAATGTGTTGTAGAAAAAAATTTATAGAAAGAGGTCCACTCCACATATTAGAGATTCTCGATGGGAAAAAAATCGAAATATATAGAGAATTTGTATTAATTGTGTTAAGAGAAATGGCTTAATCAAGAAGAAACAAAATTCTATAGTAAGATAATATTTAGTCTTTAAGGATAGGCCTTAACAAAGGCAATTCCAACATGGTGATAGCATATGATAAATCTTTCAAATTTAAATTTCTGCATGGTCTTATATAATTAAATAAAACAAAAATGGCTTACAAAGCAAAAATGAAGAAAAACATTGGATTAGTGAATTTGTGTTGTTAAAGGAAACAGATAAGGCTTATGAAAAACAAGAAAATCACCATAGTAAGATAGACATTTGGTTATAAAGCACAGTTCTTAAAAATGCAATTTAAGCATGATTGGGTGTAGTGATCATTTAAGAAATGATAAATATTTGAAATTCAGAATTCTTCATGGTCTTATGTAGCAAAAATGGTTTGTGATAAATATTTGAAATTCAGAATTCTTCATGGTCTTACATAGCAAAAATGGTTCACAAAGCCGAAGCGAACATGGAAAAGTTATGAGTGTTAGGTGTGTTACGGTTGTAAAAGTACCAAATCTAATGATTGTTTCATTATTGGTTGGATATATTTGAGATAATTTTGGTAAATATTTTTATAAAGAAATTTTTTTTTGAAGCTCCCCAAATTCATTATTACTAGTTTTTTTGTTTATTTTTAAAAAGTTGAATTCTATATAGGTACTTTTAAACAAAAAGTTAATATTGAATTATATAGTTGTATTTTATATTTACAGAAATACAGGGAGCAAAGAAAAGCATAAAAGTGTGAATGAGAACTGGATAAATTAAAAAAAAAATCAAAATTTATAGGGTAAAATGAAATGCTCTTAAAATTGAGTGTGATTTGCCTAACATATAGGGATAACACATTTACAGTTTAAAACATTGCACATGGTATTATTTAATAATCATTCTAAAATGAAAAATTGAACATGTAGAAGTACATGTGTATGTTAAGAGAAGTGTATCATTATGAAGAGGTCTAATCCAGCAGAACATAAATCCATACACAAATGAGACATAGATAATGCTTTTGCACTCTCATATATTTGTGTCATTACAGTTCCTCCAAAAAAAAAAAAAAAAAAATGAAAAATAAACATCCAAAATGGTTTGTGTGTTGTTTTTAGAAAGAGAAGGCTTATGAAGGGGGAAAAAATCCATACTAGGATAATAATATTTGGATATAATGGTGAGGTCTTTAAAAAAATCAATTTAAACATGATTGGTATTGTGATCAATTGAGGAATGATTAATATTTAGAATAAGAAATTCTGGAAGTTTTCATATAACAGGTTTAGAAAACAAAACAAAACAAAAAACCTAAAAAAAAAAAACCCATTATGTGTTAAGTTCGTCCTGGTTCTTAAAAAGTAACAAATCTTAAATGGCTCAACTCTTGGAAATGTGTGTTTATGAGATAGTAAAACAAATTCTTTGAATTGATGTTTTTGTTTACTGAGGTTATTACATAAATAGCTAAAGCGATTGCCTTGAAAGAATTCATATTATTATTTAAATCGTTTGGAGAAACAAAAGTATTGAATGAAAAAAACAGATGGTTAAAATAAAATATTTCTCTCGACTGGATACTTAGTAAGCATTTGATGACTATTGCTGTTTTGAATAAGAGCATCGGATGTAGAAGAAAACATGTAGCAGTTAAAAGTAAAAACGTGTGTATATGGGTAGAGCTGACATCCTTAATATTAGGTTCCTTTATATGTCTATTTTTTGAACAAATTAGGGTTTTAAAAAATACCACCTAATCTGAAAGATTATGTGATTAAAGGAACTAATCTTGGGCAGTTACAAAAACTATGAATTGTATTATTCAGTAAGATTCATTAGACATATTATAAAAATAAGGGTGTGTGCAAAAAGAAAACAGAAAGATGCTCACATGAATCAACATAGATGAAATGATCTTAAAACTCAGTGTTGGGTATACTGATTTGACTAAAATACACAGATAACAGACATATATTTGCACATCAAAATATTGTCCATGGTTATTCAATCAGGTTTAGGAGAGAAAACAATTTAAATTGTAACAGCATGTGTGGGGTAAGGGAAAAGTACTGTCATATGAGGTCTAATCCAGTGAAACAAATGTGCACAAATTGAGGCATAAAACATAATCCTTATGCATTCTATTATATTGTATTGTGTGACAGGTTCTAAAAAAAATAACGATTGAAATAGTTTGTGGGTTAAGTGCATTAAAAGAAAAAGTTTGTGATGAACTTGCGAAAAGGTTCCATAATATGATATTTTGTTATAAGGAATAGGTCTTAAAATAATGTTGTTTGAACATGATGATTGGTATTGTGATCATTTGAAAAATGACAAACATTTAGAATTTGAAATAGTGCATGGTGTTGTATAACTGGTTTACAAAACAAAACTGAACCAAGAATGGGTATAAATATAGTTATGGTTGTTAATGAAATATCAGATCTTTGACCTTCAATATTACCTGGGTGTTCCTGAGGTAATTTGTTAAAAGTATGGGTATGAAAATAGTTTGAAGCCAAATTTATAACTAGATTTTTGTGTTTATTCTTTAAGAATGGAGCATTATATAATTTTAAATAAAAATTTGATTGAATTACGTAGTTGTGATTTATGTAGAAACAAGGATAGTGAGCAAAGAAAAGTATCCTATTAAGAAAGCAGTAAATAAAAACTGGATAAATAACAAAAAAAAAAAAAGTTGCTGTTGCATATTTTGAGTTAAACCATGAGGCAATGATATGAAAGAAAAGATTAAATGCAAAATCATTTAGAAGTAGATATAGTGTAAGTTGAATTTACTGTTACAAAAAAATGAATATTTTGAACTTAAAAGAATTTTACAGTGTTTTGCAATCAGAATGCAACCTTTTTAAAACAGAAAATATTTTATATATTGTTAAGAGAAAATGTTTGTGTTCTGGTGACTTCCTGAATACTAATTGAGTACTGTACACAATATTCTTATAAGTGTGTTTATAAAGGAAGGAGTATCAAAAATTCTTTTGAAAGTGCATGTCTGGTTTACTCTGGAATTACTCTGGAAAAAATTATTCATAATACTTATAGTATAAATCACTTTGAGAAGAAAAAAGTACCAAAAAAAAAAAACCTGAAGGAAAATGTTTGTTGACTGGTTACTTCCTGAGCATTTGCTGTTTTCAGTTAAAAGTATTATGAAATATATTTTGAGTGGTTTTCATGTTGATATTGATCCTGCTTAGTGGCTCTTTACCCATTAAAATAATTGTAACTTGTGTTGTAATTAACACAGGGTGTCTGGGCTTAGAGGTATCTAAAAATACATACATCTCTCAGCATCTATAAGGTTTAGTAAATTTCTTTCCATTATACAAAGTAACTTATTAGTTTTTTTTTTTTTTATGCAAGTTAGTAAATTTCAATATGGGTACCTTTTGTAGTTTGACAGATGTCAAAACAATGCTCAAGCTCTTGCCAAGTGTTTTCTAGCATCTGAGGAGTTATTAGTGCAACTGCTTCCATGATACTGTTTCAAGTTGTCCAAATCTCGAACTTTTCTCTGGTATACACACTAATAAAGCTCCATGCAAAGAAAAAAAAGTCCAATAGAGTCAGGTCTGGATATCTAGGTGGCCAAGCAGTTGGGCCCTTTATTCTGATCCAAAGTCCAGGAAAAGTCTTGTCCAAAAATGTGGTAACACCTCCATGGAAATTCAATGGAGCACCATCTTGCTGAAACGTGAAACCTGAGGGAATCGGTGGAACAGCAAAGGATCTGCAATAGGTCAAAGTAAGTGTGTCCCATCAATGTGGGCTGTATGGGGGAAAAAATGGAATGCACTCCTACCCCATCATTGACATTTGGTGTGTTCCTTTTCATTTTTGATCACTTCGTGAGGATTCTCCGTACCTCGTGTGGCAATCTTTCCCATGTACGTGAAAAGTGGATTTGTCGCTGAATAACAACAGATCACGATAACTAAAATCATAAATATGGCTGATCATCTCAGCAGCAAAATGAGCTTTGAAGTGGTGATCATCTGACTTTTAAGGTGTTGAAGAAGTTGATTTATATGCATGCAAATGGAGACGTTTGAGCAATATCGTGAAGTGTTGAGCGATGACTCTGCAGTTCCTTACTAGCCTGTCTTATTAACTTATGTGGACTCCTAGAGAATGACTTGTGTACCCAATCAGTCTCATTGGTTGCACGCTTTTTTTGGGTGTGTTAGAGTTTGTGAAACCAAACTTCCCATCTCCTTTAGAGTTTTATTCCCACTGATGAATGGATTTGAATGTGGGAGGATCCATATTCCATTCTCTTTGTGCATGTTGCCAAACACTCTTAACTGATTAACATTTAGCTAACCAAAGCATGCACTGCACCTTCCTCTGTGGCATCCAAATCTTAACAGAGGCAATAGCTGTTCTTATGCTGCTTCACATGTGCAACTACTACTAGTGGTGTGCCTGCACTAATGACAAAACAACTCTTGGAGATATTTCCTGTTTATATAACACCAAATCTGAAAAACATGTGATTTAAGGTTCTGATCTTAGGTAAATAGTGTAACTTTTGTGAGTTAAAAAGAATATGCATGGTATTTATTAATCAGATTCACAAACCATATGAAGGTGTAACATGAAGAGAAAACAAAAAAGGTGTGTGTGCTTGGATGAATCAATGGAGTAAAATGAAATTCTCTTAAGTCAGTGTTGAGTGTTCTGATTGAAGCTTCGCACAAAAAATGACTGATTTGCATTTGAAAATATCGTACATGGTTATTATTTGATCAGGTTTTAAAAACAAGTTAAACCAGTAAAAGGCGTGTGTGGTAAATGTCGTTAAATGGATTAGGTCTAAATCCAGTGGAATATAGATTCATATACAGATAGGACAAAAAAATGGTAGTCCTCTTGCAATCTACTAATATATGTGCATATGGTATTATATTATAGGCTCTCATTAAAAAAGACATATTGAAATGGAGTATTAGTGTAAGTGTATTAAAAGAAAGGCTTACCATATATACTTGTGTATAGGTCGACCCCCGATTTTTATCTTAATATTTGCAGTTTTTGTATATCCCGTGTATAAGTTGACCCCCAATTTTTATGTGAATATCTGCAGTTATTGTTATACTTACTTATATCTTGTGCATAAATTAAAAAAAAAAAAAAACTTTTCCAAGGATGCGCCCGCATGCGGAAATGTGAACCTACTATTTATTTGTTGCAGCAGGCTCTCACAATGTTGCTTCCGGCAGTTTCCCGCAAAATGTGGGTAGAATTGAGACACAATTCTGTGAAGATGATAGGGCTCTCCACCCTGGTTAGAGAGTTTTCAGGGAAAGGTTACACACTTTAACAATATATGATCCCACTTTTGCACATATCCCCCCCCCCATTTCTCCCACTTTTTGTGAGTGAGTTTTCTGCAGTTATTTCATTCATGGAGTGTAAAGCATTTGCTCCTGCAGCAAACAAATCGTGATGCATTTACCAAATGTCAAAAGGCACATCGTTATTTAAAAAGAAAAAAACTTCCTGAAACATATTTGGAAAGCGTAAATAGGTCTTGATGTTAACCTGATAGGGTTTTTTATCTCATAAAGAATATGCATGCCATAAAAAATAAATGTGTAACTTTTGAAGTTTTCAATGGATTTCTTCAAAATTTAAAATGAATTTTTATTTTGATGTATTGTAGACACAGTAAAGTTTGCATGCAACTATTCAAAAAATTGAAGAAAATTTGTTCTATAAAATTTTCTCCCACTACCCTGTAAGCGTAAATGCTGTCTGTCAACTGCTGAGCTGGAAGAGTGTGTGATTGATAGAGCGGTCGTTTATCTACGCCCGAGTTTCATCCCCTCCACCGTGTTTGTGACAAACAATCTTCTTTAGTGACAAAACCAAACATCGCCCCATTCAGTAAAGATGCAATCCTTTTTGCTGGTCTTAGTCTTCAGAAAAGGTTACTGTTTGTTTGATTTTTACAGCCAGGGCACACTCAATTTAATAACAAATGTAAGTAGGCTGTTAAACTAATGCACTTTTTCACTTTTTAACTATCAGTGGCAATGTTATTCTGAGCGATCGGCCAAGTTTAAACACTTTTGTTTTCGGGATGCATTGATAAAGTTACCACTGTTCTGTAGATGGTCATGCCTTTATTTTCCACCATTGCTAAGCAGGGGCAATGGTCTCCTTTTGCAATAATCTGTTCTTTTCCTTCTTCATACCCCCCCCCATCAAGAATTCAACAGGCATGGTGCAACTTCTAAACTACTGGCTGACGCGTTCACCGCTTTCCTCTGGGTGATTTACCAGCGGGGCAGTCAAGGCCATATCCACAGATCTAAAATGGACTTTAAGACATCCTTGTGAAATGAGTTTTTCTATTACTGAATAAAAAAACTCTTACATATAAAATCAAGAAAATTCTTTACAATAATTTTCTTCTGTACCAGTAACACCCAGAAAATGACTAAATATACAGCTGCAAATGAACTGATGGCGCAAAGGGCTAAGTATGCGCATTTTCATAAGGCATCAAAATTTTGGTTTTCAACCTATCAGAAATATTTTTCGTGTATAGTTCGACCCCCTAATTTTGACCTACATATTTCATTAAAAACAAGTCGACCTATGCATGAGTGTATACGGTATGAAGAACCAGAAGTCCCATAGTAAAATAATTAGTTACAAAGAATTGGTCTTTAAAAAATGCAATTCAATCATGATTGGATACAGTGATCATTTAAGAAATATATTTAATATTCAAAATTCTGCATGGTCTTGTATAACAAAAATGGTTTACAAAACCAAAACGAACTGAGAAAATTGAGTGAGTGTTATGTTTATTAAAAAGAGTTCCAAATTTGTTGATCATTTCAATATTAACCGGTTATTTACTTGAGGTAATTTTGGTGAAAATAGGGTTATGAAGAAAAGACTGAAGCACTAAAAATTTATAACTAGATTTTGGTGTTTATTCTTAAAAAGCTGAGTATTGTATATACTTTTAAATAAAAAGGTAACATTGAATTAAGCAGTTGTAATCCATATAGAAAAGAAGATATTGAGCAGAGAAAAAATATCCTATTAAGAAAACTGAATTACAATTGCAATCGGGTAAATTTTTAAAAATTGCACTTTTTTTATATAGTATTTTGAGTGAAATTGTGATACTGTGATTTGAAAGAAAAGGTTCTCAAAGCAAAGTCCATTAAAAGTAAATGTACTGTAAACTGAATTCACTGATACAAAGAAATGAATCAATTTTTTGAACTTAAAAGAATTACACAAAATATTTTATAACTGATCTTGTGAAAAGATTAATTGAGGAAAATTTTTATTGTCTGTTAGGAGAAAGTGTGTGTTCTGGAGACAATTCTGAATACTAATAGAGTGGTGCATACAAAATTATGGAAAAACTATTTTTATGAAAGAGTAATTCTTTGAAGGTGGATGTTTTGTTTGAGTTATTTATATAAATATCTGAATCTCTTAATCACCATGAAAAGCATTTATAGTATAAATCGTTTTGAGAAGAAAAAATTATTGAACAAATATACAGTAATAGTTGAAAGAAAATATTTGTTTAGTGGATGCTTGCTGAGCATTTGGGGTCATTATTCCTGTTAATAAAAGCATGGTAGGGAAGAAAAGCTGTAATTATGTATTTGAGTGGTTTTCATACCTACAGTGAGCTTGCTTATACAGAAGTGAATATATGCCCATTATAATAAATACACTTATGTTGTAATTAGTTTATACAAAAAGAAATGTTACTAGAAAAATTTCTTATCATGAACATAAACTTGTGTATATGAGTAGTGCTGACATTCTGAATATTGAGTGCTTCTATCTTAGTTCAATCTCTGTATAAATCATGGTTTTAAAAAGCAGCACAAAATCTGAAAGAGAATGTGATTTGAGGTACAGATATCTCATAAATAGTGCAACATTTGTCAATTGAAAAAATGTACATTGTTATTACGCAGAGAAATTCAGAAGGCATATTATAAAAATAAGGTTTTTGTGATTCTTAAGTCTGTGTAAAGAGAAAACAAAGATCTTACATGAATCAGTGGAGATAAAATGCCCTTGAAACTGTGTTGGGTGTCCTGATTTCACTAATATACAGAGACTGCGTATTTGCACTTTAAAATATCACATCGTAATAAATCAGGTTTTGAATAGAAAAATTTAACCAGTAAGTGTGTGTTTGTGGTAAGAAAAATGTTTCTATAAAGAATCCTAATTTAGTGGAATATAAATCTGTACAGAAATGAGACAAAAGTTATCCTTTTGCTCTCTAATATATTTCCCATATTGTATTATATTACACGTTCTAAAAAACATTGGAATGCAGTATTTGTGTTACAAGGAAGGGCTTATGAAGAACCCTAAGAAGTTTCATAGTAAGATAATATTTGGTAAAAAAAAAGTCTTGAAGAAATGCTGTTTAAACATGATGAATCGTAGAGTCATAATTTCAGAAGTTATAAATATTTAGAATTTGAAAAATTCCAGATTGTGTTTTATATAACTAACAGGTTTTGAAAACAAATATACAAAGAAAAAATTATGGGTGTTAAGTTTGTTCTAGTTATAGAAAGAACAATAAATCTATAACTAGAACAAACTTCTAGTTGTCTTCATGGACGTTCGGATATTGGCTGGTTATTATTGAGGTAATTTTGGTAAAAAGTATGGGTTTTGAAGAAAAGTTTCAAGCTCTAAATTCTTGAAAAAGTGTATTTATGAAGAAAAGAGTAAAACAAATTCTTTTAAAGTTTGTTTGTTTGTGTGTGTGTGTGTGTGTGTGTGTGTGTGTGTGTGTGTGTGTGTGTGTGTGTGTACTAAGGTTACTACATAAATAGCTAAATTTGTTGCAATTAAAAATTATTCATAGTAGTATAAAAATTTTTTTGAAGATTGATGTTTTGTTTATCAAGGTTCCTTACATAATTAACTTTTTAGCTAAATAGATTGCCATGAAAACAATTATAATATAGTATAAATCATTTTGAGGTGAAAAAGGTATTGAATGTAAAAACTCTATAGGTTAAAAGAATCTTTCTGTTGACTGAATACTTTTGGTGATTATTGCTGATTTTAATAAAATCGTGGTAGAAAAGAAAATATAATTATTAAATGTTTTCTTATTAAAACGAATGCACTTATGTTGTAATTAATTTATTTGGAAAGGAAGACAAAAATAAATTTCCAGTTAAAAATTAAAACGTGTGCATATGGTTAGAGCTGAACATTCTGAATATTTGCTTCTATTTAAAGGGTGATTTTTGTACAAACTATTATTTTTAAAGAACGCCAAATCTGAAAGAGTATGTGACTTAAGGTATTGACCTTATACGGAAATAGTAACTTTTGGACAGTTAAAACAATGCATGGTATTTAGTGTAATTCATAAAATGTGAAGAAAAAAACATTTTGGGGCTCTTTTGGTCTGAAGAAACAAAAACATGCTTACATGAGCCAACAGAGTAAGGCTGGAATACCCCTAAAAGTCAGTTTGGAGTGTACTGATTTGACTTGAAGGTGTAGAGATGATTGACTGATTTACACTTGAAAATATTGTGCACAGTTTTGTTTGATCTGGTTTTGAAAAAAAAAAGTTGAATTACAGTGTCAGTATAAGTATGGAAATAGATGTGTCGATGTGAACATGTCTAATCCAGTGGAATATAAATTTGTACAGAGATGAGACATAAAAGATAATCTTTATGCACTCAAATATATTGCACACTTACTATATTTAAGGTTCTAAAATAAATATATGTATATATATAAACATTGAAATAAAGTATTTTTGTTATGTGTGTACAAAAAAAAAAGTGCTTATGAAAGATCTAAAAAAGGTCCATAGTAACAGAATATATGATTATGAAAAATGAAATTTAAACATTATTATTGCTATAGTGATCATTTGGGAAATGAATATTTGTAATTCAGTTCTAAATGATCTTATATAACAGGTTTGCAAAAGAAAAATTAAGAAATAATTATGGGTGTGAAGTTTCTTGTGGTTGTAAAAATAGTACCAAAAATCTGTTCATTATTTAAATATTTGCAGGGTATTATTGATGTAATTTTGGTATAAGTATGGTTATGAAAAAAATGTTAAAGCTAAATTCTTGAAAAAGTGTTTGAAAGAAAGTCATTCACACAGTTGGCAGCAGAGCAGTATTCCAGCCCATGACATGCTCTCTCCTCGAGCGCACAGCAACCTTCCTGACAAAGAGGTCCATTTTCTTTGCTGGATTCTGGCCAACTGCTGCACAGTTTTCCCAGAATTCACCATACTTTTAGTTCATCATAAATCCTCTTGCATTCTTTCTTTCTCACCTGTGGTTGAGGTGCAAAAGACTGTATTGCCTCTTAGCTGCTTCTTGCATCCCCTTTAGTCTGAAGTGCTGGTTTGTTTACTCCCTCATGAATGTCGCTCCCATCCCGGCTGCCGAAACTAAAAAATGCATTCTCTTAAGAAGGCTTGTATTCCAGAGAAAGTGTTCGGTTCTAAATTTGAACCGATAATCTGCAACAATATGAAAGAAAGAGTTAAAAAAATATTTTGAAGGTTTGGTGTTTTGCTTATTGAGGTTACTACATAAAAAGCTAAATCAATTGCTCGTTGCCATGAAAAAAACATTCATAGTAGTATAAATTGTTTTGAAGAAAGTGTGGAGCAAAAAAAAAAAAAAAATCGTTAAAAGAAAATGTTTCTGTTGACTAGATACTTTCTGAGTATATTGGCTATATGTGGCCCTTGCACTATAAAAATCTACCAACCAACCAACCGTTCTGAGTATTTGGTGACCATTGCATGCTTTCAATAAAAGCATAGTAGAAGAGAAAAAGGTGTAATTATGAAATATATTTTGAGTGGTTTTGTTGTAGATAGTGATTTGGCTTAAACAGAAGTGAATATTTTCCCATTACAATGAATGCAGTGACATTGTAATTACTTTTTAGTTTCTTATGTTGTAATTCAAAAACCTTCTGGACAAATAACACCAGTAAACCATTGATAATGTGACTTAGAAGACATTAAGGAACACGAAACCACTGAATATAAAATAAAACAGCCCAGAGATAAGAAATAATAAATGAAAAATTACTGCTTAAAAATGAAAAGTGGATAGATCTGACATTCCAAATATTGAGTGTTTCTATGAGGGCAATTTTTGTACAGATTATGATTAAAAAAACCCCCACCAAATCTGAAAATGATTTAAGGTACTGATCTTGCATACATCTAGTGTAATGCATAATGTGTGTGTGAGAGAGAGAGAGAGAGAGAGAGAGAGAGAGAGAGAGAGAGGGGGGGGCGGGAGATTTACAAGGCATATGTTGTAAGGTCAAGGTTTTTGTGACTAGTGTGTGTTAAGAGAAAAGAAAAAGATACATTAATTGACAGTGTAAGCTACTAAAAAATCTGTGGGGTGCACTTACTTGAATAATAGAGATGACTGACATGCATTTTAAAATATCACACATGGTGTTACTTGATCAGGTTTTGAAAAAAAATGAACCAGTTAAAGGTAGGTATGTGTGTGTGTGTGTGTTGCGTAAAATAATTTTTTCATTATGAAGACGTCCAATGTAATAAAAAAAGCAAGAGATATATTAAAATAGAGAATTTGTGATAATTATGTGAAAAGAGAAAGAGCTTATTAAGAAGAAACAAAAATTTCCATGGTAAGATATTTTAATATTTCATCATAAGGGATAGGTCTTAAAAATGGCAATCTAAACATGATAGGATAAATTGATATCCTAAAAAAATACTAAATATTTATAATTCAAAAATTCTTCATGGTCATATAACAAAAATGAACAAAAAAAAATGGTTTACGAAGCAAAAATGAAGAAAAACATTGAAATAGGATAATTGTGTTAACAGGAAAAGCAAAGGCTTATTGAGAACCAAAAAAATTTCCACAGAAAGATAAATATTTGGTTATAAAGAAGTCTTAAAAATACAATTTAAGCATGATAATTGGGTATAATGATCATTTAAGAAATGATAAATATTTGGAATTCAAAATTCTTCATGGTCTTACATAACAAAAATGGATCACAAAACCAAAATGAACAAAAAAAAAGTTATGAGTGTTAAGTGTGTTATGGTTGTAAAAGGAGTACCGAATCTATATTTTCAATATTTTCTGGATATTATTGAGCTAATTTTGGAAAAAATTTTGGTTATGAAGATTTGGCTGAAGCCAAATTCATTGTAACTAGGTTTTTGTGTTTATTCTTAAAGAGTTGAGTACTATATACTTCCAAAACAAAAAGTTATTGAATTATGTAGTTGTATTTTACATAGAAAAAATGTGTGTTGAGAGCAAGTAAAAGTATATTAAGTAAAGTGCGAATAAAGATTTAAGTTGTTGGGTAAGATAAAATGCTCTAAAACTCAGTGTAGGGTGTACAGATTTGACTAATAGATGCAGAAATGAACTGATTTGCACTTTAAAATATTGCACATGGTATATTTTGATAGAGTAAGATGAAGTGCAAGGATTACACATTTACATTTTAAAATATTTCACATATTATATTTGGTCAGGTTTAAAGGTGAAAAAAATTGAGCTTATAAAATGTGCTTGTGGTAAGAGAAATGTCATAAAGAGATCTAATCCAGAGTAAAACAAATCCCTATACAGGTGAGACAAAGATAATTCTTTTCACTCTGATATATTATTCATATTGTATTATGCATAATAGTTAAAGGTTCTCAACTATTATGTAATAGTTAAAGTAATATTACAGGTTCTCAAGAAAAACGACAACAAAAAAAGTTTTTGTGGTATGTGTTTACAGAAAGAGAAAGGGCTTATGAAAAAGAATTTCTATAGTAGGATATTTGGTTATAATGAAGTAGCCTTAAATAATGCAATGTAATCATGATTGGTGTTTTGATCATTTAAGAAATTAATATCTAGAATTTGAAATTCTGGATGGTATCGTATGACAAATCAGAAATCAAACAAAGAAGAAAGTATTGAGAGTATGAAGTTGCCCCTGGCTGTAAAAGAAGTAACAAATCTACGGAATGTTTATGTATTGGCTGGTTATTATTGAGGTAATTTTGGTAAAAAATATGGTTATGAAGAAAAATTTCTAGCTGAGCTGTTGAAAATTTGTGTTTATGAAAGAGTAAAAAATTCTTTAAAGGTTGCTGTTTTTTGTTCACTGGGGTTACTACATAAATAGTTAAATCAGTTGCCATGAAAGAATTCATTGAGCTGTAAATCATTTTGAGAAGAAAAATTATTGAAAAAACTAATGGTTAAAAAGAAAACATTTCTGTTGACTG
Organism: Macrothele yani; assembly: GCA_039090855.1. NCBI lineage: Eukaryota > Metazoa > Arthropoda > Arachnida > Araneae > Macrothelidae > Macrothele > Macrothele yani. The sequence goes on from CM076991.1 coordinate 85,695,568, forward strand.
GATACTTTCAGTGCATTTGGTGACTAGTGCTGTTTTCATTGAAAGTATGGCTAGAAAGAAAAGGTGTAATTATGAAATATATTTTGAGTGGTTCTCGTATTGAGGGCGATTTTGATTACACAAAGAAGTGGATATTTTCTCAATAAAATGAATGCAAAAATTGTTGTAATTAGGTTATTTAAAATTAATTATATACTAAAGAAATTTTCCAGGTAAAAACAAAATGTGTATGGGTAGAGCTGACATTCTGAATATTGAGTGCTTTTTATGTAAGTGCAACTTTAAAAAAACTAGGGTTTAAGAAAATAACACCAAATCTGAAAGAGTATGTGATTTTAGGTACTGATTTTAAATAATGTGACCTTTTGGTAGTTAAAGTGTGCATGGTATTATATAGTGAGATCCATCAGTGATTTATTATAAAGATAAGAATTCTGTGATACTAAAGTGTGTGTAAAGAGAAAATGGGAAGATGCTAGCATGAATCAATGAAGATGAAATGTTCTTAAAACTCTGTGTTGGATGTACTGATTTGACTAAAATACACAAATGACAGACACATTTGCACTTTAAAATATTGCTCGTGGTAATTTCCATGATGTTTTGTGGGTGGGGGAAGTGATCCCGTAACAGTGTGCAAGTAGTATGGGAAAAGTATTGTTATGAAGAGGTCTAATCCAGTGGAATATAAATCTGCATAGAATTAAGGCATAAAAATCTAATCCCTATGCACTCTCACATTGGCTTTTAAAACAATGAAAACATTGAAATAGAGTATGTGTGTTAAGTGTGTTAGAATAAAAACAGCTTGTAATAAACACAAAAAGTCCTACAATAGGATAATATTTGGTTATAAAAAAAAACCCTGATAAATATACTTTAAGTAGTTTTCCTGTTGAGCGATTTTGCTTATACGTAAAAGTGAATGGTTTCCTATTACGTACGATGTATGCACTTATGTAGTAATCTTCAGAGAAATATGTATAAAAGATACTTTTTCCACTTAAAAAAGTGGGTAGAGCTGACATTCTGAAAAGACAGGATTTTTGTTATTCTGAAGTGTGTTAAGAGAAGAAAGATGCTTACATGAATTCACAACATAAGATGAAATGCTATTTGCAAAACAGTTGAGTGTGTACTGATTTGACTAATACAGAGATAGATGATCGATTTGCACCTTTAAAATATCACACATGCTATATTCAATTGTGTTTTACAACAATGAAAAAACTAAACCAGTAAATGTGCGCATGTCAGTTAAAGAGATTTCCATATGAATAGGTGTAGTCAAATGAATTGTAAATCTGAACAGAGATGAAACTTAATTTAAAAATATTGTCCTTTTTCACTCTATTATATTAATTTTGTATTATATTACAGGTTTACAAATACTATAAAAAGGTAATCATTGAAATAGAGTATTTGTGTTTAAGTGAAAGAGCTTGTGAAGAATCTGAAAATTTTTCTTAATTAGATATTTGGTTATAAAGAATATATCTTAAAATAATGCAATTTAATCATAAAGGATTAGTGTAGTGATTGTTTCTGAAATGAATATTTGGAATTCAAAATTCTGCATAATCTTGCATATAACATAGCATAGCTGCCAATCCTTCCGATTTGGGAGCGTCTTCCCGATATTCCGATCAGAAGGGGATTTCTTCCGATTTTTCATTCTCATACCAAAAATCCCTATTTTTTTCTCCCTATTTCAACAACAACAACAAAAAATCTTTATTCCACTTCAAAAAATCCCTAACACGAGATGAAATGATTAAAAAAAAAATCTCCTTATTTCCGCTGTGAAGAGAAAGTGTGAGCGGCACGGTTTTCTGCTTACACGTGGACTCTTGGATGGATCAGAGTACCTTCCCCTGCGCAAGCGGCCAACTGCGTAACGTAAGGTCACAATCACGTTCTCTCTCTGTCTCTCGCTGTCCCCCCTCCCCCGTTCTCTTTTTCAGATAACGCATTGTTCGTCCCGGGGTCGCAGCTTCTCAAAGGCCAGCGTGGGTGTGTCTTGCATTCTAGCACTCCCAGTTCGAAATGCTATTTCAGAACGTAATTATCGTAGGAAAAAAATGCAAATGGTTTTTAAATCTGTGGAATTTTTAAGCCCAGATCGATACCCAACATGACGAAATTAAGCAAAAGCTGCTAGTTTTGTGAAATTAAAAATGCATTAGGCATGGTTTTATAACTTCTTCTGTGGCAATAAATTTGACCTAACAAAAGAATGCTACTGTAAGAGGAAGTTAAAAAAAAAAAAAAGTCCAATGTTCTTTCGAGCCTGAGCTCCAGCAATGATTTATTTTGCTGGTCCATTAGTCAGTAAGTTTTCTACGCTTTTCAATCGTGCTTTTCTTGTTCGTTGCTCGATAACGTATATTAAAATGTCTTAGCTTGATTCAACGAAATTAATATGTTGGGGTACTATTTTTTTCCTCTGCAAATTGCATCTCTTTAAGCTTTTACTGTTTTACTACAGCTGTTTTACTCACATTTTTTTACAAGTGTCAATAAATTTAGTATTGGTGATTCGCTATGAGCAGCAATACGAAAGGAGAAAAAAAGTACTATCAAACACTCCGTGATGCATATTCTGTGGAATTTCTGTGCATTGCAAAATCTTCAAAAAATGAAAAATATGCATTCTGCACTGCGTGTCATGCAATTTCAGCGTTTCACATGGTGGAAGGAATTATATTACTAATCATATGTCTGGTGCTCAGCACAAATCTAATGTTGACTGCGTGGAAAAAAAAATACAAAATGACCTTCCTTTGTTAAAAGTTTTAATGAACTGGATGTGATTCGTGCAAAATGTTTGTTCACTTCGTCTTTAGTTGAGCATAATTTACCAATTAGTGCCACTCATTTATTTAATTTTTTTTTATTTGACTGTCTCATCGTCCATCTCTCCGTAAGATAATCCTAGCATGAAAATGGTTTATTTTTGAAAACATTTTAGTTCGTTCTGTGACTGCGTGGGATACGATCCTATTGGATTTTGGGGTCAAAGGGTGTGGAACATTCTTCCCTTTAGATGCAAGCTTCCATAAAAATAAATTTTTATCTCTTTATAGATCATAATGTTATAGCATAGTAATGAGAAATTCTGTGTGGTTAATCGAAATATATGTGCTTATAAATTCAAACATCTGTAGTCATATCAATTAAAAGTTGATACTTGAGTTAGGTAACATATTGTTTTTTTATCGATATGTTCAGTACATTTAATCAATATGCGCGACAAGTAATTTCATTGGATATATCGATTAAAAATTTCCTCGAATGTATCGATTTTTTTTTTTTTTTTTTTTTTTTAAGATTTTTGGTTTCTGAAAGTTGGCAGGTATGACATAGGTTTTCAAAACAAAAATTAATGTGTGCTAAATTTGTTCTGATTGTAAGAGATAACCGAACCTATTGATCTTTTGAATATTACCTGGGTGTTACTGAGGTAATCCTAGTAAAAATATGGTTATGAAAAAGGTTGTCCTAATTTATAACTAAATTTTTATTTATTATTAAAGAGCTGAGTATTATACTTTAAAATAAAAAGTTGATTGGATTACATAGTTGTAATTTACATAGAAACAAAGATACTAAGTAAAGAAAAGCATCCTATTAAGAAAACTATGAGAACTGGATAATTCTTAAAAACTGGGGAGTTTTATGGTTGTGTATGTTGAGTGGAACAGTCACACCATGTTTTGAAAGAAAAAGTTCAATGCAAAATCCAATGAAACTTTATAGTGTAAATTTAATTTAGTCTAACCAAGACATGAATCTTTTGATTTTAAAAGAATTTCACAGTGTTTCATTACTAGTTTTCAAAACACAACAAATTAAAACAGGAGATTATTTTATAGGTTGTTCGGAGAAAATGTGTTTATGTTCTGTTGACATTCTGAATACAAATTCAGTACTGTACAAAAAATTCTTTAAAAAATGGGTTTGTGAAGGAAAGAGTTTAACAAATTCTTTCAAAGGTGGATGTTTTAATTTTGAGGTTAATTTATATGAATATCTGAATTGATTGCCACAAAAACAATTATTCATAGTTGTATGAAACATTTCAAGAAAAACTTGTTGGACAAAAAACAATGTGAAAGCATGGTAAATAAGCAAAAGTACAATTATGCAATATATATTGAGTGGGTTTTCATGTTGAGAACGATTTTGCTTACAGAGATAAGTGACTATTTTCCCATTTAAATGAATGCACTTATTTTGAAATTAGTTTTCTACACAAAAAATGAAAATGTGAATATATGAGTAGAGCTGATGTTCTGAATATTGTGTCTAATATAACAGCAGATTTTGTAAAAGCTATGGTTTTATGAAAAAAATAATCTAAATCTGAAAGAGTATGTGGTTAAGGTACTGATCTTGCATAAACAGGATAATATTTACCAGTTAAAAAAATATGCAAGATATGTAAAGTAATTCACAAGGCATATACTTATATTATAAAAATGTTTTTCGGGTTTCGTAAGTGTGGTAAAAATATGACAAAATGATGCTTATATGAATCAACGAAGTAAGATTAAATGGTCTTAAAACTCTGTGTTGGATGTACTGATCTGACCATCATACAGAGATTACACGTTTGCACTTTGTTTTGAAGAGGTCTAGTTCGGTGGAATATAAATCTGTATGAGAATGAGACATAAAAAGACGATCCTTTTGCACTCTATATTGCTCATTGTGTTACAAATTCTCAAAAAAGGAAAAAAAAATAATGAAAACTAGAGTTTGTGTGAAGTGTGTTTTAAAGGAAAATAGGACTTGTGAAGTACCCTAAAACATTCCATATTAAAATAAGTCTTTATTAACAAATGCAGTTTGGTTAGTTAGTTAATTGATTTTAGTGGCGCAAGGGCCAGGCTTGGCCAAAGAGCGCCAGACACAGAACTATCAGCTAAAGCAAATGCAGTTTAAACATGATTCATTACTGATCATTTCAGAAATGAATATTTGGAATTCGAAATTTGGGATGGTCTTAATAACAAGTTTTGAAATCAGAAATGCACAAAGTAAAAAAGTGTTATGTTTGTTCAGGAGTAACAAATCTATTGAATATTGGCTGGTTATTATTGAGGTTACTTTGGTAAAAATATGCTTTTGAAGAAAAAGTTCGAACAAATTTCTTAGAGTGTGTTTATGGAAAGAGTTAAACTTCTTTTAAAGGTTGTTTTGTTTATCAAGGTTACTACATAAATAGCTAAATCGATTGCCTTGAAAAAATTGATCATAGTATAAGTCGTTTTAAGAAGAAAGTATTGAATAAAAAAAAATCACTCGTTAAAAGAAATTGTTTCTGTTAACTAGATACTTCCTGAGCCTTTCGCTACCATTCCATGGTTTTAATAAGAGTATGATAGAGAAGAAAAAGTGTAATTATGAAATATGTTTTGAGTGGTTTTCCTGTCAAAGTGATCTTGGTTAAACACAGAAGAGTAAATATTTTCCCATTATATGAAAGAACTTAGACTATAATTAGTTTTTTCAAAGAAAAATATATAAAAAAAATTCAGGTTAGAAGTGAGTAAGTGGGTTGAGCTGACATTCTGAATATTGAGTGTTTCTAATCTATGCAGTATCATTTTTTTTTTTTTTAGAAATGATGGTTTTAAAAAATGTATAACACCAAATCTGTAAGAGTGATTTAAGCTATTGTAACTGATCTTATACATAGTGTAAACTTTGGCTAGTAAAAAAGTATGCATGATATAATTAGCAAGTGTTTGCGATTCTGAAGAGTGTTAAAACAGTAAGGAAAAAGATGCCTATATACATGAATCACCAGAGTAAGAAGATTAGATGCCATAAAAAATCAGAGTTGGATGCACTGATTTGACAAACATACAGAGATGACCAATTTTGCACATTAAAATATTATGCATGGTATTTGATAAGGATTTAAAAGAATACCCCAAAAAATTAAGCCAGTAACAGTGTGTGTGTGTGGCAAAAGATGTGTTCATATGAACAGGTCTAGTTCAGTGTAATATAAATTTGTACAGAGATGAAACATGAAAAAACAGTCCTTATGCACTTTAATGTATTGCTCCTTATTGCATTACATTAGATTCTGAAGGAAAAAAAACCCATTTAAGTAGGGAATTTGGGTTAAGTTTGTTAAAAGAAAGTGCATAGGGATAACCCTAACAAATCTATGGTAACATAATATTTGGTTATAAAAAATAGGTCTTAGAAAAATGCAATTTAAACATGATGATTGGTATAGTTTTCATTTGGAAAATGATTAATATTTGAAATTCAAAATTCTATGTGGTGGTCTTATATAACAGATTTACAGAACAAAAATGAAAAATTATTGGTGTTAAGTTTGTTGTGGTTGTAAAAAAAAAGTTTCAAATCTATCGATTGTTTGAATATTGTCTGGTTTTTGTTGAGGTAATTTTGGGATAAATGTGGTTATGAGATAAAAAGGTTCAAGCTATGTTAATAAAAAATTGTGTTTATGAAAGAATGAGTTAAAGCTTTTTAAGGTTAATGTTTTGTTTACTGAGGTTATTTACATTAATAGATAAATCAATTGCCATGAAAACAGTTATTCATAGTGTAAATCATTTTGGGAAGAAGAAAGTATTAAAAAAACCCCAATAAGATGGTTTAAAACAACAACAACAAAGCATTTGTGTGTGGCTGACTGGATATTTTCTGACCATTTGGTTAGTTATTTAATAAATGCATGGTAGAACTGACATTTCAAATATCGGCTGCTTCTTATAAGAGCATTTTTTGTACAAACTATGGTTTAAAAAAAACCCACCAATTTTGAAAGAGTATGTGATTTATGGTACTGATCTTACATAAATAGTGTATACATAACTTTTGGCAGTTAAAAACATTGTATTATTTAGTGAGATTCACAAAACATAAAGGAAACGTTTTTATGATTAAGTGTGTGTGAAGAAAAAAGAAAGATACTTACATGAATCAAGAGTAAGATGAAAAAACAAACTCTGAAGTCGGTGTTGGGTTGGGTGTACTGATTTGACTTGGAGATGAGTGATTGATTGCACTTGAAAATATCTCGCATATCATTATTTATTTGATTAGGTTTTGCAAAAAATTAAAAGTTAAACCAAATAAGTTCAATGTGGTAAGAAATGTATCCATATGAATAGGTCAGCTGCAGTGGTATATCAATCTGTAGAGAGATACGATGTAAAGTAACCCCCAGATACACTCTAAAATATTGCTCGTAATGTGTTATATATTATAGGTTCTCTGGAAAAAAAAAGTATATATATATATAAACATTGAAATAGGGTATTGTTTGGTTAAGCATGTAAAAGTGCTTATGAAGAACCTGAAGAAGGGTCAAAGTAACATAATATATGGTTTGTAAAGAATAGGTCTTTAAATAAATGCATTTTGAACATGATTGGTATAGTGATCATTTGGGAAATGAATAATTGGAATTCAAAATTTTGCATGGTCTTATAACAACAGGTTTTCAAAACAAAAATAAAGAATGAGTTACGTTTGTTGTGGTTATAAAAGGAGTAGTAAATATCAATTGTTTGAATATTGGAAGGTTATTATTGACCTAAATTTGGTAAAAGTATGGGTTATGAAGAAAAGGTTTAAGATAAATTCTTGAAAAAATGTGTTTATAAAAGAAAGTAAAACAAAAATCCTTTTGAAGGTGGATGCGTTACTTACATAATCGGCTAAATCCATTGTCACAAAAAATTCATAGCGGTATAAATTGTCTTAAAAAAGAGTATTTAACAATACTAATGGTTAAAATAAAATGTTTGACTTGATTCTTCTTGAACATTGAATTATTATTGTTGGTTTTTATAAAAGCATGGTAGGCAAGAAATTTATATTTTGAGCGGTTTTCATGTTGAGTGATTTTGCTTCTGTAAGTGACTATTTTTTGATAAAAATGAATGCACTTATGTTGCAATTATTTTTCTACATAAAGAAATATGTAAATATCAAATTTCCAGTTATAAATAAAAATGTGTATATTAGTTGCTTATATTCCAAATGTTGAGTGCTTCTATGCAAGTGCAATTCTTGTATAAACTATGGTTTTATAAAAAAAAATAAACACCAAATCTGAAAGAATATGATTTGTAAATAGTGTAACTTTTGTGAGTTAAAAAAACCCATGCATGGTATTAATAATGTTAAGAAATTCGCAAGACATAGTATATAGATAGGGTTTTTTGATTTTTAAGTTTTTCCACTTTTAAATTATATCACATGTTTGTTTGATCAGGTTTTAAAAAAAAAAAATCAGTAAAAGTATTCACATGTTAAAAGAAATGTCATTATAAAAAGGGCCTAGATAAGTGAAATATAGATCTGTACTGAGATGAGATATAAAAAGATAGTCCTTTTGCATTCTAATATATTGTTTGTATTATATTAGAGGTTTTGAAATGAACAATTAAGTATTTGTGTTAAAAAAAAAAACACTTATGAAGAACTTGAAAAAGTTCCATAGTAAGGTAATATTTGTTATGAAGAATAGGTCTAAAAATGCAATTTAAACATAATTCATGTAGTGATCATTTCAAAAATGGTGAATATTTAGGGATGGGCTTATGTTAACAGATTTAGAAAACAGAAATGGACAAAGGAAAAAGTATGGATGTTGCAAGTTTGTTGTGGTTGTAAAAGAAGTTCCAAATCTATTGATCATTTGAATTGGCTGTTATTGAGCAACTTGGGTAAAAAATACAGTAATGAAGAAAAGGTACAAGCTAAATTTCAAGCTTTATTCTTGAAAAATGTGCTTATGAAAGAAAGTAAAACAGATTCTTTTGAAGTTTGATTTGCTTACTGAGGTTGCTACATAAATAAATAGCCAGGAAAAAATTATTCATAGTAGTATAAATAATTTTGATTAGAATAAACTATTGAACAAAAAAAAATGTTCAAAAGAAAATGTTTCCATTGACTGGAATACTTTCTGAGCATTGGGTGATTAATGCTGTTTTTAATAAAAGCATGGTAGAGAAGAAATTGTGTAATTTTGGAATTTTCAGGGTCTTCATGTCAAAAGTGATCTTGCTTACACAGAGAAGTGAATATTTATTTGTTCATTACAGTGAATGCACTCGTATTGTTATTTCTTCAGAGAAAAGCAAATAAAAAAAAATTCCACTTAGAAATGAAAAAGTGGGAACAGCTGACATTCTGAATATTGATTCTATATGAGACCAAATTTTGTACTAATTAAGATTAAAAAACAAACAAACACTGAATCTGAAAGTTATTTAAGGTACTGATTTTACACAAAGAGTGTAACCTTTGGCAGTAAAAAAAAAAAAAGTGCATGGTATTATTATTTAGTAAGGTTCACGAGACGTATTATGTAGACAAGGTTTTTGTGTTTACTTAAATGTGTGTGAAAGGAAAGGATGCTAACATGAATGAATAGAGCAAGATGAAATGCTATTAAAAATCGAGAGTTGGGTGCACTGATTTGACTAACATACCGAGATGGCTGATATGTACTTTAAAATATTGCATGGTATTATTTCAATCCACGAAGTAAGATGAAGTGCCTGTTAAACTCGTTGGGTGTACTGATTTGACTAACATATGGAGGTGACTGATTCAGTTTGAAATATTGCACATGATATTTGATCAGGTTTTGAAAAAAAAAATTCTAACTGATAACAGATGTGTCCATTTCAACAGGTTTAGGCCAATAGAATGTGAATCTGTACAGAAATTAAAAATCTTTTTGCACCCCAATATGTATATATGAATTGCTAATATTGTATTATATTTACAGGTTCTCAAAATTAAAAAAACAACATTGAAGTGGAATATTGTGTTGTGTGTGTTAAAAGAAAGTGCTTATGAAGACCCCCTCCCCCCCCCCCCAAAAAAACAAGATCCATCACAACATAATGTTTGGTTATAAAGAATAGGTCTTGAAATGATTTAGTATAGTGGTGATGTGACCATTTGGGGAATGAATACTTGGAATTCAGAATTCTGCATTGTCTTGTATAACAGGTTTAGAAAACATAAATGAAAAAATAAATATGGGTGTTGAGTTTGTTGTGGCTGTAAAAGGAGTTCCAAATCTATTGATTGTTTGAATATTAGCTGGTTATTGTTGAGGTAATTTTAGTAAAAATATGGTTTTGAAGAAATTGTTCTAGCTAAATTCTTAAAGTGTATTTATGATAGAAAAGTAAGAAAAGTTCTTTTGAAGGTTGTTTTGTTTACTGAGGTTTACTTACATAAATAGCTAAATCAATTGCCACATGAAAACAATTATAGTATAAATCATTTCGAGAGGTAAAAAGTATTAAACGTAAAAACTGTTGGTTAAAAGAATCTTTCTGTTGACTGGATACTTTTGATTATTACTGATTTTAAGAAAATCATGGTAGATAAGAAAGTGTGTAATTATTAAATATTTTCCCATTAAAGAAACACTTAAGTTGTAATTAGTTTATTCAGAAAGGAAGATGTAAAAGAAAAATTTCAAATTAAATTGTGTATATTTTTAGAGCTAACATTCTAAATATTGAATGCTTCTATAAAAATGCAATTTTTGTACAAACTATGGTTAAAAAACAAAACAAAAAACACCAAATCAGAAAGAGTATGTAATTTAAGGTACTGACCTTACGGAAATAGTGTAATTTTCGCAGTTGAAATAGTATGCATAGTATTTAGTGAGATTCACAAATCATATATGAAGAAAACATTATGGGGTTAAGTGTATAAAGAAAACAAAAAGTTGTGCTTATACATGAATCAACAGAGTAAGCTGAAATACTTTTTAAGTCAGTTTGGGGTGTACTAATTTGACTTAAATACATAGATGACTGATTTCTACTTGAAAATGTCTTGCATGCTATTTTTTGATCAATAAAAAAGTTGAATATTTTTGGTTTTGAAAAAATGCATCACAGTATTTTTTGTGGTTCTGAAAAAAAAAACCCCCGCTGAACCAGCGATAGTGTGAGTATGGATGTATCAATGTAAACATATCTAGTATAGTCCCGAGTGGCATATAAAATGTGTATAGAGATAAGACAAAGATAATCTGTATGCTCTCCGACATGTTTGCATTGTATTATATCCCAGGACCCCCCCCATATAAATGTTGAAATACAATATTTTTGTTAAGTGTGTAAAAGAAAAAGTGCTTATGAAAAACTTGAAAAAGATCCATTGTAACATAACATTTGGTTATAAATAATGCATCTTTGAAAATGCTATGAAACATGATTATTATTATATTGATCATTTGGGAAATAAGTACTTAGAATTAGAGATCGTGGATGATCTTATATAATAGGTTTACAAAGTAAAAATGAACAAAGGATAATGGTTGTTAAGTTTGTTGTGGTTTTAAGTGGTTTTTAAAAGAAGCACTAAAAATCTACTGATCAAATATTGTCAGTTTATGAATGTAATTTTGGTTATGAAGGAAAGGCTCAATTAAATTCTTGAAAAGTGTGTTTATAAAAGAAAGAGTAAAACAAATTCTTTTGAAGTTTGGTGTTTTATTTACCTAAATAACTAGCTAAATCAATTGCCATGAAAAAATATTCATTGTAATATAAATTGTTCTGAGCTGAGAAGAAACATTGGAATAAAAACCACTAATGGGTAAAAGAAAATATTTCTGTGTTGACTACATTTCCTGTGCAGTTGGCAATCGTTGTTTTTAGTAAATGCACTATAGGGAAGAAAAGCTGTAATTATGAAATAAATTTTGAGTGTTTTTTGTATTGAGAGTGAACTTGCTTACAAAAGTGACAATTTTCCCATTAAAACATATGTACTTAGCAGTTAGTTTCTACACAATGAAACATATAAAGAAAAATTTTCCTGCTGCAGATGAAAATGTGAATATATTGGTAGAGCTGACATTCCAAATATTGAGTGCTTTTATGTAAGAGTAATTTTTATAAAAAAAGTAGCACTAAATCTGAAAGTATGGGATCAAGGTATTGATCTTATGTAAATAGTGTAACCTTTGTCAGTTAAAAAACATGCATGGTGTCATGTTAAGGAATTCACAAGACATAAAAAATGAGTTTTTTTTTTTTTTTGTGATTCTTAAGTTTGTGTAAAAAGGAACAGAAACCGTTTACGTGAATCAACAAAGTAAAGTGAAATGCCCTTAAAACTCAGTGTTGGGTGTACTGATTTGATTAGAATGCTGAGATGATGCATTTTCACTTCAAAATATTACACATGGTTTTTTGAACAGGTTTAGAAAAATAATTACCAGTGTGGTAAGAGAAAGGTTATGATGGTCATGATGGTCTCTTCAGTGGGATATATATCTGTACAGAGATGAGACATAATGTTACTCATTATATTATATTACAGGTTCTGAAAAAAAAACATTAAAATTGAAATGGAGTATTTGTGTTAAAAGAAAGAAAAGGTTTATGCAGTACGCAAAAACATTCCATATAGTAAGATATTTGGTTATAAAGAAATATTCTTAAACAAATGTGAATTATGAACCATATTTAGAATATGAAATTCAGGATGGTGTTGTATAACAGGTTTTGAACACAGAAATGCACAGACAAAAAAATATAGGTGTTAAGTTTGTTCTGGTTATAGGAGTAAGAAATCTAACATTTGAATATTGGCTGGTTATTATTGATATAATTTTGGTAAAGATATTGTTATGCAGAAAGGGGGTTCAAGTTATATTCTTAAAAAGTGTTTATTTTTACCAGATTGCCAGGCTATTAACATATGCACTATCACAACTTGTCCAGTTATAAACTTTATAAACCTTTGTTTTGGAAAAAATCACTGGATTATCACATCTTCCCTATTTCTAGGCAATTCTGCAGAAAACTACAAAACATCCAAAAAAGGATGCAAATTCTATGTACAGCAGTTTATTTACAAAGTGAGCTATTTATGTACACCACTATTTACATGAAGGGCCTTATATTAGATATGTACCCATCAGTCTGTAAAGTCTTTCCTGCCCAGGATTAAAAATGAGTCTACTTAATTCTGAGGAAACATTATCCAAAAGAAAAGTGAATCATGATGTGTTGTACCAAAATTTCACACTTGTAGTAGCTTCCAAAGAAGCTGTCATAGTCCACAGGCTCTCCGAGGTCTTTTCTTTGCGGGATTTCTGCCAACTGCTACAGAGTTTTTCCAGCACTTTCAGTTCACTACAAATCTCTGGCTGGTGCATTCTTTCTCACCTATGGTTGAGGTGCAACAGATTTTATTGCCTTTTAGCTACTTCTTGCACATTTCTCCCTTTAGTCTAAAGTGACTGCCTGTTGACTCCTTCATAAACATGTCGCTCCCATCTTGGCTACCCAAACTAAAAGGAGTGTATTCCCTTAGTCTATATGCCAATAAAAGTTTCCCCAAATTTGCATAAAAAATCCACAACATTATGGAAGAAAAAAATTCATTTGAAGGTTAATGCTTTGTTTACAGAGGTTACTACATAAATAGCTAAACTGATCATGAAAATAGGTATCCATAATAGTATAAATGGTTTTGAAAAGAGAGAGGTATTTGGCAAAAAAGAAGAAAAGAAATGGTAAAAAGAAAATGTTTCTGTTGACTGGATACTTTCTGAGCAATTTGATTATTGCATGATTTCAATAGAAGCATGATAGAGAAAAGGTGGTTATAAAATATTTTTGAAATATATTTTGAGTGGTTTTCCTGTAGAGTAGTGATCTTGCTGAAACAAGAGAAGTGGATATTTTCCCAGTACATAAATGCACTTATGCTAAAATTAGTTTCCTCCAAAAAAAAAAAAAAAAAAAAAATACAAATAAAAAAAAGTTAGTGGATTTGATCATTTCGAATATTGAGTGTTTCTATATAAGAATAATTTTTGTACAAACTATGGTTAAAAAACAACAAAACATCAAATCTGAAAGAGTGATTTAAGGTATTGATCTTGCATAAAAAGTGTAACCTTTGGCAGTCAAAAAAAAGTATGCATGGTGTATTATTTAGTAGATTCACAAGACATTATGTAGACAAGGGTTTTAAGAGTCTTAAGTGTGTGCAAAGAGAAAGGAAAGGGATGCTTGCATGAATCGATGGAGTAAAATTAAATGCTACTAAAAATCAAAGTTGGGTGCCCTGATTTCACTAATACAGACATGACTGATTTGCACTTCAAAATATTGCACATGGTTTTATTTCATCAAGTCTTGGAGAAAAAAAATAACCAGTTAAGCCAGTAAAAGATGTGTGTGTTAAAGAAATATGTGTTATGGAAATCCAATCCATATGACACAAATTCTCAAGAAAAGTGAAATAGAGAATTTGTTAATTGTGTGAAAAAAAGACTGCTTCTGAAGGAAAAGAAACGGAAAAAGGTTTCATAGTAAGATAGATATTTGATTATAAAGATGTCTCAAAATTGCAATTTAAACATGATTGGGTTAGTGATCATTTAAAAAATGCTAAATATCTGGAATTCAAAATCCTTCATGGTCTTGTGCAACAAATATAGTTCACAATGCCAAAATGAACAAAGAAAAGTTATGAGCATTAAGTGTCTTATGGTTGTAAAGAGGAGTACCAAATCTAATGATCATTTCAATATTAACTGGATATTTTTGAGGTAATTTTGAAAACATATGGTTATGGGTGAGAGAAAATGAAGCTAAATTTATAACTAGATTTTTATGTTTATTCTACAGAGTTAACTAGTGTATACTTTCAAACAAAAAATTTAACTTATAATTATATAGTTGTATTTTATATAGAAAAAGAAATATTGAGCAGAGAAAAGCATGTATTAAGAGTGAAGTGTGAATAAGAACTGGATAAATATTAAAAATTAAAATTGTGCAAGATGAAATGCACTTAAAACTTGGTGTAGGTGTGCAGATTTGACTAATATAAAGAAATGACCGATTGTCGCTTCAAAATATTGCACACGGTATATTTCAATCAATGCAATAAGATGAAATGCTATTTACACCGAGTCAATTGATTTAATTGACATACGAAGATCATGCATTTGCACTTTATAATATCGCACGTGGTATTATTCAGTCAGATTTTGCAAAAAAAAAAAAAAAAAAAAAAAAAAAAAAAGATTGGAACATGTAAAAGTGTGCGTATGGGAGAAATGTCTCACTATGAAGAGGTCTAATCCAGTAAAACTTAAATCCGTACCCAGATAAGGCTTAAAGGAAATTCCTTTTGCACTCTATTACATTGTTTGTTATATTACAAGTTCTCAAAAAAGAAAAAAAAGCTAAACGTCGGCAAAATTGTTTTTGTGTTTAGTGTTTAAAGAAAGAGAAAGAAAGGGCTTATGAAAAATAAGAAAATTTCCATAGAGTACGATAATATTTGGTTATAATGCAGAGGTCTTATAAATTAAATTTAAACATGATTTGGTATTGTGATCATTTGAGAAATGAATATTTGGAATTCAAAACTCTGGAATGTCTCAAAGCTATTACTTTAGAAAACAGAAGTGAACTAAGAAAAAAAGTATGTGTTAAGGTTGTCCTGGTTGTAAAGATGGAACAAATCTATTAAATGTTTGAGTATCGGCTGGTCATTATTGAGGTAATTTTGGTAAGAAAAGGTTCAAGCTCTAAATTCTTGAAAATCTGTGTTTATGAGAGAGTAAAACAAATTCTTTGAAGGTTGTTTTGCTTACTCAGGTTACTGCTTAAATAGTTAAATTGATTGTCATGAATTCATAGTACTATCGATCATTTTGAGAAGAAAATTATTTAACAAAAAAACTAATGATTAAAAGAGAATATTTATCTTTACTCTGGATACTTTGTATTTGGTGGCTATTGCTGTTTTGAATGAGAGCATGGTTCAAGGGAAGAAAACCATGCAATTATGAAGTATATTTTGAGTGGCTTTTGTGTCTAATGATCTTGCTTACATAGCTGCAAATCCTTCCGATTTTGGGGCGTCTCTCCGATATTTCGATCGGAAAGTCTTCCGATTTTTCATTCTCATACCAAAAATCCTTATTTTTTTTCTCCCCATTTCAAGAGCCAAAAAAAAAAAAAAAGGATGGATCCGAGTACCTTCCCCTGCGCAAACAGCACAACGCTGGTGGCAATTCCCATCGGACTATGCAGCTGCGTAATGTAAGGTTACAATCACGTACTCTCTTGCTGTTCCCCCCTCCCCCCCCTTCTACTTTTCAGATAATGCATTGTTCATCCCCGGGGTCGCAGCTTCTCGGAGGCCAGCGTGGGTGTTTCTTGCATTCCAGCACTCCCAGTTTGAAATGCTATTTAAAAACGTAGTTATCGTAGAAAACAAAAAATTCAAACTGATTTTAAATCTGGATTTTTTAAGCCCAGATTGATGCCCAACATGACCAAATTAAGTAAAAGCTGCCAGTTTTGTGAAATTAAAAATGCATTAGGCATAGTTTGGTAACTTCTTCTGATGCAATAAATTTGACCTAACAAGAGCCTGTGTCCAGCAATGATTTATTTTGCTGGTCCATTAGTCAATAAGTTTTCTACGCTTTTCAACCATGCTTTTTTTGTTCGTCGCTTGATAACGTGCATAAAAATGTCTTGGCTTGATTCAACGAAATTAATATGTTTGGGTACTATTTTTTCCCCTCTGCAAATTGCATCTCTTTAAGCTGTTACTGTTTTACTACAGCAGTTTTACTCGCATTTTTTTTTCAAGTGTCAATAAATTTAGTATTAGTGATTCGCTATGAGCAGCAATATGAGAGATGGGAAAAAAAGTACTATCAAACATTCCGTGATGCATATTCTGTGGAATTCCTGTGTATTGCAAAATCTTCAAGAAATTAAAAATATGCATTTTGCACTGCGTGTCATGTAATTTCAGCGTTTCGTGTGGTGGAAGGAATGATATTACTAATCATATTTCTAGTGCCCAGCACAAATCTAATGTTGACTGTGTGGGAAAAAAATATGAAATTAACTTTCTTTGTTAAAAGTTTTAATGAACTGGATGTGATTCGTGCAAAATGTTTGTTCACTTCGTCTTTAGTTGAGCATGATTTACCAATTAGTGTCACTCATTTATTTCATTTTTTTTATTTGACTGTCTCATGGTCCTTATCTGTCTCATCGTCTGTCTCTCCGTAGATAAAAATGGTTTGTTTTTGAAAACATATTAGTTTGTTCCGTGACAGTGTGGGATACGATCCTAATCTAATCTAATGCCCATCTTGCCTGACTGGTCATGTGACAGTGACAACTTCAATTTTTCAGCCACGCCATCTATAAAATGAAATAGTTACCATTAGTGATGGAACTGTGCATTGTGTGAGTGTCACAACTTTGCACCATTGTCTTGCATACTTTTGTTTTTATAAAATGTTGAAACTATTTGATTTGTAATAACCCTGTACATGGGAGAGCTGATATTCTAAATATTGAGTACTTTTATAAAAGCAATTTTCGTTTAAACTATGGTTTAAAAAATAACATCAAATCTGAAAGAATACTGGATTTAACGCACTGATCTTACTTGAATAGTGTAACTTTTTGTCCATTAAAAAAAAAAGAAGTATGCGTGGTATTAATGCGATTCACAAAAGATGTATTATAAAGGTAACATGTGTCTGAAGAAAAAAACAGAGATTCTTAGGTGAATCAACGGAGTAAGATGAAATTCTTATAAAAGTCAGTGTTGGGTGTATTGATTTCAGTTGCGCACAGAAATATGGCACATAGTATTATTTGATCAGGTTTTGAAAAAAGTTGAACCAATAATAGATGTGTGTGTGGTAAGAGAAATGGAGTATGTCTAATCCAGTGAAATGTAGATTCATATAGAGATAGCAAAAATTATAATCCTTCTGCAATCTACTGTATTGTGCATATGGTATTGTGCCACAGGTTCTCATTGAAATGGAGTATTTTTTGGTGCTAAGTGTATTAAAAAAAAAAAAAAAAAAAAAAAAAGTCTTGTGAAGAACCAGGAGTTCCATAGTAAAATAATTGGTTACAGAGAATGGATCTTTTTAAAAATCCAATTGAAACATGCTTAGGTATAGGAATCATTTAAGAAATGATAAATATATATTTGGTATTCAAAACACTGCATGGTGTTATATAAGAGAAGTGGTTACAGAACCAAAATGAACAAAGAAAATTAGGAATGTTTAAGTGTTTATGATTGTAAAAGGAGTTCAAAATCTACTTGAACATTGGCTGTTTATTTCCTTAAAGTAATTTTGGTGAAAATATCATTTTTATAAAGGAAAGATTGAACCCCACCCCCAAAAAATAATTATTATAACTAGATGGTTGTATTCTTAGAGCTGGAGCTGAGGATTATAATTTTAAATAAAAAGGTAACATTGAATTAGGCAGTTGTAATCCATAAAGAAGATACTGAGCAGAGAAAAGCATGTATTAAGAGTGAAGTGTGAATAAGAACCGGATAAATATTAAAAATTAAAATTGTGTAAGATGAAATGCACTTAAAACTTGGTGTAGGTGTGCAGATTTGACTAATATAAAGAAATGACTGATTGGCGCTTCAAAATATTGCACACGGTATATTTCAATCAATGCAATAAGATGAAATGCTATTTACACCGAGTCAATTGATTTAATTGACATACGAAGATCATGCATTTGCACTTTATAATATCGCACGTGGTATTATTCAGTCAGATTTTGCAAAAAAATAAAAAAATAAAAAAAGATTGGAACATGTAAAAGTGTGCGTATGGGAGAAATGTCTCACTATGAAGAGGTCTAATCCAGTAAAACTTAAATCCGTACCCAGATAAGGCTTAAAGGAAATTCCTTTTGCACTCTATTACATTGTTATATTACAAGTTCTCAAAAAAGAAAAAAAAGCTAAACGTCGGCAAAATTGTTTTTGTGTTTAGTGTTTAAAGAAAGAGAAAGAAAGGGCTTATGAAAAATAAGAAAATTTCCATAGAGTACGATAATATTTGGTTATAATGCAGAGGTCTTAAAAAATTAAATTTAAACATGATTTGGTATTGTGATCATTTGAGAAATGAATATTTGGAATTCAAAATTGTGGAATGTCTCAAAGCTATTGCTTTAAAAAACAGAAGTGAACTAAGAAAAACAGTATGTGTTAAGGTTGTCCTGGTTGTAAAGATGGAACAAATCTATTAAATGTTTGAGTATCGGCTGGTCATTATTGAGGTAATTTTGGTAAAAATATAGTTGTGAAGAAAAGGTTCAAGCTCTAAATTCTTGAAAATCTGTGTTTATGAGAGAGTAAAACAAATTCTTTGAAGGTTGTTTTGCTTACTCAGGTTACTACATAAATAGTTAAATTGATTGCCATGAATTCATAGTACTATCGGTCATTTTGAGAAGAAAATTATTTAACAAAAAAACTAATGATTAAAAGAGAATATTTATCTTTACTCTGGATACTTTGTATTTGGTGGCTATTGCTGTTTTAAATGAGAGCATGGTTCAAGGGAAGAAAACCATGCAATTATGAAGTATATTTTGAGTGGCTTTTGTGTCTAATGATCTTGCTTACATAGCTGCCAATCCTTCCGATTTTGGGGCGTCTCTCCAATATTTCGATCGGAAAGTCTTCCGATTTTTCATTCTCATACCAAAAATCCTTTATTTTTTCTCCCCATTTTAAGAGCAAAAAAAAAAAAAAAAAGAGTATGGATGCGAGTACCTTCCCCAGCGCAAGCAGCACAACGCTGGTGGCAATTCCCATCAGACTATGCAGCTGCGTACGTTCTCTCTTGCTGTTCCCCCTCCCCCTTCTACTTTTCAGATAATGCATTGTTCATCCCCGGGGTCGCAGCTTCTCGGAGGCCAGCGTGGGTGTTTCTTGCATTCCAGCACTCCCAGTTTGAAATGCTATTTAAAAATGTAGTTATCGTAGAAAACAAAAAAAATTCAAACTGATTTTAAATCTGGATTTTTTAAGCCCAGATTGATGCCCAACATGACCAAATTAAGTAAAAGCTGCCAGTTTTGTGAAATTAAAAATGCATTAGGCATAGTTTGGTAACTTCTTCTGATGCAATAAATTTGACCTAACAAGAGCCTGTGTCCAGCAATGATTTATTTTGCTGGTCCATTAGTCAATAAGTTTTCTACGCTTTTCAACCATGCTTTTTTTGTTCGTCGCTCGATAACGTGCATAAAAATGTCTTGGCTTGATTCAACGAAATTAATATGTTTGGGTACTATTTTTTCCCTCTGCAAATTGCATCTCTTTATGCTGTTACTGTTTTACTACAGCAGTTTTACTCGCATTTTTTTTTCAAGTGTCAATAAATTTAGTATTAGTGATTCGCTATGAGCAGCAATATGAAAGATGGGGAAAAAAGTACTATCAAACATTCCGTGATACATATTCTGTGGAATTCCTGTGTATTGCAAAATCTTCAAGAAATTAAAAATATGCATTTTGCACTGCGTGTCATGTAATTTCAGCGTTTCGTGTGGTGGAGGGAATGATATTACTAATCATATTTCTAGTGCCCAGCACAAATCTAATGTTGACTGTGTGGGAAAAAAAGAATATGAAATTAACTTTCTTTGGTAAAAGTTTTAATGAACTGGATGTGATTCGTGCAAAATGTTTGTTCACTTCGTCTTTAGTTGAGCATAATTTACCAATTAGTGTCGCTCATTTATTTCATTTTTTTTTATTTGACTGTCTCATGGTCCTTATCTGTCTCATCGTCTGTCTCTCCGTAGATGAAAATGGTTTGTTTTTTGAAAACATTTTAGTTTGTTCCGTGACAGCGTGGGATACGACCCTAATCTAATCTAATGCCCATCTTGCCTGACTGGTCATGTGACAGTGACAACTTCAATTTTTCAGCCACGCCATCTATAAAATGAAATAGTTACCATTAGTGATGGAACTGTGCATTGTGTGAGTGTCACAACTTTGCACCATTGTCTTGCATACTTTTGTTTTTATAAAATGTTGAAACTATTTGATTTGTAATAACCCTGTACATGGGAGAGCTGATATTCTAAATATTGAGTACTTTTATAAAAGCAATTTTCGTTTAAACTATGGTTTAAAAAATAACATCAAATCTGAAAGAATACTGGATTTAACGCACTGATCTTACTTGAATAGTGTAACTTTTTGTCCATTAAAAAAAAAAAAGAAGTATGCGTGGTATTAATGCGATTCACAAAAGATGTATTATAAAGGTAACATGTGTCTGAAGAAAAAAACAGAGATTCTTAGGTGAATCAACGGAGTAAGATGAAATTCTTATAAAAGTCAGTGTTGGGTGTATTGATTTCAGTTGCGCACAGAAATATGGCACATAGTATTATTTGATCAGGTTTTGAAAAAAAGTTGAACCAATAATAGATGTGTGTGGTAAGAGAAATGGAGTATGTCTAATCCAGTGAAATGTAGATTCATATAGAGATAGCAGCAAAATAGATTGTGATGAAAAAATTATAGTAGTACAGGTCATTTTGAGAAGAAAAAAGTATTGAGCATAAAAACTTTTGGTTAAAAGAATGTTTCTGTTGACTGGATTCTTTCTGAACATTTTTGGTGACTATTGTTTTTTACTAAAAGCATGATAGCAAACAAAAGTGTAATTATGAAATATATATTCCCATTAAAGCAAAAGCACTTTTTATGTCATTAGTTCATTCAGAAAGGAATAAATATAAAAAAAAAATTCAGTTAAAAATGAAAATGAGTGAACATTGGTTACATCTGTACATTTGACATGCTGAATATTGAGTCCAATGTAAGAGCAATTTTTGTGCTAACTATGGTTTAAGGTGGAGATAAAGGCATCCAGTGCAGCCTTCTGTTTATAGATGATGCTGAAAATCGCACTGTTTTTGTGACCCCTTTTTTTGGAGGTCTTTATGAGATAATTCCATAAAGTATTTCCCTTATCAGATGGTCATTTCTGAAAAAAGTTTCTGTTGGCATCTTAGATTACCAGTATCTGATTTCTGATTTGCATAAGTTTCCGAGCAGAAAAACCAATAAACTGTAATGTAAGTGATTTAAATAATTACTGACATCCTAAACAAAAAAGTCTATAACTGTTCAGTTATTGTTTGTACGAAAACTTCTAATATTCAAGAAAAAAAGTTAAGAAAGTGCCAAGTTTCCTATACTTGACGTACATAGAGCACCACCTATTGATGATATGCAACATTACTCTAACATGAGCAAATTTAATTTTAAAATATTTCCTATATTATTTTTTTTTTTTCTCAAATTTGAATTTGCAAGCCACTGACTATATAGTTGAGTGTCTTCTTCCATGTGCCAGTTTTCACGAGTCAGAAAGCATTTTGTGCATGTGAACTTGTGTAACTTAATTTTCATCATTGCAAGTATAGCGGCACAGTTTAACTTGATGTTCACCTTAAAGGGAAAAAATAACACCAAATCTGAAAGAGTATGAAATTTACGGTGCTGAACTTAAAAAAAATGGTAGCTTTTTGGCAGTCAAAAAGTATGCATGACATTTTTTAGGAAGATTTGCAAAACAAAACATTTTTGTGATAAAGAAAGTGTGTGATGAGAAAAGATGTTTTCCTCTATCAACAGAGTAAAGAAATACCTGCAAAAGTCAGGATTGGGTGTACTGATTTGACTTACATACAGAGATGACTGATTTCACTTGAAAATATTGCACATTGTAGGTACTACATATTTGATCAGGTTTTGAAAAAAAAAAAGTTGTACTAGAAACAGTGTAAATGTGGTCACAGATGTGTACATATGAAGAGGTTGTGTCCACTGTAATGTAAATCTGTAGAGAAATGAGACAAAAGATAATCCTTTTGCACTCTTAATAGAATTGCTCATCATGTATTATATTTCAGGTTCTAAAAAGAAGAGATAAACATTGAAATAGTGTATTTGTGTCAAGAGAAAGAACATATTTTGAATAGAATTCACTGTCTGTCACCTGTTACAAGAGGAAGTAAACATTTTCTCAACCTCAGCAATATAGAAAAGTTTTGCAAATTTTATAATGTGGACCTTCCTAAAGCAGAAGTTACAGTAGCTAAAATCTTTTTTCGAACAAAGAAAAAACCAGAGACATTGCTAGAGATGCTGGCATTACTGCATTGTGATGTTTCCAACTTTGCACAGAGAAAAGGGCTTACAAAGAAGAACCAGAAAAAATTCCTTAATAAGATATTTAAAGAACAGGTCTTAAAAAATAGGTTTTAAAGAATAGGTCTTAAAAAAAGGCAAATTTACCATGAAGTTTTACTAGTATAGTGGTCATTTAAGAAATGAATATTTGGAATTTAAAATTCTGCACGAGGTTCACATAACAGAAATGAAAGGAAATAATCTTATGAGTGTTAAATTTGTCCTGGTTTTGAATGGAGTAACAACTCTATTGAATGTTTGAATATTGGGTGGTTATTGTCGAAGTAATTTTGGTAACGAAATATGGTTATGTAAAAAAAGGTTCAAGCTAAATTCTTGAAAAAGTGTGTTTAAGAAAGAAAGTAAAACAAAAAAAATTTTAAGGCTGATGTTTTCTTTACTGAGGTTACTTACATACTACATAAATAGCTAAATTGTTTACCATGGAATAACTACATAAATAGATAAATTGTTAGCTATTGCCATAAAAGAATTATTAATTGTACTGTAAAGGAAAAAATATATATCGTTCAAATTTCGCCAATTTGTGATGAACATACTTTTACGTGGCCTTGATACTGTAACTTGATTGACATTAAATGTCCGTCATTACTGTTTCACATGTTATACAAGTTCTGCAATCGGGAGATTATTAAATGACGTTAGATAGGTATGGGGCATAGTATATTGGCAATTAAAATCAAGAAACAATGAACTGTATATGTACTTACTATATTCGTAGTGGCTGCAGGGGCTTCTTATGTACGCCTGTAATGTGTTTATTCACAAAACATTGCCATAACTATCAGACTCATTCAAAGAATGTGAACTTTTTTCAGTTGTGAAGTTTAAAAATAAAATTCATGATATTGTAAACAAGATGAATTTTTACAATGAAGGTAAAAAATTCTTTTAACAACAACGAAATATGAAGCAGAATTAAAACCTTGCCAAATTTAAAAAAAACGAACTGTAATCTTGAAGAGGAAATCATCTTGACTGCGAAGCACCACAACAACAACGAAACATGAAAACAAATTACAACTTTGCCGAAATTTTAAAAAACGAAGTCTTGAAAAAAGAAATAATCATCTGGATTGCAAAGCATAAAGAAATAAATCTCCTGACTGCGAAGCACCAAACTAGTTTCTGCTAATATTCATAGCTATCATCAGTGGTAGGTGCACGAACATTGTAATTACTGCACTCGCTCACTCGCTCAGGTATGCTGCTCAACCTGAATGTATGTTCAGCCCTGTAGTGCAGATATTTGTGCATCATGGTTTGGGTTTGACTGCACATATGTAGTGTCGCCATCTGTAGTTAAACAAAATAAACAAGTAGCATTTAGGAGTAGAAATATGCACTTGTATTTTTAGGTAATATTTGATGTAAGCTGTTTTATGTTATTGATTTTCTTCTTGAAATGTTTTTTCTCCTGTTCAATAAGGTACCTCCATGCAAACTGAAGCTCTACTGGACTATTAATGTTACAGTTGTATCTCTTGGTTTTCTCAATGACTACAGCCTCGGAGGTCAGATTCTGGGCATGTGATCTATGCGATGCTATAATTTTCGTGTTAATCCAATCAGGAGTCACATAATTTCTGATACAATGTTGTATTAATGAAGTTTTTTCATCTCTTCTTGTCCAATTCGTAATATGTTCATTTATCTAGTCAAAAATCTTCTACGCGTATTTCCGATATATACTTTGTCTTTTTGGTTATCATCTTTAACTGTTGGAATGATATAAATGCCAGATTTATTTAGAACTGATCTATTATTGGTAGTAGCAAGTATTCCTCCATTATCAATGACTGTTTCAGCAATTTTAATATTGTGGTTGTAACATTTTTTTTAAAATAGTACTAATAAGGTAAGTATGGAAATTTTCCATAATATTGCTGTTTTTCTTTTTCAATATTATTTTTGGAACGATGTATTACTGGCTGTAATGTTGTTATATAAAGATTTGACTAATCCTTTATTATATCCAAACTTCTCTGCAGTCTAGCTCTTTGATCTGACATTTTACTGGATGAGTCTGTAATGGCTCTTTTAATATAAATGCGGAATGCTGCAGTCTTGTATTATCAAGGGTGTGTAGAATCCTTTGGGATAATTGCTTGTACATATGACGGCTTCCATATGTAAATCATTCTGAGAAAAACGTATGGAACAAAAAAAAAATTCTAACTGGTAAAATCAAATGTTTTTGTTGACTGGATATTATCTGAGCATTTGGTGACCAATACTGTTTTGAATGAAAGCAAGATAGGGAAGGAAAGGTGTAGTTACAAAATTATAATAAGTGGTTTTGTGTCTAGAGTGATCTTGTTTACATTGAAAAGTGAATATTTTCCTGTTAAAATCAAATGCAGTTACATTGTAATTTCTTTCTTCAGAAAGAAATATATAAAAGAAAAACATCCACTTATAAATGAAAGCCTGAGTGCATGGGTAGAATTGACATTCCAAATATTGGGTGTCATTTTACTCGCCCCTATTTTCTGGTGGTGACACTGCCCCCTCCTTAGTCGTCCTTTAAATGATCAGTGTGACATTTCTTCTGTTTTATCATTTCTTCGTGTTACCAGTGTTTTATGTTTTGTATAGTGTGTTGTCTATTTACAACTTTTATCCTCTTCTCGTTTTGTTTTGGGACGTCATTGCTGATTTTTTAACAATTTTATACCATTGTTACCATATTTCATTACTGTATTAATAATTGTATCCATTGTACCGGTGCTTTTTGTTTCTGTCTCACGAGCCATATACACCATTCCTTGTTACTGTTTTTTATAAAAATTTTTTTTTCGATTTTGTTGTTTATTTCTATTCTAATACTCTGACATAGTGCTCTTTGGCCTTTTGAAGTCCTTGTGCCATTCAGATCTCGCACCAACCAACCAAATATTGGGTATTTTTTATAAACAATTTTTGTATGAACTATGGCAAAAATAAAAAATGTGAATATAAAGAGCATGCGATTTAAGGTACTGATCTCTTATACATAAACAGTGTAAATTTTGGCAGTTAAAGTATGTATGGTATCATTTAGTGAGATTCACAAGACATAAAGATAAGTTTCCAGCTGGAAAACCAGAAGTTTCCGATCAGAAAAACCAATAAACTGTAATGTAAGTGATTTAAATAATTACTGACATCCTAAACAAAAAAGTCAAATAACTGTTCAGTTATTGTTTGTATGAAAACTTCTAATATTCAAGAAAAAAAAAGGTAAGAAAGTGCCAAGTTTCCAGTACTTGATGTACATAGAGCACCACCTATTGACAATATGCAACATTACTCCAACATGCGCAAATTTAATTTTAAAATATTTCCTATATTTTTTTCTCAAATTTGCAAGCCGCTGACTTAGTTCATTGTCTTCCATGTGCCAATTTTCACAAGTCAGAAAGCATTTCGTTCATGTGAACTTGTGTAACTCAATTTTCATCATTGCAAGTATAGCGGCAGATTTTAACTTGATGTTCACCTTAAAGGGAAAAAATAACACCAAATCTGAAAGAGTATGCAATTTAAGGTGCTGAACTTAAGAAAATTGTGTAACTTTTTGGCAGTTAAAAGTATGCATGGCATTTTCTTAGGAAGATTTGCAAAACAAAACATTTTTATGATAAAGAAAGTGTGTGATGAGATAAAAGATGTTTACGTATATCAACAGAGTAAGTTGAAATACCTGCAAAAGTCAGGATTGGGTGTACTGATTTGACTTACATACAGAGATGACTGATTTCACTTGAAAATATTGCACATGGTACTATTTGATCAGGTTTTGAAAAAAAAAAAAAAAGTTGTACTAGAAACAGTGAAAATGTGGTCACAAATGTGCCCATATGAAGACGTTGTGTCCAGTGTAATGTAAATCTGTAGAGAAATGAGACATAAAAGATAATCCTTTTGCACTCTTAATAGAATTGCTCATCATGTATTATATTTCAGGTTCTAAAAAGAAGAGATAAACATTGAAATAGTGTATTTGTGTCAAGAGAAAGAACATATTATTTTGAATAGAATTCACTGTCACTTGGTACAAGAGGAAGTGAACATTTTCTCAACCTCATCAAAATGGAAAAGTTTTGCAAATTTTATAATGTGGACCTTCCTAAAGCAGAAGTTACAGTAGCTAAAATCTTTTTTTTCTAACAAAGAATAGACCAGAGACATTGGTAGAGATGCTGCCATTACTGCATTGTGATGTTTCCAACTTTGCACAGAGAAAAGGGCTTACAAAGAAGAACCAGAAAAAAATTCTGTAATAAGATATTTGGTTTTAAAGAATAGGTCTTAAAAAATGAAAATTTAACATGAAGTTTTACTAGTATAGTGGTCATTTAAGAAATGAATATTTGGAATTTAAAATTCTGTATGAGGTTCACATAACAGAAATAAAAGGAAATAGTCTTATGAGTTAAATTTGTCCTGGTTTTGAATGGAGTAACAACTCTATTGAATGTTTGAATATTGGGTGGTTATTGTCGAAGTAATTTTGGTAACGAAATATGGTTATGTAAAAAAAGGTTCAAGCTAAATTCCTGAAAAAGTGTGTTTAAGAAAGAAAGTTAAACAATTTTTTTTAAGGTTGATGTTTTTTTTTACTGAGGTTGCTTACATACTACATAAATAGCTAAATTGTTTACCATGGAAAAAGTACATAAATAGCTAAATTGTTTACCATGGAAAAAGTACATAAATAGCTAAATTTTGCTACATAAATATAGAAATTGTTAGCTATTGCCCATAAAAAAATTATTAATTGTACTGTAAATCATTCTGAGAAAAATGTATGGAACAAAAAATTCTAACTGGTAAAATCAAATGTTTTTGTTGACTGGATATTATCTGAGCATTTGGTAACCATTACTGTTTTGAATGAAAGCAAGATAGGGAAGGAAAGGTGTAGTTACAAAATTATAGTAAGTGGTTTTGTGTCTAGAGTGATCTTGTTTACATTGAAAAGTGAATATTTTCCCGTTAAAATCAAATGCAGTTACATTGTAATTTGGTTCTTCAGAAAGAAATATATAAAAGAAAAACATTCACTTATAAATGAAAGCCTGAGTGCATGGGTAGAATTGACATTCCAAATATTGGGTGTCATTTCACTCGCCCCTATTTGCTATGTGGTGACACTGCCTCTCCTGAGTCTTCTTTTAAATGATCAGTGTGACATCTCTTCTGTTTTATCATTTCTTCGTGTTACTGGTGTTGTACGTTTTGTATAGTGTGTTGTTGATTTACAACTTTTATCCTCTTCTCATTTTGTTTGTGGCATCATTGCTCATTTTTTTTAACAATGTTATACCATTGTTACCATATTTCGTTACTGTATTAATCGTATCCATTGTACTGGTGCTTTTTGTTTCTGTCTCACCGGCCATATACACAATTCCTTGTTACTGTTTTATACATTTTTTATTTATGTTTCAATTTTGTTGTTTATTTCTATTCTAATACTCTGACGTAGTGCTCTTTGGCCCTTTGAGGTCCTTGTGCCATTCAGATCTCACACCAACCAACCAAATATTGGGGGGGGGGGGGGGGGGTTATAAGCAGTTTTTGTACGAACTATGGCTAAAAAAAATAAAAAAAATTGTGAAACAACATGTGATTTCAGGTACTGATCTCTTATACATAAACAGTGTAAATTTTGGCCGTTAATGTATGTATGGTATCGGTTAGTGAGATTCACAAGACATAAATTATAAAGATAAGGTTTTTGTGAATTTTAAGTGTGTGAAGAGAAAAAAAAATGCTTACATGAATCAACAGAGTAAGATGAAACGCCCTTAGAACAGTGTTAGGCATTTTGATTTGACTAATATGTAGAGATAGGTTTGTATTTTAAAATATCACACATGGTATTGTTTGATCAGGTTTTGAAAAAAAAATATCTATAAAAGTGCATGTGGTAAGAAAAATGTCATTATAAAAAGATCTAAATAAGTGGAATATAAATCTGAGATGAGACATAAAAATATAATCCATTTGCACTGTAATATATATTGCTTATATTGTGTTATATTACAGGTTCTCATTAAAAATTTAAACATTGAAATAAGAGTGTTTGTGTTAAATGTCTTGAAACAAAGTGCTCATGAAGAACCTGAAAAAGTTCCACAAGACATTTGTTTATGAAGAATAGGTCTTAAAAATTGCAATTTAAATATGTGATCATTTAAGAAATGATAAATATTTTTGGAATTCAGATCTCTGCATGGTCATACATAACAAAAGTGCTTTACAAAACCAAAATGAACAAAGAAAATTATTAGGAGTGTTAAGTGTGTTGTGGCAGTAAAAGCAGTTTCAAATCTATTTATCATATGAATATAGTGGCCACTTATTTACTTAAAGTAATTTTGGTGAAAATATGGTTATTAAGAAAAGATAAAACCCAAAATTTATTAGGTTTTTGTGTTTATTCTTAAACAACTGTATTATAAACTTAAACAAAAAGTTAATATTGAATTAAGCAGTGGTAATCCGTATAGAGAATGACATTTTGAGCAGAGAAAAGCATCCTATCAAGAGAAAAAAATTTGATAATTTTTTTTAAATTGTTTTTTTTTTATATTTGCATATTTTGAGTCATTGTGATACAGTTATTTGAAAGAAAAGTTTCAATATATATCCATTAAAAGTGGATGTAGTGTAAGTTGGATTTACTGATACAAAGAATGAATCTTTTAAACTTAACAGAATCGCACAAAATGTTTTATAACTGATTTTCAGAAAACAACAGATTAAGAGGGAGAATTTTATTGGTTAGGAGAAAGTGTTCTGGTGACATTCTGAATACTAATTAAGTAGTGTGTACAAAATTGTGGAAATAGTGTCTTTATGAAAGAAAGAGTAAAACAAATTCTTTTGAAGATGGACTTTTTGTTTTTTGAGTTATTTACATAGATATCTGAATCGATAACCATGAAAAAACATTCATAGTAGTATAGATTGTTTTTAGAAGTGTTCGGCAAAAACACAGTAATAGTTAAAAGAAAATATTTATATTTACTGGATTTTTCCTGAGCCTTTGGTGCTATTATTGCTCTTTTTGATA
The DNA here is from genome assembly GCA_039090855.1 of Macrothele yani. Lineage (NCBI taxonomy): Eukaryota > Metazoa > Arthropoda > Arachnida > Araneae > Macrothelidae > Macrothele > Macrothele yani. The sequence continues at coordinate 85,725,761 of CM076991.1, forward strand.
AAAGAGAAAGTGTAATTATAAATTATGTTTTTGAGTGGTTTTGGTGTCTATTGTGATCTTGCTTACACAGAGAAATGATATATTCCCTTTAAAAAATAAATGCACATACGTTGTAATTAGTTTTTGCAGAAAGAAATATATAAAAAAATCCAGTTATAAACAAATGTGTGTATATGAGTAGTGTTGACATTATGAATATTGAGAGCTCCTATACAAGTGTAATTTTTGTACAAACTATGGTTTTAAAAACAACAAAATCTGAAAGAATGTGATTTGAGGTACAAATCTTTTGTCAATAGAGAACTTTTGTTAGTTTAAAAAGTTTGCACTATGTTACATAGAGAAATTAAAAATACATGTATTATAAAGATAAGCTTTTTATGATTTTTAAGTGTACATGAATCACGACAGAGATGAAATGTCATTAAAACTCGGTGTTGGGTGTCCTGATTTGACTAACATAGAGAGGTGATATATCTTCACTTTGAAATATCACACATGGTATTTAATCAGGTTCTGAAAAGAAAAAAATAACCAATAAATGCGTTCGTGTGGTAAGTGAAATATCTTTATGAAGAGGCCTAATTCAGTGGAATATAAATCTGTACTGAGATGAGACATGGAAAGATAATACTTTTGCACTGTTATGCATAATGTATTGCTCAGATTGTATTATATTACGCATCCCCCCCCCCCCCCGCACTGAAATAGAGTATTTGTGTTGAGTAGGTTGTAAGAAACTGGAGTAGCAGGCTGTAAGAAACTGGAGGAGCAGGCTGAAGTACACAAAGTAAGATATTTGGTTATGAAGAATAGGTCTTGACATGCAATATATATGATTCGTATAGTTATCATATTTAAAATGATGAAAATTTAGAATTTAAAATCTTCGTAATGGTTTTATATAACAGTTTTGAAAACAAAAATGAACAAAGCGAAAGATTATTATGGGTGTTTGGCTAAGTTTGTTATAGGAATAACAAATCTATTGAATGTTTGTATATTGGCTGATTATTTTTAAGGTAATTTTGATAAAAATCTGGTTATGAAGAAAAGAATCAATTTGAATTCTCAAAGAAAGTGGGTTAAAGAAAGAAAGATAAAATGAATTATTTTTAAGATTGATATTTTGCATGCAGAGGTTACTCGTATGAATAATGGAACCAATTGCCATGAAAAAATTGTTCATAATGAAATATAAATCGTTTTGAGATAGGAAAAAGTAGCAAACAAAGAAACTGATAGTTAAAATAATAGTATCTGTTCACTGTATACTTCCTGAGCATTTGGTGACAGTTATTGCTGTTTTTAAAAGCATAGTAGCAAAGAAAAGATGCAATTATGAAATATCTTCCCATTAAAACAAATGCATTTGTGTCCTTAATTCATTTTGAAAGGAATATATAATTTAAGAGAAATTTCCAGTTGAAAATGAAAATGTGTGCATATGTACAAAGCTAACATTCTGAATATTGAGTGCTTCTATATAAGAGTAATTTTAGTCCAAAATACAGTTTTAAGGAACAACACAAAATCTCAGTTTTAAGGAACAACACAAAATCTCAGTTTTAAGGAACAACACAAAATCTCAGTATGTGATGTGGGGTACATGTTTTTTATAAATAGTTTCTTTTGTTAGTTAAACAAATATATACATATTGTATTATGTAGAGAAATTCAGAAGGTATATATTATAAAGATAAGATTTTTGTGATTTTTAAGTGTTTGTAAAGAGAAAAAAAGATGCTTATGTGAATTGAGGGGGAAAAATGAAATGCCCTTAAGAGCTAGTGTTGGTTGATTGATGTGACTGTAATATACAAAGATGAGATTTGCATCTTGAAATATCACACATAGTGTTCTATGATTAAGTTTAAGTTCAAACAGAAAAAATCTATATAAGTTGTGTACATGTGGTATAGGAGCATCTCCTATCAAATCTCCTATTTCCCTGTTTCTAAGGGTTAAGACCTGGGGTCAGACACTCCCTTCCTAAAATCCTCTACATATGATCTTATCTAATAGGTGCATCTCATTATGAAGAGGTCTAAATAAGGAGAACATATATATGTGCTGAGATGTGATATTAAAAGATAATACTTTTGCACTCTTTAATATATTGCTCATATTATATTTAATTAAAAAAAAAACTATCAGCCCTGAAATAAATTATTTGTGTTAAGTGTGTTTAAAGAAAGAGAACAGGCTTATGAAGAACCCCAAAAAGTTTGTGCAGTTTTAACAGGATTTGTATAGTGATAATTTCAGAAATGAATGTTTAGAATTTGAAATTTGAAATGGTCTTTTATATCAAACAGGTTTCATAAACAGAAATGAACAAAAAAAGTGTAAGGAAGTTTAGTTTGTCCTGGTTGTAAAATAAGTAAGAGATACATTGAACATTTACATATTGGCTGGTTAGTATTTAGGTAATATTGGGTGAAGCTATAGCTATAAAGAATAGGTTCAACTGAAATACTTAAAGTGTGTTTATGATAGAAAGAGTAAAATTCTTTTGAAGATTTATGTTTTGTTTACCAAGGCTGTTACATAAATAGCTAAATTGATTGCCATGAAAAAATTATTCATAGTAATATAAATCCTTTTCAAAGAGAAAAAAAAAGGTATTGACAAAAACCACTAAAAGGTTGAAAGAAAAAATCCATTGACTGAATACTTTCTGAACAAGTGACAGTTGCTGTTTTTAATCTGTTGAGCCTTTGAATATTGGCTTGTTTATTGTTGAGGTAAATTTGGTAGAAATGTGGTGGTTAGGAAGAAAAGACTAGCTAAATTCATTAAAAATTGTTTTTAGGGTAGAAAAGTAAAATTCTCTTGCAAGTTGATGTTTTGTTTACTGAGGTTACTTAACGTAAATAACTAAATCAGTTGCTATGAAAACAATTATTCATAGTAATATAAATCATTTTGAGAAGAAAAAAACTTGAATATAAAAACTTGGTTAAAATAAAATGTTTCTGTTAATTGGATACTTTCTGAGCAATTTGGCAACAATTATTGCTGTTTTTAATAAAATCATGGTAGAGAAAAGTTATGAAATATTTTCCCTTTAAATCAAATGCACTTTATTTGTAATTGGTTTATTTGGAAAGGATTTGCACTTAAAAAAATTTTGCACATGGTATTTGATCAGGTTTTGAAAAAAAAAAAAAAAATGGTAGTTGAACCAGTAGCAGTGTGAGTGTGGTGGAAATAGATGTGTTCATATGAACAGGTCTAGTACAGTGGAATATAAATCCATGCAGAGATTATCCTTATGCACCCTAAAATGTTTCTTATATTGTGTTATAGATCCTAAAAAAATGATAAATATTGAGGTAGAATATTCTTATTAAGTGCGTGAAAGAAAAAGTGCTTATGAAAACCTGAAAAAGGGCCATAGTAACATACTGTAATATATGGTTATAAAGAATACATATTTAAAAAATTATGAACATAATTATTGGTATAGTGATCATTTGGGAAATGTGTATTTAGAATTTGGGATTCTGCATGGTCTTATGTAACAGGTTTACAAAACAAAAGTGAACAAATAAAGAATTATGGTTCAGTTTATTGTGGCTGTAAAAGGAGAATCCCAAAAATCTATTTAATCATTTGAATATTGGTAGGTTATTACTGATGCAGTTTTGGTAAAAGTATAGTTATAAAGAAATAAGTTCAAGCTAAATTCTTAAAAGTGTGTTTATGACAGAAAAAATAAAACAAATTCTTTTGAAGATTGACATTTGTTTACTTAGGTTACTACATAAATAGCTAAATCGATTGCTGTACAAAAATTATACTAGTATAGAACGTTCTGAGAACAAATTATTGAACAAAAAAAAACAAACCTCAATGGTTGAAAGAAACTGTTTCTCTTGTCTACATTACTTTCTGAGCATTTGGTAACTACTGCTGTTTTAAATAAAAGCATGGTAGAGAAAAAAAAAACGTAACTATGAAATGTGTTTTGAGTGGTTTTGCAATTAGTTTCTCAGAAGAAAAATAGATACAAGAAAAATGTAACGTAGAAACAAAGTGGGTACAGCTGACATTTTGAATATTGAGTGATTCTATATAAGATCAAATTTCTTACAAAATATGATTTAAAATAATCTGAAAGTGTGTTAAAAAGGTACTGAAGTTTCACAAGTAGTGTTAATGTTTGGCAGTTAAAGTATGCTTTGTATTATTTAGTGAGATTTACAAGACATATGTATATATACACCCTAGAGCAGAGTCAAAGACTTAGTCCTTGTTAAATATTTTTTTTATTCCAGCCTGTACTTAGTAGTGTGTATATATATATATATATATATATATATATATATATATATATATATATATATATATATATATATATGTATATGTATAAGGTTTTTCTAATTAAATGTGTGTGAAGAGAAAACCAGATGCCTTCATGAATCAACAAAGTAAGATAAAATGCTGTTAAAAATCAGTTGGTGTACTGATTTGACTAACATACAGAGATGATTGGTTAGCACTTTAAAATATTGTGATGATTGATTAGCACTTTAAAATAAGTAATATGAAATGGCCTAACAAAAACACTGAGGTGATTTGGCTGACATGTGGAGATGACTGATGTGCACTTTAAAATAGTATATTTAATCAGGTTTTGAAAAAAAAAATCATAACAAAAGTAACATTGTGCATGTGGTGTGTCTGGTATGAGCAGGTCTAGTCCAGTGGAATATAAGTAAGTGTACAGAGATAGAACATAAAGAGTCTTGTCCCACTAACTTAAAATTTATTCATTTATGGGGATGGTAGGGTGCATTTTAAGTGTTTTAGGCTGGCTTTTTACTACTCTTATTTAAGGTTGTAAAGTCCAATTCGCTGTTTCGTTCCACATAAAAAGATAATTCTTTTGAGCACTGATATTACTGCTCTACTTCTCATTATGTATTATGCAACAGGTTCACAAAAAATATAAATAGGTAATCATTGAAATAGAGTATTTTTGTGTTAAGAGAGAAGGCTTTTAATACCCAAATATGAAAAAGTTTTATGAGATTTGGTTGTAAAGAATGGTTCTTAAAATAATGCAAATTAAACATAATTGATGTTGTGATCATTTAAGGAATATCTGGAATTCCAAATTTTTATGGTCTTGTATAGGTTTGCAAAACAAAAATTAACAAAGGAAAAAAGGATTATGGGGGTTAAGTTTGTTATGGTTGTAAAAGAAATACCAAATCTAAATACTTCATTTAAGTTTGTTATGGTTGTAAAAAAATTCCGAATCTTGAATATTTCCTGAGTGTTATTGAGGTAATTGTGGTAAAAACATGGTTTATAAAAAGGTCTAATCCAAATTTTATAACTAGATTTTTGTGTTTATTCTTAAAGAGCTGAGTATTTTACACTTAAGTAAAAAGTTGAGATTGAATCACATAGTTGCAATTTATATAGAAACAGATACTGACCGAAGAAAAGCATCCTATTAAGAAAACAACTATAAATGAAAACTGGGTAAATTGTGAATGAGAACTGAATAAAAACTGGTGGTTTTATTCAGTTCACATTCAAAAAGGTTAAAAGCAAATGTTTTTTGACTGGGTACTCTCTAAGCATTTGGTGACCTTGCATATGTTTAATAAAAGCATGGTAGAGAAGAAAAGGTGAAATTATGCGACATTTTGGGTGGTGCTCTCCTGTTGAGAGTAATCTTGCTTAAACAGAGAAGTTAATATTTTCCCATTATGATGAACGCACATATGTTCTAATTTCTTCAGAAAAAAATATATAAAAGAAAAAAATTCCCTTAAAAATGAAAATATGGTTAAGCTGACATTCCGAATATTGAGTGTTTCTATAGGAGAGCAATTTTTGTACAGACTGGTTTAAAAAGAAAATAACACCAAATCTGAAAGACTGATTTTTAGGTACTAATCTTACATAAATAGTTTAACCTTTGGCAGTTAAAGTATGCATGATATTATTTAGTGAGATTCAAAAGGCATATATCATAATGACAAGGTTTTTTGCGATTCTTAAGTATGCATGAAAAAAGTAAAGATATTTACATGAATCGAAGGAGTAAAATAAAATGATATTAAAAATCAGAGTTGGTTGCACTGATTAGAGTAATGTTAAGAGATTACTGATTTGCACTTTAAAATATTGCACATGGTGTTATTTGATGTTTTGAAAAAAGAAAAAGTTGAATGAGTAGAAGATAAGTGTTTATTGTGAAAGAAGTGCATCATTATGAAGAGGAGATACAATCCACATGGTATATTACAGATTCTAAAAAATAAATAAGGGGGAGAGAAAAAAACTTAAAAATATAGAATTTGTGATAATTGTGTGAAAAAGGATTATGTGAAGAAGAAACTGAGGAAGTTCTATGCATATCTAATAAGATATTATTTGGTCATAAAGAATAGGTCTTAAAAAATATGTGTTAAATATTATGATAATGTATAGTGATAATTTAATCCTTTCCACTGGACACCGGACGTTACGAAATTGCCGAATAGCTTGTGTCGGAGGTCTTTCACCATGCCAATGACACCTGTATAACTCATGTGTTAGGGCTGGTGAGATTATTACTTTTTGCACCCAGCTTGTGCTACTATCTATTAAAAAAATGAAGTATTTCACTTTTTTTTTTTTAAGTCCAATTTGTAACATTTTTTTCTTAATTTGGAGTAAACAACAAAATGATGGGTGTGCAACATGTTGTAGTTTTGTACTAGATACTTTGAATGATAGTGATTTTGAAAATAGTAATGAAAAGTGAATTTGAATATGATGCAGATACATCAGATTATGTATATATGTCCAATAGAAGTCAAGAATCAGACAGCGAACCTGGTGGTGTCCAAATCCTGTTGGATGTCACACATGACTGGTGGGACAGGTATGGAAAGTTTTCAGATTTCCTAAAAATATTTTTACTGTAACAAAAGATTATAATCGGCCACCCAAGCAAAAAAAACAAAAAAACTAACTATATTAGATTTTATCTAATAGTTACAGGTTTATGCTGAGAAAGTAAAGCTGAACTTTCACAGCTAAGTTGTGGCCTTCCTACAGAAAAAAAAAAAAAATGAGTGCAGGATGACAGCTTGGTGAAATGTTATTCAAGTGGAAAGGGTTAGGAAATAATAAATATTTGGAATTGAAAATTCTTCATAGTCTTATACCACAAAAATGAGCAAAACAAAAGTGGCATACATTGCAAAAATTAAGAAAAAATAAACTTTGAATTAGAGTATTCATGTTTAAAAAAAAGAGAAAGGGCTTATGAATAAGAATTTTCATAGTAAGATAGATATTTGATTATAAAGGTCTTAAAAATGTGATGTAAGTATGATTAGGTAGGTATAAGTGATCATATAAGAAATGACAAATATTTGTAATTCAGTTTTTCATGTGGTCTGACATAACAAAAATGGTTCACATAACCAAAATAAAGTTTCCAGTGTTAAATGTGTTATTGGTTTAAAAGGCATACCAAGTCTAATAATTTGAATGTTGGCTGGATGTTATTGAGGTAATTTTGGAAAAATATTATGAAAACATTAAAGCCAAATTTGTTATGGCTAGATCTTTGTGTTTATTCTTAGTTGAATAATATATTCTTTAATTAAAAAATAACACTGAATTATATTGTATTTTATATAGAAAAATATATATTCGACAGAGAAAAGCATGCTAAAAAAAGTGTGAATGAGAACTGGATAAATTTTAAAAATTAAAACTGTTATGCAAGATGAAATTATCTTAGCTCCATGTCAGATGTATTTGCGATTTGACTAATATACAGAAATGACTGATTTGCACTTTAAAATTGCACATGGCATATATATTGATCAATGGTGTAAGATTAAATGATGATTAAACTGTGTGGGTGTACTGATTTGACTAAGATACATAGATCACACATTTGCACTTTAAAATATTGCATGTGGTGTTATTCGATCAGGTTTTTAAAAAAATGATCATGTAAAAGTGTGCATGTGGTGAAAGAAAAATGCGTCATTATGAAGAGGTCTAATACAGTAGAATGCAAAACTGTACATGGATAACACATAGAGAGATTATCCTTTTGCACTTTATATTGTATTATTACAGGTTCTGAAAAAAAGAAACATCAAAATAGTTTTTGTGTCAAGTATGTTTGAGGAAGAGAAAGGGCTTATAAAAAAGAAAATTTTCTTAGTATGATAGTATTTGGCTATAATTTGAGGTCTGTACATTTTATATATAAACATGATTGGTACTATGATCATTTGAGAAATGAATATTTGAAATTCTGGAAAGTCTCGTATAACAGGTTTAAAAAACAAATGGAACAAAGAAAAAAAATATTGTGGGTGTTAGGTTTCTCCTGGTTGTAAAAAAACAATGACTGAATGTTTGAATATTGGCTGCTTATTTCTGGCAATTGTTTTCTACACAAAGAAATAAATGAAAGATTTCCAGTTAGAAATGAAAATGTGAGTATATGGGTAGAGCTGACAGTCTGAATATTGAGTGCTTCTATATAAAAGCTATTTTTGTAGAAATTATGGCTTAAAAAAAAGCCACCACCAAATCTAAATGTGATTTTAGGTACTGATCTTAAATAAATAGTGTAACTTTTGTTAGTTAAAAAAGTATGCATGGTTATTGTTAATGAGGTTCACAAAACATATGAAAATAATGTGTGAGTGTGAAAAAAATATGCTTAGGTGAATCTATGCAGTAAGATGAAATTCTCTTTAAGTTACTGTTGTGTGTACTGACTGGAGTTGCTTACAAAAATGATTTGCACTTGAAAATATCATACATGGTATTTAATCAGGTTCTGAAAAAAAAAGTTGAGCCAGTAAAAGATGTGTGTGTAGTAAGAGAAATGTGTCATTAAATAGAGTAGGCCTAACCCTGTGAAATAGATTTTTATAGAGATGGAATAAAAATCATAATCCTTTTGCCATCTGCTATATTGTGCATTTGGTATTATTAAATTACAGGTCTCATAAAAGTGAGAAACATTGTAATTTGTATTAGGTGTGTTACGAGCAGAAAATTTATTATAACTAATTAGATTTTGGTGTTTATTTTTAGAGTTGAGTATTATATATTTGTAAATAAAAAGGTTACATTGAATTAAATAGTTGTAATGCATACAGAAAAGATACTGAGCAGATAAAAGCATCGTATTAAGAGAAAAACTGACTGTGGATTGAATTTTTAAAAATTGGGTTTTTTGTATTTGTATTTTGAGTCAAATCAGGATATACTGTGATTTGAAAGAAAAGGTTCAATGCAAAATCCAGTAAAAGTGGATGTAGTGTAAGCTGAATTTACTGATACAAATTAAAAAAAAAAAAAGATTCCTTTGAACTTATAAGAATTGCCCAATGTTTTATAACTGATTTTCAGAAAACAGATTCAGACAGTAAAGTTTTTATTTGGTTGTTAGGAAAAAGTCTGTTCTGGTGACATTCTGAAAACTACTGCTGAGTTATTTACATAAATATGTAGATTACATATAATTGATGGCCATTAAAAACGTTCATACTATATATCGTTTTTGAAGAAAAAATAATGAACAAAAATACAGTAATAGTTAAAAGAAAATATTTCTATTTACTATATGCTGTTTGCTGTTTTTAATAAACATGATAAGTAAGAAGAAAAAGGGTAATTGTGAATTATATTTTGAGTGTTTTTTCATGTCTGGAGTGATTTTGCTTACACAGAAGTGAATATATTCCCATTCAAACAAACACACTTATGTTGTAATTAGTTTCTACAGAAAGAAACGTGAAGGGAAAATTTCCAGTTATAAGTGAAAGCATCTGTACATGAGTAAGTAAGTGGTGTTGACATTCTGAATATTGCATGCTTCTATATAAGTGCAATTTTCGTACAAACTATGGTTTTAAAAAACAACACAATCTGAGAAAGTATGTGATTTGAGGTACAGATCTTTTATAAATAGTGTAACTTTTTTCTGTTCAAAAAATATGCCTTGTATTATGTAGAAATATACAGAAGACATATATTATAAAGATAAGGGTTTGGCAATTCTTATGTGTGTGTAAAGAGAAGAAAACAAAAATGCTTACATGAGTCGACAATGATCAAATTCCCTTTAATCTCTGTGTTAAGTGTCCTGATTTGACGAACATAGATTTGATATATTTGTAGTTTAAAATATAACAGTATGTGATCAGGTTTAAAAAAAAAAAAACAGCAAAAGTTCGTGTGTGCTAAGAGAAATGTCTTTATGAAGAGGTCCAATTCAGTGGAACATAAATCAGTACAGAGGTGAGACAAAAATATTCCTTTTGCACTCTAACATATTGCTTATACTGTACATATTACAGGCTGTAAAAAAATGACATTGAAATAGAGTATTTTTAAGTGTATGATGAACAGGCTTATGAAGAACACTAAAATTCCATAGTAAGATAATATTTGGTTATTTAAGAATTGGTCTTGATGTTATGCAATGATGCTATGCAACATAAACATGATTCTTATAATCATTTCAGAAATGATTAATTAGAATTCAAAAATTCTGGATGGTTTCATATAACAAGTTTTGAAAACTGAAATGAAAGGAAAAAGTATTATGGGTGTTAAAGCTTGTTCTGGTTGGTTATAGGAGTAGTAACATCTAGTAAGTAGGAACACCAACATCTATTGAATACTGGCTTATTATTGTTAAGGTAATGTTGGTAAAAATCTGTTTATCAGAAAAAAAAAGGTTCTAGCTAAATTCTTGAAAGAGTGTGTTTAGGATAGAAAAGTAAATTTTTTTGAAGGCTGATGTTTTCTTTACTGAATTTGCATACATAAACAGCCAAATTGATTGCCACAAAAACAATTATTCATAGTAATATAAATCATTTTGAGAAGAGAAAGGTATTGAACATTTAAAAACTATTGGTTAAAAGAAAATTTCTGTTGACAAAATACTTTCTGAGCATTGGGTGATAATTATTGCTGTTTTAATAGCTGGCATTCTGAATATTGAGTGCTTCTATATAAGAGCAATTTTTTGTACAAACTATCTTTAGAAAAAACACCACCAAATCTGAAAGAGTATGTAATGCACAGTACTGATATTACATAAATAGTGTAACTTTTGGCTGTTTAAAAAGTATGCATGTTGCTATTTAGTGAGATTCACAAAACAAACATTTTTGTGATAAGTGTGTGTGTGTTAAAAGAAAAGATGCTTACATAAATCAATAGAGTATGTGAAATACTCGTATAGGTCAGTGTTGGGTGTGCTGATTTGACTATTTACAAAGAAGACTGATTGATGTGCACTAGAAAATATCGCACATGGTATTATTTAATCAGGTTTGGAAAAAAATTGAACCAGTAACAGTGTGCCTGTGGTAAAAAGATGTGTCCATATGAACAGGTCTTGTGCCCAGTGAAATATAAATCTGTACAGAGACAAGTCATTTAAAAGATACTCTTTTTGCACTCTAATATATTGCTCATACTGTATTATATATATTACAGGTTCTTGAAAAAAAAAAAAAAAGATAAATGTTGAAATAGAGTATCTATGTTAATTGTGTTTAATGAAAGAGAAGGGCTTATGAAGCACCAGAAAAAGTTTCATGATAAGGTAATAATTTGGTTATAAAAAAAATAGGTCCCTAAAAATGCAGTACAAGTTTTATGTTTTACCAGTATAGTGATAATATAAGAAGTGATGAATATTTAGAATTTAAAATTCTGCATGAGGTCCACAAAACAGAAATGAACAAAGTACAAAAAGCATTATGGGTGTTATGCTGATCCTGGTTTTAAATGGAGTAACAAATCTATTGAATGTTTGAATAGTGATTGGATGGTTATTATTGAGATAATTTTAGTAAAAAATATGGTTATGAAAGAAAAGGTTCATCCTAAATTCTTAAAAAAGCATGTTTATTAAAGAGAATAAAACAAATTTTTTTGAAGATTGATGTTTTCTTTACTGAGGTTATTTACATATTACATAAATTACTACATAAATAGCTAAATAGTTTTCCATGAAATAATCATTAGTAGTGGTTTAAATCATTTTAAGAAAAAGTATGGAACAAAAATGGTTAAAAAAATATTTTTGACTGGATATTTCCTAAGAATGTGGTGACTATTGCAGTTTTAAGTAAAAGTATGGTAAAGAAAAAAGTTATATGAAATTATATTTCAAGTGGTTTTCGTATCTAGAGTGATCTTACTTACACCGAAAAATGAATATTTTCTCATTAAAACAAATGCACTTCTGATGTAATTAGGTTCTTCAGAAAGAAGTATATAAAATAAGTGTTATGAACTAAAGCCTGAATGTATGGACAGAGCTGACATTCCAAATATTGAGTGTTTCTCATAAGCAATTTTTTTTCAAATTATGGCTTTAACCCCCCCCCCCCACCACCAAATCTGAAAAAAAGTATGTGATTTAAGGTACTGATATTACATAAAAAAGGTAACTTTTGGCAGTTTAAAAGAAAAGTATATATAGTATTATTTTGTGATATTCTAAAGTCATATATTTTGAAGATTAGTTTTTTTGTTATTCTTAAATGCATGTAAAGAGAAAACAGATGCATCTACAAGAGTCAACAAAGTAAGATGAAATGCCCTTAATTCAGTGTTTGGTGTACTTATTGATTTGACTAACATAGGGAATTGAATGATCTGCCAGTCAAAAATATTGTACTTTGTATTATTCAATCAGGTTTTTAAAAAATCGGAAATGTTCATGTGGTAACAGAAATGTCGTTATGAAGATCTAAATAAATGGAATATAAAAATATGTACTTAGATAAGGCATGAAAAGATCTTGCTCTCTAATATATTGTTCGTAGTGTGTTACATTGCAGATTATAAACAACACTCTGAAATAGAGTATTTGTGTTAAATATGTAAAAAAATTAAAGGCTTATGAAGAACATAGTACCAAAGGATAGGTCTTTAGAAAATGTAATTTAAACATGATTTATATAGTAATCATTCCAGAAATGAATATTCAGAATTCAAGATTCAGGATGGTCTTTTATATAACAGTTTTTTTTAGAAGACAGAAATGAACAAATAAAGTATTTGGATTTTTAAGTTTCTTCTGATTATAGGAGTATCAATTCTATTGAACATTTAAATATTGGCTGTTATTTTAAAGGTAATTTTGGTAAAAATATGATTATGAAGAAAAGGTTCAAGCTAAATTCTTGGAAAAGTGTGTGTGCTTATGATAAAAAGAGTAAAACAAATTCTTTTGAAGGTTGTTTTTCACAGATTTTGAAATCGATAGCCTTCAAAAATACATTTGTAGTATGAGTAGTATAAATCATTTTCAGAAAAAAAAGAGTATCGAACAAGAAAAACTTAGCGATTAAAAGAAAGTGTTCACAGGATACTTTTCTGAGCATTTGATGGCTGTTTTTAATAAAAGCATGGTAGAGAAGAAAAGGTGTGATTATAAAATTTACATTTGGAGTTGTTTTCGTGTCAAGAATGATCACGTTTACACAAAGTATTTTCTAATTATAAGTATTTTCTAATCTAAGTATGTATTCACTTATGTTGTAATTAGTTTGTGTTAAGTGTGTTAAAAGAAAAAAGTGCCTATGGAAAACCTCAAAAAGTCCACAGTAACATAATATTTGAATATAAAGAATAGGGCTTAAAAAAAGCAAATTAAACATTTAAACCTGATTGGTATAGTGATCATTTGGGAAATAAATAAATATTTGGAATTCAAAATGCTGTATGATCTTATATCACAAAAATGAGCAAAACAAAAGTGGCTTACATTGCAAAAATTAAGAAAAAAATTAAAATTGAATTAGAGTATTCATGTTTTAAAAAGAGAAAAGGCTTATGAATAAGAATCTTCATATTAAGATAGATATGTGGTTATAAAGGTCTTAAAAATGTGATGTAAGTACGATTAAGTATGGATCATCATATAAGAAATGATAAATATTTGGAATTCAAAGCTTTTCATGTGGTCTGACATAACAAAAATGGTTCACATAACCAAAATGAACAAAGAAAAGTTTTGAGTGTTAAATGTGTTATTATTGGTTGTAAAAGGCGTACCAAATCTAAAAATTTGAATGTTGGCTGGATATTATTGAGGTAATTTTGGAGAAATGTTATGGAGACATTAGAGCCAAATTTGTTATAGCTAGATCTTGTGTTTATTCTTAGTTGGATTCTATATACTTTTAATTAAAAAATAACACTGAATTATATTGTATTTTATATAGAAAAATATATATTGAACAGAGAAAAGCATCATACGAAGAAAAAAGTGTGAATGAGAACTGAATAAATTATAAAGAGTAAAACTGATGGGCAAGGTGAAATTATCTTGACTGCGTGTAGGATGTATTTGCAATTTGACTAATATACAGAAATGACTGATTTACAATGTAAATTGCACATGGCATATATTGATCAATGATATAAGATTAAATTATGTTTAAACTGTGGGTGTACTGATTTGACTAAGATACATAGATCACACATTTGCACTTTAAAATATTGTGTGTGGTTTTATTCGATCAGGTTTTTAAAAAAAATTAACATGTAAAAGTGTGCATGGGGTAACAGAAAAATATGCATCATTATGAATAATTCTAATCCAGTAAAATATAAAACTGTGCATTTGTGAGATGTAGAGATAATTCTTTTGCACTTAATATAATTATGAATAATTCTAATCCAGTAAAATATAAAACTGTGAATTTGTGAGATGTAGAGATAATTCTTTTGCACTTAATATTATATTTCCTTAGTATGATACAGGGTGCGCACGCATGCTTGAAAACCTGGAAAGTCCTGGAAAATCATGATTACGTTTTCAAGGCCTGGAATATCCTGGAAAAACGGTGTTTTTAATGCTGTCTTGAAAAGCCTTGAAATTTGAAATTAGTGCTTAAAAAAATGCCCTTTTAGGAAATCGTGCTACTTGTTACCCCTTTCATTTTTTAAAGTTCCTCTCCTCTGTTCTCAAAGAAACCGCCGGCAACGGTGGTGTTTCGGACGTGCACCAAATCCTAACTTGGCTGGGGGAAAAAAAGAAAAAAGAAAGTACTACTTCGAGTGCAATAAAATTGGATGATTACTAGTAGGTCTGTTAGGAAGGGGAGCTTGATGTCAATCAGACAACTGCTGAGAACAGAAGGGGAAAGAAGAGGCATTTAGCATTTGCAGGGGGGTCACGTATGTACCAAGTCAGCTGGCATCCACCAGTGAGGAGTATGCCTGAACAACACATTCATCTTCTTATTTACGCGCATGCCAGCCCTCCCTCCCCTCAAGAGACTTCCACTACTTATGATAAGAAATAAGAAAACTATCTTTGCGAATTTTTCACGAAAGTGGTTGAAATTTTTACATTCACTATAATTGGATTACAGAAGTTCACTTCCAAAATACCAATTGAATCGGTTTAAAACTTAAAAAGTTAGCATTGGTAATTTTTATTATGGACAAGTATGTGTGCCTCTTTGGACAGAGCGAGCCTCGAGCAGAAAGGGTGTTACCATAGCAACAGTTGATTGACAGCTGGGAGCACTGATCTGAAGCCCTTGGTTGGGAAGAAAGCAAACACCTGTTAATCACTTCCACAGCTCAAAAGGACTAGGAGAAATTTTTCAGAAATCCATTTTTCCAAATTTTGAAAATAACACAGTAAAATTTTTACAGTGGTTAAGATACATCACAATAAAGTTCTAGTGCAAATTTCATGAAATTCCGTTAGGAACTTTAGCAGAAGCAAAAAAAAAAAAAAAATCTTCCGTTGCATAATCGGATTGAAAAAAAAGAAACAGTAATTATAAATTCCGGGAAAAGCAAGTGAATTATTTTTTTTAGATGCCATGGTTTATTTAAACAGTGATCCTTAAAAAATTTTCTGTGATGATATGGACTCTATTTGAATTATAAACATACATTTTTTATAGCAGATAAACATATTTTAGTAAATTGCAACATCATGACTTAAATTTGGTAATTTTGTCGAAAATTGGGGAGCATTTTTTATTTTTTTTACATTTTCTATTATAGTTAAGGTGAAGGAGGAAGGGGGCAACTTGTCAGTTCAGTGAGCTGCAGGTGGTGATTTATGGTGATGTGCCAAATGAAAAGAAGCCGTTCCATCAGGACATTCCAAAGGTTGTGCGTAGACGCGTCCTCCTGCTGTTTGATCTTAATCGGAATGTTTTTGTGCATGGGGGTTGGGGTGGTGGTGGTGGAGGGTGAGAGAAATATCCGTTTCAGCTTTACAGCTTTCACGGTTCTTTTTTTCTTTTTCTTGGTAATAAATAAAAATCATAGTTGCTGCATTCACCATTGACCCATATTTGCATTTCTTGAATATAAACAGCAGACAATCAGAAGCATGGTATTGGGCGGGTCTTGATGTTCTTCATTTTGCATCTGCTGAATTCAGTTCTGTGGGAATAAGGAATGACTTATACTGTGAATATATACAAAACTACATATTTTTGAGCTGAAAAAATAGATCTACTTGTACACAGTAGCTAACGTGTGAACTCAGATGAAGACAATCAGACATACGGACGTCTGATTCCATAAAAAAAATAAATCAACGTAGTTTTTTTATTATACACTACAGGTAAAAAAGCAAAAACATGTTTTTAAACATTATAAAGGAAAACGGATTTTTGAAACGCATGACTTGATGATCTTAATTTCTGAAATTTTCTTTTTTTCCACATCCTTTTTTTTTTTTCAATTACATTACATTGTAACAGGATACTGTGTGTTTTATCACTTAGTGATATGGCAGATTTTCGGTTGCCGATATCCACGATCGTAAGCGGTAGTTGCAATGCAATTGTTGATGATGACAAGATAAATACTGGAGTGATGTAAAATGTTGCATAAACTGAAAAAAAATAATAAAAAATTCGCCCCACCCCCGAACTTTTATGCGGTCATCATAGCTGATCAACAATTTCATTCCATGAACATCAGCACATTTCAATCACTTGAACATTGGGGGTAGGTGGGGTCTGAAGGAATTCAGCCATGCTTAAGCGCCTAGCACAACAAAAACATGCTAATTTTGGACAGTTCCATTCCCTTCCCCTCTACCATCCCTAATGATTGAGAGTGCATACTGTAGTTTCAAATATTCTATTTATGTGCTAGTTTTTGCGCTGTTCGTTATGTTTTTATTTTCAAAATTACTAACCCTTTCAAACTATGGCTGCAGAAACGTTTATGCTTTGGGTTTGTCTGTACGATAATTCACATGAAAGCGGTTGGATTTCGGCGAAATTTTAGTATGCTGTTGGGTACAACCTGGAAACCTACCCTGTTGAAAAAGGTCGAAATTAAATTTAAAGGCCAAGACATAAGAGCAGTATTTGTTCTGCAAGCTTAGGAATGTTAACTCGCATAAAATCTGTTTGATTGCAACAAAGTTTTGGTATGTTATCAGGGAGGAGAAACCTACCCTTGTAGAAAATGGTCCAACTTGAATTCAAAGGTCAGGGCATAAGAACAGAATTCGTTCTTTACGATCTTGTGCGTGATAAACTTGATCCATTTGCATAAAGCACAATCGTCCATTTGCATCTTTCATCATTTTTATTACTTAAAACTGAAATTACTTTTAATAAATAATTTGAACATAATACTGTAAAGCGTAGTAATCATCCTGGAATTTTTTGTATATGTCCTGGAAAAGGCCTGGAAAGTCCTTGAATTTTTTCCCCCAAAAGTGTGCGAACCCTGATGATAGTATTTGGTTATAATTGAAGTCTGTCCAGTTTATATATAAACATGATTGGTACTATGATCATTTGAGAAATGAATATTTGAAATTTAAAATTAGCAAAGGAACTAAGAAAAAAGTATTGTGGGTGTTAGGTTTCTTCTGGTTGTAAAAAAAAAAAAAAAAAAAAAACCAAAAAAACGATTGAATGTTGGCTGGTTATTTCTGGCAATTATTTTCTACACAGAAATAAATGAACAAAAGATTTCCATTTAGAAATGAAAATGTGAGTATAAGGGGTTCAGCTGACATTCTGAATATTGAGTGCTTTTGTATAAAAGGTATTTTTGTACAAATTGTGACTTAAAAAAAAAAACCCCACCAAATCTAAATAAGAGATTTAAGGTACTGATTTTAAATAAATACTGTAACTTTCATTAGATAAAAAAAGTATCCATGGTATTATTAATGAGGTTCACAAAATGTGTGAAGAGAAAACAAAATGATGCTTAGGTGAATGTATGTAGGTAAGGTGAAATTCTCTTAAGTTAGTGTTTGTACTGATTGGAGTTGCTTACAAAAATGATTTGCCCTTGAAAATATCGTACATGGTATTATTTAATCAGGTTCCGAAAAAAAAAAAAAAGTTGAACCAGTGTGTAGTTAGAGAAATGTGTCGTGAAATAGATTCGTAAAGAGATGGAATAAAAATGATAATCTTTTTGCTATCTGCTATATTGTCCATTTGGTATTATTAAATTACAGGTCTCATATAAGTGAGAAACGTAATTTGTATTAGGTGTGTTATGAGAAAGGCTTATAAAGAACCACAAGTTTCCATACTAAAATGATTGGTTATAAGGAATAAGTTTTTAAAAAATGCAATTTAAATATGATTAGGGTATAGTGATCATTTAAATAGTGATAATTATATTTGTAATTCAAAATTCTGCATGATCTGTATATAACAAAAATGGTTTACAAAACGAAAATGAGCAAAGAAAATTGAGTGTGCGTGTGTTATGGACGTAAAAGAGTTCCAAATATGGCTGTCATTTTAGTATTATATTAACTAGTTATTTACTTGAGGTAATTTTGGTGAAAATATGGTTATGAAGAAAAGACTGAAGCACAGAAAATTTATTATAACTAATTAGATTTTGGTGTTTATTTTTAGAGTTGAGTATTATATATTTGTAAATAAAAAAGGTTACATTGAATTAAATAGTTGTAATGCATACAGAAAAGATACTGAGCAGATAAAAGCATCGTATTAAGAGAAAAACTGACTGTGGATTGAATTTTTAAAAATTGGGTTTTTTTGTATTTGTATTTTGAGTCAAATCAGGATATACTGTGATTTGAAAGAAAAGGTTCAATGCAAAATCCAGTAAAAGTGGATGTAGTGTAAGCTAAATTTACTGATATACAAATTAAAAAAAAAGATTCCTTTGAACTTATAAGAATTACCCAATGTTTTATAACTGATTTTCAGAAAACAGATTCAGACAGTAAAGTTTTTATTGGTTGTTAGGAAAAAGTCTGTGTTCTGGTGACATTCTGAAAACTACTGCTGAGTTATTTACATAAATATGTAGATTACATATAATTGATGGCCATTAAAAACGTTCATACTTTATATCGTTTTTGAAGAAAAATAATGAACAAAAATAGAGTAATAGTTAAAAGAAAATATTTCTATTTACTGGATGCTTTTTGCTGTTTTTAATAAACATGATAGGTAAGAAGAAAAAGGGTAATTGTGAATTATATTTTGAGTGTTTTTTCATGTCTGGAGTGATTTTGCTTACACAGAAGTGAATATATTCCCATTCAAACAAACACACTTATGTTGTAATTAGTTTCTACAGAAAGAAACGTGAAGGAAAAATTTCCAGTTATAAGTGAAAGCATCTGTATGAGTAAGTAAGTGGTGTTGACATTCTGAATATTACATGCTTCTATATAAGTGCAATTTTTATACAAACTATGGTTTTAAAAAACAACACAATCTGAAAGAGTATGTGATTTGAGGTACAGATCTTTTATAAATAGTGTAACTTTTTTCAGTTTAAAAAATATGCCTTGTATTATGTAGAAATATACAGAAGACATATATTATAAAGTAAGGGTTTGGCAATTCTTACGTGTGGGTATAGAGATAAAAAACAAAAATGTTTACGTGAGTCGACGAAGATCAAATTCCCTTAAATCTCCGTGTTAAGTGTCCTGATTTGACTAACATAGATTTGATATATTTGCAGTTTAAAATATAACAGTATGTGATCAGGTTAAAAAAAAACAGCAAAAGTTAGTGTGTGCTAAGAGAAATGTCTTTATGAAGAGGCCCAATTCAGTGGAATATAAATCAGTACAGAGGTGAGACAAAAAATATTCCTTTTGCACTCTAATATATTGCTTATACTGTACATATTACAGGCTGTAAAAAAATGACATTGAAATAGAGTATTTTTAAGTGTATGTTAAAGAACAGGCTTATGAAGAACACTAAAATTCCATAGTAAGATAATATTTGGTTATTTAAGAATTGGTCTTGATGTTATGCAATGATGCTATGCAGCATAAACATGATTCTTATAATCATTTCAGAAATGATTAATTAGAATTCAAAAAATTCAGGATGGTTTCATATAACAAGTTTTGAAAACTGAAATGAAAGGAAAAAGTATTATGGGTGTTAAAGCTTGTTCTGGTTGGTTATAGGAGTAGTAACATCTAGTAAGTAGGAACACCAACATCTATTGAATACTGGCTTATTATTGTTAAGGTAATGTTGGTAAAAATTGGTTTATAAGAAAAAAGGGTTCTAGCTAAATTCTTGAAAGAGTGTTTAGGATAGAAAAGTAAATTTTTTGAAGGCTGATGTTTTCTTTACTGAATTTGCATACATAAACAGCCAAATTGATTGCCACAAAAACAATTATTCATAGTAATATAAATCATTTTGAGAAGAGAAAGGTATTGAACATTTAAAAACTATTGGTTAAAAGAAAATTTCTGTTGACAAAATACTTTCTGAGCATTGGGTGATAATTATTGCTGTTTTAATAGCTGGCATTCTGAATATTGAGTTCTTCTATATAAGAGCAATTTTTTGTACAAACTATGGTTAGAAAAAACACCACCAAATCTGAAAGAGTATGTAATGCACAGTACTGATATTACATAAATAGTGTAACTTTTGGCTGTTTAAAAAGTATGCATGTTGCTATTTAGTGAGATTCACAAAACAAAAGCATTTTTGTGATAAGTGTGTGTGTGTGTGAAAAGAAAAGATGCTTACATAAATCAATAGAGTAGATGAAATACTCATATAGGTCAGTGTTGGGTGTGCTGATTTGACTATGTACAAAGACGACTGATTGATGTGCACTAGAAAATATTGTACATGGTATTATTTGATCAGGTTTGGAAAAAAATTTAACCAGTGGCAGTGTGCCTGTGTTAAGAGATGTGTCCATATGAACAGGTCTTGTGCCCAGTGAAATATAAATCTGTACAGAGACAAGTCATGTAAAAGATACTCTTTTTGTACTCTAATATATTGCTCATACTGTATTATATTACAGGTTCTTGAAAAAAAAAAAAAAGATAAATGTTGAAATAGAGTATCTATGTTAATTGTGTTAAACGAAAGAGAAGGGCTTATGAAGCACCAGAAAAAGTTTCATGATAAGGTAATAATTTGGTTATAAAAAAATAGGTCTCTAAAAAATGCAGTACAAGTTTTATGTTTTACCAGTATAGTGATAATATAAGAAGTGATGAATATTTAGAATTTAAAATTCTGCATGAGGTCCACAAAACAGAAATGAACAAAGTACAAAAAGCATTATGGGTGTTATGCTGATCCTGGTTTTAAATGGAGTAACAAATCTATTGAATGTTTGAATAGTGATTGGATGGTTATTATTGAGATAATTTTAGTAAAAAATATGGTTATGAAAAAAAGGTTCATCCTAAATTCTTAAAAAAGCATGTTTATTAAAGAGAATAAAACAAATTCTTTTGAAGATTGATGTTTTCTTTACTGAGATTATTTACATATTACATAAATTACTACATAAATAGCTAAATAGTTTTCCATGAAACAATCATTAGTAGTGGTTTAAATCATTTTAAGAAGAAAAAGTATGGAACAAAAACGGTTAAAAAAATATTTTTGACTGGATATTTCCTAAGAATGTGGTGACTATTGCAGTTTTAAGTAAAAGTATGGTAAAGAAAAAAGTAATTATATGAAATTATATTTCAAGTGGTGTTTTCGTATCTAGAGTGATCTTACTTACACCGAAAAATGAATATTTTCTCATTAAAACAAATACACTTCTGATGTAATTAGGTTCTTCAGAAAGAAGTATATAAAATAAGTATTATGAATTAAAGCCTGAATGTATGGGCAGAGCTGACATTCCAAATATCGAGTGTTTCTCATAAGCAATTTTCTTTTCAAATTATGGCTTTAACCCCCCCCCACCACCACCAAATCTGAAAAAAGTATGTGATTTAAGATACTGATATTCCATAAAAACGGTAACTTTTGGCAGTTAAAAAGAAAAGTATATATAGTATTATTTTGTGATATTCTCAAGTCATATATTTTGAAGATTAGTTTTTTTGTTATTCTTAAATGCATGTGAAGAGAAAACAGATGCATCTACAAGAGTCAACAAAGTAAGATGAAATGCCCTTAATTCACTGTGTGGTGTACTTACTGATTTGCCTAACATAGGGGATTAAATGGTTTGCCAGTCAAAAATATTGTACTCTGTACTATTCAATCAGGTTTAAAAAAAAGAATCGGAAGTGTTCATGTGGTAAGAGAAATGTCGTTGTGAAGATCTAAATAAATGGAATATAAAATTATGTACTTAAATGCGGCATGAAAAGATCTTGCTCTCTTATATATTGTTTGTAGTGTTACATTGCAGATTATAAACAACACATTAAAATATGTAAAAAAATAAAAGGGAAAAAATATAACATTGAAATATGTAAAAAATAAAAATATTTATGTTAAATATGTAAAAAAAAATTAAAGGCTTATAAAGAACATGGTACCAAAGGGATAGGTCTTTAAAAAATGTAATTTAAACATGATTTATATAGTAATCATTACAGAAATGAATATTCAGAATTCAAGATTTAGGATGGTCTTTTATGTAACAGTTTTAGAAGACAAAAATGCATAAATAAAGTATTTGGATTTTAAGTTTCTTCTGATTATAGGAGTATCAAAAATATTGGCTGTTATTTTTAAGGTAATTTTGGTAAAAATATGATTATGAAGAAAAGGTTCAAGCTAAATTCTTGGAAAAGTGTGCATGTGTGCTTATGATAAAAAGAGTACAATTCTTTGAAGGTTGTTTTTCACAGATTTTGCTACATAAGTAACTAAATCGATAGCCTTCAAAAATACATTCGTAGTATGAGTAGTATAAATCATTTTCAGAAAAAAAAAGAGTATCGAACAAGAAAAACTTAGCGATTAAAAGAAAGTGTTCACGGGATACTTTTCTGAGCATTTGATGGCTGTTTTTAATAAAAGCATGGTAGAGAAGAAAAGGTGTGATTATAAAATTTACATTTGGTGTTGTTTTCGTGTCAAGAATGATCATGTTTACACAAAGTATTTTCTAATTATAAGTATTTCCTAATCTAAGTATGTATTCACTTATGTTGTAATTAGTTTCTTCAGAGAAAAAAATACATAGAAAAATTAATGCTTATAAATGAAAAAGCGGGCAGAGCTGACATTCTGAATATTAAGTGCTTCTACATGAGAGTGAGCAATATTTGTACACATTATGGTTTAAGAATAAAATTACACCAAATCTAAAAATGTGAGATTTAAGGTACTGATCTTGTACATAAATAGTATAACCTTTGGCAGTTAATATTATGCATGGTATTATGTAGTCACAAAACATTATAAAGATAAGGTTTTTCCGATTTTAAGTGTTCGTGAAGGTAAAAGATGCTTACATGAATCAACAGAGTAATGAAATACTCATTAAGAGTTGGTTGAACTCATTTGACTCTAACCGCATAAAGAGGAAACTAATTTGCACTTTTAATATACTGCATGTGATATATTGAATTAGGCTTTGAAAAAAATAAAAAATAAACCAGTGCCAATGTGCATGTGGTAACAGATGTGTCCATATGAACAGGTGTAGTCCAGTGTAATATAAATCTGTACAAAAATGAAACATTAAATATTATCCTTTTGCACTCTAATATTGCTGGTTTTACAGGTTCTCAAATATAATAAATACACATTTGAAATAAAGCAATTGTGTTAAGTGTGTTAAAAGAAAAAAGTGCCTATGAAAAACCCCAAAAAGTCCACAGTAACATAATATTTGATTATAAAGAATAAGGCTTAAAAAAAAGCAAATTAAACATTTAAACCTGATTGGTATAGTGATCATTTGGGAAATAATTAATATTTGGAATTCAAAATTCTGTATGATCTTATATCACAAAAATGAGCAAAACAAAAGTGGCTTACATTGCAAAAATTAAGAAAAAATTAAAATTGAATTAGAGTATTCATGTTTTAAAAAAGAGAGAAAAGGCTTATGAATAAGAATCTTCATATTAAGATAGATATTTGGTTATAAAGGTCTTAAAAATGTGATGTAAGTATGATTAAGTATGGTGATCATATAAGAAATTATAAATATTTGGAATTCAAAGCTTTTCATGTGGTCTGACATAACGAAAATGGTTCACATAACCAAAATGAACAAAGAAAAGTTTTGAATGTTAAATGTGTTATTGGTTGTAAAAGGCGTACCAAATCTAAAAATTTGAATGTTGGCTGGATATTATTGAGGTAATTTTGGAGGAATGAAGACATTAGAGCCAAATTTGTTATAGCTAGATCTCGTGTTTATTCTTAGTTGGATACTATATACTTTTAATTAAAAAATAACACTGAATTATATTGTATTTTATGTAGAAAAATATATATTGAACAGAGAAAAGTATCATACGAAGAAAAAAGTGTGAATGAGAACTGGATAAATTTTAAAGAGTAAAACTGATGGGCAAGGTGAAATTATCTTAACTGCATGTAGGATGTATTTGCAATTTGACTAATATACAGAAATGACTGATTTACACTTTAAATTGCATATGGCATATATTGATCAATGATGTAAGATTAAATTATGTTTAAACTGTGGGTGTACTGATTTGACTAAGATACATAGATCACACATTTGCACTTTAAAATATTGTGTGTGGTTTTATTCGATCAGGTTTTAACAAAAAAAAAAAAAATTAACATGTAAAAGTGTGCATGAGGTAAGAGAAATATGCATCATTATGAATAATTCTAATCCAGTAAAATATAAAACTGTGCATTTGTGAGATGTAGAGATAATTCTTTTGCACTTAATATATTATATTTCCTTAGTATGATAGTATTTGGTTATAATTGAAGTCTGTCCAGTTTATATATAAACATGATTGGTACTATGATCATTTGAGAAATGAATATTTGAAATTCAAAATTCTGGAAAGTCTCGTATAACAGGTTTTGAAAGCAAATGAGCAAAGAAAAAAGTATTGTGGGTGTTAGGTTTCTACTGGTTGTAAAAAAAAAAAAAAAAAAACCCAAAAAACCGAGTGAATGTTGGCTGGTTATTTCTGGCAATTATTTTCTACACAGAAATAAATAAACAAAAAGATTTCCAGTTAGAAATGAAAATGTGAGTATAAGGGGTTGACCTGACATTCTGAATATTGAGTGCTTTTGTATAAAAGGTATTTTTGTACAAATTGTGACTTAAAAAAAAAAACCCCACCAAATCTAAACAAGTGATTTAAGGTACTGATTTTAAATAAATAGTGTAACTTTCATTAGATAAAAAAGTATGAATGGTATTATTAATGAGGTTCACAAAATGTGTGAAGATAATGTGTGCGTGTGAAGAGAAAACAAAAAGATGCTTAGGTGAATCCGAATGTATGTAAGTAAGGTGAAATTCTGTTAAGTTAGTGTTGTTTGTACTGATTGGAGTTGCTTACCGAAATGATTTGCACTTGAAAATATCATACATGGTATTATTTAATCAGGTTCCAAAAAAAAAAAAAAAAAGTTGAACCAGTAAAAGATGTGTGTGTAGTTAGAGAAATGTCATTAAATAGAGTAGGCCTAACCCTGTGAAATAGATTCGTATAGAGATGGAACAAAAATGATAATCTTTTTGCTATCTATCTGCTATATTGTGCATTTGGTATTATTATATTACAGGTCTCATAAAAGAGAGAAACATTGCAATGGTGTATTTGTATTAAGTGTGTTACCAGAAAGGCTTATAAAGAACCACAAGTTCCCATACTAAAATAATGATTGGTTATAATGAATAGGTCTTTAAAAAATGCAATTTAAATATGATTAGGTATAGTGATCCTTTAAGTAATGATAATTATATTTTTAATGCAAAATTCTGCATGATCTTTATGAAACAAAAATGGTTTACAAAACCAAAATGAACAAAGAAAATTTAGTGCGAGTGTGTTATGGGTGTAAAAGTGTTCCAAATATGTCGATCATTTCAGTATTATATTAACCAGTTATTTACTTCAGGTAATTGTGGTGAAAATATGGTTATGAAGAAAAGACTGAAGCACACAAAATTTATTATAAATAATTAGATTTTGGTGTTAAACAGAAAGATACATGCCAATCTTTCTATGCCACAGCAACACTCTCTGAGTTCCCTTACATTCCAAATGTTTCCTATAAACTCAAGAACGCGCTCAGAAAGATGAGCCTCGATGTCGGCGTAAGATCTCAGACATCTTTATATGCTATGCTTAAGCAAAATACTGACAAGCTCCCACTTTCCAACGAAGCAGGTGCCTATAAAATCCGGAAGACTCCATCATACTACGTTGATATGACCAAACGTTCATTTAGAATTAGAGTCAACGAGCATAAGAGGGACATAAAGAACGACAAATTAACCACGGCCCTATCCAGGGAAGTCCAGTTCAAATCTGCCGATCTTATGTGGGATGACATAAAGAAATTAGTTTCCTACTCTACTCCTAAATTCACTGCCATTTGGGAAATGTTGAAGATCATTACCAACGATGAGGCTTGCAATGATAGCATCTCACTAGAGTTACCACCGATTTTGGAACCAATTCTTCAAATAATAAATGCCTTTTGTTTTCTTCCAAGGATTCCATGTGCAAAACGAACATGATGCCTCATGTTTTTATTGAATAATTACATTCGCATCTCTTAGTTTGTTGTCAAGTCAAGTCACTGTTCAAATTGTTAAAGCGTTATATTATGCAGTTTGCTGTCTACCTTCCTTGAAAAAGTCATCTGGTTAATATGCGTAAGCTTGGAAACTTTGATTTTATCTACACCAATAAATTTGAATGTCTAGTATAGTTATACTATCTTACGTATTGTTGGTGTACAGTTCCTTGCATTATTAACAAGAAAGATGACACCGAATTTTCGGGTGTAATAAGCACGTCTTTTGAATCCGTTCTGATGCAAATTGAATTTATCAAAGCTATTCAAAGTCAATGGAACCAGTATGGAAAACAATAGTATCCGACGGAAGAAAGAAGTTTTTCAATCGGGTCTTTAATCCCACAGATATTGCTGTAAACGGAATTGTGAGCTTATGAACTCTTGGAAACAGAGTTATCGACAAAAATAAGATGTGACTTTACGTCCCTTGGTAAGAAAACCATGCATTATTTTAGGAAGAAAGTATTCACAAAAGGTTTATCCATATGAGCGGCATCGGTCCAAGAAAAAAAAAATTTAATCGAGTTTTCAGGAGCCCAGATTTTGCTACTACCAAACATTAGAAATTACGTGAAAAATATTTTTCGTCAGGTCTTGTATGCGATACAGGAATAATTTTTCAAATCGGAGTTTTAGGAGCAGAAAACGCAATTTACCATTGTGCGCCCTAGCGGAAAGTCTATGATTTACTTGAAAATTTTGAATTTATAGGGAAAACATTTCGCATCGGAAACACTATCCAACAAAGAAGGAAGTTTTCAAATCTGTCTCTTAGAAGTCGAGATATTGACAAAAATAAGATACATCTACGTCCCCTGGCGTAGAAACCGTGCACTATTTTAAGAAGGAAATGTTTCTAAAAGGTTAGTCCACATGAGTACTATCGGTCTACAAATGATGTTATTTTCAATCGAGAATTTAGAAGCTCATTTTTTGCTGCAAATACATCAGAAGCTGAAATTAAGGTTTACGCCCCCTGGTGGCCAAATCAGTTTTTACAAAAATTTGAAATTATGTGCAAACGATTTCCCATCAAGAGCTGTATCCGGTGCAGAAAGAATTTTTCAGATCGGAGAGATTTAGAAGCAGAGACATAGGGGAAAACACAATTTAACTTTACGCCCCTAGCGGAAAGTCTATGATTTACTTGAAATTTTTGAATTTTAAGGAAAAACATGTCACACTAGAAACACTATCCAACAAAGAAGGAATTTTTTAAATCGAACTCTTAGAAGTCGAGATATTGACAAAAATAAGATATACATCTATGCCCCCTGGCGTAGAAACCGTGCACTATTTTAAGAAGAAAATGTTTCTAAAAGGTTTGTCGACATGAGTAGACATGAGTACTATTGGTCTACAAAAGTTATTTTCAATCTAGAATTTAGAAACTCATATTTTGCTGCAAATACATCAGAAGCAGAAATTAAGGTTTACGCCCCCTGGTGGCCAAACCATTTTTTTTTACAAAAATTAGAAATTATGTGCAAACGATTTCCAATCAGGAGCTGTATCCGGTGCAGAAAGAATTTTTCAGATCGGAGATTTAGGGGGAAAAGCAATTTACCTTTATGCCCGCCCCTAGCGGAAAGTCTATGAATTACGTGAAAATTTAGAAGTTATATGAAAAACACGTTACACGAAAAACACTATCCAACAAAGAAGGAATTTTTCAAATCGGACTCCTAGAAGTCGAGATATTGACAAAAATAAGATATACTTCTACGCCCCCTGGCGGAGAAACTGTGGAATATTTTAGGAAGAGAATATTCCGAAAAGGTTTATCGATGTGAGTGGCATCAGTCCACGAAATAATTTTTTCAATCGATATTTTAGAAGCTCAGATTTTATGGCAAATACATTAGAAGCGAAAATTAACACTTACGACCCTGGTGGTCAAAGTATTCTTTACAAAAATTCGAAATTATATGCAAAAGATTGTGCATTAGGAGATGTATCCGCTGAAAAAAAATTCAAATCGGAGTTTTTATAAACATAATAGGGAAGAAAAGGGGTATTTGTGAATTATAATTTGAGTTTCTTTTTTGTGTCTGCAATGATTTTGCTTACACAGAAGTGAATATATTCCCATTAAAATAAACGCACTTATGTTGTAATTAGTTTCTACAGAAAGAAACTTAAAAAGAAAAATTTTCAGTTATAAGTGAAAGCATGTGTATATGAGTGATGTTGACATTCTGAATATTGAATGCTTATATATAAGTTTCAATTTACTTCCGATATTGGAGGTTATATTTTAACGTGCATTAATGCATTTGCATTTTTGAACTTCACTTTTAGTTGGTAAAGTTCGATGAACACTTACTTCACTTTTAGTTGCTAAAGTTCGATGAACACTTACTTCACTTTTAGTTGGTAAAGTTCGATGAACACTTACCGCACGTGGGGCTTGGCTTTCAATTCATATTTTCGTTATGTGGATGCGGCACGGGGTTGTTGTTTTTTTTTCCATTTGGCCACGGTTCACTTTTTTTTTTTCCCGTTGGAATTATTTTGCCTCATCACCAAATGAGTTTTTCCTTTGCTGCATCCTCATTTACTTCAATATTTATTCTTAACCCGAGTACTTTCGGTACTACTACTATACCGTCTTCGAGGGGACATTTTGCTCCAACTAGCACGGACCGTGTCAGCTGGGCATTTCGGTGGTTCTCGCGGGCTGCTTCTGTCATCTGCTATCGCTTCTTCTTGGGCGTTGTGGCGCCATCTCTTGTTGGTCAGTGATCTCCTTTTTCGAACTTTTTCTTTTTTTTGCTCAATTTTAATTAAATTTCTCCAGCTGTTTCTCAAATTATTAGGGTCATTGTGGTTGCAAACTTTTGTCCTATTTTTTTCAATCATTACCGACTCTGCTATTCTGAGGTGTTTTTCGGATTTACAGCTTTTAATGATTTTTATATTTTCGAATTTTGGATATTTTTGGTTATCCAGACAGTATTGAATCAGTGCTGTTTTTTCTTCTTTTTTCTGCCAGTTTTTTATGTGTTGTTTTAATCTGTGTTTAATAAACACAGATTAAAACAACACATAAAAATCCAGACAGTATTGAATCAGTGCTGTTTTCTTCTTTTTTCTGCCAGTTTTTTATGTGTTGTTTTAATCTGTGTTTAATAAACACAGATTAAAACAACACATAAAAAAAAACTGGCAGAAAAAGAAGAAAAACAGCACTGATTCAATACTGTCTGGATAACCAAAAATATCCAAAATTCGAAAATATAAAAATCATTAAAAGCTGTAAATCCGAAAAACACCTCAGAATAGCAGAGTCGGTAATGATTGAAAAAAATAGGACAAAAGTTTGCAACCACAATGACCCTAATAATTTGAGAAACAGCTGGAGAAATTTAATTAAAATTGAGCAAAAAAAGAAAAAGTTCGAAAAAGGAGATCACTGACCAACAAGAGATGGCGCCACAACGCCCAAGAAGAAGCGATAGCAGATGACAGAAGCAGCCCGCGAGAACCACCGAAATGCCCAGCTGACACGGTCCGTGCTAGTTGGAGCAAAATGTCCCCTCGAAGACGGTATAGTAGTAGTACCGAAAGTACTCGGGTTAAGAATAAATATTGAAGTAAATGAGGATGCAGCAAAGGAAAAACTCATTTGGTGATGAGGCAAAATAATTCCAACGGAAAAAAAAAAAAGAAGTGAACCGTGGCCAAATGGAAAAAAACAACAACCCCGTGCCGCATCCACATAACGAAAATATGAATTGAAAGCCAAGCCCCACGTGCGGTAAGTGTTCATCGAACTTTACCAACTAAAAGTGAAGTAAGTGTTCATCGAACTTTACCAACTAAAAGTGAAGTAAGTGTTCATCGAACTTTACCAACTAAAAGTGAAGTTCAAAAATGCAAAAGCTTATATATAAGTGTAACTTTTGTACAAACTATGGTTTTAAAAAACACAATCTGAAAGAGTATGTGATTTGAGGTACAGATCTTTTATAAATAGTGTAACTTTTGTCAGTTTAAAAAATATGCCTCACATTATGTAGAGATATACAGGTATTATAAATATAAGGGTTTGGCAATTCTTGAAGTGTGTGTAAAGAGAAGAGAGAGAGAAAAAAAAAAGAGAGAAATGATTACATGAATCGACGAAGATTAAATTCCCTTAAATTTAGGTGTTGGGTGTCCTGATTTGACTTACATAGAGTTGATATATTTGCAGTTTAAAATATCACGGTATGTGATCAGGTTTTGAAAAAAACAAACCAGTAAAAGTTTGTGTGTGCTAAGATAAATGTCTTTATGAAGAGGTCCAATTCAGTGGAACATAAATCAGTACAGAGGTGAGACAAAAAAATGTTCCTTTTGCACTCTAATATATTGCTTATACTGTATCATATTACAGGTTGTAAAAAAATGACATCGAGATAAAGTATTTTAAGTGTATGTTTGAGAACAGGCTTATGAAGAACACTAAAGTTCTGTAGTAAGATAACATTTGGTTATTTAAGAATTGGTCTTGATGTACTGCAATGTAAACATGATTCTTATAAACATTTTAGAAATGATAAATTAGAATTTGAAAAATTCAGGATGGTTTCATATAACAGGTTTCAAAAACTGAAATGAAAGGAAAAATTATTATGGGTGTTAAGCTTTTTTTCTGGTTATAGGAGGAGTGAAATCTATTGAATACTGGCTGGTTATTGTTAAGGTAATGTTGGTGAAATCTGTTTGAGAAGAAACGGTTCTAGCTAAATTCTTAAAGTATGTTTAGGATAGAAAAGTAAACTAAAGTGTTCTGAAGGTTGTTTTCTTTACTGAATTTGCGTACATAAAGAGTCAAATCGATTGCTACAAAAACAATTATTCATAGTAATTTAAATCATTTTGAGAAGAAAAAAGTATTGAACATTTAAAAACTATTGGTTAAAAGAAAATATTTCTGTTGACAAAATACTTTCTGAGCAATCGGGTGACAATTATTGCTGTTTTAATAGCTGACATTCTGAATATTGAGTGCTTCTATTTAAGAGCAATTTTTTGTACAACTATGGTTTAAAAAGAAGCCCCACCAAATTTGAAAGAGTATGTTATGTACGGTACGATATTGCATAAATAGAGTAACTTTTGGCTGTTTAAAAAGTATGCATGTTGCTATTTAGTGAGATTCACAAAACAAAGAAAACATTTTTTGTGATTAGTGTGTGTGTGTGTGTGTGTGTGTGTGTGTGTGTGTGTGTGTGTGTGTGTGTGTGTAAAGAGATGATGATTTCAATGTTTATTATTGAAACCCATAATGAATATTTGGAATTCAAAATTCTGCATGTTCTTATATCACAAAAATCAGCAAATGCACTTCTGTTGTAATTAGATTCTTTAGAAAGAAGTATATAAAATAAAAATGTTATAATAAGCAATTTATGTTCAAATTATATGGCTGTACCCCCCCCCCCCTTCACCACCCACCACCATCGAATCAGAAAAAGTATGTGATTTAAGGTACTGATTTTACGGAAATAAGGAAACTTTTGGCAGTTAAAAAAAATTATATAAGCTATTATTGTGATATTCTCAAGTCATATATTATGATTAGGTTTTTGTGATTCTTAAATGCATGTGAAGAGAAAAAAGATGCTTCTACACGAATCAACAAAGTAAGATGAAATGCCCTTAATTCAGTGTTTGGTGTACTTACTGATTTAACTAACATAGAGAATTAAATGATTTGCAGGTCAAAAATATCATACATGGTGTTATTCATTCAGGTTTAAAAAAAAAAAAGAATCTGAAGTGAGCATGTGGTAAGAGAAATGTCGCTATGAAAGTCTAAATAAATGGAATATAAATATATGTACTTAAGATGAGGCATGAAAAGATCTTTTTGCTCTTTAATATATTGCTCATAGTGTTACATTACAGATTTTAAACTAGACATTGAAATAGTGTGTTAAATATGTAAAAAAAATAAAAGGCTTATGAAGAACACTGTAATGGAGGATAGGTCTTTAAATAATGCAATTTAAACATAATGATTTTTATGGTAAGCATTCCAGAAATGAATATTCAGAATTCAAAATTCAGGATGATCTTTATATAACAGGTGTAGAAGACAGAAATGAACAAATAAAGTATTTAGGTTTTAAGTTTCTTCTGATTATAAGAGTATCAATTCTATTGAACATTTAAATATTGGTTATTATTTTTGAGGTAATTTTGGTAAAACTATGGTTATGAAGAAAAGGTACAAGCTAAATTCTTGAAAAAGTGTGCACGAGTGCTTATGAAAGAAAGAGTAAAACAAATTCTTTTGAAGGTTGTTTTTCACAGATTTTGCTACACAAGTAACTAAATCGATAGCCTTCAAAAATACATTCGTAGTATGGGTAGTATAAACCATTTTCAGAAAAAAATATCAAACAAGAAAAACTTGGCTGTTAAAATAAAGTGTTCACTGGATACTTTTCTGAGCATTTGATGACTGTTTTTAATAAAAGCACGGTAGAGAAGAAAAGGTGTGATTATAAAATTTACATTTTTAGTTGTTATCGTGCCAAGAATGATCATGTTTACACAAAAAGTATTTTCCAATAACTATGTATGCACTTATGTCATAATTAGTTTCTTCAGAAAAAAAGTACATAAAAGAAAAATTTATGCTTATAAATGAAAAAGCAGGCAGAACTGACATTCTGAATATTGAGTGCTTTTACATAAGAGTGAGCAATATTTGTACAAATTATGGTTTAAAAATAAAGTTGTACCAAATCTAAAAGTGTGAGATTTAAGGTACTGATCTTATACATAAATTGTATAACCTTTGGTAGTTAAAATTATGAATGGTATTACTTAGTCCCAAGACATTATAAAGATAAGTTTTTGTAATTTTAAGTGTTCGTGAAGGTAAAAGATGCTTACATAAATCTACAGAGTAATGAAATACTCTTTAAAATCAGAGTTGGTTCAACTCATTTGACTAACCACAATAAAGAAGAGACTAATTTGCACTTTAATATACTGCACATGATATATTGAATTAAGCTTTGGAAAAAAAAATAATAAACCAGTACCAGTGTGCATGTGGTAAGATATGTGTTCATATGAACAGGTGTAGGCCAGTGTAATATAAATCTGTACAAAAATGAAACATTAAATATTATCCTTTTGCACTCTAATATTGGTATTACAGGTCCTCAAAAATAATAAATATTGAAATAAAGCATTCATTCATGTTAAGTGTGTTAAAAGAAAAAAAAGTGCTTATGAAAAACCCAAAAAAGTCCACAGTAACATAATATTTGATTATAAAGAATAGGGCTTAAGAAAAAAAGCAAATTAAACATTTAAACCTGATTGGTATAGTGATCATTTGGGAAATAATGGATATTTGGAATTCAAAATTCTGCATGGTCTTATGTCACAAAAATGAGCAAAACAAAAGTGACTTACATTGCAAAAATTAAGAAAAAATTACAATTGAATTAAAGTATTCATGTTCTAAAAAAAAGAGAAAGGGCTTATGAATAAGAATTTTCATAGTAAGATATTTGGTTATAAAGAAGGTCTTGAAAATGTGATGTAAGTATGATCATATAAGGAATGATAAATATTTGGAATTCAAAGCTTTTTGTGTGGTCTGCCTTAACGAAAATGGTTCACATAACCAAAATGAACAAAGAAAAGTTTTGAGTGTTAAATGTGTTATTGGTTGTGAAAGGCATACCAAATCTAATGATCTTTTGAATATTGGCTGGATATTATTGAGGAATTTTGGAGAAATATTATGTAGAAAACATTAAAACAAAATTTGTTATAGCTAGATCTTGTGTTTATTCTTAGTTGAATACTATATACTTTTAATTAAGAAATAACACTGAATTATATTGTATTTTATATAGAAAAATATATATTGAACAGAGAAAAGCATCATGCTATGAAAAAAGTGTGAATGAGAACTAGATAAATTTTAAAAAGTAAAACTGATGGGCAAGGTGAAATTATCTTAATTCAGTGTAGGATGTATTTGCAATTTGACTAATATACAGAAATGACTGATTTGCACTTTAAAATTGCACATGGCATATACATTGATCAATGGTGTAAGATTAAATGATGATTAAACTGTGTGGGTGTACTGATTTGACTAAGATACATAGATCACACATTTGCACTTTAAAATATTGCATGTGGTGTTATTCGATCAGGTTTTTAAAAAAATGAACATGTAAAAAGTGTGCATGTTATAAAAGAAAAATGCGTCGTTATGAAGAGGTCTAATCCAGTAGAACATAAAACTGTACATGGATGACACATAGAGAGAGAGATGATCCTTTTGCACTTTATATTGTATTATTACAGGTTCTGAAAAAAAGAAAGAAACATCAAAATAGTTTTTGTCGAGTATGTATGTTTGAGGAAGAGAAAGGGCTTATGAAGAAGAAAATTTCCTTAGTATGATAGTATTTGGCTATAAAAAATATTGTGGGTGTTAGGTTTCTCCTTGTTTGTAAAAAAACAACGATTAAATGTTTGAATATTGGCTGCTTATTTCTGGCAATTATTTTCTACACAAAGAAAAGAATGAAAGATTTCCAGTTAGAAATGAAATTGTGAGTATATGGGTAGAGCTGACAGTCTGAATATTGAGTGCTTCTATATAAAAGCAATTTTTGTACAAATTGTGGCTTAAAAAAAACCCACCACCAAATCTAAATATGATTTAAGGTACTGATCTTAAATAAATAGTGTAACTTTTGTTAGTTAAAAAAGTATTCATGGTATTGTTAATGATGTTCACAAAACATTTGAAGATAATGTGTGTGTGAAGGGAAAACAAAAAGATGCTTAGGTGAATCTATGCAGTAAGATGAAATTCTCTTAAGTTAGTGTTGTATGTACTGATTGGAGTTTCTTACAAAAATGATTTGCACTTGAAAATATCATACATAGTATTATTTAATCAGGTTCTGAAAAAAAAAAAAGTTGAGCCAGTAAAAGATGTGTGTGTAGTAAGAGAAATGTGTCATTAAATAGAGTAAGCTTGACCCTGTGAAATAGATTTGTATAGAGATGGAATAAAAATGATAATCCTTTTGCTATCTGCTATATTGTGCATTTGGTATTGTTATATTACAGGTCTCATAAAAGAGGGAAACATTGCAATGGAGTATTTGTGTTACGAGAAAGGCTTATAAAGAACCACAAGTTTCCATACTAAAATAATGATTGGTTATAAGGAAAAGGTTTTTAAAAATGCAATTTAAATATGATTAGGGTATAGTGATCATTTAAGTAGTGATAATTATATCTGTAATTCATAATTATATTTGTAATTCAAAATTCTGCATGATCTGTATATAACAAAAATGGTTTACAAAACCAAAATGAACAAAGAAAACTGAATGCAAGTGTGTCCAAATATGTCAGTCATTTCAGTATTATATTAACCAGTTATTTACTTGAGATGTTAATGAGGAAAAGACTAAAGCACACAAAATTTATTATAACTAATTAGATTTTTGTGTTTATTTTTAGAGCTGAGTATTATATACTTGTAAATAGAAAGGTAACATTGAATTAAGCAGTTGTGTAATCCATATAGAAAAGATACTGAGCAGAGGAAAGCATCCTATTAAGAAAAAAACTGACTGTGGATTGAATTTTAAAAAAATGGGGTTTTTTATATTTGTATTTTGAGTCAAATCAGGATATACTGTGATTTTAAAGAAAAGGTTCAATGCAAAATCCAATAAAAGTGGATGTAGTTTGTGTAAACTGAATTTACTGGCACAAATAATAATAAAAAAAAGATTCCTTTGAACTTAAAAGAATTACAATGTTTTATAACTGATTTTCAGAAAGCAGATTCAGAGAGTACCTAAAGTTTTTATAGCTTGTTAGGAGAAAGTGTGTTTGTGTTCTGGTGACATTCTGAATACTACTACTGAGTTATTTACATAAATATGTAGATTGCATATAATTGATTGCCATGAAAAACATTCATACTATAAATCATTTTGTGAAGAAAAATATTGAACAAAAATACAGTAATAGTTTAAAGAAAATATTTCTATTTACTGGATGCTTTCTGAGCATTTGGTGACTACTAATGCTGTTTTAGTAAACACGTATGGAAGAAAAGGGGCAATTGTGAATTATATTTTGAGTGTTTCTTTTTGTGTCTGCAGTGATTTTGCTTACACAGAAGTGAACATATCCCCATTAAAATGAACACACTTATGTTGTAATTAGTCTCTACAGAAAGAAACATATAAAAAAATTTTGCAGTTATAAGTGAAAGCATGTGTATATGAGTGGTGTTGACATTGTGAATATTGAATGGTTATATATAAGTGCAATTTTTGTACAAACTGGTTTTAAAAAACAACACAATCTGAAAGAGTATGTGATTTGAGGTACAGATTTTTTATAAATAGTGTAACTTTTGTCAGTTTAAAAAATATGCCTTGTATTGTGTAGATATATACAGAAGGCATATATTATGAAGATATGGGTTTGGCAATTCTTAAGTGTGTGTAAAGTAAAGAAAAAAAAATGCTTACATGAATCGACGAAGATCAGATTCCCTTAAAACTCAGTGTTAGGTGTCCTGATTTGACTAACATAGAGTTGACATATTTGCAATTTAAAATATCGTGTTATATGATCAGGTTTTGAAAAAAAAATTAACCAGTAAAAGTTTGTGTGTGCTAAGAGAAATGTCTTAAAGAGACATTTCTATATTCAGTGGAATATAAATCAGTACAGAGGTGAGACAAAAAAATATTGCTTTTGCACTCAATATCAATAAATATTGCTTTTGCACTCAATCTTATACTGTATCATTACAGGTTGTAAAAACATGGCATTGAAATAGAGTATTTTAAGTGTATGTTAGAAAAACCAAAAAAAGTTCCATAGTAAGATAATGTTTGATAATTTAAGAATTGGTCTTTTTTTGAATTTTAATTAATCATTCAGAAATGATTAATTAGAATTAAAAAATTCAGGATGGTTTTATATAACTGGTTTTCGAAAACTGAAATGAAAGGAAAATTTATTATGGGTGTTAAGCTTGTTCTGGTTATAGGAGGAGTAACATCTATTGAATGCTTGAATACTGGCATACTGGCTGGTTATTGTTAAGGTAATATTGTTAAAAATCTGTTAATGAGAAGAAAAGATTCTAATTAAATTCTTGAAAAAGTAAACTAAATTTTTTTGAAGGTTGATGTTTTCTTTACTGAATTTGCATACATAAGCAGCCAAATTGATTGCCACAAAAACAATTATTCATAGTAATATAAAGCGTTTTTAAAAGAAAAAAGTATTGAACATTTAAAAACTATTGGTTAAAAGAAAATTTCTGTTGACAAAATACTTTCTGAGCATTGTGTGAGAGCTATTGCAGTTTTAATAGCTGAAATTCTGAATATTGAGGGCTTCTATATAAGCAGTTTTTTTTACAAACTATGGTTTGAAAAAGCACCTCTAAATCTGAAAGAGTATGTAATATGATATTACATAAATAGTGTAACTTTTGGCTGTTTAAAAAGTATGCATGTTGCTATTTAGTGAGATTCACAAAACAAAGAAAACATTTTTGTGATTAGTGTGTGTGTGAAAAGATAAGATTCTTACATAAATCAACAGAGTAAGATGAAATACTAGTAAAAAGTCAGTGTTGGGTGTGCTGATTTGACTATTTACAAAGATGACTGATTGATGTGCATTTGAAAATATCGCTAATGCATACCTGTCAACCTTTTGAGGTGATAACCTGCGCACTGAACCCATAAAAACCTTACAAAGACTAAATAACCCTTACACCAAAAAAAAAAAAATAAAATAAAAATAAAAAAAAAAATCGTAAATTTTACAAGCTCAGCTGTTTTATGACAGCAACTGATAGACATGTATTAATTATTTGCATATTTAATCTAAGAGTGTTTTGTATTATAGTCAACACATGCACATTTTGCTTTCGTCAAAATGTCAGCAGTGGATTTTAAAGCCTATGCAGCAAGTGTCAGTGTTTATTTTACACTGTAAAAAGGAGATTAGTGTATCTGCATTCAGGGAATTCCAACAATCTGTATGGATTTTCTTCATCATGGAGAAATTTCTTTCACAGTCAGCATTATTGTGAGGCAAAGTAAGGAGTAGCTAAATAAGCACTTTAAGATTTGGAAAGCGGATAACACCAGTACTGGTTCTCAAACTTAAAATATCCAGCCAGTGCTACAAAAGCTCTTTCTGGCCATTGTCTGACAGTACAGGTACACAGTCACTAGAGATCAAACAATAGTCATCAAACTCATCCTATAGAGCTTCCTGATCAAGATGTGGAGCAAAGGTATCTGCCAATCTACAAATATGTGTGTGTACTTCAGGCTGTCTTTAGTGGTTGGATCCAGTACTTTCAGGTCTTTCAGCACCTGATTTTCAAATGGAAATTTGTCCACTATCTTTCTCACTACTGCAACATAAAAGTTTCTTACATCTTCAAAGAATACCTTTTTGTCTGCACCATTAAATTCCATTTCTTCCATTAATGTTCTGTTGGAAAGGCCTACTACTAGTGTGCTGTCATCATGCTGCACTTCACGATTATCAAACTTGATTTGCCTCAAATCAGCAATTTGTTTAACATGTTTCATCTGCACAAATTTAACCATAAACTTCTTGAGTAATCTGTCTATCTCCTCCATCATACCACCAATCTGTGATTCATCTGTTTGAAAAAGTTTATTAAACTCATTTAAAAGTGGCAAAACAAAATGAAGAAAATGCATGGTCACCTGGGTCAGCGATGATTTTAAAAGATCATAGATGTTTTTTTACTCTACCAGGTTTTTCAACATCACTGTGGCTTTCAAAATAGGATAAAAAAGCTGCATACGGGTTAAGAACCCTGTCTACTACCTTGTGCAGTTTATAACCATCAGGTTTGGCAATGTTTCAATAAGTTCAGGTCATCCACCTCAGTAAAGAGTTGGACGTCCTTGTATGTCTTTTGTCATTTAGAACTGTACTGAAAATAGTAGTAAATGTCAATCAGTATGTCATCTATTGGTACAGTCAGTTGCTTCACTCCAGCTTGTGCACACAAATTGGCCAGGTGGCAAATGCATCCAATACTGAAGACATCAGGATTTCTCTGCTTCATCCTGGTAAGTACAGAGTTTGCCTTCCCCATAACACTGCAATTGTCACTAGCAAAGCCAATGCATTTACTCCAAGGGATGTTCAGCCTAGTGAATGTTGTGTCAATGTAATTGAAAATGTCCTCACTGGTTCCCCACTAGATACTGGCATGTCCAGCAATCTTGTTCTGGGTCCCAAACCATCTTCAAAAATTCTCAACATAATAGCTAATCTCTTATCACTTTTCTTGTCATTTGATTCATTAATCATCAGTGAGAAGGGTGACTCCCTGCACAGATTGATAACTGGTACTGTTGCTGATGAAGCTAAGCAGTTTTTAATAAGTGTTGTTTTGGTCCGCTTTAAATGAAACTTCTTGGCAATGGCGCTGTCAAGAAACATTTTAACTGCTAAGTCAGAAAAGTGATCAGCTACAGAAGCAGGTAAATTGTGCTGGGCGACAAAATTAGCAAATAAAACTTCAGCCCTTGTAACATTATCTTCCTGCTTTGGCTGAGCAAAGAAAGTCTTGATAGATGCTTTCTTCATTTTAAAATTTGTTTCATGCAATTTTGTCTTAAAGTGTTCTTTCAGATCATATAAGCCAGATGCTACAACTTTAATGTCTTTGCTGCATATTTTAGAAAAAGCATGGGTAGATCCTAAATACATCAACAATGCCAGGGAATAGTTTAATCCAATCAGCCTGAAACTTATCATGACCTCGGTTTCTGTCTTTTCAACTTACGTTTCTTTGAGTTCTCGGCCATTTGATGGGTGAAATATTCAAATTAAGCTGGGAAAAAATTATTTTGGCTTACCCAAATCCTATAACACTAGCTTTCCCCAAACGTGTAATTCCTGATGAATAATTCCTACAAAAAACTTGTAATTCCAGTGAAAAACATCTGCTGAATTAGAACAAAATTTACGAAAATATTGTTACTTTTTCCAAAACGAATCTGTCGTGAGAATTTGTGATTACGGTTACGTTGAGATAGCTTGCCAATGTTCAGTATAAAGCGAGAAAAGCGTGGGTTTTGATTGGATGTAGGGATGGGCAAAAACTTCCATGCTTTTGAACATCGATGTTGGGGAGCCTGATAATTGAAAAAGCATCGAGGTTTGATGACCCGATATTTGAACAAACTGGTAAAGAATATTTTCTACAAAAAATAAATGAATTTCTTTTTGTTGCATTCTTATGAAGAGGAAGAAATTCAATGCATCAACATTTTGGGAACGAGTAACCACCAATTTCTTGCCGATGTGTCCTTTCCTACTGCCAAGGCCCCGCCCCTGAAAGGGTGGGACGACACTTGGACCCCAGGCTCGAGGTAATCTCCTCACAATATCCCCTGTTCTCAGCAGCTGTTATTCTCACCTCCACCGATTCCCCTACACACAACTGTGACCGGTGTTCTTGAGACCCCACAACAATCTTACTGCTACATCAAACCGTAAGGATGTGCATCTTTCGCCAATATTTTTGCAGATTCGGTTTTGTTTTTCTCTCATGACATTTCTCAATCAGTGGCGATTTGGCAAATGTTTAGCGCTAGCCACGGAATAAACATAAAACGTTAGGTATTATATCTGTAAAAAAAAAAGTTTCCACAGAGGGCTAGTTAATGTAAAAAAATTTTTTTTTCCAGGGATAAAAAAACAACCGTACAAAGTATTTGTACGGCCGTACACGAGCGAAAGCGTAAAAAAAGTGCAAAATACGGGTAAACCATACAAGTTGACAAGTATGCTGACATGGTATTATTTGATCAGGTTTGAAAAAACAAAAATTTTAACCAGTAACAGTGTGCCTGTGGTAAGAAATGTGTCCATATGAACAGGTCTTGTGCCCAGTGAGATAGAAATCTGTACAGAGATGAGTCATGTAAAAGATACTCTTTTTGCACTCTAATATATTACTCATACTGCATTATCTTACAGGTTCTTGAGAAAAAAAAAAGATAAATGTTAAAATAGAGTATTTATGTTAATTGTGTTAAATGAAAGAGAAGGGCTTATGAAGCACCAGAAAAAGTTCCACAACAAAGTAATATATTTTTTACAAAAAATTGGGTTTTAAAAATGCAGTTCAGGTATGTTTTACCAGTATAGTGATAATATAAGAAGTGATGAATATTTAGAATTTAAAATTCTGCACGAGGTCCACAAAACAGAAATGAACAAAGTACAAAAAGTATTATGGGTGTGTTATGCTTATCCTGGTTTTAAATGGAGTAACAAATCTATTGAATTTTTGAATATTTATCGGATGGTTGTTATTGAGGTAATTTTGGTAAATATGGTTATGAAAAAAAGGTTCAGCCTAAATTATTGAAAAAGCATGTTTATTAAAGAAAAAACTAATTCTTTTGAAGGTTGATGTTTTCTTTACTGAGGTTATTTACATATTACGTAAATTACTACATAAATAGCTAAATAGTTTTCCATAAAATTAGTAGTAGTTTAAATCATTTTAAGAAGAGAAAGTATGGAACAAAAATGGTAAAGATATTTTTGACTAGATATTTCCTGAGCATGTGGTGACTATTGCAGTTTTAAATAAAAATATGGTAAAAAAAAAGTGTAATTATATGAATTTATATTTCAGGTGTTTTTCGTATCTAGAGTGATCTTACTTACACCGAGAAGTGAATATTTTCACATTAAAACAAATACACTTCTGTTGTAATTAAGTTCTTTAGAAAGAAGTGTATAAAATAAGTGTTTTAAATGAAAGCCTGAATGAATAAATAGAGCTGACATTTTAAATATCTAGTGTTTCTTATAAGCAATTTTTGTTCAAATTATGGCTTTAACCCCCCCCTTCACCACCACCAAATCTGAAAGAGTATATGATTTAAGGTACTGATATTACATAAATGGGATAACTTTTGGCAGTTAAAAAAATATATATATACTGTATATGGTATT
This sequence comes from Macrothele yani, assembly GCA_039090855.1. NCBI lineage: Eukaryota > Metazoa > Arthropoda > Arachnida > Araneae > Macrothelidae > Macrothele > Macrothele yani. The sequence goes on from CM076991.1 coordinate 85,768,861, forward strand.
ATTTTGTGATATTCTCAAGTCATATATTATGAAGATAAGGTTTTTGTGATTCTTAAATGCATGTGAAGAGAAAACAGATGCTTCTACACAAATCAACAAAGTAAGGTGAAATGCTCTTCAATTCAGTGTTTGGTGTACTTACTGATTTGACTAACATATAGAGAAGAATTAAATGATTTGCAAGTTAAAAATATCGTACATGGTATTTATTCAATCAGGTTTTTAAAAAAAGAATCTGAAGTGTGCATGTGGTAAAAGAAATGTTATTATGAAGTTCTAAATAAATGGAATATGAATATATGTACTTAGATGAGACATGAAAATATCTGTTTGCACTCTAATATATTGCTGATAGTGTTACATTGCAGATTTTAAACAAGACATTGTACTAGAGTATTTGTGTTAAATATGTAAAAAAATAAAGGGCTTATGAAGAACATGATAATGAAAGGTCTGTAAAAAATGCAATATAAACATGACATATAGTAATCATTCAAGAAATGAATATTCATAATGGTCTTTATATAACAGGTTTGGAAGACAGAAATAAAAAAATAAAGTATTTTAGGTTTTAAGTTCTAATTATAGGAGTATCAATTCTATTCAACATTTAAACATTGGCTGTTATTTTTGAGGTAATTTTGGTAAAAATATTTTTATGAAGAAAAGGTTCAAGCTATAAATTCTTGAAAAAGTGTGCACGAGTGCTTATGAAAGAAAGAATAAAACAAACAAATTCTTTTGAAGGTTGTTTTGGTCACAGAGGTTACTACATAAGTAAGTAAATTGATTGCCCTCAAAGATATATTCATAGTATGAGTAATATAAATCATTTTCAGAAAAAAAGAGTATCGAACAAGAAAAACTTAGTGGTTAAAAGAAAATGTTCACTGGATAGTTTCTGAGCATTTGAGTTTTTAATCAATCATGGTAGAGAAGAAAAGGTGTGGTTATAAAATTTACATTTTTAGTTGTTTTCATGTTAAGAATTATCATGTTTACACAAACAAGTATTTTCCAATTACTATGTGTGCACTTATGTTGTGATTAGTTTCTTCAGAGAAAAAATACATAAAAGAAAAATTTATGCTTATAAATGAAAAAGCAGGCAGAGCTGACATTCTTAATATTGAGTGCTTCTACATAAGAGTAAGCAATATTTATACAAATTATGGTTTAAAAAGTAAAATTACACCATATCTAAACATACGAGATTTAAGGTACTGATCTTATACATAAATAGCATAACCTTTGGCAGTTTAAATTATGCATGGTATTCCTTTGTCACAAAACATTATAAAGGTAAGGTTTTTGTGATTTTAAGTGTTCATGAAGGTAAAAGATGATGCTTACATGAATCAACAGAGTAATGAAATACTCTATAAAATCAGAGTTGGTTGAACATTTTGACTAACTGTATACAGAGGAGACTAATTTGCACTTTAATATACTGCACATGATATATTGAATTAGGTTTTGAAAAAAAAAATAAACCAGTACCCGTGCGCATGTGGTAAGAGATGTGTCCATATGAACAGGTGTAGTCCAGTGTAATATAAATCTGTACAGAAATGAAACATTAAATATTATCCTTTGCACTCTAATATTGGTATTACAGGTTCTCAAAAATAATAAACATTGAAATAAAGCATTTGTGTTAAGTGTTGTTAAAAGAAAAAAGTGCTTATGAAAAATAAAAAAAAATTGATAGTAACATAATATTTGGTTACAAAGAATAGGGCTAATAAAAAAAAAAAGCATATTAAACATTTAAACATGATTGGTATAGTGATACTTTGGGAAATAATGAATATTTGGAATTCAGAATTCTGCATGGTCTTATACAACAGGTATATAAAATCAAATTAACAAAGAAAAAAATAATTATAGGCATTAAATTTTTTGTGATTGTAAAAAGAGTTTTGAACCTATTGATTATTTGAATATTTACTGGTTTTGATTAAGGTAAATTTGGTAAAAATGTGGTTATGAAGAAAAGGTTCAAGCTAAGTTCTTGAAAAAGTGTTTATAAAAGAAAAAGTAAAACAAATTCCTTTGAAGGTTTAGGTTTTTCTGAGGTTATTTACATAAGTAGCTAAATTGATTGCTGTGAAAAAACTATTCATTGCAGTATAAGTCGTTTTGAAAAGAAAACAGTATTTAAAAAAAAATCCAATGGTTAGATATTTGTGGCAACTGGATTCTTTTAAGGCATTTGGTGACAATTATTGCTGTTCTTTATAACAGCATGGTGGGAAAGAAAAGCTGTAATTATGAAATATTTCTGCTTTAAAACAAATGCTCTTATGTTACAATTTATTAGAAAGAATTATATAAAAGAATAATTTCCAGTTAAAAATCAAAATGTGTATATGTGGGGTAGAACTTGACATTTGAAATCTTGTGTACTTCTATATAAGAGCAATTTTTGTACAAACTAGTTTGAAAAAATAACATCAATACTGAAAGAGTATGTGATCTAAGGTACTGATCTTACATAAATAGTTTAACTTATGGCATTTAAAAAAGCAGGAATAGTATTTTTTAGTGAAATTTACAAAATATATTGTAAAGAAAATGTTTTTGTGATAGCACATGTAAAGAGAAAAGGTGCTTAATGAATCAACAGAGTAAGATGAAATATTCTTTAAAAGTCAGGGTTGGGTGTACTGATTTGACTTATAATGTACAGAGATGACTAATTTGCCCTTAAAAATATCACATTATTTATGTGATCAGATTTGGAAAAATAAAATTGAACTAGGAACAGTGTGCCTTTAGTAAAAGATTTTCCCATATGAATAGGAATATTTGGAATCCAGTGGAATATTATTCTGTACAGAGATGAGACACAAAATACAATCCTTATATGCTCTAATATATTGCTCATATTGTGTTGCATTACAGGATCTGAAAAAAAAGTGATTAACTTTGAAATAGAGTATTTTTGTTAAATGTGTAAAAGAAAAAGTACTTGTGAAGAAGCTGAAATAGGTCCATAGTAACAATATTTGGTTTTAAAAAATAGGTCATTGAAAAATGCAATTTAAACATGATTGGTACAGTGATCATTTGGAAAAGGAGTAATCGGAATTTAAAGTTCTTTATGGTCTTATATGTAATAGGTTTATCAAACAAAAGTGAACAAAGAAAAAATGATGGGTGTTAAGTTTGTCGTGGCTGTAAAAGAAGTACCAAATATCTATTGATAGTTTCAATATTTGTAGGTTATCATTGACATAATTTTGTTGAAAGTGGTATGAAGAAAATATTCAAGCTAAATTCTTAAAGTGTTAATGAAAGAAAGAGTAAAGCAAAACCTTTTGAAGGTGGATGTTTTGTTTACCGAGGTTACTTACGTGACTCAATTGATTGCAATGAAAAAAAAAACTTATTCATAGTAGTATAAATTGTTTTGAGAAGAAAAAAGTATTGAACAAAAAAAAAATTCTCAGTGGTTAAAAGAATGTTTCTGTTGACTGGATACTTTTTAAGCATGTGGTCACTATTACTGTTTATTAATAAAAGCATGGTAGAGAAGAAAGATATTTTGAGTGGGTTTCCTGTAGTGGTCTTGCTTACAGAAAGAAGTTAATATTTTCCCATTACAATTAATGCACTGATCTGATTTTTTTTTTCAGAAAAAAATATATAAAAGAACATTTTCAACTTAAAAATGAAGTGGGTAGATCTGACATTCCACATAGTTCTACGTTAGAGATGGGTCGAAAATCACGTAACTGTTCCTTTGTCACAGTTACTGAAATATCACTGTCACAGTTACGACCAGCAACCAAAAGTAACCGTTCCAAATTCGCTATTTCGGGTTCAGCTGTCGCCAGTGCCCAAACAAGTAGTAAACAGGTCCATTCCAAAATCACTCTTGCGGTTGAAAGTTGCCTTATGTCAAGAGCATCGGCTAAAAGTATGTCTACGCACGTCAGGACTCTAAAACGAATCACGATAAATGTCTTGAGTTAACGGCACGGTCTGGCTCTGTCTGCTTTGTCAAATCCGATTTATACTGTTATCGTAGTTTGTTTTTGTAGTTTTTAATTTATACAGAAAGTTTGGATTTAGTTCAGCAGTAAATATAATGGCTGATTTTAATACCAAAAATACTAATTACTAATACTATTTTAATATTTTTTCCAATTCTGTCTTGCCACTGGACCCATATATTTCTCCCTTGATATTCCTTAAAAACCTCATGTCCGCCACCTCAAATCTCATGAGGCCTTTGTTTCTCACCCAACTTTCACTACGACAAAGCAGGGTCACTCTAAATACTGTGCTCTACATCATGACCTTTTTTTTTTTTAATTTTTATTTTTAACCCAACCTCTTTTTTACTATGCACGACACTGTTTCTATGTTAGATTCTATTGTTATAGGGAATTGTAAATCATGTACAAATATACCTACTTGCATGATCAATGCTGGTACTGTGAAGCAACACAGAAAAAAATCTTTCAAAAAATTAAAAGGAACATATTACAGTTTTTTATTTATGAAACCCCACAAACCTGTGTAGCACAAATGCATGCATTTGAAACTTAAAAATGAAATTTCAGGATGACCTTTTTTTTTTTAATTTCTAAAAATTAATAAGTTTGTATCCCAATGCAGATATTCAAAAATGAAGGATTATTATTTTATGATTATATATTTTTGCATTCTACAATAAAAGATTGCGTCTAATCCTATAATAATATTTCTCTTGTCATTTGGTTACTGCATATTGTCTGGAGCATTCCAATTACCTCTTCAAATTCCCTCCCAGGATTGCAGGGCTAAAGAGAGCTCATAGTGTTTTGTTTGTCCACCAATTCTACATAATACTAAAAACTGAAATTTGTTGTTATTTTGGTTCAAAGTTATGAAAAATAAAATTATATTTCTTACTAAACTCTGAGTGTCAAAAAAAACAAACTCGTGTCATTTATTTTTCCACAGCTAAGATAGCAGGCTTGCAATTATCGTATAATAATGAAACTGCCATTTTCAGTGTGATTTTCTTCTCCTTCCCAGTTTCTTAAATGCTTTCCTTTCTCCAAGACATTAAATATTTGTCGGAAACTAAGACCACATTCGTTATTTGCTGCTTTATTTTTTTTTACCTGTTTGAAGAAATAACCATATTATACTTTTCCAGCAATGGGCAGGCAAAATTTATTCAGATTTTTACATCGTGCACTGTTTTTTTTTCCCCCTCCCTGTCTTGATGTTGCACTTTTTATTTGTCGTACAATTTAAAAAGTTGTACCACTCGTTTGATATTAAAATTTTCATAAATAACGTTCCATGTTGTTAGTTTAAGCAGTACGGCATTCAAAAGTGCCCATCAACACTTGGAACAGCTTGTCACTCTGACCCCGCGACTTTCCCTGTCAACTCTATCCCGTTGCAATCCAAACTGTTACTGTCACAGTTTGGTTTGGGCAGGGCGGTTAAAAGGATCCTTAACTGTGACTTTTTCACAGTTACAAATCACTGTTACTTTTGTGAAACAGTCACAGTTATCACTGTGACACAGAAATCACAGTTAAGCCCATCTCTGTTCTACGTAGGAGCAATTTTTGTACAAACTATTGTTTAAAGAATATACAAGATCTGAAAGAGTATGTGATTTAAGGTACTGATCTTACATAAATAGTGCATGTAGCCTTTGGCAGTTTAAAAAGTATGCATGGTATTATTTAATGAGATTCACAAGACATAAAGATGCAGTTTTTGTGATTTAAGTGTGTAGAGAAGAGAAAAAAAATGTGGCGTGTGTGTGTGAGAGAGAGAGAAAATATCAATGGGTTACGATGAGATGCTGTTAAAAATTAGAGTTGGGTGTACTGAATTAACATTTAGAAATGTCTGATTTCCACTTTAAAATATTGCACATGGTATTTGATCATTAAATAAAAAAGAAAAAATTGAGCTAGTGAAAATGTATGTGTGGTAAGAGAAATGTTATGAAGAGGTTAATCCAGTAGAATATAAATCTGTCCAGAAATGAGACCATCTTGTGCACTAATATATTGCTCACAGGTTCTTAAAAAAAAATTAAAAGGAAGAAGAGATATCCATTAAAATAGGGTATTTGTGTTTATTAAACAAAACAGAGCTTATGAAGAACCCAAAAATTTCCATAGGATGATTATATATTATAAAGAATAGGTCCAAAAATGCAATTTAAACATGATGAGTCCCAAATATATTGATGGTTGGAATATTGAGTAGTTCATTGAGGTAATTTTAGTAAAAATATGGTTTTGAAAAAAGTGATCCCAAATTTATTAAAATTAGATTTTTGTGTTCATTCTTAGACCTGAATTTTTTAATACTTATAAATAAAATTTGACATTTAAAAAAAAAGAATCTGAAGTGAGCATGTGGTAAGAGAAATGTCGCTATGAAAGTCTAAATAAATGGAATATAAATATATGTACTTAAGATGAGGCATGAAAAGATCTTTTTGCTCTTTAATATATTGCTCATAGTGTTACATTACAGATTTTAAACTAGACATTGAAATAGTGTGTTAAATATGTAAAAAAAATAAAAGGCTTATGAAGAACACTGTGATGGAGGATAGGTCTTTAAATAATGCAATTTAAACATAATGATTTTTATGGTAAGCATTCCAGAAATGAATATTCAGAATTCAAAATTCAGGATGATCTTTATATAACAGGTGTAGAAGACAGAAATGAACAAATAAAGTATTTATTTAGGTTTTAAGTTTCTTCTGATTATAAGAGTATCAATTCTATTGAACATTTAAATATTGGTTATTATTTTTGAGGTAATTTTGGTAAAACTATGGTAAATTTAATTTTGGTAAAACTATGGTACTAGATAAATTTAAAAAATTAAAATCAACAGGTAAGAATTAAATGATCTTAAAACTCAGTATAGGGTGTAATGATTTGTCTAATACACAGAGATGGCTGAATTGAATTTTAAAATATTGTACATGTTACATTCTATGAGGTTTTTGAAAACAAAAATTAAACCAGTAGCAGAGTGCATGTGGCTAGAGAAATGTTCTTGTAAAGATAGCCTAATTTGGTGCAATATAAATCTGTACAGAGATGATATAAAATGATAGTCCTTTTGCACTTTAATATATTGCTCATTGTATTATACTGCAGGTTCTTAGGAATAAAGGGGACAAACACTGAAATAGTTTTGGTCAAGTGTGTTGAAGAAAAACGCTTGTGAAGAACCCCAAAAAGTTCTATTGTAAAATAGTTGGTTTATAAAGAGAGAGAAAAAAAAAAAAACACAATTTAAACCATGATATTGGCGTAATGATTATTTGAGAACTGATGAATATTTGGAATTCAAATTACTGTTGAGTCTTTATATAACATGTTCAGAAAATAAAAATGAACAAAGGAAGAATTATGGGTATTAAGTTTGTCGTGGTTGTAAAAGGGGTACCAAACTATTGATTGTTCAAGTATTAGCTAGTTATATAGTTGAGGTAATTTTGGTAAAAAATACAGTTAAGATAAAAAGGTTTGAGCCACACACAAATTTGTTATAACTAGATTTTTGTGTTTATTTTTGAAGAGTTGAATTATTATATACTTTTAAATAAAAATTTGACATTGAATTATGTAGGTGTATTTCACGTAGAAAAACGTATTGAGCAGAAAAATAAAGCAACCTATTGTGAAGAGAAACTGAATAAGATCTGGATTAATTTTTTAAATTGCATTTTTTTATAGTTGCATATTTTTAGTCAAACCATGATATCATGACTTGAAAGAAAAATTCAATGCAAAATCCATTAAAGGTGGATGTAGTGTAAACTGAATTTACTGATATAAAGAAATGAACTTTTGATCTTAAAAAGAATTCAACCCCATGTTTTACAACTGGTTTTCAGAAAAGAATGGTTAAAAGGGGAAATTTTTAATATGCCTTTAGGAGAAAGTTCATGTTCTGTGGTGACATTCCTAATACTAATTGTGTACTGTACATAAAATTCTGAAAAAGTGTGCACATGAGAGAAAGAGTGAAACATTATTTTGAGGGTGGATGTTTTGTTTACTGAGGTTACTTACATCAATAGCTAAATCCATTGCCATGAACAAATTATTCATAGTAGTATAAATCGTTTCGAGAAGAAAAAGTTATTGAACAAAAAGACACTAATGGCTAAAAGAAAATGTTTCTGTTGATTAGATACATTTGCACATTTGGTGACTATTATTGCTGTTTTTAATAAAAAGTATGGTAGGGAAGGAAAAGTATAATTGAGTGGTTTTTGTGTTAAGAGTGATCTTGCTTATTGTGAGATATAAATATTTTCTCATTAAATGAATCCACTTACTTTGTAATTAGCTTCTACAGAAAGAAATATAAAAAAGTAAATGAAAATGTGTATATATGGGTACAGCTGACATTCTGAATATTGCATGCTTCTACATAGATAATTTTTGTACAAATTAGTTAAAAAAAAAAAAAACCACCACAAATCTAAAAGACACTTCTATACAAGCAAGTTTTGTACAAACTATGGTTTAAAAAATATATGCATATTATATAACAACAAATGTGAAAGACTGATTTCAAGTACTGATGTTACATAAATAGTGCATAAGCTTTAGCAGTTAAAAAAATCGAGTGGTTGGTATTAGTGAAATTCGCAAGATATATTGATAAGGTTTTTGTCATTCTTAAGTGTGTCTAAAGAGTTCCTTACATTAATCAATGGAGAAAATGATATGCTCTGAACTGATTTGACTAATTTGCAGTTTAAAATTTATTAAGTTTATAAAATTATGAAGTCTAATCCAGTGTAATATAATTTTGTAGTCTGGACATAGATGGGACATATAAAATATAATCTTTTTGCACTCTAATATATTGCAGGTTCTAAAAAATAAAAAGATAGAAATTCTAAGTGTGTTAAAAGAAATAGGCTTATTGAGGAACCCTCCAAAAAGTTTCATAGCAAGATAATGGTTATAAAGGATATTTCTTTAAAAGATTCAATTTAAACATGATGATTGGTATAGTGATAATTTGAGAAACTAACATTTGGAATTCAGAATTCTTAATGATCTTATAAAACAGGTTTACAGAACAAAAATGACCCAAGAAAAAAGAATGGATGTTTGATTTGGATGTAAAAGTAGTACTTAATCTATTAAAGCAATTTTGGTAAAAATATGGTTGTGAAGAAAAGGTTGAAGCTAAATTTATTGGAACTAGAATTTTGTGTTTATTCTTAAAGAGCTGAATAGTGTACATACACTTTTGAATAAAAGTTAACACTGATTTATTATATATTTGTATTTCATATAGAAAAAAAGGTTCAGCAGAGAAAAATATCCTGTTAAGAAAGTGAATGAAAACTGGATAAATTTTAAAAATTGTGTATTTTTTATGCTTGTAGTTTGAATCAAACCATGATTTGAAAGAAAAGGTTCAGTGCAAATCTGTTACATGCAGATGTAGTGTAAGCTGAAATTACTGATACAAAGAAATGAGTCTTTTGAATGAAAGGAATTACCATGTTTTACACCTGATTTTCTAAAAACAGATTAAGACAGAAAATTGTTTTTAGAAGAAAGTGTTGTTTTTGTGTTCTGGTGACATTTTGAATACTAATTTGAGTACTTATAAGCAAAATTCTTGAAAAAGTGATGAAAGAGTAAAGCCAGTGGCGGCCCGTCAGATGAGGCAAGTGAGGCGCCGCCTCACCTGAAATTCCGCAGAATGAGAAGTGAAAAAAAGAACAACTTCGGTCAGTAAAAAAGATATAAGAACTTTGCAGGATAAATGAAACACTGAAATTCACATTGTGATTCATGAATTAGGTTAAAGAAAGGCTTTCAAGAAGAGGAATGAATCATTATTTTTGCAAAGGAGCTGTACGTTTTAAGCGCTTAGAGGCGACCGGCTGAATCGTCTCGATGAGAAGCCGGTTTGGAAACTGGGGATCAGAGAAGAGCCCTACAGAGTGAACCCCCACCCCCACGGTCCGAAGTCTACCTAAGGAGGTGCCGGACTTCCAGTAAGAGAAACGAAATTTCTGAGGCGACCCTCCATTTCGCTTAAACTGGAATCGCATCTCTGCTGTTATTGGAGAATCCAAGGATTGTGTATCCAATGGGCGCGGGAAAATGAGCAGATGACCTTGGTAAAAATTGGTTTTACAGGCGATGGCGCCGTTCGCCTCTATTGCTTTGGAGTACGATGATTTCTGCGTAGCTTTAACTATTCGTCAGAGTGTATTTGAGTCTAACTTTTTGTAGTGTGTTTTCAATCCTCTCTTCTGCGGGTGTTGGCTAGTTCATAGTAATGTTGAGTTTTTCTTCTTTTTTATTTTGTTATTGTTACTAAACAGCATATTTTGATTTTGGTTGGAAAATATGAATGGCCCAACAAACGACGTGATTTGTGTTCTGGAAGAAATTCCTTTTAAACACTGGAAAGACTATGATAAAAGGGATGTTCTCATATCTGGAAGACCGACACCTATAATAAGTTCAATATCTAAAGATAAGAAGTGCGGCAAATCGTTTTTACGTCTTTCAATAAGTCATGGTACGAAAATTTCCCCTGGCTTTCTGGTAGCTATTACAAGCAAACTCTGTTTTGCTGGCCATGTTTACTTTTGAGCAATAAGAAAAATGTGTGGAATACAACGGGTTATTTTGATCTGAAAAACTTTTCTCGTAGTGCAAAATTGCACGAAAGCTCTAAAGAGCATATAACTACCCGCGTAGGTCTGAAACGAATGGAAAAAAATATAAACACTATTTCTGATATGCTCAAAGAAAATGCTGCTCTTCATAAAGCTAAGTTTAATGAAAAGGTCAGACTAAATAGGCTTTTTATGGAACGATTTAGTTGTCGTTCTAAGCAAGCAAGAACTGCCTTTTCGAGGACATGATGGATCTATTTCCTCATTAAATAAAGGTAATTTCAAGGAGATGTTCCGTTTGTTACTTCGTAGAAGCACCCCAGAATTAAGCATATTTTGAAGAAATACGAAGATTATTTTCTGGACAATCAAAACGATACAGAATGATTTACTGGAGTGTATTCATGAATATATAAACGAATGTGTTAAAAGCGAAATTAATGAGTCAACATTTTTCAGTGCAAGTTGATGATACAACTGATATTACTCAAAAATCACAGTGTTCAATAATTGTCAGATACATATTGGACTCAAATTGTGAAGTAGTTGAGCGCTTCCTTGGTTTTTATTATATCAGCACTGACAGGACTGCTGTGGCACTGTATGATCTGCTAGCTTCGGTTTTGGAGGAGTTTGATTTTAAATCAAAGTTAGTAGGCCAGTGTTATGATGGTGCAAGCGTTATGGCTGGAGAGTTGAGCAGTTTGCAGAAAAGAGTCAAGCTAGAAGCCCCGCAAGCTTTGTTTACCCACTGTTTCGCCCACCGCCTTAACCTTGTCCTACAACAGGGGTGCAAAAGTATTGTAAAATGTCGCATATATTTAGCACCTCAATCCAGCATGCCCTCATTTTTTCATAAATCTGCCAAGAGAACCCACGTAGCAGATTCAGTTGTTGGGAAACGGATTCCTCAAATAGCTGAAACACGTTGGGCATCACGTTCGCAAATTTTGCGTTTAATTGTAAGCGAATGAGGCAAACTAAAGAATGTGTTTGAAAACATAATGAATGACCCGGAATCAACGGCAGAATCAATCAACGGAGCCATAGGATATTTGAAAAATTTCACTAATTTTGAATTTGCTTTTTTATCACTGATTTTTGATGACATTTTTGGAATTACGGATGTACTGTTTGATGTTTTACAAAAAAAGACTTTAGATATCAGTTATTGCCAAAGACAAATTAAACAATGTTAATGAACGAATAAATAAAAAAGGAATGTAACCACTTATTTGAAACATTTCAGTGAAGCAATTAGTTTGAGTGGAGGTCCTAAATGTCGCCAAAAGAAACATTTGGCTGAAGAAGAAGTGGAAAACTATTACAAAATTTTGTTTTACGAAACCGTTGACAGCATAATAGTCCAAATAAATACCAGATTTGAAGATATGGGGAAGCTCGAGTTTCTGCAGCTAGTTGACAACTCAAAATACCATAGTAATTCAGAGTCATTTCCATCCAGTGCCCTTAACACTCTCAAAAAAAAATTATCTAAACATTTTTACAGACACACAATGACTAAAAAACGAATTAATTTTTTATATAATGATCACAACTTGGGGGAACTCAGTGTTCAGAAAACCTTGAAAACAATGAAAGAAAACGAGTTGAAAGATGTGTTACCAGAAGCCTACAAATTATTTTCTTTTGTATTGACACTGGCATCAACAAGTTCTTCTGCTGAAAGGAGTTTTTTCTTGTTTGAAGAGAATTAAGACTTACCTCCGTAATACAACGGCACAAGATCGTTTGTCTTCACTCGCTAAAATTTCAATCGAGAAAGAATTGCTGAACCATCTAATGTCCACTCAACCATTTTATGATCTGATCATAGACAAATTTGCAGCCAAAAAGGATCGCAGAATTGAACTTATTTATAAAACATAAACTGAAAGCATGCTGTTCGAGACCAAAGCAAATTAATATCGTATTCCTCTGTTTTTAATTCCAGGTTTAAATTACCTAATACTTTTTTAATATAGAAATGTGCTTCCTTAACTTGACTTCTCCTGTACATAGTTATCACGAGCCTGGTCTTCAGTTTGTGACCCGTGCTAAATGCACCTTCACTAATATGCCAATCGAACTGTGACTTTTATTCAAGCTCAAGAAACATTTCGTGAGAAAACAATTTCTATTCAAATGATTTACTTTGAATTTTTTAATAAGTGTATCTCCGACTGGCGTTGGGATGTGAGTGTAGCATTGACTAGCTAAAGAAACCGCACAAATTGCGTATTTTCGCTGAAGTGTATTACATAAAAGAATACAGGTGAAATATTTCTTTCTTTGTTGTAAAATTATCGAATAATTGTTTTCATAAAAATATTGTTGCAAAAGTAGCGTATATTACACACACACACACACACACACACATATATATAGTGGTATATGCACATTTTCCCTCTAAAATTTTTGGATTTTTTCGTGAAGAAAGATTCCCCACGCCGTGTTTCATATATTTCTGTAATTTTATTCCATTACTGTTGAATAATATTTGTATATAAGGGCTTAATGGCATGGGCTGAAGCCCTAAGGAATGGGATTTACAGCTGTTTATAACAAGGCGCCTACCGGGACCAATGGCTTAACGAGACTTCCGAATCTCAGCGGAATTTAATGATTCAGCCGACTCGAACCCAGGACTTCAAAGATATTCGATGGGTGATACTGCCTTTGAAATGAAACTTTTTTGAGGGGGAAGGGTTCTGCACTTCTGCTGTATAACTGTGTATAAGTACATGTAACAATTGGGGGGGCGCTTCGACAAATATTTTTCTATTGGTACGTACGCACATCTTGAACATTAATACAAAACGAAGCTAATTTAATAAAATGAAGAAAAATGCAATAAATTATAGTTGCTTTAATAAAAATTTAATAAAGCAACTTCTTTGGCCGCTTTACTTTCTCTTCTATTATCAAGAAATTACATTGATATTATGTATCAATGTAATTTATTTGTATTACATTGTAAGTTATGTAAAAATCAATCAATTTAAATAGGGAAATTATCTATAAAACGTACTTAGAAAAAGCTAACTGTCTCGCATACTTAGGGGGGTGCAAACCACGACCCCCTAGCTACGCCACTGATATGTATATATGTTCGTATAACGGTATACGAATTTATATATATTTCAATAACATATGTTTTACTGTTTTACATTTACATCAAGACCGTTCGCCTCACCAGCATTTTACACCACGAGCCGCCACTGAGTAAAGCAGATTCTTTTGTAGGTGGATATTTTTTTTACTGAGGTTACTTACATAAATATCTAAATCAATTGCCATGAAAAAAATTGTAGTAGTATAATTTGTTTTGACAAAAAAAGTACTGAACAAAGTAACTAATGGTTAAAAGAAAATGTTTCTGTTGACTATCCAATAATAGTGGTGACTATTATTGCTGTTTTTAATAAAAGCATGGTAGGAAAGAAAAGGTGTGATTATAAAATATATTATGAATGACTTTTGTGTCAAGAGTGATCTTGCTTACACAGAGAAGTAAATATTTTCACCTTAAGACAAATTCATTGATGTTGTAACTAGTTTCTTCGGAAAGGAATATATAAAAGGAATTTATGTAAAAGATGTGTATGGGTAGTGCTGGCATTCTGAATATTGTGAGTGGTTCTATATAAGTGAAATTTTTTGTACTCACTATACTTTTAAAAAAAATGCCAAATCTGAAAGCGAATATGTGTTAAGGTTCTAACCTTTCATAAATAGTGTAACATTTTTTAAAGGATATTAATGTTTCTCAAGTGAGAAAACTAAAAGGTGCTTGTATGGATGAAAGGAGTAAGGTGAAATTCTCTCAAATATCAGTGTTTGGTATAGTGATACATACATATCAGTAAGCTGTTCCCTGAGATTGAGGTTAGCTCCACAAAGAAATACAAACCACCAGATGAATTTTTAACTGACATACAAGATATATTGGTTTGCACTTGAAAATATAAAATATCGCTCATGGTATTTGATCAGGTTTTGGAAAAAAAAAGTTAGAGAAATGTGTTATGAAGAGGTCTAATTCAGTGTAATAGACATCCATATAAAAATGATACATAAAAAAATAATCCTTTTGCAATATATTATATTGCACAGTTGGTATTATATTACAGGTTCTAAAAAAAAAAGACATTGAAAAAGTTATAAGAAAAAGGTCTTGTGAATAATCAAAATGTTCCATGATGTGAGAATATGTGGGCTCAAAGAATAGGGGTTGAAAATAAATATAACTGAAATATTTTGGCATAGTGATCATATAAGTGATACATTTTTTGAATTTAAGAATTCTGCTTAAACAGGTGTTTACAAAAAATAATAAAAGGTAGTAGCATGGGTCTCTTAAGCATGTTATGGTTGTAAAAGATAAGAGTACCAAATCTGTTGATTGTTTGAATATTGGCTGGTTATTACTGAGGTAACTTTAGTAAAAAATATGGTTAAGAAGTTGAAATCTAATCTATTATCAGATTTTTGTGTTTATTCTAAAAGAACTAAATATTTTATACTTAAGAAGTTCACATTGAATTATATAGTTGAAATTCTGGTTAACCCAATCAAAATGAGTAGAATTGATTGATCACAATATATTGTAGATGACTTTGAGAAATATTACTCTTCATAATGTGCTACTGACAAAAACAAACCCACTTGATAAAGGAGTGTGTGCTATGAGAAATTTGTATGTTAATTGTTATATTAAGTGGAAATCCAAAAGGAGTAAAGGAAGAATGTAGTGTGTTTTAGTGCAGCATTATTAGAGTAAAATTATGATTAAAGCTGTTTCAGATGTTTTAAAGGAGATGTGTTCTATTGGAACAAGTTGGATGTCTTTTTGAAAAAACTGGGAAGTTGTTAGGGAGAAATGTTTTTTTTTAGACTTTGGGATGATTGTTACATTGTTGGGATTTTTTTTTTAAATATACCAAAAATCTGCAATACATATACCTTTTAGGATTCAGATCGTTAGTATTTCAAGCATTAATGTTACAAATAATGCAGAAATTATAATAAAGTAAATAAAAGAAATTACGAAAAGTTATTGGGGCATACACATAAAGAAAATTGTGATAAAATAAATATGTGAACTTATTTGGTAAATTTAAGTGCACCTCATTTGTCTATGAATTTATTAGTGCAGTGCTCTTTAGTAAATAACTCTTAAAGTGTTTTGCATGCAGGACATCACTAATGCTAAATGTGTTTTAACTGTTTCAGATAATTTATCTCTGCAATCTTCTCGTACACTTACAAGAAGTGAAATAAAATACAGTTGGCTCGTATTAGTGTTCAAAGGTAATTCAGGAAATTCTTTAATTTAAACCAATTTTAAGGGCAGCATGGGTTACAAATACTTTAAAAATAAAAAGTTTGTTATGAAAGTCTATATAGGTAACTGGGAGTAGAGCTGTATAAGCTTAAGATCCAGACATGAAGTTAAAGTTGAGCTAGTGTAGTCAGCTGTACATTTTTTTCAGCTAGTGTAGTAGTCAGCTGTTCCTTTTTTTTTTCAGCTAGTGTAGTAGTCAGCTGTAAACTTCTTTTGACTCTTTAAAATCTGAGTCAGTAAAGAATTTTGACAGGGGTGTAGGCATCATTTCCAGGAATAGGAAGAAAAAGGTGTTTGGAAAAAAATGTACATATTGATGTAAGATATTACAAAGAGGGGAAAAAGAGTTCCAAGAAAATTGTTATTGCAATAATGAGTAGCTGAAACTTAGGGGAGTTGTTCTTTATAACTTTCATGGATAAATTGTGTATTTGAGTAAGTTGGCAAAAGCATCATGATGCACTTAAGTTAGTCATGATAGATGATTCATTGACAGCCAGGCTAGAACCTTAAATCTCTAATTTGAGAATGTTACATCTCCCATTTTGTGTTACATTTTGTCATCTAAGTAAATCTCTTATTAGACTGAAGTATTTCTAGTATTTTAGTCAAACTGCATATGCTGTCATCTTCTTTGGTAATTAAAGGTTGAGAACTTCCTGAACCTTATGCTTATGTTTGCAAAGGCATATTGGAATTAAACTTTTATCACTGGCTAGCTGGTGTTTGATTTAATTGGTTCCTTACCACCAGTGAAGATTCATAAAAGGAAAACATGGACATGAAATGAAAATTGTGTAGAGATTTTTTTGAAGTTGTACTTAATTTATCCTGTACTGTCAGTGATGATCCATAAATTCAGGCATGAAATGAAAATTGCATATAAATTTTCATTATTACATGATCATCACTTGGAGTTGTACTTGATTTAGTTTGTCTGCTACAGTCAGTCAATGATGATCCACAAAGGGAAAATTTGGGGCATGAAATGAAACATTTGCATAATTTTTCATTATTACATGGGTCATCCTTTTGGAGTCATATTTAATAAACTGCAGAAATTATCCAGAGCCTCCAAAATTCATGTGGTTTGGTGGGTGAGGGTATCTGTGTCAGCATAAATAGCTTAGTGGTCTGCTTAGTTTCTAACAGCTGTGTTATCTTTCCATCAGTGGGTAATACAAACTTATGCACAGTAATAGTTAAGAGGGTTGATTATTGTGAGATTAAATATTTAGAATGTTTTTGCTGGCTGTATACAAGATCTTTTAAATAGTTTGGTTTGCTCTAATTTTCAAGGTTGTACTGCATTAGCTAAAGATAAATTTTCCTCTATGCTGGTTTGAGCTACATAATAAATTTTGTTGCATTTTAATGTTACTTTGAGTGAGAATATGCATATAAAACTCTTAAGTAGTTTGAATATTCAAGTATCACTCAAAGTTTTAATTATATAAGAAGCAGTGCAACAATGATAAGGAGCACTTAGTGTGTTTTGTAATTTAAATTGGTTGCATTTCAATTGACTTGTTGGGCTTACCATGTTGTTTGATTAATTTCAAGTGTTTTAGTAAATAGTTTCTACAGAAAGAGAAATATATTTTGCATGAATTCATAGTATTAAACATAATGCTTGATGGTTTAATTAAATTCTTTAAAGCGTTTAAAAGTGCAAAGCAAAATTTAGTGAGAATATAAAACTAGTAGTATAAGTTCTCATTGCTTGATTAGTAAAAACATGAAATATCAGCTTTCTGTTCATGTTTGAACAGTTTAGTATGTGTCCAAATAGTTTAGTAGATTGTATTGAACTCTTAAGCAAAACCTACTGGTAGAATGTGCAGTTTTAAAAGTTTTACTAAGGTGTAGAAAATTAGAAAAAGTGCATATCACAGATCACTGATTATCAACTTTGCTGTTTTATCCAATGTAGATATGATTCATCCGTTGCTGATTTATGAGGTAAAGCACAAGATAAAAGAACACAGTGAAAATTAAAAAGGTTCTTAAAAATTCAAGAACAACAAATCATATTTATCTCCTTGAAGAAAAAAAAAGTTTATTCACCATTGAAATGTACTATTAATATTCCTTAAGCTTTGATGAGAATTTAAATGCATAAATCAGATACCCCAGTCAAAGAAAACACATTACCCTCTTATCAGTATTGAGAAAATTATATTTTACAACAGTTTTTATAAAGGAATAACAGAATATAGAAAACTCTGCAGATGTAATGACGTGATATTGTATCTTGAATATGCAGTAGCTACCTCGAATGTGGTGTTTCTGAGCATCTAATAGAAGTTCTATAAATAAAGAAGAAATTACGTATCTCTGAAAACTCATTTGGCAACAGAATTATAAAAAACCTTTCGACATGACATTTAGCAATACTTTTCATTTAATAACAAAAAAAGGAATTTGATGGACCAATCGTGCATAAACAAAGTAATATGCTTTATCAATAGATCAAACCTGATCTGAAATATAAAATAAGACCTGTTCTTTTTTACACATAAATCTAATTAGAAGCTGAATTCACACAACTTGGTTTTTCACTGTAAAGCATCAGTTTTGTATTTGTGCCAAAAGTTAATTCAGCTGCTGACTCGAGCTAAGTAAAAGGCCTTTTATATGTAAAAAACAACTAGAAGTTTTAAAAAATCGAAATAAAATCTTTTGTATTCACCGCAAAATAAAAAATGTTATAAAAATAAAGAAAATCTAACTGAAACTTGTTTTTGTTTCTATGTATAAAATGACACAGATATGACCACGTTTTGAAAAATCAGTCTTTTGTATCATCAGAAATGGTGTAAAATATTTTTTTTTAAATGTAAGCATTTAAAAAATCATACTTCTGATAATTCAAAGTACGAGGAATACAGTTTTATAAAATGTAGATAAAACCTATGTATGATATTGAGCACAAACAGTGAAACAATGAAAGAATAACTGTTTTACATTTTTCTTTAATTTTAAAAAGGCAAAAGAAAGTGTTCCAAGTTAATAACATGTTAGTTCCTCATTTATTGGAAATATGTATTTTAAAAATGAAATGAGAATGAAACTGGATAGGAGTTTTTGCTCACCAAAAATCTCCCAGCAACTGCAATATAGATGGTTGCACTGTAGAAGTAGCATTTTATAGTGAACTAGCAAGCACTTCATAGCCATGTGACATGACAAAAGGCAGTTCTTCATATTTATGACTATAGCAATTAGGTTTTCTGTAGGGTGAAAAAGCATCTTTAATTTTGGTAATAGGTCCTAATAAAAACATTGTGATTTCATTTCTTGCAAAAAATTATTTTTGCAATGGATATAACTTTTGATTTTTACCATTGTTTCTAAATGACATTTGAAGATTGATGTCAAATGAATAGAGCTTTTAAAGTTTTATGAAGATAATGTAATGGTCTTATTCTGAAATCAAGAGTTTTTATGAATTTTCAAGCATTTGCTTTGTTTACAAAATATTTTTGGAATGCTATCATCTTGCTTAACAATGCCACTTTACCTTAACCAAGTCAAGAGGAAAAATTTTTGGTGATTGTGTATTGTTTTTAAACAAATCATGTTTTAACTTCACATTTAAAAAAATTAAAACATTTTAAGCAAAATCAATAACTACAACAAAAAATCTGAAAACAAACAAACTTTTTTTTTAGTTTATGAAATCAGTCTAATCATTTGTGCAGTTTCCATAGTCTTCAAACTAGTAATTTATAACTTACTAGTTGATGACTATGGATTAATAAATTACTATGAACCCCCAATGTATTAATATTGAAATCTGTGAAGTGTATGACAGATGGAGCATATGTCATAAAGTGATGTATTGCCATGGTCTGAAGTTAAGTGCTGCAGTAATTAAGAAATGCAATGGGAATGATGCATAATTAAGACTACTTATGGTGACAAGATCAGCAGACCAATTTGGTGATTCTGTGTCTACAGGAAATGCCAAAACAATGTGGTAGGAGGGTTGATTAACACATACCAAATTATTACAAACAGCAATTGGCTAGTAACTATAATTTATATGAAACTAAAATTGTTTTGCACTTTTTTAATAAGGAATGTTTATTTTTATCATAGCACATCAGCATGCAGAATTAAGTTAGTATGTAGTAGTTTTCAAAGTAATAATTTGATTTTTGCCTGTTATACAGAAATTCAAAGTATGATTTCTTGTGTATATTAATGGGATGATATACTCAGCTGTGAGAAGTTTTGTATGCTGGCTTTTCAGAAACTAATTCACTCAATCCTTTCAACATTACTACAATTTTCGAATTCTTCAGTTTGTCCCCCCCCCCCGAGTAATTGAAATTGTCACAAAATTCTCTTGCTATATTTATCTTTAAAGTATAAACTTCCCCACACTTTTTCACCTGCATTTGAATACATAATGAAATATTCATTAGCATGCTTTTATAATATAACTTTGCAGTTTTGTATCATCCCAAAACTCTAAGTAACATGGAACATTTCAAGGAGTAACTGTTTTACTGTCAAATTGTGAATGTATAATAATAAGAGTATGTTGGTAGTTTTGCACTTGCACAGGAACAACTGACATGTTAGTCCCTCAGTGAGATGAGTTCCAGTCAGTGTCTTGAATACAAATCAATATTTGATAATTCTGTTGTGTTGCATTTTCTTTTACTACATTTTGTGCTTAGTAATCTTTGGTAGTATTTCACCTTATTCCATAAAGCATCTTCAGCTTACCTGTTTGTAACTCACCTTGATCCAGCAATTAAAGTTCCTTTTGTCAGAATACATCCTATACTGTGTTTTATGTATTAAGTTTGGAATATTGATACTGGGCAGTGGCGTAGCCAGAGGGGGTGGTTCGGTGTTTGAACTCCCCTTCGAGGGTAGACTAAGCATGAATTTAAAGCAATATATTATGTGTATACGAGGCTTTCACCAATGAACCAAACCCATGACCCCCCCTTCCCCCACCCCTAATCTTAAGAAATGAACTAATGCACTGTACTAGGCAATAAGCCATGCAAGAAGTAATTTGTTTTAAGTCATTACATAGCTACATTTCTTTCAGAAATAGTTTGGTAGTTATCTTTCATGTGTACAGCAATGTTGCAGGGTTGTTTTTTTTTCAGTTTGTGATTTGAAAGCAGTTTTAATTTATAATGAATTTTGAAAGATTTTATTCTGTTAAAATTTTTACACAGTGAGTTTTTGTTGCTTGATATTTTAAAAGTGTGGACTAGGTAAAGCTTTATGGGGAGGAAGCGGAAGCTGTCGAAATACAAGCAATATTGTATTATGAATTACCTGTATAAGCGGGTTGTACAATGAAATCTTGTCTCACCAGTTGAGTTGGCTTCTGTTTATATAACACATATTCTTTGCACAGATTCACACATACAACAGACAGCATAAAGGCTCCTTGTTTCTTGAATACTGCTACATAATGATTACAGAATTTCAGAGCCACCAGTGGTCCTGTAAAAAGAACTTATAATCCTTATTGTAGGGAATGTAAATGACATACTGTTAGTGATTTGATTAAGATGGCAGTGATGAAAACCAGATGCATTTGTCTTAAAAACTGCAATTCAGCTTTCATAATTTTCTTGCCTTTTAGAATGTGTAATTGTTTAAAGTAAAAGGATGTGGCAGTTATAATTATCTTGCCATTTTTTTCAGTCTTCCTAATTTAAAATTTGTGTTCTTATTTCCTAATTTAAAATTCATGTTTTTATTTTCTAATTAAAAATTCATGTTCTCAGTATGTCTTTATTTCGTGTTTAAAATGTCACCATTCCCTTTCTAAGGGTGTATATTTTCTTTTATGGAATTTGATGTCATCAAAATTCAGAAAATCAGCTTTTTTATTTTGCTGTACAGAAAAATTAATCTATTATTGGTTTTATCTGCATTTCAGTTTAAGTTTTTTCTAATTTGTCTTGTCTTTGTATCGCATTTCTAATGAGATTGGAAAGACATCAAAATTTTAGTCTAGTCATAAAATGATTTGCAAATCACAAATTGTTTGTTTCATTTTTATGCATAGGATTTTCATAGATTCCTATCTTAAGGCTGTGTTACTGAGGATAACTGTAAGGAGAAAAAGCTGGGGAAAAAAAAGTCTCAAATTCAATATTGTGTTATCAAAATTTCTGCACTTTAGATTTTACCTGTGCAAGGTGCAGATGTTGAAGTGTTCTCTTTATGGTAAAGGTAGTTCTATTTCTTCTCATAATGGATGTGGATTTGGGATGGCTTTAAGGGGAAGGAGGAGGCCATCATAACTCAGTATCAGTTTCTGTGAGGAATTAACTTGGTCTCACCTGTGGAAAGCAGCTGTGCTTTCTTATGGACAGGTTCATAATCCATTCACTAAAGCTGCAGACATTGTTTGCCCTAAATGAAAGTGGCTATCATGTTATTTCTTCCCTTTGAAGGTGTGGACTTGGGATAGCTTTAAGGGGTGGAGGAGGCCCTCATTTCTTCTTCAATGGGTATGGAATTGGGATGGCTTTTAAGGGGAGGAGGAGGCCATCATTTCTTTCTCAGTAGGTGTGGAATTGGGATGGCTTTAAGGGGAGGAGGAGGCCATCATAAATCAAAACAGTAAAATAGTTTTTCTTTTCCTTTTTTTGTTGTCAGAAAATTCTTGTTTTGATTCAATACAGAAGGAAGTTAACCTTCTTTTCTTTTTATGAACTTGGGTTGTTTCCTTTCTTTAAGAGGTGTAGATTTGAGATGTGTTTAAAGGGAGGCTAGAGGAGACCATCAAAATACAAATGAGGGAAATGGTGTGCATGAAATAATAAATTTTTGGTTTATTTGTGGATTTATTTTATTATTTGTGGTATATTTTTTTTTATTTGTGCACTTTAGATTTTACCTGTGCAAGGTGGTTAGATGTTGAAGTGTTCTCTTTATGGTAAAGGTAGTTTTATTTCTTCTCATAATGGATGTGGATTTGGGATGGCTTTAAGGGGAAGGAGGAGGCCATCATAACTCAGTATCAGTTTCTGTGAGGAATTAACTTGGTCTCACCTGTGGAAAGCAGCTGTGCTTTCTTATGGACAGGTTCATAATCCATTCACTAGGGCTGCAGACATTGTTTGCCCTAAATGAAAGTGGCTATCATGTTATTTCTTCCCTTTGAAGGTGTGGACTTGGGATGGCTTTAAGGGGAGGAGGAGGCCATCATTTCTTTTTCAGTAGGTGTGGAATTGGGATGGCTTTATGGGGAGGAGGAGGCCATCATAAATCCAAACAGTAAAATATTTTTTTTGTTGTTGTCAGAAAATCCTTGTTTGGATTCAATACAGAAGGAACCTAACCTTCTTTTCTTTTTATGAACTTGGGTTGTTTCCTTTCTTTAAGAGGTGTAGATTTGAGATGTGTTTAAAGAGAGGCTAGAGGAGACCATCAAAATACAAATGAGTGAAATGGTGTGCATGAATTAATAAATTTTTGGTTTATTTGTGCATTTCTTAGTTTCTTCCCCTTCATAATTTTAAATAAAAGTAGCAGCCATACCAAAGTTAAAATGGAATTTTTAAGCTATTTATTCTCTTTTTTTAAAGGTTCCATTTTAACTACTTCTAAAAGGAAATCATATTTTTTTTCATGTGGATTTCGGATGGTTTACATACTGATACAAATGAAATACCCTCCTTTTCTCTTGGCCACCTTTAAGGTATTAACTGGAAGGTGTATGAATTTGGTTCTTAAAACAATTAAATGTAAAAATTTCATCCTTTTCAGGATGTCCTCTGACACATTTTTCTTTTTTTTAGTAACCTGTGGGTGTTCTGTATTTGTCCCTTATTTCTGAGTTATGTTGTGATGCTGTTTCTGTGTGTTCAGAAGCTTGATTTCATATTTCCTTCATTGTTGAATTCCATTAGTTTTAATTCATGCTACTGAATTATAAATTATTTAGATATATGGAATTCATATTGCAGAATTAATCATCTGTAAAGCCAAAGAACAAAGTCCCATCTCAATGTTGGTAAAATCTCTGTATCGATGATAACCCATCATTGAGTGTACATGATCACCAGCCTCTTACTGTTTGTTGGAAAAGAAAATGCCCCACATTCAACATGCCAAAATATTGTCAACAAGGGCACTGGTTGGTTACCTTGAACAGCTATTTCTGATTTGTTCTCTTCCTGGATGCGTTTTAAGACATACAGGAAGAGGACAAAATGAATCGAATGCTTTCTGTATTGGACAATGTACAGGCTTATTGACAACTTATATTATTTTTGACTAGCCTAAAAGAGGAGTAAATGATTAATTGTGTCATTAAAATTTGATATTTTTATTTTGTGCTTAAAAGGCATATTGAGGAGGAAATTATCTTCAAACTAATTTTAGAGGCATTACTGAATTGATTTCCTTTCTGAAAGTAAAATCTGCATGAATGATCAATATCCTCCTTATTTCTGGTGAACAAAGTCAAATAATACGAAACTATTTCAAAAGCAGGTCTGGATTGCCTGTTGATATCATATGCCCAAGTTTGGATTAGGGACTGAATTATTATAGTTTGCTGGTAAAAAGACAAGAAAGCAGGATTTTATTTTTTGGCTACAATGTTAATTGACTGTAGGTTTGTTTCTTCCCCCAACAATGGGTCAAATGTAAAAGTTTCAAGTGTCGCTGTATACTTGCAAATCATAGACCTTTTCAAGAGATGGTAATATGTTGTTAAATACAGTATCCTTTGGCTAATTGTTGGCTGTTAGCATATGATAATGATGTATTTTGGATCAGAAAATGTTAAATTTTTAGACTATCAAATACTTAATTTTCTGTGGGCATGCCTGCTGGAATAGTCATCAGTAGTTACGTTCTCTCAGTAGCGCATGTTAGATGATTTTTCTGATTTAGTTTGTTTAATGGGTTGGATCTTGACTTCTCAGGTATGCATTTATAAACTGTAACTCGTGTAATGCAGACATAATGCATTACATGAGTTACAGTTTATACATGTTTCCTCCACATGTTGTCATAATCACTTGACTGTTGCCTGATGTCTTACTGTGTATTATAAAAACTTGGTCTTCCTCCACTGTGAGAACTGAACTTTTGAATTCTGAATGTCCTCCTACATTGATTTCACAGACCCTTACAATATCCAAGCAGTTTCAGGTATTTTTGTTTCTATTAAAGGACAAAAAAAAAAAAAAAGCCATAGAAATAATGGCATAAATTGAAGGTCTTGTGTTCTTTTTTTCTT
The DNA here is from genome assembly GCA_039090855.1 of Macrothele yani. Lineage (NCBI taxonomy): Eukaryota > Metazoa > Arthropoda > Arachnida > Araneae > Macrothelidae > Macrothele > Macrothele yani. The sequence goes on from CM076991.1 coordinate 85,794,112, forward strand.
TTCAGATTCTTGGGTAATAATACTAAGCTCTTTTTCTATCTTAATTTCACTAACAAACAGAAAATGGCATGGCAGCAGATCTTTAATACCTCTTGTCAAAAGAAGAGAATATTTCAGCCAAACAAAATTTATTACAGTTGTAAAGTCGTTAAGCCTGCATTGGAAAGATCTTAAAAAGTCATTAATCAAGAACAAGTATCAAAAATGACACTTGCAAAGTCCTCCAAGCAAGCTAGTGAGTGATAAGGAACCAGAAATGTTGGAAACATTTTTAAAAGCACATATGATGAAGTATATTTCAATCTCGTGTAAAAGCCTAGTTTTGTCATTTAAGCTGATTTTTGTTAATTTTGTATGCTTTCTTGGAAAGGGGAAGGAGATGTCTTTCTAATTCAAGATTTCAGGTGGGACTTAAAATCAGTGCAGGATATTTAAACTTACGGTAATGGACAGCAGTGGTCCCACATGGATTATGTTAATATATGTTTACTCTGTTTCTGGGTTCCATTTTATCACTGTGTCCTCTTGTGGGAAACACTGCAAAATGTAACTTGTATTTTATTAAATGTACTTGTGATGTAGCTTAATAAAACAGTTAAATTACATCAGAAAAATAAGGCTGTTCTACATTTTTGCCCTCATTGCTATTTGTTTTTGTTTTTATCAAAATGTTAAATTATATCACTCCAGTGGAAGATCTAGGTATTTGTATGTAGCTTTGTGGAAAGTTCTGGATAATTGTCATGAGTTATGGTAATTGTCATCATACAATAATGTGCAGTCCTTTACACAGGCATCAAAACAACTATCTGGATAGCACGCAATGTCAAATTTTCCTTCTAGTTGATTAAGTTAAATTTTGATACTGCAGAATACATGTCTTTAATGTTTAAACTATTTAAATGAAATGATGTTAACAGCATTAAAATAAATTTACAGTTTTCTTGGTAATAAAAATGGATTTGATACAACAATGAAGATTATATTGTCAGAGCCAGCAGAATGAAATTTCCTGGGGCACATTAGTGTTCTGTGGGAAGAAGGGCAGTACAATTATATATAGCCAGAAATACATTACTTGTATGTATTCTCCTTTAGAGAAATTTACAGAAAAAGCATTAACAGGTATGTTTTTTTTGTTTTTTTTAAAGTGTGTAAACGGAACAAAATTTAAGATTTTGGCAACTCACTAATTTATTCCTGCAAGAGGAAGTTAGTATTTTTAGTGACTGATAATTTTTTCTTTTTTGTTCTTTTAAGAGTCACCTTTTTAAAGCCTTATTTTTTTTTATGTGTGTCTAATATGTCACCTGTACGTTTTCTTTAGGGAAATTTACATGCTAAATGTTTGCTGGGATTCAGCTTAAAAATTGTATTTGCGAGATCAGTTTGAAATATTGTCTTCATGTTTTAGATTTAAAGGTGTAAGTAAGTGAAGTTTTGACAAACAATTTGAAATGCACCCCATGTAGTGGTACGTTAAAATCTAAGATGAAATCCCTAAGGACTAGAACTATTTTCTGTTTTAGACATATTTCAGTTTAATACAGGTGCATCCATGGAAGCCATTGAAATGTAAACATTTGAATTTTTATCATGCTAATAACAGATTCCACATGACACTAACTTTCTTTTTTTTTTTTTTTTTTTTTGGGTGGATAATTTTTGACTTCTGTATCCAAATTGAGAATGCTCTTCTTTGGCATCATAGCAAGAGACAAATGAATGAACACAACTCAACAACAAGCAAGGGCTCTGAATGATCATCACAATAAAAAAATGTCAAAGAATTAAACGAGTCTTGTTGTCCTTATCGAAGTCCTTAAAAAGTGCATAATTTTTTTTAGGGTGCTTTAAGTCCTTAATTTATGTTAGAAATTCTCCAAAGTGCTTAAAAGGTACTTAACTTTTTTCCTAACTGCCTGTGGGAAATACAGAAGTTGCAATGTAGTTAGTGCATACAGGTTTTACTGCTGGTCTGCTGTGTTGATGATGACACTGTGTGGTGTCGGCAGAAAGCCTGTAAGAAAGCATGTAGCAGGAGGAGCTCTCATCAGTGACCCATTGTGAACTAACTTGACTTTGACTTAACAATTCAAGCCATGAAAAAATTATGTCCAATATCCAAATCTAACTGCAGTCTTATGATTTACATTCTTTTTGTTGCATATGTGATTATTCTCTCATGAAAACTGATTTGACCAGCGGAACTGAAAAATTGCGTAAAGTCTTAACTTATTGCATCCACAACTTAAATTATATGCAACAATATTGCAAGCTTCATCAATAAGCTTTAATTTGTATAGTTAAGTCATGTGTAAAAGTATATTTGTGTGTGTCATTTCCACATGTGCAATTTGCAAGGTCCTTAAAAAGAATTGTAGAGTCCTTAAGAAGTACTTATATGTTTTAGGAGAAAATGAGTGGGAACCTTGTAATAGTTTGCAGTGACTAGTGAAATTTAAACCTAGAAAGTGGCATCTCTGCTGAAACACTAATGCAACTTCTAGGGCATTGTTTAACTGTATCCAAAGTACATTACAAATGCTTTGTGGTCCCTTTTAATTCTGCTTGCAACAGTTCATTTTTATTTTACTGTGCTAAGAGTTAATGCAATCATCCACTGAAATTATTGTTGTTAGAGCTCGGACTTTTAGTACTAATGCAGTCATTCCAAACCTAGAGTTTGTGAACCAGCTGAGGTCATGAGAATATTGAGTTACAAATGCCTCAAGTGAAATGAAAAGATGCACATGTTTCTGCTAAATGGAGCATCTATAAACCAAAGAGTACAAGTTCTTTAGTGAGATTAATTTCATAGTTTTATAAAGGTCAGGCAGCATGTGGGATGACGCAGCATGCAAATGAGCAGACACCGAGCAACCATCTTTCTTATATGTATTATATTTATTTGTGCAGTTATGTTTTGCATTATAGTGATAGCAAGGATACTGAATAAGTACCATGAAAAAAATGTTGTCACTGAGTAAGTTTGACTTCAAATCTTGGGTTGTAGACAAAAGAAAAATCAGAAACCACTGTACTACAGGTATGGATTTCGCTGAGGTATGAAGAATGTGCTTAATTTATGTGTTTCTAATTATTCCTGTTACATGGAGCCAGCCAGCATTCTATATGATAGTACACAGTTTCAAATGTGTAACATTGCATAATAGTAGGAACTTAATTTGAAAACTAAAACACTGCAGGATTTTTTTTTTATATCACATGCTTGCAGTTAGTTGGTAAATTCCTTACACTTCTAAAACAATCCATATTGGCATCAGATAAAAATTGTAAATGTTACGTGATCTTGTATATTGTTTTTTTTTTCCTTCCATAAAATGGCACAAAAAAAACAAAAAACTTTCAACATGGGACAAGCATCTACAACATTTCTTTTAATAGTGTAAAATTTACACAACAGTTCAAGCCGAACTTTCACACTCCACCACAAGGCTTCATCTGCGCTAGATTATAAAAAAAAATATATCTAGATTAATTTTACCGCATTAAAGGAAATGTTGCAGTTTATAAATGGTAGAGTTTTGAGTAATGGGCAATCATGTTACATTGCAGTTCTCAGAACTGGTTGTTTCTGATTGCAGTTTTATGAATTTGATGCTTTTGCAACTTAGTAAGGAATTTTGGCAGTACCAAAGCATACTGTTCTTCCCTAAGAAAAAAGAGAACTGGTTAGTGTGTGCACATAGGCGGGACTGTAATGTGATCTACTGGCTTGATTCTGTCGTGTAGTCTGTACCATTTCATACTTTAATGGGCTCAGAATATATGCACTGCTTCTTTCCTGAGCCTAAGACAAACCGGGGATAGTCAACTAACTGAGCAGGTCAGTGATATGATTCATATCAATCTGTTATGGGTGAAAATGGTTCTTTAAGTGAATTTTCAGGTTATTCTAAATGCTGATTTTTTTTTTGTCTTTCTCCTTTCCATGTAGTGTACAGTTTTTTTTTTTTTTTTTAAGAAATTACTTATTTTTGTAAGTTTAGGTGGCAATGAAATAAGAGGTAAGTAATTTTTTGTACTGAAAAAAAAAATCTATACCTTTCTGCTGTACTCAGACTTAAGTTGCTTGATTTTAAGTGATTTTCTCTTGTCTTGTTCAAACATGAACACACGTGAATATTATTCATAACACATTTCTGGGTAGTTGAAGTACAGAACAAATAGAGTGAGATATATTATGTTTTGGTTCTAATGTTCGGAAAGGTTTGTCTGACAAATGACCGAAAAAAATAAACATATGTCAGATCACTCATGTTTTGATTTGCACTAAACAGTACATTGTATCTCTAGTTTAATACATCATACAGTTATTCCACATTTCTGGGTAATTAGAGTAAACTCTTGTAAAAACAACATAATGACTGTTGCCAATTTTTATGGTGTTGCATCTGTGGTACCATTAACAGCAACTGTGTCCACATAGCAACATTTTGTTTGCTAGTTGTGCAGATTGTAATTTCACAAGCTATTCTAAAGATTGACCAGTTTTTTTGTGTCTTTGTGAGCAGTACATCACTGGATTTCATTGTCTTGGACCATGTAAGTTGGTTGGTTGGCAATATCTTGAACCCACATTGCACTGAATAGGGTCTACTGATCAGGGAGAAGGCTGCAATGACATTAACATGCAGGTAGTACCTAAGTATTTCTGAATGAAGCAGTTAATAAATAACTCTGTTATTGGTATAATAAATGCCAGTGAAGGGTATGTTCATGGTGTGTTTGTGATTTTTAATAAAATGACTTCTATATCTGGTTTATTGGCATTATTCAAATAAAAAACGAATTGCCACGTACATTTGACTATTCATTGTTCTTCAAAAGTGGTGCACATGCTGGTTCCGTTTCTCTCATGTTTCCAGATCTGGCCTAGAAGCACTTGCAGTGCTTTTATGTGAATAGTAAAATAAGTGCAAAAATGTGTCTTAGTTTGTTTGACCTATGTCAGTTGCTCTGAATAATGTGTCTTAAGTTTGACCTGCTGGCACAATGTCAAGAATAAAATTCACCAGTGTCTCTTTCATTGGTGAATTTTTATTCTTGACATTGCAGACAGAACTTTGTTCTTTCCAATTCTTCAGGAGGGAAAAACCACAGATGAAGTTAAAGGCATCTCAGTTAAGTATCGGTAGTTCTTTCACCTTCTCTTTCCTCTTGGTGTTTCTTCTTTTTCAGACATTTTATTTTTTAAGGCCTGAATACCAACTCTTTAGCCCATAATTTAAGTGAATTTCTTAATTTAAATGTAGTTGTATAGTTTTAGAAATTTAATAATAATTATATTACATTAAAATAGTTTTCCTAAGGGTTCTTTTGTGCATAGCAGAATTCAAAAATTGTGTCATCACTAAATGTAATTTCTGCTTCAAAAAATAAGTTAACCAGATTATTTGTACTCAATATTTTTACTTGTTTAACACAAGTAATTTGTTAGTAATTTGTTGTAAACTTCTAATAGTAATTTCCTGTGACACTGTTAGACTACAGGTTCATTTCATAACAAAGGATTAGAAACTCTTCATGAATGCCAGGGTCTTAACCATAAACAAAAATAAAATTCAATTTTTTAAAACCATTGTTTTAACTAGAAATGTCAGCCATACACACAGGTAGCTATTCAAAATGATAAATCTTAATATTAAAGTGAACTGAAAGTTGAATGTTTCATATTAAATAATTATTTCAAACATCTGAAATGCTTTTGCTGATTTTTTTAAAAAAGATATATCAAAATCTTAAGTACATATTTTGAGGAGTTGGTCTTTACAGTAACCAACTGGCCAGCCCCATGAGTGAGTAGGGAACTTAAATGGTCGAAACTCGCAATGATTGGGGTCCTCCCCTGATGACCTCTTGTTTGATGCTGATGCCACAGTTGGGTTATATCCTGATGAAACCACTACATAATGAATGGGGTTGTTCCCTTGTCATCTACAGCACAGCTGGTGTAGTGGTTCAAGTTCATGACTGTCAACTTATGGCAAATGCTGTGTAGTTCAAAATTTCTAGGTCTAAAAATCCCAAAAACTTGAAAAATTTAACCATGTAGTCTTTTGAAGTTTACTCATTAGATATGATCTGAATGGGTAAGGCATACAAAGATGCAGAGCCTAACTTCCGGACCGAAGGTTTTGAAGTAAATGTTGGAGTTGACCGAAGTCAAATTCAGTCGGAATGAGTAACGATAAGAAGAACCATGAAAGTGGAACGACTTGCTCCCCAAACCAAGTGCGTGATGTAAATGAAGGAAGTGCGGGTTCCTAGATAATGGTTCGGTAAGCAGCGGATCCTTTTGTGGCTGTAGAGCCTGCAAGTTGTTTTAAATGCTAAATAGCATCTTTTTTTTTTTAAATTGTTCTTAAACATCATTTATCTTTATTTGCTGCAAATTTTAAAATTTCAAGGAATAGTTTTTTTCTTTGTAGTATTTTTTACTGTGTTCCCCATTTTGTTCTTTTTTCATGTCTTTAAAATCTGTATAATAATAAGTCTTACAGAAGACTTGAGGAGGTACGTAAAAAAGAAAAAAATTCTGAATCCTTGTAAGATTTGCAAATGATCCTAATTGATGGAAGAGATTAAGAATTTCTGGTGCCCAGTTTTGGTAAGCGCTACAAAACTTGTCTCCAAATCTTTATTTCAAAATTACTTTAATTTAGTTTAAGAACTCATTTTATTGTTGAGCCTCTTTTGTGTATATTGAGGGTTTTAAAAGCTGAACAATATATTTTGAGCATGAGCACACCTTTTAAAGTTGCAGCGTGTCTTAATATGTGCAGTTTTTCCCGCTGTCTATTTCACTAGGTGCATGTTCAAAGCAGTTAAATGAGAAAACACTGAAACTTAAGTCTGTTACTTTATCGTGGAATGATTCGAGCATTCTGGTAAGAACTTTGTCTGATTATAAGCCCCCAGTTTTACATGGGAATACAATTTATTTGCATGAATAGATATTAGTGAATGCCAAAAAAAGCATTTTGATTTTTATTTCCTATGGAAATAGATATTTATTTTAGATTATGCAATTTAAGTTGCCTGTCACTATTTTATAAATAGGTGCATTTGAAGAACTAAACTGTGTGGCAAAGCCATGAAACAAATTATGTGCAATGCTATGTTTAAAGAATGTGCCTTTTTGCTATTTTATTCATTGTTAAAGTTTTAATGTGACTATGGAAATTCAAAATAACAGCATATTATATGTGCTTTAATTTCTCGTCAGCCATTGTCCTTTTCCTTGTAATGTGTATGCTTCCCCTCCCCCATTTATTTTTTATAGCATATTGAGATTTGAAACTTTCTAAACAAATTAAGATTTTTTGCTAAGTGTCATGACTAAAAAGACTTAGTGCTGTAATCTGCACACACAAGTGAAGCAGTGCTTGTTTGAAGTGCAAATATTTATTTTAAGAAATTTATTTCAAGCATCAAATTGCTTGCTTATGTTTTACATGTCTTTCTGTAGTTTGTTTCACCCATTTTATTTTAGAAGCACTGCACTGTGGTGTATGTACAGTTATATTGAGAATAGCAGTTTTCCTAATGAGAGCAATACATCAATAAGCCTAAATCCAAAATTTCTATAAATTTTAGGTATAGGTTTATTTAATAGTGAGTAATGTTAATGAGAAATCAAAGTCTATTGTACTAAGGAAAAACAATTTAAATAGTATAAAAGATAAAAAAACAACTACAGCTTTCTTTTCTTTTTTTACTTGTCAGAATTGACCTGTTATAACATAGCTGTCATTTTGTGCTAAACAAGAGGAAGAGTAGACAGAAAAATCAACATTTTGGCTAAAATATGTTTGTTGATTACTGACAATATTTTCTCTGAAATTTTCAAGGCATTAAGCATAACATTTTAGCTAATAGATTGATTGCTGACAGCTTTTTTCTCTGAAAATTTTCAAAGTGTTAAGCATGACATTTTAGCTAATAGCTCTGTTGATTGCTGACAGTTTTTTCTCTGAAAATTTTCAAAGCGTTAAGCATAACATTTTAGCTAATAGCTGTGTTGATTGCTGACAGTTTTTTTCTGAAAAATTTCAAAGCATTAAGTGTAAAAGGTATTGATTTAATACTTGTTACGGGATTTAGTACATGGCATAGTAGTCTCCCTTCAGTGAGTTTTTTTGCCATCTGGCACAAAAGGTATGTTTTGCAACTAAAATCACCAATATTAAATTAACTTTGTTAAAGTTAAAGGCCAGTGAGAAATTTCATTGTTCTATTGAAAGTTTCTGAATATAGAAACCTAAATAAAACAAAAGATGTCAAAAAGATAAGTTTTTTTTTTTTTTCATTAACACATTTATCAGCCACTAATGTCCTGTACTGAATGCTGCTGCAAAGTAAGTTAGAGCAAAGTTGCACGTCGTGGTTCATTTAACATGATTTACTTGAAAAAAATATTATAATAGAGCAAATAGTAAATATTTGAAATTAATTTTCAGTGAAAATTTACTGAAACTTAGTTTTCATATACGTAATTTCTAAAAAAAAAAATCGCCTTTTTTAAGTAATTTGCATTGTTTTTTAAACATAAAGCATTCAAATGTTTAATTAGCTTCTGTGCTAGTGCTATTTGCCGTTGCGTGTTTTTTTTTTCAAATATATTTACAGGAAAATACGCCTGGTTGAGTCCAGAAAGCTGCAGAAAAATGCAGTGTAATTGGTCTAGATATGGAATGCCTCAGATCAAAAGGGGTCTCCCTCGTGTGAAACATTACGGTAACTACTGTAGTAGTTATAAAGTAGATAACTGTCGATGTCTTGTTTATTGTTTTTTTTGCAGGATTAAGAATTTCCAAAGCGGCTCAGTTTAGAACAAATGGGAAGGCATAGTTCTTACGGTAGATTATGAAACGTATTCAGAGGTTCGTGTGCGAGTAGATATCCCTTTTTCTGGTAAGGAAAATATTTTCCAAAAATTAAAGCATATTAGATCTGTTAAAGATAACATGTGCCTTTGAACTTGCCGAATATTTTGCAGATAGCACCCGTTTTTGACTTACACGTGTCAAATCGTTTGCGGTCACCACTGTCAAGGAGTCGGAAGTTTTAAAGAATTCAGGTATACTGAAATAAGTAAGAAATTTTCATGATCTATTGAATTTCATTCTCCGACATTGAAGTAAAAAGATGTGATGAAAGTAATAAAATATATTTTTACATAATTGGGATTTATAGACCATGTCAAAATTGTCATATTGGGGAGTTGGGTGTGGTTGTATAATCCTTACCAACTGACCAGCCCCAAGAGCGAGTAGGGAGGTTAAATGGCCGAAACTCGCTACGACTGGGGTGTTCTCCTGATGACCTTCGCTGCTTAACTAATTGCATTTCTCAGCAGAACGAAATATTAAAGTGTGACTAGAATTGCACAGTCCAAAATTATCAGCAAAAGCAAATATTTCAGTGTGAGCCTAATTTATAGGTAAATTCTATTATTTGATTAAACCAGTGTGTTGTTATAAGTAATTTTAAAATAGCTTATTTTAAAATAATGTGTGTAATTTTCTTTGTTATAATTTTGATCTCCAATCTCATTAATTTTATGTAATTTATTAATATTGAGTTTATTCTGAAGCATGTAATGCTGTGTAACAAGACTTCTTAGGTTATCAGTTCCTTAGTAGCCCACTGAAAGTTTTTTTTTTCATAATGCATAATGGTAACTTATTTCCATAGCTTAATATGTCCAAGATTAGCCGCAATTTTTCATTCAATTTTTCATTCGTGCTTTTCCAATTTTTACCATATCTCTGTTTGTATGAGAGAGGAATAAAACACTGTTCTTGCGTCACAAATAGTTTTGAAATGATCATTCTGTATTTTACCTTTGCCTTTCATAACTTTGGACCATCTAGTTTCCTCATATTGTCAATTTGTAAAGTTCATGGGGTTGTTTAAATTTTCTTAATTCACCAAATATTGACAGTTCTTTTGTTTTCTGTAATAGATCAGTAGATTTTCGTGTTAATTGCATTTGACTTATTAAATGTTTGAATTATGTGGCGTGCACATGAGAGAGAGAGATAAATGACCTTCATTTTGAATGGGTTAGAAAGCAAAACTTGAATTTGATTACTAGTTTTATTTCTACTGTTGAATTCAGCTTTATTGCAAAACTTATGTTATGTGCTATGTGAAAGACAAAATTAAGATTTCTTTGTTCCATTTGGAAACCTTTACTGTTTCTTTATTCTGGTTTGATGATGTGCTTTGTGAAAGATTAAAAGCTGAACAGTTCTTTTTCTTTGGTATTCATTTGTTATAGTATGCATTGGTGACTTCTGATTTCTTTGCAATATAATAAAATTGTACATATATTTTGTTCAGTCATGCTTTTCCATCCAAATTCAAAGCCTCTCATAATTTGTACTTGTAAAATGTTTGTTTCATATGACAGTTCTATTGATTCAGGATTGTTTTGCCTCAAAATAATCTCAGGTTCTGCAATATCTGTAGATTGATTTTTTTTTCTTTTGTACAATTTATCACTTAACATTTAAAGTTTAGGTGATGCTAGATTTGAATCAGTTCTGAAGAAAAATTTCACCATTTTGTGGAGAATTCACTATTACATTCAGTAATAAACTTGGATGCTGAAGGGAAGTATTTTGTCCATTATTGTTGTCTACGTAGTTAAATTTGGAAAATCTTGTAAATAACTCTTGCAGTGGAAAGTTAAAAATATTCCTTAACTTTTCATTGGATCCTCCCATCTTTATTTTTTCAATAGAGTAGAAATTTTGTTTGGTTCTAAAAAATAAAACAAACAAACCTCTCTGCCTTTTCCTATCCTAGGCCATGTGATAGATATTTTTTCTGTGCACATGACTCTTGATTTTTACAGATACAATTGTTTAACAACTCAGCAGGTGTTTTCCCCAATGTCATTTGAAGTGGGTATTGAAAACCTTAAACCAGATGGATTTGGAAAAAGCTCTGATGATGTGGGATTGGTAAATGTGCTGTTACTTCTACAATACTCAGGCAGACCAGAACTTTTTGCATCAAGTTCCATGGACACAGATACTTACAACAATGTATTCAACTTTTAAAATATTGTAATCTAATTTCTCAGCTGGTTGAATTTGATAAGGATCTCATGCACTGGAAATAGCAAGAAATCTCTAATGAGCATAATACTTCATAGGGAATTAGCACTTGACGGAGGACATGTTGGGGAATTTGTTATGTGAAGAAGACATGTGAAAAATGTTCCATTTGTATTTCAAGATAACATATAATCTAGACTTACTTTTTAACAATGGAAATGTAACTGTCATAGCTAAAAAGAAAGTGTTATGACTACAATCAGCAGAATACAAAGAAAAGTAGTGATTTGTATGTAGAGGTAAATCGATCAAAGAAATTGAAGTGACACACAAATGTCAATGTAACTTCAATATTCTGCAGAATTAACTATGTAGAAATTGTACAAATCAACCAATAAAAATATAAAATCACAATACTTAACGTATGTGTTTCATTTGTCCCATGTGTGAAATAATTTTTTTTTTTTTCCACGTGTTCGTAAATTTATGTTGGCATGTAAACACATTTACACTGTTGAGGGGAAATTACTTGGGTTGTGGAAAATGTGGGAAACAAAAGTATGACCGTGAATAGTAAAAGTTATTTAATTATACAAAATATTTAATAGAAAAAATCATGGAAAAATTTATATGTTAAGAAATGTGAACTGCTAAGATTGCTCATAAATCAAACAAAATAGTTTTTGCAAGCAAGCACAAGCTACAGCTTACTTGCCAATAAGTGGGTATTCTTATCTGAAACAAGATTTTATTGAAGAATTGGAACATTGCAAGTTCTAAAGAAATTTCACACATAACTGGTGTATGCATGAGAAAAATTTTTAAATTGCATAATAAAAATCAGGATTTACTCAAACTATGCAGATTTATTTTATTTGGTGGGAAACAGACTGAATTACTACATCAAAATCCTTTATTACATGCTTTTGACTGGTCATTAAACAAAATGCTGATTTAAATTTGCCTTTTATTTGTTAAAAGCATAAGCTCAAAGTAAATACTATGTGACTGTGTTCCAAGTTTTCCAGACAAGCATAAAAGATAGTAAAAGAAGAGCTTCCTCAAGAAGAACAGTAGTTATTAGTTGATGCACATTTAGGGTATGAGAGATACTTGGAAAGTACGGTTGAACCCACATGTATAATACGAAGCTTGCATAATACGAAGTTCCACATAGATCCATTGACCTTTTGAAATGTTCACTCTTGGTATTTTAATCGCATATTACTAACAATATTTTTTGGAAAAATGGCGTATATCAAAGTTCATGGTAATCAGCAAACTATTAAATAAGTAGCACTCTTCCAGCTTTTACCCCTTCTTCTTACATCAGAAAATTGGGAATTAAGTGCTGTTCACGGTGGTGGTGTGAACAGCACTTAATGAGCAGCACATTTTTTTCCAGCACTTAATGAACAGCACATTTTTGTCTTCATGCAAAGTGACTTTACCAGGTCAGTTTGCATGAAGACAAAAATGTTTTGAGTTATTTTCTTACTAACCCCCCCCCCCAATTTGCCACACAATGTTATGACCAAATGTCTTTTATGACCACCCTTTGCCACCTTCAGTCATGTATTAGAGGTATTTTGAAAACAAAACTGCTGTCATGATGAATACAAAACAAGCAATAATTGGCTATTTTTTTTTTTTTTGACGTAATTTGCAAAAAAGCAAATCAACAGGTAAAATTAAAAATTAGTCAGTGGTTACAAATTTTAAATACATTGCTCCACTTTTTATCACAGATGCTCAGTTGGGTCCAAATCCATGGAATGAGGGGGGGCTTCAAAGACTGCAAACTGATTGGGAATGCTTGTCCAACTAGACTTTTGCCAAATATGAACATCTGGCACAGGAAATGGATAGCCATGAATGAATATGTAGGTTGTTAGCAATTATAGTCTTGTATGATGGTGGTACATACATACATATATATCACTAAGCTGTTCTCTGAGATTCAGAGGTTAGCTCCAAAAAGAAATACAAACTTCCAGATATTTTTACTTATTGTTGTCGTATCAAACTTCTCCATTTACAGCGATCTTGACATACAACTCGTGCTTCACTGATATCCATTACATGCCGTACCCAAGATCTTTTATACTTCATACTCGTAATCTTTTTCTCATGCAGACACTCCTGAATCTGATCCACCCATGTCTTCCTTGGCCTTCCTTTCCTGCCACTTGGGCTGAAAAGATTTTCTTAGTAAGCATTTCATCACTCATTCTTTCAACATGGCCAAACCACCGAAGCATATTTGTCTCCACCTTGCTTAACAACATTTTGCTGCACATCACACAACTGCAATACATCTTCATTCCTCACACAATCAGATCGTGTCTTGCCACAAACCCCATGTGAGTAACTCATTTCTCCAGCACACAAACATCTCCTATGTTTCTTCCGCAGTACCCAGGTTTCACTGCCATACATCAGAGTAGGAACAATTACTGTTTCATACACAGCCATGCGGGACTCTCTAGAGAACCCATCATTCCTGTGAAAACCTCCCAGAGCAGCTATGACTTTCAAAGAAAAATTCACTCGCCTACTGATTTCACCATCCAACTTGTTCTCTCTGTCAAACATGCTTCTTAAATACACAAACTCACTCACCTGGTCAATCACAGTGCCATTTATACTTACATTACATTCAGTGCTACCCATTCCTCTCTCAAACACCATAACTTTGGTTTTTCCCTAATTTATACTCAGTTTCAATATCATGCAAACTTCGTACATCCGAGCCAACATACTCTGCAACTCACTTTTGCTCTCTGCCAACAGGACAGTGTCATCAGCATACAGCAATCTGCACACACGGATATCACCAAGACATAAACCACTATTATCTATTTTGGCCTCACGCATGCATGCGTCCGTAAATACACTGACGGGGGAAAAAAAATCCCAACACCAAGAAGGGGTTTTGTTAAATAAACGACAGTTGGTAGGCAGTGAGAGTACATATGTAAGATGACGTCTATGCAAATTTCGTGCTCGGCCCTATACGAGTGGCGCTAGTAGTGCCCTCGAAACATGCAAAGCAGGTCTGCTGTAAATACGCGCTGTAACGTTCGTGAGCGTTGAGATTCGACGTAGGGTGTTGATGATCTTAAAAAAAAAAAAAAACCTACAAAATTCAAGAATGCCTTTAAGAAGACTAAGAACCCATTATCAACAGCTCACGGAGTTTGAACGAGGTCGTGTAATAGGGCTACGAAAAGGTGGATTTTAGTTCCGCAATATTGCAGAACGACTTGGCAGGAATGTAGCCACTGTGCATGATTGTTGGCAGTGGTGGTCAAGGGAAGGTACTGCCTCAAGAAGACCGGGTTCCGGCCCGCCACGTGGCACTAATGTGAGGGAAGACCGCCGTGTACGGCGTATGGCCGTGGCGCATCGTACCGCGTCTGCGGCAGCAATTCGAGCTGCAGTTGCCACCACAGTGACACAACAAACTGTTAGAAATCGGTTACTTGAAGGACAGCTCCAAGCCAGACGCCCTGTAGCGTGCATTCCACTTACTCCAAACCACTGCCGTTTGCGACGTCAGTGGTGTCAAGCTAGAGCTCATTGGAGGACGGAGTGGAGATCTGTTGTGTTTTCTGACGAAAGCCGGTTCTGCCTGGGTGTCAGTGATGGCCGTGTGTTGGTTAGGAGGCCAGGTGAGCGCCTGCAACCAACCTGTCTGCGGCCGAGACACACTGGACCTACACCTTGAGTTATGGTCTGGGGAGCAATTTCCTATGGCAGCAGGAGCACTCTTGTGGTTATCCCACGCACCCTGATGGCACAGTTGTACGTCGGCCTGGTGATTCAACCTGTTGTGCTGCCATTCATGAACAGCATTCCAGGGGGTGTTTTCCAACAGCATAACGCTCTTCCGCATACCGCTGTTGTAACCCAACATGCTCTACAGAGTGTCTACATGTTGCCGTGGCCTGCTAGATCACCAGATCTTTCACCAATCGAGCACATATGGGACATCATTGGACGACAACATCAGTGTCACCCTCAACCAGCATTAACCGTCCTGTATTGACCGACCAAGTGCAACAGGCATGGAACTTCATCCCACAAACTGACATCCAGCACCTGTATGACACAATGCATGAACGTTTGCGTGTGCTTGCATTCAACATTCTGGCGGTTACACTGGTTATTAATGTACCAGCATTTCACATTTAAAATGGCTGTTCTTGCGCTTACAATTAGCTGTGATCTTGAAACCTTAATTGATTAAATATGTTACCTATACAAATGTATTGCCGCCATTTCATTCCTCTACAACTATTTTTTCGTGGTGTTGGGATTTTTTTTCCGTCAGTGTATATTAAACAGTTATGGTGACATTACACAACCTTGTCTAACTCCTGCACCAATGGAAAATCATTTTGATTAATCACCATTCACACGTATGCAAGCTCTACTACCAGCCTATATGGTTTTTACGCTATTAAGTAGATTCCCAGTAACACCATATTCATTCAATACCTTCCACAAAAGTGTCCTATTGACTCGGTCGTAAGCTTTCTCTAAATCTATGAAGGCAGTAAAAACTTTCTCCCCAACAGCCAGATACTTTTCAATCATCATGCGTAATGCAAAAATCTGGTTAGTGCAGCTTTTACCAGGCATAAAACCACTCTGAACATCCCACACTTTCAGTGATGTAAGACCCCGTACTTTTTCAATAACAACCTTACCAAACACTTTCCCTGGCACACTCAGTAGGCTAATACCACGATAGTTCTTGCATTCAATCTGATCACCTTTTCCCTTATACAGGGAACAATAATAGCATCCTTCCAATCCCGAGGGACCAATCCTAACTCCCAGCACAACTGGCAAATTTCAGTTAACCAGTCAATTATAGAGTCACTACCATATTTCAACATCTCTGCAGTTATGCCATCAACTCCTTGAGCCTTACCATTCTGAAGAGATTTTAGAGCTTTACACACTTCTTCTCTTGAGATCCCTCATTGTGACATCATCTGCGTCTGTCTCAGAATCATTTTTCCTTTCCTGATCTAATAACTCACAGAAGTATTCACCCTATCTGTCACTTAACTCATTGAGCTCCCATATAATTTCCCCAATCTCATTCTTCACACAACTTTGTTTCCCCTACACAACTTACAACTTTGTTTCCCCTATTTTTCCCGAGTCTCGTGTACTTCCAGAAGGACTTTCTATCTTTCCAAAAGGCCAGTTCATGCCTTTCCACTTTCTCCTTCCTATCTTTTTTGCCTTACTGTGGCGAACCAGCTTAGCAGCTTCACGCTTCTTACAGCGATATTCATCCACAGAGACTCTACCTTGCTACATCCCCTAATAGGCTTCCTTCTTTTTCTTTACTGCCTCATCAATCTCACTATTCCACCAAGCATCACCTCTATTGTTACCCACTATTGTGGTGCCACAGACTTCTTTAGCAGCAGTGACAACACAGTTCTTAAAACATTTCCACTTCTTTTCTACATCCCTCTCCTTCAGTCGTTCTCTGAGTAAGTCAGAATAACGCTGATGATCTTCAAGGAGCCTGTCAACCTTTATTCTTTCTATCCTGGATCTATTTCTTTTCCTCCAACCAACATTAAGTTTCACTCATGACACTACCAAGTAATGATCAGAACCAACATCCACACCTTTCATCACACGGGTGGTCTTGATAAATCCAAGAGGCCCCACAGTGGCTCATGTAAGCATTCCAAAGAACTTGCACCACCTCTACTGGCCTGAAACACCCCAACTTGCCACTTGGTGTGCATGGGCACACTGTACACCACAGATGCACCTTCTTGTTCGCATATACTGTAATTGGAACGTTGATTTGTTGGACTAAGCTACCCATCTATAATTTTCCACAGTCCAGTGGTAATGTTCCTTCAGCAGTCAAATAGCCCAGTGATTTGCTCTTAATGAGGATATTCAGTGCAAGTGTCATTGTATGTCAAACGGAACATTCTTTGCACAAATTTTTGTAGGAGGAGTCGTTTGTGTGCTGGAGAAATGCATTAAGTACAGGGGGTTTGTGGCAAGACACATTATGATTGTGTGAGTAATGAAGATATGTTGCAGTTGTGTAATGTGAAGCAAAATGTTGTTAGCAAGGTGGAGACTAATATGCTTTGGCGATTTGACCATGTTGAAAGAATGAGTGATGAGGTGTGTACTAACAAAATCTTTTTAGCCCAAGTGGTAGGAAGGAAGGCCAAGGAAGTCACAAGAGAATCAGATTCAGGAGTGTCTGCATAAGAAAAAGATTATGAGTATGCATTATAGAAGGTCCTGTGTAAGTTTTATAATGGATGTCAGTGAAGCCCAAGTTGTGTGTCAAGATCGCTGTAAATGGAGAAGTTTGACATGGCAACAGTAAGTAAAAATTATCTGGTAGTTTGTATTTCTTTGTGGAGCTAACCTCTGAATCTCAGAGAACAGCTTAGTGATGATGTCCCATCGTTGAATGCAGTTATACTTTTCACCATGTGTGTGGTAAACACATGATGCAGTAAGTACATGGGACTTTCCTATGCAACAGGTAAATGTGTTGCATAGGAAAATCCTAGACATTCTCCAGTTGATAAGGTGTAACATTCCCATCTTACTGCTACTACCCATCCTGGATCAAACTTGCACAGGTTGCCATGTTTACCTATCATCAGTCATGGGTACAGGGATACAGGGTGTTTCACATGGACAGATCATTGTAGCCAGGTTCATGGATGAATGTGGTGTGTATAATAAATTGTACTTTCAGTGTAGTTCACTGTATTAAGGTTTTCCATGATACTTGTGTACTGCTTAAATTTTGCTCTTCACAGTCTACTTTTTCCTAATGCTTATAATACAAAGGTTTTTGGACGGAAAACTTTCTAGGAAGCGGAGATTTTTGTGTGGTTGTCAGCCATAATTGAGAGGGGGTGGGGGAGATCTTTTGTAAATTGCTGAATGTTTGAAAACTGTACTCATAATGAATACATGATCTATAAGAAATTTAGAATGTTCAAGAACTCGTGATCTTAAAAAAACCCTACAAAATTCAAAAATGCATAATCAGTTAATACACTAAATCTTGGAATATTCTAAACTAAATTTAAGCACTTTCCTTTGAAAGGAATGGAAAAAAAAAGACATAACTATTAAAACTTAGTATGGAGGCTTTTGAACTGAATCTTTCAATGAGCATATGGAATCACTGATTCTATAAATTTAGTAAATGTGAAACTTTGGAAACTTTTGAATTCTCTTATTTCTCATTTCATGGTTTGGTTACCACCAAGAGTTCAAAATTCAAAACACTTCCATTAAGTAAGAAAGGTACTTAAACATTAAAAGTATGAACACCATACATATGAGTATGATGCAAATAAGTAGTATGCAGCACAGTAAAAAATATATATATATATATATATATATACACACACATACACACGCTAGAGAACTCATAAGACAAGGCAGATACTTCAAGAGTGTGTTTCTGAGTAAGCAGCACAAGATTCAGCGTGGGTTCAGGATTCAATCTATGTCCATCAAGGTTTGCAAAATTCAATATGTTGAGGTTCAAAGGAATGTGCACATAGTTTTTCATCTGGATTGCAGGCGATAGATAAATTGGACACTTAAAGCAAAGTGAGCTGAGCTATGGGAGCTCCAGATGAAGAATATCAAAGGTAGAAATTATAATTATAAATGACTTTGTTTGCAAATTATTGCAGCATAAGCACAAAGAGGTTGTTGTACTTGCTGAATACCCGAAGTAGAGTAATCATTTGCAGTGGGACTTGTCCTAGAGGCTAACTGATGGAGACAGTGAAACACTCTCAGTGAAACACTCTGAGTAGATGTTAAATGATTGGGCATTTGGACTTAAATGTGGATGTTATCAGAGCAGTTTCCCATCTCTAATTTAGGGCCACTGTTCCGGGAAAAGGAAAGTGCACAAAGCAGTATCAGACACACATGCCACCCATGTGTCACTCTGGCCAATGTTGGATGAATCGTCAGAAACCAGTGATTTGAACTCTATGAAGTCTTGATTCCACACATCAGTTGAAAAGTACTTGGTATGCAGTTTGAAAGCTTCCATACTAAATTACAGTGTCCATAGTCTTTCCCACATTACAAAAATTAATATAAAAAATGCATTAAAGGTACAAGAAGAGGGATTGCACGACAATGATGGTGCATGAGTAAAATTTATTTTCAGTGTCACTATACCTCCACATGGGCGTCATTTGTGGCCCGGAGGACATCTAAGCGATATTCGATTTCATCCCATGTTTTGTTTAACATCTCGGAAGAGACGGAACCAATGAAGTCCGTTCTTTTTAACGTCTTGACATTCAGAACACTGCTAGAATAAAAACTTGGTCTATCACATAACTCCACAGGAAAAAGTCTAGAGGTTATGTCATGTGACAGGTTTTGTCTGTCTGGAAATGTGGCATTCAGGAACTCTCAAACCATTATTGACCAATGTGGTGTGGCACCGTCTTGTTAGAAAATGACCGAAGGTTGGAGTGCATGCAACTGAGGTGGTACAAAAAGTTTCAGCATGTCCAGGTACTAGTTACATGTAAAAAAGAAGGGTTTGGCCGCCCCGGTGGCGCAGTGGTCTAAGGCGTTGGCCTATGATCATTCTTCCGAAGGGGTGCGGGTTCGAATCCCGGTCAGGCATGGATGTTGTGTTTGTCTTACGGCACTGGCTCTCTCCCTTCCCTGGAACCAGTGACCCTAAATTAGGGACGGGCGACTGTTTATTATAGCCCATTGAGTTGCGCACGATGGTCGTTAAACCTCCAATCAAAAAAAAAAAAAAGAAGGGTTCGATAATGTCCTGCACCAGGCCTCCCCGCACCATACGTTCACTTTCAGGCTAGCCCTCTTGTTTGATAACAGAAAATCCTCAGATTCACACATTGTGCCTATTTACTCTACCAGAGATATGGAATGTGACTATATCTGAGAAACGGACATGGTGGATATAATCACTATCATAAGCTATGCGTTGCAACATCTCCATTGCAAAGCCAGTCAGGCTGAAGAATTTGAATGATCTGTACCTTAAAAGCATACAGATGAAGTTTGTGTAAAAATTTGTGAAACATGGCACGGGGAATCCCAGTTAGCAGTGAAGCACGGCAAATGGATTTCATGGGGCATTGCAGAAATGT
Source organism: Macrothele yani (assembly GCA_039090855.1). Classification (NCBI taxonomy): domain Eukaryota; kingdom Metazoa; phylum Arthropoda; class Arachnida; order Araneae; family Macrothelidae; genus Macrothele; species Macrothele yani. Next base: position 85,814,396 of record CM076991.1, read on the forward strand.
CTCCTGAATAGCTGCAGCTGTCTATTGTGTAACCAGGTGGTCTGCCTGCTCAGAGGAGATCACCAACACTACCTGCCACTTTAAACTTTTCATACCAAGCTTTTTTAGTCCAGTGGTGATCATTTGTACTCTTTTCTGAAATTACGCTGGACAGTAACTGCCGATTTGTTCTCTTGGAACTACAACACGCTCGCAGCTTTTTTTTTTGCACAGAAGCCATTATTGATGAAATGCTCCTCTTATTCAGCAGTAGCGCTCACCTAAAGAACAGAAGGGGAAAACAAAAACAAAAAATGTTGAGTCTGTTATGTTGGCAACCATTTTATTTTAACTTACATAGATTTTTATATATTTTTTTATTTCTTTTGTAATGTAGGAAGGACTTTACGGACACCCTGTATATTTTATGTATCACAAGCATGATTTACCTGTTTACATATTAGTATTGCTACACATTTAGTTCATGGGGTATGGAACACATTCTGTTAAAATGAATAAAACATTTAATAGAAATATCTGATGTCACCCTTCTGGCAAACCTGCAAATTATATCTCCTGGAGTGAGAATTCTACCTCTCTTAATTCACCAGTGTTGCTGTTGTAATGCACACTGTAGTTCATTATTCTGAATAAACATCGTGAGTGTGTTAGTTGCGGCATCTGCTTTCTTCAGGAAATGTACACATCACTAAGCTGTTCTGAGATTTAGAGGCTAGCTCCTCAAAGAATGCTCATCTGCCAGATTAAGATCCATAACGGACGGTACTGTATTTTATTTAAACTTTTCAGGTATCAAAGGTCTTCATTTACAACGATCTTTGCACTCAACTAGAACTTCACTGACATCAAGTCTTGCACAAGAAATTTTGTACTTCATACTAATTTTCTTTTTCACATGCAGGCATTCCTGAATATGGCGTTCCCGTTGTTGCCTTAGGCTGAATAAATTCTGTTAGTTAGCGTCTCACTACTCATTCTTTTAACATAGCCGAAACACCTAAGAATATTTATAACTAACATTTTGCTTGATATTGCACATCAGCAACATATATTCATGTGATCAGACTGTACCTTGCCACCCCCTCCCCCATAAGTAATGCATCTCTTGCGGTACCAAGGTTTTGCTGCTGTACGTCAGAGTAGGAACAATTTTATACAGTCATTTTGTGATGTTTTTGAGAGCCTATCTGTTACTATGAAATCCTCCTAAAGCAACTACGAATCCACTCTCCTAATAATATTTCACCATCTAAGCTGTTTTTCTCTGTCAAGCATGCTTTCTAAATATACAAATTCATTTGTTCTGTCTCTGCTATTTAAACTGGTCTTGCACTCAGTACTAAAAGTTCCTTGTTCAAAAACCATAACTTGGTTGTTGTTTGTTTCCTTATTCAGTTTGAATTTCATACAAACTTCATATATTCGAGACAATGTGCTCTGCCGTTTGCTTTTGTTCTGCCAACAGGACTGTGTCATCAGCATACTACAATCTGCACACTGAATATTATTGTCTATTATGGCATCGTGCATGCACACGTCCGTAAATTTATTGAACAGCCATGGTAACATTATATAACTTTGCCTGGCACCTGCACCAATAGAAACCCATTTCAATTAAACACTATTTACTTCTACATCTGCTCTACTGCCAGCATACATAGATTTCCCCACTATAAAGCAGATTACCATAATCATATCATTCAAGATCTGCAGAAGTATCCTGTTTACTTGGTCATAAACTTCCTCTAAATCTACAAAAGCGTAAATAACTTTCTTACCAACAGACAGATTCCTTTCAATCATCAAAAATTTGGTTAGTGTAGCCCTTATACCAGGCGTAAAACCACTACGCATATTCCACACCTCAGATGTAAGACCTTGTACATCAGAGAATGTGTGGGATGTGCAGTGGTATAAGCACTGGTTTCTGATCATTAATCTCTGATCTATCCGGGTTTGAATCCCAGTGATGCATAGATATTGTTTGTCTTACAGCACTGGCTCTCTTCCTTCCCTGGATCCAGTGGCCCTAAAGTAGGTATGGAAGACTTCATAGCTCAGTGAGTTGCTCATGGTGGTCGTTAAACCCCCATTCAAAAAAAGAAAAAAACATTGTTTTGGGTGGTTTTACTGCTGGTAAGGCTGTACTAACCAAATTTTTTGCATTAGGTATGACAATTGAAAAGTATCAGTGTACATGATGTTAATTTACTGTATTTTTCTGTGTATAAGACAATATTTTTTCCCAAAATTTTTAGGCCAAAAATTGGGGGTCGTCTTACACACGGGGGGGGGGGGTTAACCGGTTGAGAGAACCTGCGGTGAAACTGCCTGTATCTCTTATTCCCTCTCCCCACTATGACTTACAAGCAGTTATTTCTGGTAGTCTTGCAGGTCAGCTACAGCCTCTAGCTGTTTCCATCAACAAGCTCTTCAAAGCCCTGATGAAAGAAGAATGGAATAAATGGATGCAAGAAGCAGGTAATAATTTGACACCGACAGGGAGATAACTATTACTGAGGTCTACAACTGGGTCCTTAACTCATGGAGTGGAGTCAAGCAAGAAGTGGTTGTGAAGTCATTCAAAAAATGTGGAATCAGCAATGCCATGGATGGAACAGGATGATCTAATACACTGCTGGCCACCCAAAATGCAACACCAAGAAGGACGAGATAACAATGCCAGATTTACTGGACACATAACAGATACAAAGATGAAACGATTGAGCTTACAAGAAATGTGGAATCAGCAATGCCATGGATGGAACAGGATGATCTAATACACTGCTGGCCACCCAAAATGCAACACCAAGAAGGACGAGATAACAATGCCAGATTTACTGGACACATAACAGATACAAAGATGAAACGATTGAGCTTACAGGCCCGTGCGACTTGCGGAACACGCAGACATCAATAGTTCCCATGGCTGGCAATAATGGCCGCGGCATCGAACGAAAGAGGCTTTAGATGTGGGCATGGGGTATGTCGGTCCAGACTGCTTCCACACGCTGCCACAGTTCATCAGGCGTAGCTGCGGGTGGTGGTTGCTGATCAGCGACCAGACGTGTTCGATGGGTGACATATTGGGAGAACAGGTGGGCCACGGCAGCTGTGACACCTAGTGGGTCATGAAGAATTGTTGCGCGCCACATGCGGGCGCTCATTGGCCTGTTGAAACGTGGCCGCTGACAGGTCCTGTAGGTAAGGGAGGACTACAAGCTCCAAATCGTAGGAGATGTGGCGGTGGCTGTTAAGTGCACGGTCGACTCGTACCAGAGGGGTGCGGGTGTCATGTCCAATTGCACCCTAAACCATAACAATGGACCGGTATGGTGATGTATAATGCAGGAGTCATTCAGTCTCTCGCCGCGGTGCCGCCACTCGCAGATCCGACCATCGTGGTGTTGCAGGCAGAAGCGGGATTCGTCAGAGAAGACAATGTCGTGCCATTCCGTAGTCCAGGTGCGGCGTTCAACAGCCCACTGCCGCCGCACTCGCCGGTGGTGTAACGTCAATGGTAATCGGAGCAATGGGCGCCATGCGATAAGTCCCCGCTCCTGCAGACGACGTCGAACGGTACGTGCTGACACAGGTTGTTACGCAACACACCCTAATTCCAGCACTAACGTTCGTGATGTGGCGGTGCGAGCCGCCAATGCCCGCCGCACAACATGGCGGTTCTCTCGTTCGGTGGGTGGCTGCGGCAATCGCTCCTGCACCCACCGAATCTGTACTCACCTCACTGTGGCTGGATGTTGTCCCACACTGGCGGCGATGTCTCGGTACGATAAACTGCTGTTGCGATAAGCCACTATTCGTCCTCTGTTGAACTCCGAAACGTGCTGGAATGGCTGCTGTATTCTGCGACGAGGCATCAGGAAGCTTCCCACGCACAGGTCCGGCAGCACAACACACTTCCACTACTTAACCCTGCCTTCTGTGCACCTTTCTTATAGTGCTTCTCAGTGGCGTGCTGGGCGTACATGATTTGCAAAATGCCCTGCAATGCTAATAGTTTGCATGTCCTCTCGCGGGCGACGCATGCTGCGAATTTCAGGCCAATCGGATGCTTCCTTCTTGGTGTTGCATTTTGGGTGGCCAGCAGTGTATATATAGACAGTGACCAGACGACAGCAGTGATGCAGTTGAGGTTGAAAAAAAGAGATGTGTCTGGAACTAATAGTGCTGAAGAAAGTGATGCATAATTTCATAGTTTGTATCTTAAAAATATTACCTAATTTCTAAATATAAATTTCCAAACTTCTCTATTTTATATATTACCACAGACTTTGTCTGTGATGTTACCTAATTTCTAAATGTACTTCAATGGTATTACCTAATTTCTAAAAAAATATTAAATGTCCTTTTTTTTTTTTGTCATAAAAATACTAATTTCTTAATTTTCGGTTCAAAAAAGTAGGGGTCGTCTTATACACAGAAAAATATGGTATATTTGTCTTTCATATGAGCTGAAAAACCATACAATCCAGCACACACACAAAATATATGGGGGGGGGGGGGAGTGCAACAAATATTGTCATATGGGCCACATGAAAGTCAAAGCCAGCTCTACTCCCAAGACTTGGCTCCTTGGTGTAAGTGGCAGAGGAAGTCTGTTAAGCATTTGATGTACTCTGTTCCCATTGCTTTTCTATCAGCATTCTTCCACTAGGACGTCCTGTGTGTGCCAATTTCTATACCCCCATTCCAGGACAGTGTGCAGTAGATTTTCTGTGCCTCGTTAACATGGGGTTTTATTAAATCTTTACTTGTTAAAAGTGATCATCTTAGCTTTTCTTTCCCTCATTAAAGTACAGGAATATCATTAAATTTTGTTTGTTAAAAACGATCAAATTAGCTTTGAATTAACATTGTTCCAAACTAAAGTTTACATTTTGCTTGTTAAATCTGGGATCTCACTGTATACGGGTTCATTATAAACGGCTTCTCTACTGTACTTGCAGAAATGGGTGAAAAAATGGAGCTATTTTGTTAGGCATCTTTAATTCGTGCAACAAATTTTGCAATATTAAGTTTTAGGAGGAGTGGAATGTAATAGTTGCCACATGCACAATAAGCCATACTTAAAAACTAAAGAAAGTTTGCAAGATCAAAACCAGTGAGAACTGCATTGAGAGCTAACAAGGGAGAGGGAGGGGAGAAGCATATATATAAATCCAGAGGCACACACTTGCCTTATTAAAACAAAACAACAACAAAAAAGAATTACATCTAGTGAGACAATATCAAAGCTACAGAAGAAGCAATATCATATAATCAAGTTGGGCATCTCTAAGGTACTGTTCTTCAGAAAGCTACTTCATAGCCATATATTAAAGATGGACAACATAAGCAAGACACCATTAGTTATTTAATTTTTTTGGTTAAAGAAGGTTGTGCAGATGATGGTAATGAAGTTTGGAATATTTTGAAGCAGAGGATAGTTGGTTATTAACCTTTTCTTTGCAGAAGTGAAGGCTTTAGAATAACAATTCGGAAAGTTAACCCCCTCCCATTTTTGGCTGAGTTGTATAAATTATGCCAATGAATTAAATAGTGTATGTCACTCTGCAAGCATTAAAAAACAAAAAGGAATAAAATCCAAAATGAGAGGGAAACATGCTTTGCATATGGCAACCCAGAATCATGAGCTACACTATCTACCAACAAGTAATTAGACACCTGTGATAGCAAAGGAAAACGAAGTTTATTCACCTTCAATAGTTGGAGCCGCGACAGCCGGACCCTCCGAGGCATACTCTCAACCAGGCGTTGTATGACGGCTAGCAGTATTTTCTTTCACTCGGCTCGGAGAAGACAGGTCAGTTCCTTCACCGATTTCGGACGGTGGGGGCATCCCTTAAGTCGACGCTCCAACTCGTCCCAGAGGTGCTCGATAGGGTTTAGGTCCGGGCTCTGCGCAGGCCAGTCCATTCGATTAACCCCATTCTCACCATACCAAGCCATGGTGGACCTCGCAACATGACAGGTGGCATTGTCATCCTGAAAGTAACATGGGTCCATCCCGTAAAACTGCCACAACATAGGAAGTGCATGGTCATCCAAAATGGTGCAGTAAGTCTCGGCTTGAGTCTACCAGGAATTGCGACCAAGGGACCCGTGCCATACCAGGAGAAACATCCCCATAGCATAATTCCACCGCCGCCGAACTTCACAGTTGGCACAATACATTCCGGCAGGAGGCATTCTCCAGGCAGATGCCAAACCCAGACCCTGCCATCCAAACGGTAGAGGGTGAACCTTGATTCATCGCTCCAGAGAACCTGTTTTCACTGTTCAACGGTCCACTGTCGACGTTCTTTGCACCACGTTAGCCGAGCAGCGCTATTGGACTTGGTGATCAAAGGCTTGTGGGCGGCAGCACGTCCATGATAACTGAGCAGATGGGCTTCCTTGCGGATGGTATTTATCGAAAGAACACTCCAGGATGCCTGTTGAAACTCCTCGCGGATGTGGCCCATCGATTTAGTGCGGTTCTTCTGAATTTCTCTGGCCAGCACCCGTCGGTCTCTACTCCCAGTTTTGTGGGTCTGCCAGGTCGGGGCACATTCAGACAGCCACCTCTCATCTTCCACGTGCCAATTACGTAGGCCTCTGTCAATTTTGGGTACTTCAACTTGCTGGATATGTCACGTATGGATCGGCCATTTCTGTGATACCCGACAATTACACCTTTCTCGAAATCAAAGAGCTCCGAACTACGGGGCATCTTGCATGCGACTGGTTGCGTTGTTGTTTTCCACACGATATTTAACGGCGGCGGCCGTGACGTGTGTCAGGACCGCAGATATCGCCGATTGCCAATTACTTGTTGGTAGATAGTGTACATGTAGTTATCAGAAAAATGTAATGAATGACAAAGCCAACTGTTGAGAGATCAGTGGAAGGCCTATTTAGTTGGCATGAAAAAACGAAGGGGTAATGAGGAGTTTCCTTGGTTTGTAGTTTTGGAAGTCACACTGAGCCATTGATCCCAGACCACCAGGTAGCATAAGTGGTGCTCAGGAATTAACAACTAGTTAGCTGTTGGGTGTTTGGTAGGAGAATTCTTTGGTCAATGCAACGCAAGAACAGTAAGATGAGTAAATGTACTGTAAAATAACTGCAAATAAACAATTGGTTATTTCAGCATCAAGTAGAAGGAAATTCATATTGCATGATTACCAAAGTCATGTTGACACAAAACTACGGTGGAATCTGCTTTAAACAAAAAATTACTCCTGATGGAAAAGTCTTTACTTACAGAGTCTTGTTTCATAGCAGTGGAAATAGGAATGCTGCAGCATCATGTTTGTAAATTGGATCTTAGATACATAGCTGTCCCCCCCCCTAAATGATGTTTAATGCCCATAGTTATAATTCTGACTGACCACTTCCATCATTCCCGTGAACAGTTGGGCTGAATTATAACTGTGACATTAAAATACACATTTAAATATTGTGATTACAGAATGTGCACTGTTTTGTGCTGGTTTATACTAGTACATACTGAGGGTTCTAGCAGTCCTTATAAATTCTTAAATGGTGCTCACTTTTTTTTTAGTGTGCATAAAAGTCCTTATTTGTTGCCAAAAATTACTTTAGAAGTTCTTATTTTTTTAACTGGCTATGTTGATGACAACATTGTGTGATGTCAGCTGAAAGCCCTTGGGAGAGTATATGGTAGTGTGAGATAAGTAATTCAATGAAAAAGTGTAGGACCATGTGCTTATTACAACAGATCCCACCCAACAAGCCCCACCATCTCTTGGTACTGATATTTCACTTTTGGAATTTCCTTTTTTCATGAATTCAAGTGGCAAGTATTCAGTTGTACCATGAGAAAATAAAGTACAAAACTAAAGTCTTGAGCATGTAATTTTGACTTTGGTTTTGCAATTTAAACCATGAGGTGATTATCTGCAAAATTCAAAGCTGGAACTTGTAACTTTAACTAGTTTTATGATTACATACACTTAATTGCATATGTGATTATTCTCCCCAATGGGAAAACTGATTTGACCTGCAGCACCGTCTTTTAAATTCTATGAATTCTAACTTATTAAACCCTACGGACTTGAGTTATATGGGAAAATATTGCAAGCTTCATCAGCATACTTCAGTTCGTAAAGTTGAATGTAAAAGTACATTTCTGCACATCATTGTTGCATATGCAATTAGTAAGGTCCTTAAAAAAATTTTGAGGGGTGCTTATAAGCTCTTAAAAAGTGCCTATTTTTTGTGAGAGAAAAAGAGTGGAAACCCTGATACTGAATGTATAAAGTACTAATGATAAGAGTTTGGGTGCATGCTTGCATAATGAGTACCTACATGAAATGCAGTTGCACAACTCTAATTGCAAGTCAATAGGGCAGCCAATCTTTCGAAAGCCCACATACTTTAGGTGCTGATATAAGCATCGTGGCCTGTACGTGTGATGTCAGATACTATAAATCACACAATAGGTTTCATCAACATGTGTCGTTAAGTTCACTGGTGTCCAAAAGTTAAGCATAATTGGTAAAACATACAAAGGTTTAAAACCAACAGAACAGCAGATATTGGTATGTAGATTAGTCACATACTAAAACCAATTGCAGTGCACGGTCAAATAAGTTCTATACTACCATCTTCTTAATTCGGTCAAATAACATCTGCTGATGTTCAATATGCAAGTATCTTGCAGTTCCATAAAAACAACTTACCCTACCTACCCTGAGTGTCTTATTTCCATTTTTTTGCAAACCCTATGAGAAAAGTTCACTGGTGATCAGAAATATAATACGGAACAAATAATCACCAGCTTGACCATTTTTTGCAGGGTAGAACAATCAGAAGACCGAATCAGGACAGTTGCAAAGTGTCATCTCCAGGCTTTGAAAAAGGTTTCAAGATACAGAAGAGGTTAGATACTAACCAGTACAAGGTCTTCCAAGAGTTGCAACCCCTCAGCATGACCGGTATGTTGCATTAACTGCATGACATCATAGGACAATGTCAGGCAACTCTCTGCAGAGCTTGTGGCTGCCTAAGGACCAAGAGTTTCAAAACAAACTGTTTACAGAAGGCTCAGTTTAACTGGTCTTTATGCCAGACATCCAATAGTTTGTGTCCTGCTCACCTCTGTGAATAGGAGGGCTCATTTAAAGTGGAGTTGGGAACATTGAAATTGGACATTGAATCAGTGGAACAAAGTTCTCTTCATTGATGAGTCCAGATTCAGTTTACAGACTGATTCTCGTCAACCCATTCTCTGGAGAGAACCCCTTGCAATCTCAATAACATCAGGGAAAGGGACCAGTTTGGTGGTGTTGAATGGGCACACAGAGCACCACATCTTCGACAGAGGTACTGTTAATGCTCTGAACAGAGATGAGACACTGGAACCTCATGTGAGACTTTTCAGGATGCTTTAGATCCAGAGATGGTATTCATGAAAGATAATGCATGCCCCCACAGAGCTCACCTGGTGAGATGCCTTTCTCCAAAGTGAAGATATCCAGCACATGGAGTGGCCAGCAAGATCTCGGGATATGAACCCAAAAGAGAATGCATAGGATGTATTAGGGAGGCAAACTGCATCCCGTCAGCCTCCACCAAGGACCATTCTGGAGCTCTGAACTGCTCTTTTTCAGAAGTGGGACTTGTTTTTTAAAGAGATTTGGCTAACCCACTGTTAATTTTAGGTATCTATTGGAATATGCTACCATTCAGACTATATCTGAATGTGTGTCCCCGGTAACTGCAAAGGTGTTTTTAAAGAGGTTCAGCTAACCCACTGTTAACCTTCGGTAGACCGGATGGTAGTATATTCCAATAGATCCAGGGCTTTACAGAGGAAGGGCTAGTCCGTCCCTTTGAGAGACTGGATGCCGACCCGTGTCTGGAAGGGAGGGTGAAAAATGGGTAGGTCACTTGTTTCTACGTCATCGCGCTGGCCTGCTCCCCGAGTTCGTTTGTCAACCTGCCTACAGGATCCAATTTTCCTCTGTTGTTGGTTTTGTACGCCCACGTCTTTTCTTGGTTTATAGTATTTGTTTCACGTTGTGTTTTATTTAAGTTGTACACTGAGTGTTGATTTTTATTTACGTTTTTTAACGAAATGTCGTCATGTGCGGTTGCAACTTGCCTTAATACACATGTAAACACGAAACACGAAAGGACAGGACATTGTCTTTCACGTCTTCCCACGGAATGATCACGTTCTAGCGAAAGAATTTACTGAATAGATGTCGACGATTGGACACAGTGAACGTGAAATATGCCAGGATCTGTAGCGAACACTTTCATACAAGTGATTACAAAGATGACATGCAGAATCGAGTGCTGGGATTGCCTTTGAGGAAAATACTGAAAACTTCAGCTACTCCCACTATTAATATGCCATCTACTGTAACTTCAGCAGAAGAAACTCAGCGAAGCTGTTGACAGGCAAGAAGGAAAGTTCTTCAAGCTGCATTAGAAAGATTGCGAGAATTGAGCCCTAAAAGGATTTACCTGCATACTGAAATCCAAGAGGATAATGACCTTACTGTTTTTGATAAGAACAATAGAGATGTTGAAATAACACATTGTGAAAACTGCTCAAAAATGGAAATTTGTAATGACGTTTTGTTGAAAACAATTTCCTCCCTCGAAGAGCTTCTCGAAAATTTGAACACAGAGAAAAAGAGAAATTTTAGGACTTGCGTTCAGCGATCCAAGAGATGGGTGACTTCAAGAAGATCTCTTTTATCTGAAATCAAACAACTGAGAAAAAAAGTAAGCATGTTGCAAAAGAAAAAAAAAATTAAAGAATTCGGAGAGATTGAAGAAATGTCTTAACAACGTTTTTACTAAAACCCAAATGGATGCTCTTGGTGAGAAGAAACAGAGGCTAAAGTGGACACCAGAAGATACTTCAAGATGCATTTGTGATTCGAGCCCTTTCTGTCAAATCCTATGATTTTTGGAGATACAAAATTGGTATTCCATTGCTTAGCGCTACAACTTTGAAACGATGGTGCGCAAAATTCACATGCAATCCTGGGCTTCAAAATGATGTCCTCATGCTAATGAAAAAATGTTGCGTGAATTTATCCAGTCAGGAAAAAATTTGCGTTCTAAGTTTTGATGAGATGCATATTGATTCGAAATTGTGCTATGATACTAGAATGGTCAGATTCTTGGTCCTTTCAAAAAAGTTCAGTTCGTGCTCATCAGAGATTTGATTTCACAATGGAAACAGCCTATATTTTTCGATTTCGATCTTTCCATGAAAAAAGATGTTCTTTTCGACATAATCAGGAACATTCAAACAACAGGCGTCGAAGTCGAAGTTAAAGCAATCGTGTCGGATTTAGGAGGATGCGGAACTTTGTGGAAAGAGCTTGGTATTTCTCTAAGTAATTTTTCATTCCCAAATCCAGCCATGGAAATGTCAAAAATATGGGTGTTTGCAGATTTACCCCATTATTTGAAATTGCTAAGGACAAAGGATTAGTTCTTGGAGATGGGAGCATTTTAACAATTGATCTCATTAAAGATGTTTTAAACAACGATTCGGGGGAAATCTAAATATGTCATAAACTCAGTAGCTTTCCGTGTCTTACAGGTTTTAAACAACTAATGTTTGTGAGAGAGAAAAAGTTTTTAAACCACTAATTCTAGGGAATTACTAAAAAAAAAAAAAGGAAAGATACACTGAGTTTTCGACATCAGAAAAACAGGGTTAGTATATTAAGCAAAATACTTTTTAAAGAAAACGCATGCATGACAGAAATTGTTCGTTTAAAATTATCGCATTTATACTATTACATCAATGTTTTCCGATTTTAAGACTCAAAATCTTTAACTTTTATTTTCGAAAAAGGCAGAGTCTAATATTTTAGTGAGCATTGCAATAGATGACACATTGTATTCTGTTAAATACGGTAATAACATTAACTGAAGGTGCCTTTCCTATGGTGGTCCGTTAGAGCACAGCTCCTCGTGGCTGTTGGCTTCCGAAGAGCCAGCGCAGCTACGTCATCAACTTCGCCTGCGTGTTTCAGGGGGTGAAGAGCTAAGGACCAGCCCTTATCTCCCAAGCCCTGAATAGATCAGAGATAGACGAGATGGTGGCATATTCAAATAGATACCTAAGGTTAACAGTGGGTTAGCGGAACCTCTTTAAAAACACTTTTGCAGTTACCAGGGACACACTTAAGAGACAGACTGGGTGGTAACATATTCCAATAGATACCTAGGGATAACAGTGGGATAGCCCAACATCTTTATAAACACTTCTGAAATCACTAAGGACACACATTCGGAGATAGACCGGATGATAGCATATTACAGTAGTACATACCTAAGGTTAAACAGTGGGTTAGCCCAACCTCTAAAAACATTTGCAGTCACCGGAGACACACATTCACAGATAGACCGGATGGTTGCATATTGTAATAGATACTTTGGGATAACAGTGGGTTAGCCCAACTTCTTGGACAAATAGAGGGTGTGGTCACTCGTCCATTATCACATGTTCTGCTACGTTGTTGGTTAGCCCATTGTTGTAGTAAGGTCTTCACATACACAACTGTCCTTATGCCCAGTTTCAAATATATATTTTGATTTGTAGTATGTGTCACAGAAGCAGAAGTTGTCACACTGATGGGACTATTTAAGACTGAAGGAAAATCAAGCCTTCACTAATAGCGAGTACAAGAACAAACGTGCATCTGGACAAAAATCTTGAGTTTTTTGGGTTTTTTTTTATGAGATATGAAATAAAATCATGATGAAACATTTACAATATTCTTACTCCAAAGAAACCTCAGAAGGCAGCAAAAGTTATGGCTTCCTATTTTGTTATTTCCATTCTTATGCCAAATCCTGCTGTGTGTTTCCTATGATTTACAGATACTTTATTTTGAGATCCGTTTCAAAGGGACCACTCTTCACCCTTAAATTCTTGTTTGTTGGGCCTAATGCCATTCGTATTGATGAGCCTAACCAAGCAGGTTCATGTACACAACTTTTGTCAGCACTGCAATTGACGTTTTTTATTATGTTTCTTTTCATTCACTTTTATTTCATTTTGCATGGTAGAATTGGATGATCGATGATAAAGAATTGCAATCCTCCAGAACCTATCATCTGGTTTATAAAGTGACCACAAATTAAAAAAGACTATGAAACTACGTTAAAGAAATTTCTGGTTGCTTCACAAAATTAGGCAATACGTTTGGTTCTGTAGGATTGCAATTCTTTATCATCCATCATCAAGGTTGTAATATTAGAGGCATGAGTAACAACTAGTTATCATCATGAATATTACATACACACAATGGACAAAACAGTAGAGATACCTACCTAATAGCGTGTTGGTCTTCCTCTGGCGCGAATAAGAGCCTGTAAGACATCTGGTGAAGGCATCGACTCCACCAGGTGCCGGAGGTAAGCCAGCCATGCCTGTGTAGTAGCATTGTCCACAACTCTGCCCAAAACATCGGTCCAAGATTCATGGATCTGACATTCTGCCCCATGGCATCCCAGAGAGCTTCCTCAGGTTATCTTGGGAGCCACTGGATGGTTCCTAACTCAGATGAGTGTTCCTCGACTCATGCCTGGTGGTTGTGGCACAGTGTATTGTCCTCCCATAACAAACCATCAGCTGCAGGACGTGTGTGAAGGCCATGTAAATGTGTAGGTACATGCTGGTAGTGCACAGCAAGTAAGGAGCTCTCCAGACCCACTAAGGGACCCATGAGAAGAACCCCCTACCAAACCATCACAGAGCCGACCTGGTACCACACTCGTACTCTCCTCTCAACTCAGTACGGTTGAAAACGACATTCATCTGACAACACAATGCAGCGCCACTTTGCAGAGGTTCAGTTTTGATGTTTCCGGCACCAGGTGACGTGTAGTATCCAATGAAGAGCAGTCAATAGTGGCACATGTGTAGGATGTCGTTTCCTGTAGCTCAGGGTATGCAGCATGTGCTATACGTTCAACCGCTGATTCTGCTTGGGCCTTCAAGATTTAACCTGGATGTGATTTGCGGAGCTGTTTGCCCAGTTGTCGGTCTGTACTGGCCTGGATAGCCTAAATCAACCCCAGTCATCAGTGGTGTGTGGTCTTCCACCGCTTGTTCTCTTGGCACTGGTACATCTGTTGACGGTATACTTGTGGTATATACTCTCGATACATTTGCCCTAGGGCAATAGAATGACCCATCTGTCTTGAGCCGACAATCAAGTCCACGATCAAAGTTGTTCAGATCACCACGTTTACCCATGTTTGTTGATTATGATATACTGTTGGGGAGCCCTGCTGTCTACCTATTTATCACCTACATTTGGTTTGGGTCAGTTCCACTCTGCATGGGGGATGCCAGTGTCAGCTGCCCATTGCCCTTATCTTTAATATTTTGTCTACTGTGTGTACCTTTAGCACACACCAAGGGGTAGGCAGTAAATAAGCAACTGAAACATTCTTGTCTTCATGCAAACTGACTTATCTGTAAGGGGAACCACTGGGTGTCGTTGACAGCAGGTAATTCCTTGTTTCCCAGTAAGAGAAGTTTAAAAACTGGGTAAATGTTATTTTGTTTGCTGATAACTGTGCTGAACTTCGATATATGGAGTTTCTGCAAAAATTATTGTTCGTAACATGCAGTTAAAATAACAAGGGAGAATATCACGAAGCTCAAGGGATCTATAAAAACTTCAGTTTATGTCGAACTTCATATAATATGTGGGTTCAACCGTACTAGCTATTATATCACTACCCAAGAAAATGACATTTCCACGCAGCTGAAGTATTCGGGATCTAATACTCTCATGCCTATGTTATATACACTATCTACCAACAAGTAATTGGACACCTGTGATAGCAAAGGAAAACAAAGTTTATTCACCTTCAATAGTTGGTGGAGCCTCCACGAGCGGCGATTACAGCTGGGACCCTCAGGGGCATACTCTCAACCAGGCGTTGTACGACGGCTAGTGGTATTTTCTTCCACTCGGCTTGGAGAAGACAGGTCAGTTCTTTCACCGATTTTGGATGGTGGGGGCACCCCTTAAGTCGACGCTCCAACTCGTCCCAGAGGTGCTCGATAGGGTTAAGGTCCGGACTCTGCACACACCAGTCAATTCGATTAACCCCATTGTCACCATACCAAGCCATGGTGGACCTCGCAACACGACAGGGGGCATTGTCATCCTGAAAGTAACATGGGTCCACCCCGTAAAACTGCCACAACGTAGGAAGCGCATGGTCATCCAAAAATGGTGCAGTAGGTCTCGGCGTTGAGTCTACCAGGAATTGCGACCAAGGGTCCTGTGCCATACCAGGAGAAACACCCCCATAGCATAATTCCACCGCCGCCGAACTTCACAGTTGGCACAATACATTCTGACAGGAGGCATTCTTCAGGCAGACGCCAAACCCAGACCCTGCCATCCGAACGATAGAGGGTGAACCTTGATTCATCGCTCCAGAGAACCTGTTTCCACTGTTCAACGGTCCACTGTCGACGTTCTTTGCACCACGTTAGCCGAGCAGCGCTACTGGACTTGGCGATCAAAGACTTGTGGGCGGCAGCACGTCCATGATAACCGAGCAGATGGGCTTCCTTACAGATGGTATTCATCGAAAGAACACTCCCGGATGCCTGTTAGAACTCCTCGCGGATGTGGTCCATCGATTTGGTGCGGTTCTTCCGAATTTCTCTGGCCAGCACCTGTCGGTCTCTAACTCCCAGTTTCGTGGATCTGCCGGATCGGGGCACATTCCGACAGTCACCTCTCATCTTCCACTTGCCAATCACGTAGGCCACTGTCGATTTTGGGTACTTCAACTCGCTGGATATGTCACGTATGGATCGGCCATTTCTGTGATACCCGACGATTACACCTTTCTCGAAATCAGAGAGCTCCGAACTGCGTGGCATCTTGCATGCGACTGGTTGTGTTGTTGTTTCCCACATGATATTTAACGGCGGCGGTCAGGACGTGTATCAAGACCGCAGATATCGTCGATTGCAGGGGTGTCCAATTACTTGTTGGTAGATAGTGTATCTCAAACATTGACATGGGTGATCTTAAATGGCTCTCACATTACACAGGAAACTGGGAGCTGCAAATTCAATTTCCACACCACACAGCTAAATTTTTCTCTGAAAATGAAAATTAAGTTTCTATTAGCAACTTAATTTTCATTTTCAGAGAAGTTCTCCTCATGGAAGCTGTATCTAATAGCATTTACAGGCCAAAAGAATAATACTTATGCATTCTGGTTCACCATGTGTTTTGTAAATTAAATATTATATCATCATGCTTCAAATTAAGGTGAGAAATGCATGTCACTGATATCTGTAAAGCTAAAATCATGTTACAAAATGTCCACTGCAATAAAGGGCAGAGATGAGCACAATGTTTTATTTACTTCATTTGTGTATCATATTCACACTATGATCTATGAACATTTAAAGTTATTAATTTCTACAGTGCAACTTCTACAGAATCTGTTTATTATCTTGAATTCTTTACATACTGTTTCAGCAAATTTAAAAGCTGCTTAATGATAATGTGTGCTATAAATGCATTTTACGTTTGCACATCTCATTTAAAACATCATTATGAGGCACTTTCCTGTTTATACTGTGATAGTGCCTTCTCATTCTGATTTGTAAATGCAGCAAACAATGTTTTACAAATTTTATCGTACTGTGCAAATCTTGGCTCAAGTTCAACTTTTCTACAATGATGCATAAAATTCACTATTACACTAATTAAAACTTCTGTGAATACTAATAAAAACATTTGTGAATACTTTAGACACAAATTTCATGTAAGTTTTGGAAAGCAACATAGAAAGAAGTACAATCTTGGAATATGGTAGTAAACCATATATAAGCTGTGTATAATATTATAGTAACTTCACCAATTATATATTAGAAACCAATATAAAATATATTAGCATTAAATAAGAGTTCAAAAATCGGAAGACAGTTTTTGTGACCTTCAGCAGGATTGCTTATATACTCCACACCTTACATTATTAATCCTCAGAAAAACTGTGTGTGCCAGTGGCAGCTTTTCAGGTGAAGTAGGTGAAGTGCCTCTTCACCTATTTTATTTGAAATAAAGTTTCATTTAATAATTTCGTATAATACTGTATGTTCTTTTTTTGCCTTTATTGCGTGCTAAAATACCCAAAATTTTGATTACATATCAATTCACAATGCGCGTCCAATACGGAAAACAAGTCCTTATACGCAAAACAGTTCAAGTGAAGAGCTGAAATGAGAATGCTTTTAGGTCTGCAGTTTTCGTCCGAGTTGCCATGGTAACTGTGACGTCACCCTCCCTATCTGCCGGGCAAATGAAGTGTTTTAGCTTGAGACGCCAAGCCTCTGCACCTAAAGTCGTGACCTTCCGAAGAGATCGCAGTGGAACAGGAATCCTTGGCAATCCACTAGGGCTTTGCGGTGTTTCGGTACATACTTTCCGAAAGAGATTTGTTTTTTCGTCTTTTGTGATTGTTTGGTAAAAACTTCATAAGTTACTTTAGTTTTGTGTACAGTTTAACTGACAGTGATAGATTAGTTTTCAGTATGTATCCTGTGAACGACATTATCTGTAATTTATTGCAAACTGCGTTCAATCGGTGGAAAGATGAAAATAAAAGAGACATTTTACTTCAACGACGGCTGACGGATTCACTGACAATTGTCGCCAAGAAAGAAATCAAGAAGAGCGGCAAATCTTACAATATTCATTTTAAAAATTATTGGTTTGCTGAATATAAATGGCTTTGTAGCCCTTCTGTGTTACAAAAACTATTTTGTTGGCCCTGCTTATTTTTTGGTAATAAAATTCGGCGTGGAATAAAGTCAATTTTCAGATTTCTTAAATATAAAACGGTCACTTCACAAACGTGGGGATTCTAGCGAACACCTGAAATGCGAATTAATGCTAAATAATTTTGAAAAGAATCAGAATACCATTGCCGATGCCTCGAGGGAGAATGCTAGGCTTTTGAAAATGCATTTCGGTGAAAGCGTTTGTTTAAATAGACTTTTCCTGCAGACAATGATTGATGCAGTACTGTATTTGAGCAAACAAGAACTAGCATTCCATGACCATGACGAAGGCATTGACTCGATAAATAGTAGAAATTCAAGGAATTGCTTTCACTGTTGATATCAAGAACTTTAAAAATTCAAAATCAATACGAAACGATAAAAAATGTCTTCACAGGTGACTCAAAAACTATTCAAAACGAATTAATTGAATGTATTTCTGAATATATAAACAATCACATCAAAAATAGAATAAATGAAGTTCAATGCTTTTATATTCAAGTAGATGGGAAGCCATAACCAGACTTCCAAGTGCTCTTTAATAATATGATCTGTTGATTCGGAAGGTGTATTGGTTGAGCGATTTTTGGGTTTCCATGGTGTGAGTGAAGATAGAATGTTAGAAGCTTTATACAAAATGCTAGACAAAGTTTTGGAACAGTTTGATTATCAACACAAGTCAATAGGACAATGTTACGATGGGGCAAACGTAATGTCTGGACAATGGACTGGGCTCCATAAAAAAAATGAAGCATAAAGCTTCTCAAGCTGTTTTTGTTATTGCTTAGTACATTGTTTGAACCTTGTATTACAGCAGAGTTTTTCTAAAATTTCTAAGTTTCGAATATTTTTTGCAAGCCTCAGTGTAATTCCTTTGTTTTTTCACCACTCAGCGAAGCGATCAAACATTCACATCAACAACCGCAAGATGCATGCAAACCATAACGAAAACTCGATGGTTCTCCACTTCGAAGTTAGTATGTGTAATAGTTGAAGATTGGGATAAATTGAAGGAAGTATTCGAATTTCTCACAAATAGAGACCAATCAGAAAAAAAAATCGATTCAACTTGCCCAAGGGTTTTTAAACGATATGAACACTTTTGAATTTACATTTTTGGGAATAGTATTTAATGAAATATTTGACTTTGCCAATCTATTGTTCAAAATTTTGCAGAAAAAATCAATAGACATAAACTACTGTGTTACTCAAATTAAAAACAACCTTTGAAATTTTGAGCCATAAAAGGAACGATGAGGTATTTGGAACACTGTTTGGAAAAGCTAGCAAAATCACAGAAATAAGCAGATCTAAACGGGAATATGCTGCTCTCACACCAAAAACAATTTTTCAAAATTATAAACAATTGTATTTTGAAATTTTGTACCACATTCGTATGGAAATGGATATAAGATTTCAAGACTGTGAGAAACTTAAACTTCAATTTGCCTGGCTTGCTGACACAACCAAATTCGACCAATTTAATTCATGCTTTCCCTCTCACGCTTTTGAAAATCTACAACATTTTTACGGAAAATTTTTTACTAAACACCATCGCCTTTAAGACAAACTGAGTCTTGTATATGCTGATGAAAAATTAAGGAATATATCGACTCATGAACTTCTTCGAGTGCTTCATGGAGATAAAGGCCTTTTTACAGAAGCTTATAAATTGGTTTCCTTGATTTTAACAATTGCATCTGCAAGTGTTTCAGTGGAAAGAAGTTTTTCTTGCCTTAAAAGAATACAAACTTACTCTAAAAACACTATTTCTCCAGATAAACTTGCTTCTTTGGGAAATCTTTCTATTCAGAAAGACATTTTCTTGATGTCACGAAGAAACAGCCATTTTCTGACGACATAATCAACAAATTTCCAGCTTTAAAGGGAAGAAGAATTGATCTAATATATAAAAAAATAGGTAAGTTCTCATTAACTGATTTTCATTGAAGACAGTACATATCTTTTCATATTGCTCTTGTAGCTCTTCACCTAATTTTTCTACCACAAGCCGTCACTGATGTGTGCATACATATTTTTGATAAGTTTTGTAATAATTCATTCTCTGTTCGATCCCCAGTACAAATGTCAGTGTATGAGATTAAATGCTGCTTCTGCTTGGGGTCATAACGAAGAACTCTTTAACAGTTTATTTTCCTAGTTTGCATTTAGCTACAGTTAAAATCATAATGAATTGATTGCATTAATGGTTATTCTACACACTTGCAGATCCAGCATTCACTATGGGGTTTCACAGGTTGAGTAGATAAAAGGAAGTTTCATGAGGATGACATGCCCTTCCCCTGGGGAAGTGGGTGCTCCTAACAAGCAAAAGAGATCTATCGTGCCTTTTGCTATGCATACATATCACAAAATGGCATACATATGCTGTCATTCTGTCTATACAACTGTGGCCATGGTGTCACTTATACCTAACAGGGCTTGAAAATTTTCAAAATTGTATCATGCTCAGTTAGTTGGGCATGTTGTCCAAAAAATACATGCCCAAACCAAAATGTTGCATGCTCGAACACACGTACACACATTATGCACATATTTTACTGCTAAACATTTCAGAAACAATATAGAAAACAAAGTACTTTTACTGCATTTCATAAATTGCACCCAGCAGTGAAATATGAACTCACCTATGGTCCATGTGAAAGCACAAAAGTGTTGCATTTTTGACCACAACCCTTTTGATTTTCATGAAATTTGGTGAATCTTCAGGCTTTATAAAGCAACTAATCACTGCAAAATTTTAGCTTCCTCTATACAATACTTCTATAGTTACAGGACTTTGAAATTTATAACAACAGAAAAGGCGTTTTTGTGTCTGCCATGCCTCTAACAAATGACAGTAACTGTAGACCTAATTGGTCAACAGAGATATTGTGCCCCATTTGAAAGCTAATTACACAAGATTTCCATTTCAATATCACACAATCATGTTATGGGCAATTTAGTTTTCAAGGTCATCAATTCTGATCTTTAATCTTTCAAAACACACCCCATTAATTTTATTAAATAAAGCAGATGATAGATTGCCTCTGAGTAGTAAGAAAATTGAAAAATTGAATAGGAAATAAAAAGAGTTAGATTTTTTAAATGCCCAATTGAGCACATAGGGTGGAAAAATAAAAGAAGAAAAATCCGTTTGGACATAATTTTTACATGCTCCAAGCATGTCAGGTAATATAATTTTTTGAGCCCTGTCTGTTACCATCATTTGGGAGGGGGGCAGAATGATGAAATAAAAATTTCTTTTCATTAAGTTTACAGTGGCCATAAACTTGTACAGGGGGGGGGGTATTTCTGATAGCAAAGAGATAAATGAAACTGTGGTGTGTTATACTTGGTGTGGCATTATTTTCAGAAAATACAGTATGACTAAAGTGGCATTTCTGTTATTTATGAGAGTGATCAACAACAGAATCATCCTACTTTCACTGTGGTATACCCCTCTTATGACTATGCACAACATGAAATACTTGTCTTGAAGCAAGCTTGTGATTTTTTCCTTTCTCTTTCTTTTTTTTGGGGGAAGGGGAGGGGGATTACTGTGAATACAAAGAAAGTAACCTAAAACAACTCAATTCACCAGAAATACCAAATAATGAAGAAAGAAACTAAAAGGGTCCTCTTTGTGGAGAGTTTTATATGTTCAGCATACAAAAATATTGATATGCAGCATTGTTAGGTTACAAACATGAATTGGTGTGTTACTGTTGCATTTTATGAATTATTTTCTCTGTGGTCATGGACTCTGTAAAATGGATAGCCTTATCTTTGAGGACTTGGCAAAATGAAGTTAAGGACATTCATTATGTTGAGACCAGAACCATAGATAAAACATTGCACACAATAACTGCAACAGTAGTATACCAGTTGATGATTATTATGCTTATAAACCTGTTTTAAACAATGTTTAACTTAAAAAAAATGCTTGCATGGGAGTGAAAAGTGTACTTAGGAAATAGATAAACCACCTTAAGTTTAAGCAGTGGTGAGTTTGAAATTTTTGCTCGGGATGATCCTATGCAAACTACATTGCAATTTCAGGGTTGGAAATGCTTTCATGTAAATACCACATGGGGCACATACGTTTATTAAGAAAATTGCAGCCTTCACATATACAAGCATTCAGCTGTCTATTTTATAAGGGTATGATGAAATCTGGTGACAATGGACCTCTTCCTACAATATCATAAGAAGAATATACTTCAAGTATAGCATCATTCTCTTTAACTTCAGTCAATAAACTCCAGACCCTGAATTGTTAACTTCAAATACAAACATTCTCTCAATGCTGTTATTACCAAGTCTTCAACTTTAAGAAGTGAAATAATTTTTTTTTTTATAAAGATAGTCTTCATGGTACTGGACACTACCAAGGTATTAGAAGGAGGTAGAGTAACTGTCTCCTTGTTCTTTGAACTCATGTTTGAATTTTTATTGGTCTTCTGAATTAAAATTATGTAACAACATCAAAACTTACATGGTGCTTGTGAAAAGTATGAATAATGTATCTTAAATCTACAAAAACGAAAATTCTGTTAATACAATGGACAAAGCAAAAATTGTTAAAAGCACTGATGAAATAAAAATACAGGAATAAAATTCACATAAAACATGTAATATCTGCACCTGGTTAAGCGAGCATACAGTGGAAGCAACTAGCATGAGATCTGTTTTACATGACACTTCAAACATGAAAAATTTAGCTACAAGATTAATGTATTATTGACTACAATTACTTAACTGAAGCTAACATACCTGAGTATGAAAACAAATGCGTGTCTTTAAGTACATGCACTATTCACAGTCCAGCAGTTGTTACAAACAGCATTGAAATTACTTAAAAAATACTAACAACAAAATGTCATACTAACAACATTAAAAATTGCATTAAAAAGCATCATTTGAGATCTAAGGCAACTTGTGACCTCCTATAACTAAAAACAGGTTGTTCTAAATCTAATAAGTGAAAACCAGTGATGCTTAACAGAAAAATAATTCATCATACACTGCAGTTCTTGTGCAGAACTGAAAGATGACAAGTACAGCTATTGGATGCTCTTCAGAATCCCTGTATTCTGGAAGCTCAACAAATGGCTACAGTAAGCAACTCAATCATCATAATAATGCTGGCATTAAACAGAAGGATGGGAATTTATTTTATGTGACATACATAATGAATGATAATAATGAGTATGTATTAGGAATTTAGCTTCACAAGATTACATAGGCTCATACAATGATTTAAAACTGAAAAAGATTAGGATCCTGAATATATTCTAATCCTTCAATTAAAGTTAGCATTTTATAACATGATGTCTACATCACAATGCAAACCTATAAGAAAAAAAAATTATACCATGATATCTACATCACAATACCAAACCTATAAGAAAATCAAATACCTACAATGTAATCATACTGAAAAACCTAATGGTAAAATACCACCTCTGTATTAACAACATTTTAACAGCAAAATTCTCATGTTGTAAAACTATCTATTTAATAAATTCAGCACCCAGAAGTCTTCTTTTTTTCAAGGGATGCAGCTCTACAGGGGAGAGAGAACAATCAATCAAGAACTAACAAGGTGTGTATGTCTCAGCCAGGATCTGAGTTTACATGCGAACCAGCGGCTTAGGGTGACCTAAAATTTATCTGGGGCTAAATATTTTTAAAGTTGCTGTCAACCTTTTTCCATACTGTGAAATATAATTTCACTGGATTGTAAGATTTACAAATGCCAAGAAGGACAAAAATGCCGTCAGATTTGCAAAGAATTTTCTCGCCAGAATAACTATAGAACAAACCTGTTGCATAACTAAGCAGGTGAACATAGCAGTGTAAAAAGCAGACATGAGGACAAATGTCTCTAACAAGTTTCTGAACACCACTGAGTTCACCAGGCATTACTGCAACTCTATCATAAGTTTGAAATATAAATTTGCCTTTTAAATGTTACAGCTGCAATTCCTCTAGTTTAAGGGGGAAATTCCAGCAGCAGATGTCTTTTATTTGTGAAAAGTTATGAAAATGTTCAACCACTTTTGTACAATGGACAAAACAGAGAATTACTACAAGCAGTGATTTATTAGATATATCCATTATTTCATCAGCTGGAACGGATACAAAAATTGCTGCATTACCTGAAGACAATATCTGTAAACATTGTATATACAACCCAACAATTTATTTTGTATTGTGGCAGACATATATTTTGAAATTTGTGTATTTTCTATGTGTTAATTTAACTGACTGTCCAATTTTGCAATTTCACTAACTAAATTGAGAAACATGCCTTTATTAAGAGAACCTTCAGATTCATTATGACTTCTTAAAGCAAGCTCATTACTTCTCCAAAATTTTAGACAGTCAATAATTCCATTTAAAACATATCTATTTTTGTCAATCAGTTCATTATGAACTCCAACTCAGAGCTTATACCCTTTATCAAGCTGTGTTCTTAAATTTACTTAGCCAAATAATTTTAATTTTACACAATTTGGCATGTGGTGAGATGTTTGCAACTTTTAATTCGTTCCGAAAGATGTTTTAAGTTTCCTATTCCAGGTAGGGTCCAGCTTACATCACCACTGAATAGTAAACAGTAGAAACAAAACAAAGTATGTTTACTTCTTGTTAACCAGGATATTTTGCTATACCATTCCAGATTAAAAGTTCTAGATTGATTCTTATGTTTTTGCACCAAGCAAATATTTGTTCGATAACATTTTTTCTTCTTTATCCCTAATAAACTAAAAGGGTGTTCCAATAAAAAAATTCACTTTGTTCATTTTACTTACATGAGCAAACTTTACAGCTTAACTCCCCAAATGAAAATCGGCCACTCACTGTCGGCTGACATGAACGCTAAATTTCTGCTGTTAAACAGAAAGGCGACTAGCCCCAAAAGATAGTTTTACGCATGAGCGCACATTTACTCATTCATTACCATTCTCCGATGCATTGACAAGGCAACAAGTTGACAAGAGTCACCTCCCCCACCCACAAGGTATTTGGTGCGCTCTAGTAAATAGATATGGGCTGTAATGTGTTATCCAGTTACTCAACTATTGCAGTGGCTCACATTTGCATTCAGAAAATTTGGGGACTGGCTACTAATACAGATTTTGTTTCAGAATTTTTCCAATTAAAAGAAAAAAACAATTGTTTTCTTCTCATTTTTATGCAGGGCTCAGCCCCAGCTACCCATAATGACTGGACACCATGGATGCAGACCCTTAGTAAATGTAAAACTAGTAGTGTTGCCAAGTATAGCCAGTGGTTAGCATTAATTTTCAGATAGGAGTGTTTTTATGTAACAAATACACATCTTGTATATATTCTTGGCAAATATATTCTTTCTAGGTTGCAGAGATTTTTTGTGTTTGTTTATCTCACATATCCTAAGCATTGTGAATACGTATTTTGGGTAATACTAGTGCTATTTTGTTTACTGTGCATGCAGTTTGTGATTTCCCTTTTCTTCATAAATTAAAATAACAAAGGAATATTATGTAGACTTTCATCACAGCAACTAGCAATACAAAGTGCCTTTTATTTTCTGGAAAATATTTTAAATAGTACACTCTAACACTAAAATTTACAAAATTAGTAGTTTATAACTCTCAATTGATACCTTTCTGATAAGGATACAATTCACACAAAATATACCAACTTTTAATTGCAGAAACATTTGTATAATCTATTTTTGCTTTAGTAATTGTAACTCAGTTGAAGATATCAACCAAAAGATGCATGCCATTCTAAAGAATGATATGTTTGAAAAGCAAGAGGTAAAAAAATCCCTATGGTACAATTAATAATATGTTCAGATTTTTCAATATGAGACTCTTATGGCAATATGGTTCAACCACTAACATATATTGTACAAACTGCATTTATTCAACATGCTTTTTTTGTTTGTTCAATAAGTTTCAGGTTTTTTTTCTGCTTTCACTTTGAAAACACTTCAGCAGCTGTATTAAAACAAAGTTGCTGTGTCCTGAAGTTATAAATTATAAGCATGGCTTGGTAGGGTAGTGATAGATTTCACATTTTGAGATCCATCTCAAAAGCTATGAATAAATAATAGCTGTAATAATTTTTTATATTTTATAAACTATACCATTTAACATTGGCACTTAATAAATCACAATATTTTGTTTTGCAGCTTGTGTCGGTGCAATGTAGGGATTTGCTGACTCTGTATTATATTACTTTTGTTCTACAAGTCAGCAGCAAACAGAAAAGACTACTGCAAAATAAAATTTGTGGTTTCTACTCTGAGGAAATTTGTTAATGATTTTTTTTTTCCGATTTTCCTCTTTAAAAAAAAAACACCTTTCATTTCTTACCATGAAAATTATAGTTGTAAATGCATTTATGGCACCTCTATTCATAGTGATTGTGGAATAGCTTTTTTTACGGGTCTTATAGAGGTTATTTTTCATGAAAGTTTGTTGTCAAATTTTCGAACTAAAGCCTAGTTCGTCATCAGGACTATGTCACTGGAGTAGTTGCTGCCACTCAATTGGAAGAGTCCATCCGCAATTATCGTTAATTGTGGTACTTCTTCTTCTTGCTATTTCGATCCCTTCTTCTAGTTTCCTCTTTACTAAGTTTGACTGGTGGGCGATTATTTTCACTGAGTCCCAATTTATGGAGTGTCCACTTGCTTGTATATGTCTGTCTAGCCCTGTTTTGTTCCCAATGTTCCTAATAGCTGCTTGGTGTTCTTTCATTCGGACCTTAATACTTCTCCCTGTTTCTCCTATATAGCTGAGTCCGCAGTTACAGTCGATGCAGTAAATTACTCCTTCCTGCAATTGGATGTCCAATTCTTTCTGCTTTAAAGCTGGCAGGAATTTCTTTATTTTGTTATTAAGATCTGGAGCCAGACTGATACCATATTTTGCTCCGATCCTTTTCAGGTTCTCGAAAAGTCCCTTGTGGTACGTAATTTTGCTGATGAATTTGAAGTTGGTTTTTTCCTGCTTCTTTTTTGGCACTTGTTTAAATATTTTCTCAACATATGGGGAGGGGTAATTGTTTTCTGCCAATATTTCCTTTAATTCTTCTTTGTGAAGATCTTTCTGAGTAGCTGAAGAGACCAGGATTTCAATTTTTTCCAAAAATTGTCTCGCTGTATTCGATTTAATATAATCAGGGTGGAATGAGCAGAAGTCTAACATCTTCCCTGTGTTGGTGGGTTTTCTAAAAAGCTGAGTGAATATTTTCCCTTCTCTTGAGGTCAAGGTTAAATCTAGGTAATTGATGCTATGGTCTTTTTCCTGTTCCAGGGTGTACTGCAAGGTATTCTCTAGTAAGTTAAATTCTTCCAGAATCTGAGAGGGTAGAGATTGGTCCACAGTATCTACTATAATTAGGACATCATTCATGTACCTCACATAGAGAGCAAACAAGGAGGGTTGTATAAGGATTTTTGCCTCTAGTTTACTTATATAATAATTTGCTAGCAGAGGTGCTAGCGGAGAACCCATTGCAAGTCCTGAAGTTTGCCTGTAATATTTCTTTCCAAACTGGAAGAAATTATTCTTGAAGGAAAATAGGAGCAGTTCATATATGCCAAGTAGTATTTCTTTATTGTGATTATGGAATACTATTTTTTCTGCCAGGTCATCTGCAATGAATTCCAGTAGGAGGTCCAGGTTAATGTTGGTATACATAGAGATTATATCCAGGCTTGCCATTACTGGATGAATTAATTCTGGCAAGTTGTCCAGTTTTCTTTTTAGCTGCATGGAATTTTTTAGTAGGTAGGGAGGAGAAGGGAACATATCTCTGAGGTGACCAAGTAAATAATAATTAATGTTGGAGAGTGGCGAATTTCTAGTGTCTATTATAGGTCTTACTGGATGGCCTTCTTTGTGAACTTTTATCGTACCATAGATCTGTGGAATTCTTCAAGAATTCCACAGATCTATGGTACGATAAAAGTTCACAAAGAAGGCCATCCAGTAAGACCTATAATAGACACTAGAAATTCGCCACTCTCCAACATTAATTATTATTTACTTGGTCACCTCAGAGATATGTTCCCTTCTCCTCCCTACCTACTAAAAAATTCCATGCAGCTAAAAGGAAAACTGGACAACTTGCCAGAATTAATTCATCCAGTAATGGCAAGCCTGGATATAATCTCTATGTATACCAACATTAACCTGGACCTCCTACTGGAATTCATTGCAGATGACCTTGCGGAAAAAATAGTATTCCATAATCACAATAAAGAAATACTACTTGGCATATATGAACTGCTCCTATTTTCCTTCAAGAATAATTTCTTCCAGTTTGGAAAGAAATATTACAGGCAAACTTCAGGACTTGCAATGGGTTCTCCACTAGCACCTCTGCTAGCAAATTATTATATAAGTAAACTAGAGGCAAAAATCCTTATACAACCCTCCTTGTTTGCTCTCTATGTGAGGTACATGGATGATGTCCTAATTATAGTAGATACTGTGGACCAATCTCTACCCTCTCAGATTCTGGAAGAATTTAACTTACTAGAGAATACCTTGCAGTACACCCTAGAACAGGAAAGAGACCATAGCATCAATTACCTAGATTTAACCTTGACCTCAAGAGAGGGGAAAATATTCACTCAGCTTTTTAGAAAACCCACCAACACAGGGAAGATGTTAGACTTCTGCTCATTCCACCCTGATTATATTAAATCGAATACGGCGAGACAATTTTTGGAAAAGATTGAAATCCTGGTCTCTTCAGCTACTCAGAAAGATCTTCACAAAGAAGAATTAAAGGAAATATTGGCAGAAAACAATTACCCCTCCCCATATGTTGAGAAAATATTTAAACAAGTGCCAAAAAAGAAGCAGGAGAAAACCAACTTCAAATTCATCAGCAAAATTACGTACCACAAGGGACTTTTCGAGAACCTGAAAAGGATCGGAGCAAAATATGGTATCAGTCTGGCTCCAGATCTTAATAACAAAATAAAGAAATTCCTGCCAGCTTTAAAGCAGAAAGAATTGGACATCCAATTGCAGGAAGGAGTAATTTACTGCATCGACTGTAACTGCGGACTCAGCTATATAGGAGAAACAGGGAGAAGTATTAAGGTCCGAATGAAAGAACACCAAGCAGCTATTAGGAACATTGGGAACAAAACAGGGCTAGACAGACATATACAAGCAAGTGGACACTCCATAAATTGGGACTCAGTGAAAATAATCGCCCACCAGTCAAACTTAGTAAAGAGGAAACTAGAAGAAGGGATCGAAATAGCAAGAAGAAGAAGTACCACAATTAACGATAATTGCAGATGGACTCTTCCAATTGAGTGGCAGCAACTACTCCAGTGACATAGTCCTGATGACGAACTAGGCTTTAGTTCGAAAATTTGACAACAAACTTGGATGAAAAATAACCTCTATAAGACCCGTAAAAAAGCTATTCCACAATCACTATGAATAGAGGTGCCATAAATGCATTTACAACTAGGATGAAAATTATGTTTTTAGAAGTTAAATTTGATAAGAAGTACCAATCATACTCCAAAAACTATTATCATGTTGAATTTTCAGTACCATTATGTGGGTGGTGCTATTTGTCATTTGATAAACCTCATATAAAATACCTGAAAGCAAAATGTCAGGTACATACATCCCTTAGGATCTTTCTGTGTGTTCCTTAACTCCAAAGTACTCTTGATGTACACTGCCTTCATATATCTCATAAAGAATTTATAAAAACTCCAGCAATAATTACAGACAATGACTTTTTTAACTTCATATTAAGTTTTAGAATTTTACTCATTTAAGATATTGTAAGAGAATTTCTAGCCAATTTTTGTTAACATCTGGAATGAATTAACTGGTTGTTAGCAAAGTGGGTTGAAATCAGCCCAAATGACTATTCGCTGTCTAAGAAGTGGGCCAAAACGCTGCTGGAAAACAAGTGAACCTCAGCATCAGAAAGTGTTGCTTTCCCCTTAGCTTTGTTATTCAAAGTGGTCATTTAAGGGTATGACTGACATTGCCAAAAGGGCAATAACTATAGCAACAAATCTAAAAAGGAGAAAGAAGATGTTTGACTTGTTTTTATTCTGCGTCATGGGACTAGCTAGTGTCGAAGGGCTAGGCCCTTGAACACTAGCCCATCATGCTTTGGGTCATGAAAAAGAGAATGAAGGACTACAAAAGAGTGCTTATCCCTAGTAACAGGTTTATGATTGGTACTGATCAGATGACAGGCAGAGAGGAATTGATTTTCCATAGCTTTAGTAAAATCCAGCTGTTATGTGCAAATTTCTTGTTTATATTCTGAAAAATATGGTACTTTTTTTGTTTTGTTTATACCTAAGTCTTTTCCTAGCCATTTTATTGATTTTTAAGGGATTATAAATATACTCCTGTGGGCAAGTAATATTTCTGGTGAATTTTTCATGTTTTATGGTAGTCTTCCATTTTTTTTTCTGTAAGTGATTTTAAAATGATTGTAGCTTAGATAATTATTTTCTGAAACAGTTTCTTTTCATTCTTTTTTATGCCACCTTTTCAATTACTCAGCTGAGACATTGATTATTTTTTGAAACAGTTCTATTTTTTAATTATCTTTTAATTCTTCAGCAGAGTCACATTTATTAATTTTTCAAAGAACTGACTTGGTACGTTTGTTTTTCTTTCTAAAATAAGATTGGTATGAATTTCGATTTAATAATCTATTTGGTATTTTGTGAACTTTTTGCATAGCTAAGAAATAATATTTTCTATATTAATAATTAAATCTATAAAACGTTCATTTTAATAATGACAACCAAAGGGAGTCATGGTGTGGGATGTAATATGCTATGACATCCAACCACCCTCAGTGTTCATCCAGGTATTGTTTACAGCAGAATGATATGAACATGACATTCTGGAACACAGTGTCTTACTCTATAGCATTCATAATGCTATTTACCAGCAAGATAATGTATGTCCCCATAGGCTGGCATTACTGTTCTGTGTCAATGTGATGTCAATACCCTTACATTGGGCAGCCATGTCTTCAGATTTTACTTCCATTAAGCATATCTGGGTTATAACACGACAGGGGCATAGACTCTACCTAATACCTAGCTTGTTTGACTGGAAAGATGGTGGCACCTACATGCATTGATGGCCTGCTGTGTGTATCTCCAATTATGGGGGCCACACCACTTGTTCATGGGGTCCTGACACAGCATCCATGTCAGGATGCATCACTGTCATCATACCTACTGCATACATACATACATATATATGCATCATATCTACTACATTACTGTGTCAAATTTTAATCATCTTCATATATTGCATCACGATGTGGCCTTTTCTTGCATCCATGACTATATATTATAAAAACAACTAAGCACAGTTATGACAACAGATAACTCTCTTAACACCAAAGAAATACACAATGAAAAAAAAAAGAAAAAAAACCCCATCAAAATAATGTGTATAGAAAACATGAACCAACACAGATGTTATTCAAACAGAGCACACTCACTTGAAAATTGAAGACTTCCGAATAACTCATAAATTAAACTAAAACATATAAATATTTTCTTAAACTTGCAGCATCAAACTTTTCAACCAAACGGTTTGAATACAGAAAATATAAAAAGTCCCCACCTAATCTGTTTATTAGCATGCGTGTGTGTGTTGTTCACTAAAAAGATCATAATACTAAGCACAAGCAGTATACTGCTATTAATAGTACTTCAATTCATAATTTCCTTCATAATGCAATATTATTTTAGTGAGGTCAAACATACTAAAATATTCCCACACCTGTTTTCACAGAGCAAATTGTACATGAGAAATAGACAAACTAAGGTCTGTCACAAAACTTTAAGTAACAAAGTATAATTGAAGTGTGAAATAGAAGTAACATGAAGTGGAAATGTAGTAGTAAATATATTGTAGTGAAGTACATGTAGTGCAGTAATTGTTTCCTTTAAACTGGCATAATTTTGATTACAAAATACGAATAAAAGCATAATTAAAAAGTTTAGCACAAACTGTAGTTTAAGCAAATAGCCTACCAAAATCTGTGTACTTACATGCATGTTATTTGCTAGTCAGTCAGCATCAATCCTGTTATTTGCTGCAAACTTGGTTTAATCCAAATGTCAAATCTTCATAAGAATTTATATGTGAAGAAATTGCAAAACACTTTATAGCTGTAAGTTGGAATGAAAGTATTGCCAATATAAAGTTATGTAAATCATTCAGCACATGTGGGATGTATATAGAGAATAATTTTCAAAAAACAGCAATTACAAAACAAACCAGTTCAGGATGACCAAAATACAAATCATCTTGGGAAGATCCCTGCACTGGCTTCAACTTAGTGACTGTCTTTAAGATAAAATTAATCTGCACTTTGAGTACCTAAGAACTTCATATATATCATGCTTATGTACCAGCAAATGGCTAGTACATAAGCATGATATATATATATATATGGGTATAGCAGTGGATTGATAATGGTTGACAATGATGATGATATATGGGTAGACTGCTAGGCACAGTATTGGTATTACATGAGGAAACTGCTTGTAAAGATTGTGTTATGTAATGAGAAGGAATATAGGATGTGAATTATGACCATTTTTAGAGTAATGAATGTGAAGTTAACAGGAAAGGCAGTAAGACCTTAGTTGAAATACATTAATTGCATAAATAATGGCATGAAGGAGACTTCAGAAAATTAAAATTTAGTGGCTTTACTCAGAGATATTTTTAGGGTTTCTTTAGTTGAAGAATTGACTTAGCTCCACTTCACTTTCACTTTTGAGTGTTTTATTTGCTTGCAGACATTTCTGGCTTTTAAGTGACTACCAAGTACTGTTGTCAAAGCTTCACTTCACCCGACACTTGTTGTTGACATAGAATGCAATTTAAAGATTGTTTTAAGATCCCCTGATTCATGTTATGGCATTTTTAAAATATACACTACATAGACAAAAAAAGTATTTATAATACCTCAACATATGCAAATAAACACACATTTACAGAACCAGATGAGCACACACATGGTGTGTTGGGTGCTGTACATAAAGGAAAGTGTAGGTACACCTGTCAAACCACAGTGGATGCAACTATGCCATATGGAGCTAAAATGATGGACTTTTAAAAGGGCATGGTGGTTGGATTCCACTTGAATAAGCAGCATTGTGGCTCTTCTGGGATTTTTATTTTTTTTTTTTTTTTTTAGGTTTAACGACCACCGTGAGCAACTCAATGGGCTATAAGCAGTCGCCCGTCCCTAATTTAGGGTCACTGGTTCCAGGGAAGGGAGAGAGCCAGTGCCGTAAGACAAACACAACATCCATGCCTCACCGGGATTCGAACCCGGACCCCGTTCGGACGAATGATCAGAGGCCATCGCTTAGACCACTGCACCACAGGGGCGGCACTTCTGGGATTCCCAAAATATTTTTTTCATAGATGTTCTTTATCGATGGAAAGCAGATGGTGCCACTACAACAAAGCCGCGTTCTGGGAAGTTGCATCAACTCAGTGGTCATTCCAAATTACGCTTGTGAAGGCACACACATCTTCTGCCACAGACCTAGCCAGCGGCATCACAGAAACCACTGAAACAGCAATTTGCACCAGAACAGTCCATCAAGAACTGCATGCCCAGATAAGATGACTAGATATTGGAACACTGATTTGGAGACAAAAGAGTGCTATGTTCATGAATTGGAAGATCATTTGGGGACACATATATACTCACACTAAATATTCAAAACATTTTGTCAAAAAACTGTATTTGTTTCAGTAAGTGTAATATTAAATCTGAAAATTTGCACCTTAAAAAGATATACCTTGTAGAATGCTGATAATTTTTACCTACAAAGCAGAGCTGTGATAGAGAGAACATATTCAGCAAAAATTAAAAATTTTACCTTAGGTAAAATGCACTCAAAAGACAGCTGCACAATCCATATATTCTTTTGAAGAATTAATTGCATTGCGAATTTTCCCCTTTTGTAAAAGGTTTTAGTTAAACTCAGAACAAGTAAAGTCAAAATTTGTTTTTACGATAAACATGTTGGCAAGTGAAAACTATTTTTAAGAACATTTCTCATTGGAAACGTAATGAGCGAGGGATAAAGTCTAAATTGGAGGACATCTGAGGGCAAACTTTAAAATTTGAGAATAATTCACATTCCAAAAACATCAGATGTTCTGGAGAACAGTACACTAAATTCAAGGACTGTCCTCATGAATTCAGGACCTCTGGCCAGTACATGCCCATGGTCACCATGCTATGTCAACTGTACCCAAGCACCACATCCCTCCACGAAATGGCAGAAAATGACTGCAGTGATGCCTCACTCATTTGTTTGGGAACAATGGAACAAGGTCATGGGAGAGATGAATCACACTATTTACTCTTTCATTTGGATGGACATATAGTCATGGAAAAAAGTTTGAGACCACACAATATTGTTCAAATGAGCAGTTATATTACAATGTTATGTTAAGGAAAAATAATCAAATACATTATTTGATTAGTCTAACAATTGAAGACTACATATTTTCAGTGAAATATCATAAAACAACAAGTGCACAATTTGTACACATAAATAAGAAAGGAAAAACGTTTGAGACCATAGTTTCTAAATGTAAAAAAAAAACCCAGCTGATTATGTTTTACTAAAACCTTGTTTGCCACCCATTTACTTTCAGAAGGTCAATCAGTCATTGAGGTATAGTGATAATAAATTTTTGCAACCTCTGATAGAGTAATCGACTGCCAGGCAGAAATTATAGCTGATCTGAGTTCAGAAATGGCGTATTGCTTGTTGTTAGCATAAACTCAGCGTGACATGATGTCCCATATATTTTCAATTAGATTAAGGTCTGGACTGCAAGATGGACAGTCCAGTACCATTGTCAGATAACCACTCAGAAGATGATTTTGATCTATGCACTGCTGAAAAATTAATCAGGATCTATTAGTTTGTACCTTAGATGTATAAAAAAGTTCCCAAGATTATCCTGATACTCCAATAAGTTACATTTTCTTTTTATGAAACAAAGTTCTGTCTTTCCTCATTTTGAGATGCCAGCCCAAATCATAACTGACCCACCTCCTTGCACTCTATTCAGCAGCAAGGTGGGTTCATCCCTAATATCATGCCAATAGTAATGTAAATCTAGGTTGAATATTTTTTCATTAGTAAGCATTACTTCTTCCCAAAGATCTGGATTTGCTACATGGTCAAAAGTAAACTTCACCCTAGCTTCCATATGTTCTTTATTTAACTTTGATTTATCTTTGACTTTATCATATTTTAAATATTTGGAGTGTATAACACATTCCTTGTCATTCTTGGTGTCACAGGGAGTTGTAATGCTGCAGTTATACTTGATGAAGATGCTCCTATTTGTTTTGCCATTCCAATAACAGCACATTTGGCACACTGTGTCAGCTTGCTTGTCCATCCGCTTTGGGGTTTCTTCCCATAGTTCCATAGTTATTGGGATATTTCAGAAAATTGCACACTACAGTTTTAGACTTTCCTATATGAGTGGCAATTTATTTCCATGAGAAGCTGCATTCAAGCACATGCTGTAATTTCCCCTTTTTCAGCATCACTTATAGATTTTCCAGAGCCCATTGTAAAATTGTGGTAAATAACAAACCAATTCTCTGCCTCTACGCTGCACAGTGGCATTTCCACCCAGCAGGACCCAGGCCAAACATTTATGCCATTCCATTATGCAAATTTTGCCTTCAGGTGACTCTATTGTCTAAAAAATTTTCCAGCATTTTATGCAAGTAATTGTAATTCTGATGTATTTTTGTTTATTTAAAAATTAATTAAAAATATTTTTATACTTATATTTGATACTTTTTTTTATGTATAAATATAGTATGAAGAAACATTCTAAATTATCTCCTGAACAAATTGTTGTGTATTTAGGAAGCATGTTTGACAGAGTGAATAAATTGGATTGTGAAATTAGTAGGCGAGTGAATTCTTCATTGAAAGCCATAGCTGCTTTGGGAGGTTTTCACAGGAATGATGGGTTCTGAAGAAAGTCCTGCATGGCTATGTATGAAAGTGTAATTGTTCCTCCTCTGATGTATGGCAGTGAAACATGGGTACTACAGAAGAAACATAGGAGTCGTTTGTGTGCTGGAGAAATGCGTTACTTACGAGGGGTTTGTGGCAAGACACATTCTGATCGTGTGAGGAATGAAGATGTGTTGCAGTTGTGTAACGTGAAGCAAAATGTTGTTAGCAAGGTAGAGACTAATATTCTTTGGTGGTTTGGCCATGCTGAAAGAATGAGTGATGAGATGCTTACTAAGAAATTTTTTCAGCCTAAGTGGCAGGAAGGAAAGGCAGAGGAAGGCCAAGGAAGTCATGAAAGGATCAGATTCAGGAGTATCTGCATGAGAAAAAGATTATGAGTGTGAATTATAGGTCTTGTGTACGTTGTATAATAGATGTCAGTGAAGCCCAAGTTGTGTGTCAAGATCGCTGCAAATGGAGAAATTTGACATGGCAACAGTAAGTAAATAATCAGTTAAAAATTTATCTGGTAGTTTGTATTTCTTTGTGGAGCTAACGTCTGAATCTCAGAGGACAGCTTAGTGATATGTATGTATGTACAAATGAAATGACCATGTGGTCTCAAAATTTTTTGCATTATTGTATTTGGGTGTGGCATTTGCCTGGGAAATGCTAATGCTGTCAGGCTAACTGCACTGTCTCTACAGTCAAATTTGGAGGAGGATCTGTCATGGTGTGGTGCAGTTTCTACTGGAAAGGACTTGGTCCTTTCATTGTGGTGACCTTTGGCCTAACAGCTGCCAGGTACAAAGACATTCTTAACAATTCCACACTACCTATGCTGTGACAGTACTTCAGCACAGATCTCTTCCTGTTTCAGAAAATATTGTTCACGTGGCCACATTGCATCGTCTGTCTTGGCCTAGTATCAGAAGCAGGATGTCCATAGGTGTAGAGTTGGCAGGCCCAAAGTCCCAATCTAAATCCAACAGAACATCTGGGGATGAGCTGGAATGCCAAATCCAATCTTGATCAAGAACGGCTCTGATACAACACTGCATAGAAAATCAATCGAAGCCCGACTGGGAGAATATTAGACATTTGACATCACACAAGACTCATAGACAGATCATAACATCGGAAGCGATGGTCATTGGGAAATTTGGAAATCGATGCTGCAACACTAATTCACCAATTGAATTACCTCATGCCTGGCGATATCTGATCGAACAGGAAAACAATAGAGTTCAAAAGGCTAATAAACACAGTTTCAAAGATCACAGGAGCGGAATGACAAAAGTAGACCAAGAAGAACACAATGCCATAGATGCCGCCACTAACAGCTTGCACAGTGATACACAGTTGTCCATGGTCTGCGACGATGAAGGCTGAAAGCAGAGCGATACAAGACATTACATTAGTCTTTCGAGGATCGCTGACAAGGACTTGGTGCCCATGTACACCTTAATGTTTCCACCGAGGAAGGCAAAATTCTTGCCGAAACATGTTTGGAAGTGTGTTGCGGTGGTGAATTAGGTTTAAGTCCATCTTTTATTCCTTTGTGTCTTTTTTATTCAGTTGGGTTTTTTAACTTTCACGTTTTTAATCATCATTCCTTGCCAACACCTATACAAAGGTATAGAATTTTAACTCAAAATAATGTTTTTTAATCCGTGAATTTTCCGTTCAGGCAAAACTTGGATCTCATCTAAATAAGCAAATGTCCCTTCTATCAAGCAGAAGCTTTGCCACAGTGACTAAAAATGCCGAAATTATTTTAAGTAAAAAAAAAAAAAATTTACCATTCATGTTCGTTTTGTATTTTCATATTATATGGACCTACCTACCTACTCCACCCTGCATACTTAAACAAAATATACGTGATGAACAGTATTGTCGCTGCTTTTAATAGCAGTTCTACATTGAACTGGTGCAGACCTACTGGCATCTCATGGAAAGCATGCTTAGAAGTGTCACTGCAGTTATAATGGCCAATGCCAGAAAATGACTGGATAGCAGTTATTAGCCAAACTATGTACTAATTAGTTGGCCAACTATACACTAATTTTGGCTAATAAATTCTCTTGTTTCCATTCAACCTAGGTGTCCAAATACATTTGTCTGCATAGTCTATATCCACTGTTCTTGAATTTTATCTGTTGTCATTAACACAATAATTGAACAATGGGATTATGGTTTTGGTAGGTTCACTGACTGACCTTTTCTCTCTGGTGTGGTGTAGATGTCTTTTAAAAATCATCTGTTAATTTCAGGTTCATAATTCAAAATTTAAATTTTATACGACATTGGTTTGCATTTACATGCTTCAGTGTGTTTTATAATTGCACTGTTCTGGTCACTCAAATGCCACAAGCATCTACAAGGAAATAAAACACTTAGAGAAGAGGGTGGAGTGGGAAGTAAGTGAATTCTTCAACTAAAGAAAATTTAACAGGAAATTTAAACAGTGAGGTTATTATAACAAGTGGAACTGACAACATAGATTATGTGGGTGGAGTAAGATTTGTAGCTGTTTGTTTTGCCCATCTCAAGTGCTTCCCTTCACATAGGATGTTCTACTCAGTTCAAATACAGTCGAACCTTGATATCTCGAAAAAATATTTTTTTCCTTTCACTTTAGGCATTTTTAAGTCAGTGTATTTTCCATAGTTTTCTCAAAGCATTTTCTTCAAAACACTTGCTATCTCAAATTATTAGACTCCTGTGCCGGAGAAATGCAAGGCGTTTATAAACAGGTGTTCAGATGTCTTTTGTGTTCATCGTTCATTTCCTTTAGGGGGATGAGGGTCTTTTGTTAGAATCTGGAAGGAATGCGTTCTAAGAATTCCATTTGGGGAGCGGTTTCTGACCAAGTGAACCTTTCTTGGAGCATGAATAGAGAATGTGATGTCACCCGGACTGCTCAGAACCAGTTCCACTCAGAGCTGCTTCTGGTTTCACTTGCTTCCTGTGAATAGGAGACCATGTGACCAGGACAGCTTTAGTTTTTCTTCCCTTTTTGTTCGTGGAAATCGTTCCAGTTTGCAAAGTCCATGGGCATAGTTAGACATTCCTGGATGTTCTTGAGTGTTGTGTGTGTGTGTAGTCAGTGGCAACCCTAAGTGACTGTAATGTTAAAACATGACAGTGGCAGGAGTAAAATCAAAGTTAAACGTGCTTTCAATTGATAAAAAAGTAAAAATCTTAAAATTTTTGGATGAAAACACAACAATGAAGAAAAGCGAAATTGGTGCAAAGTTTGGAATACCTTCGAGTACGCTTTCAACAATCATAAAAAATAAACAAATAGAGAAACTATCGTAAGAAACTATGATGAAAACAAGAAAAAAGAGAAGAAAATTTGAAAATCAGCATACCCTGAAGTGGAAGAGTGTGTGTGGAAGTGGTTTGTGCAATGCTGCGATCAAGGAGTTCCTGTTAGTGAATCACCTTTGCAGCAGAAAGCCGAGGACTTTGCTAAGGAGCTTTGCTACAGTGAATTCTAAGCTAGCAACAGGTGGCTGGAAAACTTCAAAAACAGGCAGAATATTGTATTTAGGAAGCTTTGTGGCAAAAGTGTGTCAGTTAACCAAAGTGTTTGTGAAGAGTGGTTCAAAGAGCTTCCTTCTGTTTTACAAAGATATGAGCCAGTTGATGTGTTTAATGCCGAGAAACAGGTTTTTTTTTTTTCAGTGTTTGCCAGATAAAACAGCTACATTCAAGGGAGAGGAATGCCATGGTGGTAAACAAAGCAAACTACATGTGACTATACTCTTAGCAGCAAATCAAAGTGGCAGAGAAAAACTTTCGCCGATAATGATTGGGCGAGCAAAAAAAACAAAAAAAAAACTAGGTGTTTCGCTAAGGTTAAATCACTTCCCATGACGTGCAAAGAAAAAAAGAGCGCCTGGATGACAAGCAAAATTTTTTGTGATTGGCTGGAGTTGACAAAGCTATGGCTCTGAAAAACAGAAAGATTCTCTTTTTTATTGATAACTGTAATGCCCACTCCAATCTTCCAAGTCTAAAAAATATCAGTGAAATTTTTGCCTTTTAATTCGACATCGAAGTTACAATCTCTTGATCAAGGCATCATCCGTAGCTTCAAAGTCAGATACAGGCAGCAGCTGGTTAGGGAACTTGTAGACATTATAATAGTGAAGGTAAAGCCCTCCCCACCATCAATGTTTTGAATGCAATGTGGATGACAGACTTTGCTTGGAGAAATGTTACTAAGGAAAAAATAAAAATAAATGTTTCATCAAAGCAGGATTCAGAGAAAGAAGCAATAATGAGGGGAAAAGCAGACTTCCAATATAAATGTAGTCAAAACTCAAGACAGGGATAGAGTAAATTCGGAACTGTGGATGGTCATTAAACAAAACCTAAATCTTGCCATTTCATTTGATAATTTCTTGGAAGATACAGTACTTTAACAGATGCAGAAATTGTAGTGGATGTAAAAGCAACATCAGATGAAGATGATGAAGTGGAACAGTAGGGAGAGTGCCAAAAGGTGACTGTGAAGGAACCAGATAAAGCTGTTAATATGTTGTGTACTTTTCTGGAATCCTCAGAAAATATAGGCCCCAAATCATTTGCCTTCAATTGCTGCCTTAAAGAAAGTTGTTCAGTCGTAGTAAGGTTTAGCTAGGCATCAGACTTTATTGATGGATTATTTTTGTTTAGGTATGTTGTACACATACATATTTGTAAACTATAATGTGTAATGCATTATTGATCCAAAAAGCTTTATTTAAACTAGAACCTTGATATCTCGAAAACTCTTTTTCTCAAATTTTTTTCTGTTCCTGTGAGATTCGAGATATTGAGGTTACACTGTATGTCCCACAGTCTATTCTTATAAACTCTCTTTTAGAAATTCTCAGGAAGTCAGATTTGGTAACTTTGGATAGAGAGGAAGTAGATATCCTTAAACAATGAGTCTTTAAAGAAGTCCTCTGTTTCAACCAAATTCAACAACTGTATGTGGTATGCCTTAGAATTCTACTTAACGGTGGACTTGTTTTGTTGTTTCTTAGCTTGAAACTTATGCACGTTTTTTTTTGTTTTTTTTTTTTTGCGCTGTTAAACAATTTATAAAATCAGAAATTTTAATACAATTTTTTTTATACACTGCCTAATCATAACTATAAAACCTGCATTGAACAACAATAAATCATATGGTGATGTCACTTACATGGTTCATAGCTGGTTTTACATGTATGAAAATACACCGTGTCAGAGTTTTATTGGTTCCCATTCAGACTTTGCAGAGATATGTGTATTGCTGAGTTGCTGCTTTAAAAAAAATGTGCATACCATGTAACTCAAAAAGTGAAAAGTCTATTTTATTTTACATATCTCTGCAGAGTATGGCTTCTTCCTCAATGAGATCTGGGGGTTAGTATAATTGTGAAAGAATTACTTCTTTCAGGAAGGTATTCTTTCTCTATGACTGCAGCCTACCAAGTAAGCAATGAGCAATAAGCTGATACAATGATGCATGGTGGAAAATTGTGAATACAGATGATGTAACTTACACTTCTATACAACATGTGTGAGCATTGTGATGTATGTGGTACATCAAAGATTCATTATGTACTGGATATTAAAAGGTAATGGAAGACTCTTTGGCAAGTTGCATTTTACTTGGACTTACAAAATGATGGGAAAATGATATTGTGTAACAAGCAATATAACAATTAATAAATGTTGTCACAGTGATGGAAATTTTTCTGCTCAGAATGATGATCAGAAAAACAAGCAAGATAACACCTGAACTAGGCTACCTGCTATTCCAAAAGTGCTGTATTCATACTAATGGAAATCAAACAACTGTATATGGCATGTTTATGAACTATGCAGCATATATATAAGTTTTTTTAATATGCACCTGTGACACAGAAAGATCAACTACACTTATTCTTAAGGCACAAATTTACTGTTCAGTCAAAACGTGCTTGAAAAAAAAATGAAGAAAACAAGAACACATGACTGTATTCAAGTTAGATTTTTCAACAGTTTGTTTGACAACTGCCTTCAGAAGTGAATCTTGCATATCCTGCCATTCTACAGAAAAATGACAGTAGAGCTGTCTCTTTAAAAGGGGGAGTGAAAATACGATGAGTGCGAGAATCATTCTGAAGAACAGCAAAGAAACAATAACACTCATGAGCAACTATTTT
Organism: Macrothele yani; assembly: GCA_039090855.1. NCBI lineage: Eukaryota > Metazoa > Arthropoda > Arachnida > Araneae > Macrothelidae > Macrothele > Macrothele yani. Next base: position 85,856,487 of record CM076991.1, read on the forward strand.
AAACACACTTTCGTGAGTACTAATTAGGTGTTATGTACAAAGTACTTATAAAAATAGACACCTTATAGGCAGGTCTGTTGTGGCATTTCAACAACTTTCAGAAACTGTCTTCAGTACTTTTTAGCAAATTTTACACTTATTGTTGCCCAAGAATGAGCTAAAACTTAGATATCAACATTTTTGCCAGACTATGACACACAAACTTGGACATAGAAATGGACTGGACTGTTTACAAATTTCTGACCACTTTGAGCTTTTTCAGTACTTATTAAAGAGTATTCTAACCCTAATTTAAAGTTATCAATTGCATGGATGGTATTCAACCAGTGTCAGAAGTAAGAAAAAATGACTAGAGTGCATCCAGGGCTAACTCACTAGGGAATAAACCCCTTTCATCATACGTTGAACACTGTGACAGAAATAAGGGTACTACAGCTGACCACTGTGAGGCAAAACTCATGCCAAACCTTGATGCTCACGAAAACAAGTGCAGGCAATATTCTTTAACAAATATTCTATGCAGTTTATAATAAAAGAGCACAAGACACTTATTTTACATGAGAAATGTGATGATCACAGATACTGTAGCACCTCAGGCCATAGTGCATGACCTTGCTATAAAGCAATTGGTACACAAATCCTATGTCAGACGTTTTTATTCATGTTTCAAAAGTACAAGCACATTTTCAAATGGATGGAAAGCAGAAACTTTCAAATGATGGTAACTATTTCAAAGTGATTATAAGTATTAGATCTATTGTGAAGGATGACATAAACATTTTTATGAGGGGGAAATTAATCATTTAAATAAAACACTGTTCTAGCAGATCTCATTCATATTGAAGCAATGGAAACCGATGTCACTGAATTACACCTTTTGATAATATGATTGGCAAACAATACAATATAAGTTATTTAGATTATTATTATTATGGAATAATAGAACTACAAAAACGTTTATAATTGATTTGTCTTAGTAAAAAGTTGAAGATGCGCATAACTACTGGTAATGCTAAAATAAAACATTCAACTAATTTTTTCAGTCAGTGACTACCAAAAAATAAGTTATGTTTTGAATAAACACAAATATATATTATCCTGGTGATGTTTGAAATAAAATAGTATGAATAGTTTACATATAATGCACAAAATGGGCTCAGGATCCCAAGCTTTTTCATGCTCTAATATCATGAAAAAAACAAATTACTGAGCAGTAATCTGAAGAGGCAGTTTTGTAAATCTGAATGCTGAAAAAATTTATCAACATAAAGAGTATATAGTTGCACCTTATACATAAAAGCAACATACACAATTTAATGAAAGGAAATTTTTTTGCAAAATTACATTAACGAAAGGACTGCAAGAACAACAAGAAGTAAAACAATATTTATGAAATATAAACACTTTAACCTAAATATCAATTATTATGATATTTAGATTTCATAATGCACATAAAGTTACAATATTAAAAATATATAAAACCTTTACATTTTTGAATTATAGTTATACATTTCATACCTTCAAGTACAAAAACATACACAAGATCATGTCTGTGTCAGTATAAAATGAAACATTTGTTCTACAAAAAGTATGAACAAAAATATGGCTAGATTTATCACACATGATGAAATGCTTCCAGGAGATGAATGTCCATAAAAGTTTCCTAGCATCAGCAAATACTCAACAACTATCACCTAGCAAGGTGGCTTGGCTGCCAAATAAGTACTGAGGTTGTTAATACACTGTGACTGTACATTACTGATTTCTTCCATTAACTGTATTTCTGGGCTGCTAACAATCATCTGGGAGGAGGAGGATAAAAAAAGAAAGAAAAGTTAAAATATGAAATGTATTTGTATGAATAGGAAGATAATTTCAATTCAAACAAAAACACACGGACTTCACTTTTGCATAACAAAATCTGTCGAATGTTTTTACTAGAGAAACAATGAAAGATAAGTAAAATTGTTTTTAAATTTAATTCAAAACTTCTTGTACAATAATAGAAAAAAACCCCTTGTTTCCATTAGAGAACAATATAATTTCCAATGTTATGGGGAGATACCCATGTGAATGACAGGTGATGGCATTTTTATGTCAAAAGATAATGTAACTAGAATTCTTACGGAAAACAAGTATAAATTCTGCATGAGTATGAATTCTACTTACATTATTAAAAAATAATGTAACAACTCATAGAGAAAATTTAATGGCAGTTCTGTCTACCTCTCCCCCTCCCCCACTCCTTTTTCTCTGTACTCTTAAATGATGACCTCCTCAAGCCTCTTTCACTTCTAGCAGTGAACTTTTCTCAACCAATAGTAATAAATAACAGCTTACCCTTTAAGGTTAGCTTCTGTTGAACATTTTCTTGCACCGGACGTGCAGGAAAATGTTCAACAGAAGCTAAACTTAAAGGGTAAGCTGTTATTTATTACTATTAGTAGTTATGCATGGGAATTTAGTGATAGTTAGGGTGTTAAACAGCCCAAGATACTATTTTAGAGTGTATATTTCTCAACCAATTTTTTGTAACATTTTGATTTTATTTCTTTACCATTTTCTCTCTCCCCTTTGGTTCATCTGTCCATCTTGTTTCATTCTAGTTAAAATTTTAGGCCTGCAATCAGCGACACAATGTCCATTTCGGATTGTTGGCTCTTAGCAATGTAGACTAAGTACTACTGGGTTGGTGCACATAAAATGCCTGTTTTCAGCGGGTGGTCATATTCAACCTCTTCAGCAGAATGGTGTCATCCAGTAATGTCACAAAGTTGGTCTGTATCTGGTATATGCATTTTATGGCTCATTTCATGACAAGTTTCAACTGCGAGTACACAGACTTCGATCAAAGGGGACCTCAGAGACAGGCCAGTTGTATGTAATTTTTCTGTAGAGTTCAAACTTGGGCATTCACAGGTGTGGTGGTCCTAAATATTAATACAGCATTTGGGCAGGGTAACTGGAAATGAAAGCACCATGGTTTGCAAAATTCCAGCAAGAGACATTTATGTCCCTTACAGATGTGTCTTGTGATCATCCACCAGTACCAGCAACAGATGAGGAGCTGAACAATATCGTGGAAGCTGACCCACAACAAAGGTCCATGTGTATCAATCAATGATTGTCTAGTCCCTGGTGGCCCTGGGGAAGATAAAAGATCTGCATGTCTGGGTGCCACCGCAACTGATAGCAGCCAATATAAGACATATTGTCTGGAGGACTGCATTTCCCTCCTTGCCAGGTACAGATGGCAGGGATTTCTGCATCAGATCATAACCTGTGATGAAAAGTTGATCTGCTACAACAATTGTAAGTGATCAGCACAGTGGTTGGATACCACACAGCTACCTTAACACTGTCCAAAGTTACTCCTGTTCATAGCAGTACATGCAGAAGAAAATATTCAAATTGAGTAACTTACAATAGATGGTTTGTTTTCTGACAATGATGGAAAAAATGTTGAAAACCAGTATTATTTATTTTAATGTATGGAGTAATAGCTGACCTAATGAAATTTTAAGCATTAGTGCTGATTCTGCCTAACCAGTGCTTTGATTTTTAAAAACAAGACTAGGAAATCCCCATCACAACATCTAAGTGGTGAGAAAAATGGAGGTATTTTCAAAACTTCTGTTAATTAGACCAACACTAAGGTGGAGCGAAATTTGTGAATTTTTTTATACAACGAAGGGGTATGTGTCAAAAGTTGTGGTTCCACATGCTAATCAGAGAGAAAAAAATAAAAAAGTCTAATCCCATATTTTCAGTCTGCGCAATTGCCCGAAATTTTAAAGCTTTCACATAAATCTTACAACATTTCAAAAAATTTCCCATTTTTTGTTTAAAGTACTCTAACAATTGGGTACTGATAAAGTTTTAGATTTCGATTAGTAATATACACAGAAAAAAAATTGGGTTTATTAAATGGCATTTGGTGTCTGCGCAGAACTCGTGAAATAATCGCAAATTTGCCTAAAGATCCGCTATTACCGCATCCCAAACATGCTCTATACCTTATAGTACATTTTGTGGTGCATCATACTTCTTCATGTAGCTCTTTGCTATCTGTAAAAACAACTACCCAGGACTCACCATGTAGAGGTAGCTACACTTCAAGTCCTACCCGTGCCCACACAACCACCCTGCTTTTGGGGCACTTTTAACTTATGTTCTATATTGACACTTTGTATCAAACTTTGGCATTATTTTTCTGTCAAGAAGTGTTGCTCGTATTACGTTGTCTCTTGCTACATGTCCACACACTTTGGATGCTGCTGCTGTGATCTCTTTAACACATCTTTCTACTGCTTGTGTGTGTGACGGTAAATGAAAGAATTCCGCAGGGAAAACTTCTGCAGTGTCTTCTTCCAGCACTCTGCATAGGTCTGAGTCGACTACACCCATGTTAATAAGAGGCTCTGTAACTTTAAGGTCTTGCCAATAAATGATGTCAATGTAATCTTCGGCATCAAAGTTTATAATCGGTATATCAAAATTTCTTATGACAGGACCAGCATTTTTTCTTGCAGCAAGTATTCTTTTTACAGCAAGCTTACGAATACTTGGAAATATTCTAGTTGGATAATGCTTACCTAGGCATTACATTTCTACCAATGATTCACTTTACTCTCACGTTTTCAGGTCTTCGTTGAAGCTATTGCCCATTGTATGTGCAGCAACCATTCACATCCAACACACTGCTTACTTTGGGTAGATTCAGTAGATCTTCACTTTAGGATTCAACAACATCAATTCTTTACAGTTATTAATGCTCTAAATTTTTCGTCCAGTCTTTGGGCATCCTCAGGAGCGTGACGACTTTTCCACCGATGTTCGTGGTTTACTTCTCGTCAATGGAGTCCGATAACCCACGTTGCCATTCGTCGGATACGCTGTATTAGATACTTTTCTTGATCAAACCTAGCTGGCGCCATCTATGTTTCACTAATTCTACCTTTATATATATATATATATATATATATATATATATATATATATTTTTTTTTCTTCTCTTCAAATGGTCGTTGATGTCTTTCCGTATTCTTCTTCTTTTCATTTCCTATCCCTGTTCCATTGTCTTTTCTGTCGGTTTTTCTTTTGTTGTTCTTTTTCTTGTCTTATTAGCTCTTTCCAAAGGCTAGATAATGTATTAGGGTCATTTTGGTTACACACCCTTGTTTTATTTTTATAAATTAGGATCGATTCCTCCATTCTCATTTGTCTCTCTGATTTTTTATTCCTTTTTAGCATTTTAATTTCTTGGAATTTTGGGAATGTTCGATGGTCAATACAGAATTGCACTAATGCAGTTTTTGCTTCTTTTTTTTTTTTTTTTTTTTGCCAGTTAGATATGTGTTGTTTTAGCCTTTTTTTAAAACCTGTTTTTAGTACTCCCTATGCACGATATTGGGGGTATGTGTGCAATGGGAATTTCCTAAGACCCTGATTCCTCTAATATTTTGCTCTCAGTTTTTTTTGTTAATAGTCAGATTTTTCAAGGTGTTCACTGAACTTCCTACTTGTAAGTCAAATTTAGCACATTGCCTATTAATTTCTTTACTGACACCTTCCAAAGTAAGGAAATGCACCTATATATTTTAATTTATTTTTTCTCACCATTATTTGATTGTAAACTTTTTGGTCTTCATTTCTCTTAGCCATATATTATATTTGCACTTTTAAGGTATTAAACCCCTGCAAAGTGCACATAGTTTACGTGCAATTCATAAATGATATACTATTAAAAATCACTAATCACTTACCCTAAAGATCATGGTAATTTCCATCCACAAAACACTTCAAGCACGTCAATTATCGTAATGTTGTAGGCCTTCAAAGGTTTACAGACACCTTGCTTACGGTTCCTTCTTCCGGGGATGAAACATCATATTTTTTTCTCTCTTTTTTTTTTTTTTTTTTTTTTTTTTATTTGCTGGACAAACAATGCTGGTTTCTTTTAGCCATATGAGATGTAACCATAGCTTGTTAATTCCATAAAAACCACACAAGCATATAAATTGAATGAATGAATGAGTAGTATGCTTGTGTGGTTTTTATGGAATTGACGAGCTATGGTTACATCTCATATGGCTAAAAAAAAACCAGCGTTGTTTGTCTAGCAAATAAAAAAAAAAAAAAAAAAGAGAAAAAAATACGATGTTGTATCCCCGGAAGAAGGAACCATAAGCAAGGTGTCTGTAAACCTTTGAAGACCTACAACATTACGATAATTGATGTGCTTGAAGTGTTTTGTGGATGGAAATTACCATGATCTTCAGGGTAAGTTTTTAATAGTATATCATCTTAGCCATATGTTTTTTACTCTCATATAACCATTTTTAATAAGCTTATTAGGGTAACCATAATCTTGCGATATTTTCAAGATAAAATCAAGCTCTTGATTCTTTAGCCTATTATTAATTTAGAGCATTAATAACGGTAAAGAATTGATGTTGTTGAATCCTAAAGTGAAGATCTACTGAATCTACCCAAAGTAAGCAGTGTGTTTGATGTGAATGGTTGTTGCACATACAATGGACAATAGGACAATAACTTCAACGAAGACCCGAAAACATGCGAGAAAAGTGAATCATCGCTAGAAACGGAATGCCTAGGTAACCATTATCCAACTAGAATATTTCCAAGTTTTTGAAATAATGCCCGTTAAAATGAATAGTAGCCTTTTCCAATCAATTTCTAAGTCAGAATATGAACTGCTAATATAAATTGCTTATGAATACTTTGTCAGTCGTCATTTAGCATGGCTAGCAATACATTCTCCGGATGAGCAAAGCAGCCGTTTCTTTGGATGACTTTCTGAAAAGTGGCTTTTACAGGACCCTCCAAATGCTTTGAAAATGATATTGTTTTCCATAGATTCTTAGTGCCTTGTATCACAGTTGGGTTGCATTTTATAGTGAACCATGCAGGGGCATAAACTGTCATTACAAATTCTGCCAAAGATTTTAGGCTGTCAGATGGGCATTCACTTCCCACATAAAGGCGTAATATGCGGTTGGCTGTTTTCAGCCACCTTGCGTGTGATAATTTTCCCAGACTCCAACTTGCTATATCTGCTGCACATTCTTCACTTGAAATTGCTAAGCACATATGCAAATACTTCTGGTCATTGCTTAGGTTTGAAACATTTATATTTAAATCATTCAGTGGAAAGTAATTTTTTTCAAATTTAACGGGTGGACGAAGATGGCAAGTAGGAAGGCTTTTACCATTTGGTCCCGTATAGCCACAAGGCCCAGATGTTTTGCCATCTATGTTTTCCATAATATGATGTAAAGCTAACTCATTAGAATGGAGTTGACAGATTATCCACTGCAGTGGCCTTAGCAAGTTTTTTTCTATTTGTCGAATAACTCTAGACTTTTCCCCAGTGTGAATAGGGCAACCATCACAACCAATACATGGGAGCTGGAAAAAGTCGATGTTATTATCTATCAAGTGTTCAAAAATGGCATTCTCCACATTTTTGCCCAACCAGATTGCGCCGTGCTTGATCGCTATATTTAGATCCTGGTTCTTCTATGAGCGATAAATGTTCCTCTTGCTGAATTTTTCGCTGTGTTTTTCCATCTTCAGATGCTTCAATGTACAATGTTTCATCTTTCCTACCGTCAAAATACAATGCTTTAATTGTACGATCCATTAGCCGTTTGTTCATTCTGCAAAACAGTGTGATTTTTCATTCGAGCTCTCCTCACTTTACTTCTGCCGATCACAAGGGAAACGTTTGTTAACGGAACATCCTGGTTTATGTCATTGAGTACAGCAGAAGCAAGTGCAGCAGCTGGATGATCTGATATTCCATACCTGCCACAAGTTTGAGCAAATTTTCGAAAACTGACTCTGGTTTCACATAACGGACTTGGAAAAGATGAAAAGCCTTGATTTTTTTTTCGCTATCTTCGTCAATTTCGCTGTGTTCTAAATCGTGTGTACCTTCATCTTCATTGGTGAATTGCAAGTCAGGTGTGAGGTGAGGGCCAGTGTGTTAGCACATTTGTCTGTTTCTATTCTGTTTAATGCTTTGCTCATCCTGGGCTTTCAAAACATGTCCTTCCATCAGTTCCACGTGCATCAAAATGATACACACATAAGCCGACCTTTATTTCACACTTTTGTATGAAGAGTGTGATAGATTTTGCTGTTTACGATCAGCGTTTGAAACACTTAGTTGTTGACACCCGTGTGATGAGAGGTGCGGATGTTGGTTCTGATCATTACTTGGTAGTGTCACGAGTGAAACTTAATGTTGGTTGGAGGAAAAGGAATAGGAAGAGACCCAGGATAGAAAGAATAAAGGTTGATAGGCTCCTTGAAGATCATCAGAGGTACTCTGACTTACTCAGAGAACGACTGAAGGATCTGAAATCTTGTGAGAGGGATGTAGAAAAGAAATGGGAATGTTTTAAGAACTGTGTTGTCACTGCTGCTAAAGAGCTCTGTGGCACCACAATAGTGGGTAACAAAAGAGGTAATGCTTGGTGGAATAGTGAGATTGATGAGGCAGTAAAGAAAAAGAAGGAAGCCTATTTGGGGATGTTGCAAGGTACAGTCTCTGTGGATGAATATCGCTGTAAGAAACGTGAAGCTGCTAAGCTGGTTCGCCACAGTAAGGCAAAAGATAGGAAGGAGAAAGTGGAAAGGCATGAACTGGCTTTTTGGAAAGATAGAAAGTCCTTCTGGAAGTACATGAGACTCAGGAAAAATAGGGGAAACAAAGTTGTAAGTTGTGTGAAGAATGAGATTGGGGAAATGATATGGGAGCCCAATGAGTTAAGTGACAGATGGGGCGAATACTTCTGTGAGTTATTAGATCAGGAGAACAAAAATGATTCTGAGACAGATGCAGATGATGTCACAATGAGGGATGAAAGCACAGGAGGGATCTCAAGAGAAGAAGTGTGTAAAGCTCTAAAATCTCTTCAGAATGGTAAGGCTCCAGGAGTTGATGGCATAACTGCAGAGATATTGAAGTATGGTGGTGACTTTATAATTGACTGGTTAACTGAAATTTGCCAGTTATGCTGGGAGTTAGGAATGGTCCCTCGGGATTGGAAGGATGCTATCATTGTTCCCTTGTATAAGGGAAAAGGTGATCAGACTGAATGCAAGAACTATCGTGGTATTAGCCTACTGAGTGTGCCAGGGAAAGTGTTTGGTAAGGTTGTTATTGAAAAAGTACGGGGTCTTACATCAGAGAAAGTGTGGGATGTTCAGAGTGGTTTTATGCCTGGTAAAGGCAGCACTAACCAGATTTTTGCATTACACATGATGATTGAAAAGTATCTGGCTGTTGGGAAGAAAGTTTTTACTGCCTTCATAGATTTAGAGAAAGCTTACGACCGAGTCAATAGGACACTTTTGTGGAAGGTATTGAATGAATATGGTGTTACTGGGAATCTACTTAATAGTGTAAAAGCCATGTATGCTGATAGTAGAGCTTGTGTATAAGTGAATGGTGTTTTATCAAAATGGTTTTCCATTGGTACAGGAGTTAGACAAGGTTGTGTAATGTCACCATGGCTGTTTAATATATTTATGGATGCATGCAAGCGTGAGGCCAAAATAGATAATAGTGGTTTATGTCTTGGTGATATCTGGGTGTGAAGATTGCTGTATGCTGATGACACTGTCCTGTTGGCAGAGAGCAAAAGTGAGTTGCAGAGTATGTTGACTCGGATGCACGAAGTTTGCATGAAATTCAAACAGTATAAATAAGGGTAAAAACAAAGTTATGGTGTTTGAGAGAGGAATGGGTAGCACTGAATGTAATGTAAGTATAAATGGCACTGTGATTGACCAGGTGAGTGAGTTTGTGCATTTAGGAAGCATGTTTGACAGAGAGAACAAGTTGGATGGTGAAATCAGTAGGCGAGTGAATTCTTCTTTGAAAGTCGTAGCTGCTCTGGGAGGTTTTCACAGGAATGATGGGTTCTCTAGAGAGTCCCGCATGGCTGTGTATGAAACAGTAATTGTTCCTACTCTGATTTATGGCAGTGAAACCTGGGTACTGCAGAAGAAACATAGGAGTCATTTGTGTGCTGGAGAAATGTGTTACTTACGTGTGGTTTGTGGCAAGACACGATATGATTGTGTGAGGAATGAAGATGTATTGCAGTTGTATGATGTAAAGCAAAATGTTGTTAGCAAGGTGGAGACCAATATGCTTCGGTGGTTTGGCCATGTTGAAAGAATGAGTGATGAAATGCTTACTAAGAAAATATTTTCAGCCCAAGTGGCAGGAAGGAAAGGCAGAGGAAGGCCAAGGAAGACATGGGTGGATCAGATTCAGGAGTGTCTGCATGAGAAAAAGATTATGAGTATGAGGTATAAAAGATCTTGTGTACGGCGTGTAATGGATATCAGTGAAGCACGAGTTGTATGTCAAGATCGCTGTAAATGGCGAAGTTTCATACGACAACAATAAGTAAAAATATCTGGAAGTTTGTATTTCTTTTTGGAGCTAACCTCTGAATCTCAGAGAACAGCTTAGTGATATGTATGTATGTTTTTTGTTTTTACTGCTAGCGAAGAGTTGCCAAAGATCTACATCAAGTACAATTAAACCTATAAATCAAAGAAAAAAATTAGTTCTCAAAACTTTAAAGAGTTCTTCAAAAAAGGCTGATCTTTAGGCAAATTTGCGATTATTTCATGAGTTGTGTGCAGACACCAGATGCCATTTAATAAACCCAATTTTTTTCTGTGCATATTACTAATCGAAATCTAAAACTTTATCAGTACCCAATCATTAGAGCACTTTAAACAAAAAATGGGAAATTTTTTGAAATGTTGTTGTTTAGATTAAAATTATACATGTTAATGCCCAATCATTGGTAAATAAAATTATACTACTAGAAGCTTTAATACATACACTGAGATCGACATTGGATTTTATATGTGTTACTGAAACATGGTTTCCGAATGAAAAATTTATTATTCCATTCAATAATTTGCAAATCTTTAACCTCAACAGAGATTATTCTAGGGGGGATGGTATAGCTATTTATGTTAATAATAAATATCAATTCTTTTCTACAGTTAAAGAATTCACAATAATCAATAAAAATATAGAAATACTTAACATCCAAAATCAATTTTATATAATCTCAGTCTGTTATAGGCCACCCTTCTCAGACTATAATGAACTATTCATAGTGTTAAACCAACTGTTTAACTTTTTTTTTTTTTTTTTTTTTGAGAAATTAACAAAGCGTTCTTGATGGGTGACTTTAATATAGATAGATCTATTAATAACTCTATAACACAACAATTTAATCAATTACTTGCTGTATCAGGATTCACTAACTTAATTACTTCCCCAACTAGAATTACCCAAAATACTAGTACCATAATTGACTTGGCCATAACTAATGTCCAATCACAGCATACAACTACAGGAATAATTGAATATAATATAAGTGATCATCTGCCCATTTTCACTTTATACAAGACTGGTGGTTTTCTATCAGAAGAAATTAAGATGTTGAATTCCGTAAAACCAATAAAAAAACTATAGAAAATTTTAAACAACTTTTAAATGAAATTACCTGGGAAGATTTTCAGAAATATGAATCTCCCAATCTAGCTTTTGACAATTTTTTGAAAATCTTTAAAGAAAAATATGACCTAGCTTTTCCCCGTCTCTTCAAAAAATATTAATTCTAAAAAGAAACTCCTCCGCAAACCTTGGATTACCTCATCCCTGTCAAATCGTATTAATAAGAAAAACAGGCTCTTTGCAAAATTTTTAAGAACAAGAGATCAAAATGACTTCACCAATTTCAAATTATACAGAAATACACTTAACTCTGCTATTAGAAATGCAAAGAGAACCTATTATGCAAATATGTTTGCATTGAATGAATGACCCAACAGTAACTTGGAAACACTTTAATTATTTACTAGGGAAACAGACTAAGACAGTTATACCAGAACACCTCTTAGATTCTAATGGCATGAAAATTACTGATAAACTGCACATGGCTGCCCGTCTTAATGAACACTTTACTAGTCTCTCAAAATCTTAAAATAAACTTAAAATCATTTAATAGTAATTTTTTACAATATTTTCATAATTCTTCTGTAAATAAAACTTCCTACTTATTACTTGTAACCAAAACTGAACTACTACAAGAATTAAATAATATTAAAGCTACTTCTGGACTAGGAAATGATGACATTCATCCTTCTGTTGTTAAACATGTAGCTGAAATAATCATAAACCCACTATTAAATATCTTCAACCTAGTTTTCACTACTGGCATCTTTCCACATGCACTGAAAATTACAAAAATGACCCCTAAATATAAATCTAGTAAGAGTAACGATGCTAACAATTATCGTCTCATAGCTAATATGTCAATCTTTGATAAAATCTTAGAAAAATTAATCTATATGAGATTAATCTCGTACTTACAAAAATTTAATATTAATAAAAATCAGTTTGGCTTTCAACCCAATAAATCAACAGAATCTGCACTCTTACACCTTCAGAATATAATTCCAAAAATTTTGAATCAAAAAATATTACACTTGCTGTCTTCCTTGATTTGACTAAAGCGTTTGGCACTTTCAATCATCAATGTCTTTAACTAAATTATATAACACAGGTGTGAGGGGTATTGCACATACTTTATTTAGTAATTACCTAACTGACAGATTTCAATACACTATCGTTGATCAATCTTAATCACCACTACTACCCAATACTTCAGGGGTTCTTCAGAGCTCTGTTTTGGGTCCCTTACTATTTAATTTATATATAAATGATATTTTTAACATAGCATCTAACAATGCTATAATTCTTTATGCTGATGATACAACAATATTATTCCATGGTAAAAATCTCGCGCAAATCGTCAATTACAGATTTACTTGGAATCGTTAACATACAATGAACTTATAATTAATGTTAATAAAACAAAACTTCTAATCTTTACTAGACAAAAAATATTACATACACAAGTTCTATATTTCCTTTAAAATAATACTCCTATAATATAGTACAGGGCTTTAAGTATCTGGGAATTATTTTGACTTCCGACCTAAGATGGAATAACCATATTAGATTCAATTGCAAATCGAATCTCCAAAAATATTGGGAATGTAAGCAAAATTATTTCAAGTTTATCTACTAAAACACTTAAGCTTTTGTACTATACATTCTTTCAATCACACATTAATTATTGCTTTTTCTCATGGGGACAAACCACTGAAACCAACATCAATAAACTACAAATATTACAGAATAAATACATAAGGTTATTAGACTTAAAAACAAATTCTTCTTCTCATATCAACTTTCAACTTTTCACAATACCCATGTCTACCCAAACCATTATGGAATTTTATCTATTAAACAATTATTTGACTTCAAACTAGGTAAACGGATGTTTCAAAGAATTAAACTGAATCTACACACATATCATTGAATTGAATTTTCATACTTATCACTACAACATGAGACATAGATCATTATTAAGACCCATACATCCAAAAACCCTCATGATGAAGTGGAGCTTAAATTATATTGGTCCTGAATATTGGAATACACTGCCAGCTGAGTTCAGAAATTTATTCAAAAACAAACTAAAAACATACTTGTTAAGTTAATTAATAAAAACAACAACTTAAAACATATATTTGTTTACAGTATAACTAACTCTAACATTACTGCTGTGTTTTATGAACCTGTGACTGCTTGCCTATTTAATTGGGAAATCAGGGCTTGTCAGGACTCTTCGAGGCCTTTTCCCCAATTTTCCCTGCTGTTCTTATGAAATATAAAATATTTATGTACATTCACAAAGCACACAATGTAACAGCGAAAATTAAATTTATTCTTATTATTATTTATGTAAAAGTTTCAAACTTTCGGGCGATTGCACAGACTGAAGATATACAATTAGAATTTTTTTTCTCTTGATTAGCATCTGGAACCACAACTTTTGACATAAATTTTCATTCCACCCTAACCAAAACATAGCAATAAGTTAACTAAGCCATCTTCTTTTCAATGAGACTAATATTTAACTTGTTACATGCTGATCCTATCATTAGTTTTTATTTCAACATTAGATTTGAAAGCACAACAAAGTTCATTATGAGAAATTGATCAAGTTTTCAGTAATCAAACTGCAAATGTGCTTTATGCTATCTTCAAAAAAAAAAAAAAAAAAAAAAAAAAGACTGCCATTCTACAGAAAAATGGCAGCATAAATCTATGATTCTTTGAAAGAGGAAAATGGAAATATAAAGAGTACAAGAATCATTTCGAAGAACAGTAAAGAAACTTACACAACAACAATTTATGACATTAAATTGACTTAAAATCCAGCATTTTGGAAAACATTACATGATAAAAGTTTGGTGGCATAACTATCATGGGGAATAGGAGTAAACTGCCTCTGAGTCCTGGAAATTCAGGGGTCCTCTTGTCTTTTGATAAGTTCCTAATCATGTATTATTAGATTGGAAGGAAAGTAATGTCTGCAAATGCAAGGCAACAGAAAAGTACAAATCAGTCCAAAATGTAGTCACCATCATTTGCCATGACCTGCTCCCATCATTTGGGCAGCTGTTGGATATTGTCCATGTAGAATTTTGGTGATCTGGATGCAAAGAAGTGCATAAGTGCACGTTCAATATCGTCCCAGTTGGTGAACTGCTCTCCTTCCAGAAAATGCTGCAATGACTGGAAAAGGTGGTAGTCACTTGGGGCAATGGCCGGGGAACAGGCTGGATGCAGCAGCAGCTCCCAGCTCAGGTCTCTGATCTTCTGACAGGTCACCTATGCTGTGTGAGGACTCACTCCATCCTTCTGTAGGAGGACACTCTTGTGGTTCAGCAGTGCTGGTCATTTTGACATGAGTGATGCGTGCAGATCATCGAGCTGATGGCAGTACACATCGGTGGTGATAGTGGTGGTGCCCCCAGCAACAGCTCAAATATCATGACACCCCCGCATATCCCACCAAACAGACAACAGGACATTTTACATGGGTATAAGCCAACTTTGGAGGTCGGCATGGGTTCCTGTTTCACGTCCAACAACTGTTTCTGGGCACTGACATTATCATACAGGACCTATATCTCACCACCTGTCACAGAACGATTCAACTTGGTCACACGCAAGCAGAGAAACACATGCACTCATAGAATTTTCTTTCTGCTCAACTATGAGTTGGTGGGGTACCAAACTTCCCTCTTGTGCACCTTCCCAAGTTGATGCACTATGCTTTTGTGTAGGTACTGCCCAGCTGTTTGGCCAACTCCAACGTGATCACATGTGGGTCAGTCTCCGCTAAAATCTTCAGCATGTCTATATCCACTGTTGTGGGTCTTCCAGCTTTGGAATGGTCTAAGAGGTCAAGATTTTCCTCTCGAAGCAGTTCGAACCAACAGCGGCACTGACAATGTGATATGTCATTGAGGTACACACTGGCATACCTGCCAACCAAAATTTTCCTAAATCAAGAAGATTGTTTGCAAAAAACAAGAAGCTTTTCTTTAAAAGCAAGATTTACCTTAAAATCAAGAAGATTTGCAACAGTACCAGAACTGTTAATTCATAATTATCTATTATTAGAGGAGAGTGGTAATGTACGGGGATGTGCTAGCAGTGTGTTTAATGATACTTGTTTTCAATTATTTTAATGTATCAGTCACTCATAGATGGAGTTCAGAAATTGTGATGATTCTCAAGGTTTCATACTTTCTTAAATTGAGTGATGCAATTTTAGAAATAACTTGATTTCATTTAAGCAATGACAAGACAGTGGCCTTTTTTTTATGTCCTTGGATGACAATTTTATCCATCATGAATGCATGATTGCTTTCACTATTTTAGATAGTGAAAGCAATCATGAATATAGTGTGACTTTGAGTATATGAATACTTTTGAACACCATGCATCAATTCTTACAAATTTTCAGCTTCATTAGATTCGTTTCTGAACCCCTCTCCCTTTATCAAACTGAAATGCAAACCTTTTTTTTAAGGAAGGGGGGGGATATTAAGAATACAGGATACATATTCGGAACATAGTTGGGGAAAAAATTTACAATTACGGGAGAAATCTTTATGTCCGATTTCCATTTTTGGGCATTTTCCCTCCATTTTCAAGTTGAAATACAAATATTTATGAAATAAAATGATATTTAACAACAATACCAGGCAGAGGAAACATCACGTGAAAAATGAAATTATGATTACGGGAGAAATCATTACTGCATCTAACTTCCATTTTTGAAAGTTTTGAAAGACGAAATTTTCATTTTCAAAAGTTTCAGGCGGAAAACATCCTCCACCACTACCAATTACCCCAAAATTTCTGTCCAGTTATGCATCGATCTTGACGATGACTCAAATTATGAAGGAAAAGAAGAAATTCCTCGAAACCGTTGCACGCTCATGCCTGAAAATTACAGGGAAATTTTCGCACCGCCAAATTTTGGTTTTGGGAATTTTTCCCTCCATTTTCGAACTCAATATTTTTAGAATAAAATGATCTATAACAGCAATGCTGGACAGAGGCAACATCGCAGGAAAATGAAATTACGATTACGGAAAAAAAACTTATTTTTTTGTTTAACAAAATACCATACCAATACGTATTTTTACGTGTTGGCAAGATTCTTTGATGTGTATTCTTATGCATTGTGTATTTTACATGTTTCTTGATGAGTATTTTTATGCATTGGTAAAATCTCGATGCATAATTAATTACACATTTTGGCGAGCTCTGCACGGCGCAGAATTAAAAATTTTTTGCACTTCAGCACAATTAGTGCAACTATTCCAACACAGAGAGAGCGAGTTCAGAAGGATTGGCGGGAGGGGGTTTGTGTGATCTATAAATAAATATCGCTTACTGCTAAAAATGTGAGATAACATAAGGTTCAATCGCTATGAGATCACAATAAAACAAAAGCAGGAGTTTACACTAAGTGAACAACAATATCAATTTCCCTCAATAATAATAAAAAAAAATTCACGAGCCATTTTGGCGAAAATCCAGAAGAAACTATCTTCTGACTGTAACTCTACCTCAAAACCCGCAAAACTTCCAGGAAATCTGGGATACTTGGCAGGTATGGAAAGCCCACAACCAGTA
The DNA here is from genome assembly GCA_039090855.1 of Macrothele yani. Lineage (NCBI taxonomy): Eukaryota > Metazoa > Arthropoda > Arachnida > Araneae > Macrothelidae > Macrothele > Macrothele yani. The sequence continues at coordinate 85,873,627 of CM076991.1, forward strand.
AAGAAAACAAAAAGTCAGACTCTGATTTATTACGGTTTATGTTGTCAGAGGGTGAGAATGGAGAAACTTCAGCCATTCTCATGCACTCATGGGAGGGTATTTAATAATTACATGTTCGTTTTGACCTGGGAACATTTAGTACGGACAGTTTTTCTTTTCTGAAAGGGATACGCAGGGTTGTGTAAAAATATTTTCTTCCTGCGTACACACTTTTGGCACTGAAAATTTCCTGCTAAGTTTTCAGGGGTCAATAATTGACCCAATCTGACACCGCTGAAAAACTGGAACCGGTGGTCGGACGGGATGACAGGGTTCTCCCCATTAGCTTATTCAAGAAAACAGGGAGCAAGCAGGAATGACTAATTGCTGCCTTCATTGTCAGAGGCAAACGCATAGAAGACGGAACGTGAGAAAGGATTTGTAACCCTTCTCTCACCCTCCCTAGTCTGTTCTTTGCTGCTTTCTCTTTACAGTGCTTTCAACCCCCTCCCCCAGACCCTCTTAAAAAAAATTGTTTTCACAGCATATCCAGTAAAATTTCTTTAAAACAAAAACAAAAAATACACAATACATTACAGCCTAAAATTTCCTGCGGACATTACAGTACTTATTTTTGCTGACGCAAAAACATGTTGAAATCCGGGAAAATGCTTTTTCCATATGGAAAACTGGAAGACAACAGCAAAATCCGGAAAACTTCCAGAAAATCAGGAAAATTTGGCAGGTATGCACTGGTAATGTTCCCTACAGCATTTGTGGGGGTGCTACCGCGATGAAACTCACAGCGTGCAATGGCAGATGTGCTGCTCTTTGTCCACTTTCATGTTGGCTGGTGCTTACACTCTTCACCTTCAGAGAGCTAACTGACACTGACTTAAGCCACCTACCTGCTGATGTCATGTCAGTGTGCTGCGCAATCTTAGTGTCCGATGTGCGTCGTGAGTAAGGCATTGACTTCGAGTACCTTGTCATTGGACATTAATTTCTTTCCAACCCAATAGCTTTTAGCATTCTCGTTTTTTAACTCGGTTTTGAAGATTTCTAAAAAACTGGTAGAGGGCAAAACACACAATGCTGCTGTCCTTTTGCACAATTTAAAACTTGATAAAGCTCAAATCACCAAGTTAAAAACTTTATTTACAGATAAAATATATTACAAAACATTAAAACTGCACAAGATCTTTCTGACCAGTATCTGGTCCATCATCAGATGCTGTACAAAATCTGGTTACCATACACAGAATTCATTATTTATAGCAGGTTAATTAAAAAGTTATGGCATGTGATCATTGCTTTGTGCAAGGTCAGAAGACATACCCATGGTAACACAGTAATCAGAATCAAATCACATTCGGAGGTGCCTGAGCACACTGTTCCACCACATCGATCCCGGATCTCCTAACGAGTGTCTTTCATGGATGGCATATGGGGATCATCATTACAGCAAACATCCCCATATTTATAAATAAAATGGCTCTCAGTAAACAATGTAGTTGTTTGGGTATGTAAAGTCACACCAGGAGGGCATATGTGTGCCCTCTTCAGCTAAATGTGACAATGCAGTTTTAAATGATCCAGTTCTCACATCATATTTGTGTTCTGATAATCTAGTTCCAAGCATACATGCAGTGGAGCCGACGTAAAATCTATCAACATCAATTGGATCATTTGCCTTAAGCAGTAAACCTGTGTCAACTTTGAGAAAGCTCTGTCAACTTACCTTACTCCACTTACTGCTGATTCCAGGTATTCCTTTCCAGTTCTGTACAAGCTTTAAAATGCATCAGGGCATTTTAGGCATCTGGAGTTCTTTTCTGTCTGGCCTCCCTAGATGTTATTTCTTTATGTCCTAGTGTCCTTGTTTTAGCAGTTCACGATATCATTGTGTCTTAATTAACCGCTTTGGGCGATGTTCCTCCCTCAGAAATTCAAGCAGTTTTATGCGCCCTTTGCCTTATCTCTAAGTGCACATACTTTCATTTCAAAAATGTCATCTACCAGCAAAAAAAACATGATCCTCATGGGGTCTCCACTTTTGATGGTTTTGGCCAAGTTAAACCATTGAAGATGAAGTGTTGTCTAATTGTAGTGTGGGACCCATTTTATAATTGTGTTATATCGATGACATTTTACTTTTTTAGCCTCATTTGTATAGTGATTTGGAGGCCTTTGCTACCTGCATGTCTCTGCAGTTCCCAACCATTAAGCTCACCATTGAAGTTGAACAATCTAGAATTCTGTCATACTTGGATTTTCTATTATGTTGTAACCAATATGACCAGAGAATTACTTATTCTGTGTGCCATAAGCCTTAATTTGTTCTGGTAACTATTCCCGTGAATTCCGCTCATCCTATGAAATACAAATCAGCTGCTTTACATTCCACGATTCATACAGCCTACACACATTCGTCCAGTGTGCACTCCAGACAGGTAGAATTGCGGTATATTCGTTCAATTGCGGACACATTTGGATATTCTGGAGATTGCGTGACCAAGTTTGTCACAAAAATCTAGAAGTCGGCACTCTCCACTATGAAATGTTATTAATAAAAAATTTCTGGGATCTGTGACTTATATTCCTAGGATTACTCATACCTTATGAAATAATTGCAAAACACAATCTAGATGTCGGCAATAGGACACAGAATATATTTTCTATGATTTGAAGGGATTCAGACCCTACTACAGCTATGAATAAACATGGAGTGTATTGCATAATGCTTAAGGCAAATGACCTGATTGATGTTGATAGATTTTACATTGGCTCCACAGCATGTATGCTTGGAACTACATTATCAGAACACAAATATGATGTGAGAACTGGATCATCTAAAACTTCATTGTCACGCTTAGTTAAAGAGGGCACACATACACCCTCCTGGTGTGACTCTTACATATTGGCCAGACCTACTACCAAACAAACTACATTGTTTACTGAGAGCTGTTTTATTTATAAATATGGGGATCTTTGCTGTAATGATGATTCCCCATATGCCATCCATGAACCACTGAAGACACTCATTGGGAGGTCCGGGGCCAATGTGGTGGCACATTCCACTTGGGCACCTCCAAATGTGATTTGATTCTGATTACTGTGTTACCATAGGTAAGTCTTCTGACCTTGCAAAGAGCAATGATCACATGTCATAACTTTTTAATTAACCTGCTATAAATAATGAATTCTGTGTAACCAGATTTTGTACAGCATCTGATAATGGACCAGATACTGGTCAGAAAGGTCTTGTGCAGTTTTAATGTTTCGTAATATATTTTATGTGTAAATAAAGTTTTTAACTTGATAATTTTAGCTTTATCAAGTTTTAAATCGTGCAAAAGGACATCAGCATTGTGTGTTTTGAATACTGATGTGCACGAAGATTCTAACCTATGAAGGCAGAAGGCAGCTTAAGTGTTTTAAGGGTGCCATTGCTATGAAAGAAGCCTAAAATGCTAGCACAGCAGCAACTTCACCTGCACTTCGTTTTAATATTCATAAATCTGTAGAAAACTATTGAAAAAACAGTTGGCTGTGGTGGAATTATATGAAACAGAAATTTTCTTCTCTGGATGAAGTTCTCCTTTAAGATCAGTTTTAATGCTTTTTCATACAACTTGAAAATAATTAAACACTTTGTGACAACACTTATAATAAAGCACCACACAATATACTTTTTACAAAATGAAAAGCCGTTTCATATTGATTTTTTGCTTCTTTTGGGAATCAGCACCTACTATGGGCTATAAGCAATAGGTCATCCCTAATTTGTGGCCACTGGCTCGGGGAAGGGGGATGATGTGCGTGATGAGCCTGTCCTACGGGCTAGTGGTGTAAGACAGGCTCATCACACACATCTCATCCAACACTCAGGCACAGGCCTATCTCGAATTAATGATCTGATGCCAGTGCCTTAGACTGCTTTGTCATTGGGGGTGACCCTTTCACAATTATTACTAAACTTATAGTCATAATGATCAGGATCTGTCTTCTACTGGAAATTCAGGAGAGAGCAGTGAAAATGGGCTTCCTAAGCAGTGAATCTGGTGAGTTATTTGTTAGCAGTATAAAATGACATTTTAATTTTCTAATATACATATATTATACATACAGTTTAAATAAAAGGCATTACTTTCAAATGATTAAAGTTAATTATCCAACTTAATTGTTGAATTTCAACAACTATTAATCAATCACTTTTCAGTGACATTTTCAAAAGTACACTCCTTTGCTACATTTATTTCGATTGGTAAAACATACCAGTGAATTTAACTGCTCTTGGCACATAACATGATTGAATGCTACTAAATAATCCTTATGCACTTACAATTTCACTGAGAACTAAAATGAATTCATAAAACAGTGATCTTTGAAAAAAAATGTTGCATCTATGACTTATAAAGGAAAACAAATTTATTATCAACATAGGTGTCAACTGTTTTTCTTAATATAATAGTTTCTTCTGCCACATAAGTAATATTCATTTGAAGACAATGATTTTATATATCTTCATCAGAATCATGGTTATCTAATGAATAATCAAGAAATTCGTTTTAATTTATTTTAAAGAACTGCGTTAAAATTTTTTGTCGTTTGGGTTAGAACTGCAACATTAAAAACACTTTAAAAATCATTAATAAGTTATTTTATTTCTTTTTGTTTGTTTGCTTCAGAATTTAATAACCACCATGAGCAACTCATAGCGTCTCCCATCCTTAATTTGGGGCCTCTCATTCCAGTGAGGAATGAGCACCAGTGTCATCCAATAGACACGCTACCCATTCTTATCCAACACTCAAATTTGGGTACAACTGGGTACACTGATCTGAAGTCTGTGCTTAACACCACTTGACCACTGGGGCTGCCAATGATAGAAAAATTCCATTAAAAACTTCCTTTTTTTCTGTGCAGTCCTGATACTGATATGGACAAATTATGCAGTCTATAAAAGATGTTTTATCCTTTTTATGAGCTGGGAGAATGTTGAACACCATGTCTGTTTCTTTTTACACCCAACAAAAGGATCAAAATAGTAATGCCTAACCCATGGGGGGCACATGACAACACAGATCAAAGGCTGCATGGGCACTACCGCCACTGGTTCCGTAAGATGGAAGATCTTAGTAAGCATCATGTTTGTATGTCTTTTTTTTTATTTTCTAATGCTCACACCAAATGGAACATCAACATGCTATAGGAATTATCCTGTACTGCCAAAACAACTTTCTTTGCTACATAAACACACTCAGCTGTGAGCCTAGAACTTAAAGTACAGATGTTCTCTTTATCATGCTTCACAAGGTTACATCTATCAGTGTGACCTTATCTATGCCCATGCCCTCCATAAGGCCATTAATTAATTATCCATTTCCTCCAACACAATGAAAGAGGACAGCTTACTTGTGCCCTAAGGAAACGGTAAACATTTCTCCTTCACAGAGCATGTCACTCTGCTACCTGCGATGCTGAAACAAAACCTTTAGGCTATTTTTGATCATTTAATTTCATAATATTCTATATTATAATGATCAATTAATAAGAGCAATCCATAATCAATATATTACAGTATTTTCCTTACTGTTAATATAATTTTTTTCTGGAGCCAATGTGACTTCTGTCACTGCTGTTTCACGATAATCTTCTCAAGCCATGGTTCCAGCGTCATTTCTGCAAGGCGCAACATTAATGTTCATTACATTCCTGTGCTTTGTTTTGATTACCGAAATGGCTGAAAAGGTTTTCTCGTGATAAATATGTGGTAAAAAGTTACTAATAATTTTGGAGCTTTGTTGCTGAGACTTGGATATTCATTCCTCATAATACCCCAAAACTGAGTCAGAGGTTTGGATCTGAATATCGATACCAGACTGGCATCGGAAGGAAGTTCAACAAAGCTTTCCTTTTCCTGGTGAATTCAGATCTTCTGTGAAGAGATTAGCAATCCAAGCTCCCTTTAATCATCCATGACAGGTGTTCAAATAAATTTAGATTTAGATTTGCTCTTAGAGGCCGTCCATAAAGTACGTCTGAGATTGCAGGGGGAGGGGGTGGGGTTCCTGACAACCAAACTAAACGTGGCATGGGGGGGGGGTTTTAATTCGGATGTCCAGCTAAAAAAATATAGGGGAATTGTAATATTAAATATTTAAATATGTTTGCAGATATGTCTTTATATCATCGTGGGGGACAGTGGTTGCTTTTTTTCGCAGTCCTTTGCGACAGAGTCTGCAGTATCTTTTATGCTTCTTAGAAGTAAGCTTCTGCAACTTAATTTACTGAAAGAACCCAATGTTTATTGCTTAATAATATCTTACTGAAATATACGTCTGCAATGTGTATTCGTTTTCAGGGTGGGAGGTGTCTCTGGGCCCACTCTGTATTCTATGCTTAACATCTTAGTCGCTTTGAGTAACAGGAAGAAAAAAAAAAGAAACTAATGGCTAGTGCGTTGTCGAACGAGCTGTTTTGAGAAAGGTTGTGCATCCTAGGGTTGCAGTGTAGAAACAGCACGGAGTGAAAGTAAATGAGTCACAAAAAAGTTTTGGATTGCGTGAGATAGTTTAAACATCAATGAAGCTTGATTGCTGCTATGGTGGAACAAAAACAAACAACAACTGGCGTCACTATGACAAAACTCTTCACTTGAGGAGACTTACATGTCATTTCACCTCAGCAGAGTATGTTCAATAAAGCACGCAGCCAAAGTGAATTAAGTGCTGGGTTAGTACGGTTGTATATATCTGCAGCTTCTTAATTCCAAATGGATAAGCAGAAAATATTTCAGCAGCTGCAGGCAGGATATAATACAGCACATCCAAATCAAACAGGGAAAACAACAACAGGATGACGTTGTATCAATTTGGAACTCTAGCAAGGCAAATTTAAATTTACCTGAATTAGTAGAAAGGTATTGGGTTGTCGGAAAAGTCATGACGCATTTTAGCCATGTTTTGCAAAGGTCATTTATTGATAGAAAGAACAAAGATCAATCAATGATATAATGCTCATTTTGTTCAATAACCTTTTCCAATCTTTCAGTGAGCTGCAGAATGCCTCGTTCATAGAAGTATCTGTTTTTCATGGCGAAAAACTGTACAAGGTGCTGATTTACAGCCCCATCTGAATTGAACGTCATACCATGCAAAGACTGTTGAAGAGAATGAAACAAGTGGAAGTCTGACGGTGCAAGGTCAGGCTAATATGCTGGGTGTGGCAACACAACCCACCCAAGCTCCAATAATTTTTGGCGAGTGATCAAACTTGTGTGTGGTCTCGCGTTGTCGTGATGGAACACAACACCTTTACGATGAACGAGCTCTGGACGTTTCTAAATGATGGATTCATTCAAACTGTCCAATTGCCGACAGTACAATTTGAATTGATTGTTTTGTTCAGCAGTAGGAGCTCGGAAAACACGACACCTTTAAAATCCCACCACACTGAGACCAGAACCTTCCTTAATGTCTGCTTCGGATGTCGTCTGAGGCAAAGCAGCACGTCAGGACCAAGACCATTTGTGCAGCACATTGTTGTATACAATCCACTTTTCGTCACCAGTTATCAGTTGCTTCGAAAAAGGATCATTTTCTTCACGTTTAATGAGCATATCGCAGATGTTTTTATACGCGCTGTCAATTGAGCTTCTTTGAGTTCACGAGGAACCCACACATTGAGCTTGCTTACGTATCCCAGCTTCTTCAGGTGGTCATGAACGCTTGAATGATAGATGTGCAACGTGTCTGCAATCTCTCGTGTCATGTAACGCGGGTTTGATTCGATCAATGCCCTGATTTGGTCGTCATCATCCTCAGTGGGCCTCCCGGACCGAGGAGCATTGTTGAGGTCAAAATCACCAGCATGGAATTTTGCAAACCACTGCTGGCACTGACATTCTTGTAGAGCATTATCACCATACACTATGCAACTTTTCACAAGCTTGACGCACGTTCTTCTCCCTTTACGGAAGTAAAACAATAAAATATGGCAAAAATGCACAGTTTGGTCTTCTATCTTTAACTTGATGTCAAATCTCCGCGAATCAACCAAATCACTCACTATTCCTTTTTGACTGCAGCTAGAACTGGCACCTGTCGAATGCCATAGCGGTAACAGAGCTGCGCATGCCTCTAGTACTTCCAAAACCGCCCAACCGCCATCGGGTGCCAAAATACGTCATGACTTTTCCGACAACCCAATACTTAAGTGAGTGGAAATCAAAAAAATTGCAGAGAAAAGCTTTACTGCTGTCATTCTGGGAAAAATAATCCCAACAAGCTGCTATAAAAACTGCATCTTCTGATGTTTCTCAATAGGCATCTTCCAGCCACTTGGATGCACAAGGTCTAACAGTTGATATCGAAAAAGAGAAAATGAACTTCGCATTTGCTGGAAAAACACTCGCAGAAGTTTGGTCTAACATTGTAATCGATCAGTATCCAACAATCACAGATACAGTATGTAGATACCACAGAATCTGAGCTAACTGAACCACTTCTTGAAAGAGATACTTCATGGAGAAACAATCACATTGCTGAAAACCAGTATCTTTTGCAAAAAGTAAAATTTCAGGACACAAAATGTTGTCTGCCATGTCGAGAAGTTCACTCTTCCTCATCCTTCAAAACCACATTTTTCCGCCACCTGTTCCTCTTGCTCAAACACCGGATGGCCTAAAGGTTGCAGATCTAGGAGAAGCAAGTCGACATCAATATGGCTCACTCTTCGTAAATATTCCTCTGGATATTTCAGAAATGCACCCACACTCCTGCTGAGCTTTCAGGCCTACACCATATGACCTCTACTGTCCATCAGTACAATCCAAACTTACTTCCGGTATTTGTAAGGTTTGTGGGAAGTATTTTGCTTCAATCAGCAACATCAAGGCTCATGCAAAATTGCATACTGCTCAGTGTGATCAAGCTAAAGCAGAACTAGTAGAACACCCTGTTCGAGTTGTTGTGCATATAACATGAATATGGCTGATGCTGAATGAATCGATGAAGATGACATGGATCTAACTGATGTTAACATTCCTAAAGCAGGAAGTTTAATTTCCAGTGGATTGCACATAACAGATGTCAGCCAGCATCTATCTAGATCCCATTTGGGAGGATGTTAAATAGACAATTTAAATATAATTCAGATTGTTAAGTTGCTTTTCAGATTCCAAGAACACAAATGCATCACTGATTATACATACCACAGTCGTAGTCATGGAAGAGGAAAGAACAAGGGACAGGTGGAATGTAATGTATCTATTCAACTGAAAAAACAATCTTGTATATTTAAATTAGAAAAATGGCAAGCGAAGAAAAATTTGCAATTTTTCAAAAAGGCGTTTGTTTACTAAATATTTTAAAGTATTGCTTTATTAATATAAAACATTGTTTTTAAAGAAGAGACCTATAAAAGTAAATTGCAGTTTATTGTTTCATATTGTTGAGCAAATTTGCAACGTGAAAATTTCATGTAAACATAATAAACAATAGGTGGCTTTTATTTTCAGATTTTTAACACCTTTGGGAGTTTATTTGTGTAAATTGAGAACTGAGAACAAGGGCATAAGTCAACCTATATGTATAACCACACTGAAAATTATAATGTAATAAAAACATTTTTAAATTAGTGTCATTTGCGGCAAAAATACATCCAGTGCAATAAAAAAGGAGTATTTGTTTAATGAGAAAAATTGTGTTTTGTATCGTTCTATGAAATTTGCTAAAATATTTGCTGAGAATACTTTAAATACATGACATAAAAAAATTAAACATTTAAATAATTACTGCAAATTTTAAAGTAGTAATTGCAACATTTAAGTAACACTTTAGTAATTATTGCAACTGAATTTGTAATAACCAAACAATGACGATCGTGTTTTATGTAAAATGGGCCTGATTTTCATTAGAATTTGAGCGTAACGAAAAAATGTACTTCGTGGTATTTCTTCATTTTGTTCTCTCTTTTTTTCTTCTTTTAATAGCTAAATAAAGGTATTAAATATTTCAGGTTTCTGATGATATTTAGCTAAATCAGAATATTAATATTAAGTTCTCGTGTTGGTACGTATTGGTACTACCAAATCTATTGTGTTTTGTAGATGGTATAATCAGGAGTGTTGCAACTTTGAATGCGTGCATTTATTTGTAGATCTTTTTTTCAGAATGATAAAGTTTGGGTAGCATTTAGGAATAAATTAATGCTGAAATAATAAATATTTTCTGAAGCAAACATGTAAATATATGGAAGATTCCTTTAAATAATTACATGTTTTCTTTCTGTTTCACAACAGACTTCTAAAATCAGTCATAAAAAATAAAGGGGGGGGGGGGATTAGGGCGTACTTTTTAGGGGGGGGGTGTCAACAATCGGACAAAATGTGACATGGGGGAGGGGTCTAAAAATCGTAAAAAAATCACGGACAATACTTTATGGACGGCCCCTTACTTGGACTCCTTTTCGATTCAACCAAAAAATAAATAAATTCACTCATTTCTCGTGGACCGGTGGTTAGGAAACACTGGTCTAACACACAGTGGGAAAGAGAATGCCTCTTACACGCTGGCTTTTCTTTTCTACTGGGGGAATAAAATAGTTCCAAAGTCCGACTATTTCTCGAGGGGAGCAGGATATATTAGGATGAATTTACTCCTCTGATGGAGGTTCTTTGCAATCTCTCAAACCACTAAACAGAAACGGAAACCACTTTGTTTATTTATTTTGGGTTCCTTGCACCATCCAGAAAATCTGAAAATTTGTTGTACACCTACAAGACTGAACAGATGAAATGGAACTGGATGACATAGCCAGGACCTTTGTTCCATGGAATATTCCTAGGAAGAGTGTCTGGAAAATTCTAAACAGGACCAGTGTCATGAACTGTTCCCTAGGAAGTGTGTCTTCAGAAATTTCTAATATTCTGTTTGCAACATCCATTCAGTAAGTGCTACATGTAATTGATGCATTTTAAAACACCTGATTTGTGCCTTTCCCTTAACTTTGGTGAAGAATTAATTAAGACCACTTTAATAGCATAAACACTTTCTCTTGTAGCAGTAACATCCTCTGTCACAAAAGGTTTCAAAATACAAATAATGCTAAATAAAAAAAACAATGAGAAGCACTATATGATTCAGATTTCATTCTTTTCATATAGGTAAGAAGAACATGAATTGAAACATTTAAACTTTTACTTGATAAAACAGTACAATTTTCGATCAAGAGAAAGTGAAATTAAAAAGTAATATATATATATTTGGAAATGTATGCCACCACACAAAAAATTGAAGTCAGGGGCTACTGGACAAAATGGTCACAAAATTCTTCTAATTATGAAATTGTCTGGTTAGTAGTCATGGAAAAATTATTGGACACTATTTAATCAGAAATATCAGAGTCAGAGAATCACTTAACTTTTATGACTCAGCTGCAAGGGGGAAAATGGCAACTGGAAGTTTCAAAAACCAAAACCAAAATAAATAATGATATTGGTGTTTTCTGGGACTGACTATTTCAAGACACTCTTTCATCCTTATTATTAGCAGCTTGATAATGCTATAGCAAATTTACAGCTTTCTTTTTGTTTTGGGAGTCAGTGACCACTATGAGCAACCCTACAGGCTATAAGCAGCTGCTCGCCCCCAATTTAGGGCTAATGGTTCCAGGGAAGCGAGAAAACCAGTGCCATAAGACAAACACATCATCCAGGAATCAAACGTGTGACTACTCAGAGGAACAGTCAGAAGCGACGACTTAGACCACTGTGCCACAGGAATGGCATTTAACAGATTCCATTGCCTGGGGTTGTTTTAGAAAATCCTGCAAATTTAAGGGAGTACATTGTACCCTGCACACCCTTTCCAGCATCATTGGTATATGACGATCCCACCTTTCTCTTTCTTAGCTGTTTCAAGAAAGGTAGAAGTGAAATGTGTGCATGTCTACCCATCAATTGATGATGGTAGTCACCTCCCCAACACACTGGCACATGATATTTTTCAGCACTCTGTATATACAAGTCATTCCACAATGTTCAGTTCTTTACTACTCTCAGTGTACATTTTTCAACTTTCTCATATTTTAAGCACTTAGGGCCCAATTCAAGTTCCTGTCTCCAGCCCACAATCTGCAGTTATGCCACCATTAAAGTTACAATCGTGGCCAACAGTCCTGCACCAGTAGATCGAAAGTAAATTTTTGATATTTGAAGTCAACTTATACAGCGTAATAAAGTCAGGAATACATATTATACAACATTTTAAAGGACATTTTATGCTGAATTCAAATATTTTTACAGAATGTTATTACTAATAATAGAAGTGAAGTTACAAGCAAAAGTACAGCATCTAGTCATAAAAAGCAAAAAATAGTGGAATTTGTGAAATTAGTGTACAATGCATTTAATGTAAAATTACTGTACAATACATTATTGAAACTTGCAGGACACTTGAAATAACTGACCAACAAGCAAAATACGCTTTAATATTTAATTGGATAACCACGGTTTCTTAATAACAAAGTGCACCTTCTTGGCATGGAACTAATGAGCTTCTCTAGTTGTCCATTGGTGATAACACGGTGCCAAAATTGCTGTTAAATGTGGCTGTGATCATTCCACTGTATTGCGCACTATTAAAAGAGTTGAAGAAACTGGATGTGTGGGAAACAGAAAAAGAACAGATTGACCAAGGTTGTGTACTGAACGTGATGATCGCATGTTGATTCGTCGTTCCTTAAAATCAAGGTTTAAAACAGCCACTGATTGAAGAAATGAGTGGGAGAATGAAGTGCGCATTATTGCATCTGTACGTACAGTTCATCGTAGGCTACAAGAAAATGGACTGACTGCACGAAAACCTTTCCTTACTGAACAACAATGGCTCAAAAGAATTGCTTAAGCTAACACACAAGACTTGGACTTTTGATGAACGGAAAAATATTATTTTCATTGATGAAACAACTGTTACTATTTCTGCTAATATAATGTTAATAATTATGTACATCGTCGGGCTGGTGAAAGATATGTCATGCTGCACCCAGCCAACAATCAAGCACCCACATTCGGTGATATTATGGTCCTGTATTTCAGCCAGTGGTGTTGGCCGTCTGCACATTGTTGATCGCACATTGAATGGATCGAAATATGTGGATATTTTGGAGTCCAAACTGCTACCATCTGCACAAGACATGGGTTTGCGGAATTTTATCTTTCAGGACGATAGCGCGCCAAGTCATCGGTAAAAGTTGGTTGACGAGTGGTTTAATCGAAAAGTTATAAGAAAACTTCAGTGGCCGGCATAGTCACCTGACCTTAATCCCATAGAGAATCTGTGGGTGAGATTGAAGCAAAAGATTCGTCAAGAAGGACCCACATCTAAAACAGTATTGAGTCTGTAAGGGCCATATGGCACCGTGTTATCACCAATGGACAACTAGAGAAGCTCATTAGTTCCATGCCAAGAAGGTGCACTTTGTTATTAAGAAACCGTGGTTATCCAATTAAATATTAAAGCGTATTTTGCTTGTTGGTAAGTTATTTCAAGTGTCCTGCAAGTTTCAATAATGTACTGTACAGTAATTTTTTGTTAAATGCATTGTACACTAATTTCACAAATTTCCACTATTTTCTTGCTTTTTATGACTGGATGCTGTACTTTTGCTTGTAACTTCACTTCTATTACCAGTAATAACATTCTGTAAAAATATTTGAATTCAGCATAAAATTTCCTTTAAAATCATGTATAATATGCATTCCTGGTTTTACTATTACGCTGTATAAGTTGACTTCAAACATCGAAAATTGACTTTCGGTGTACTGGTGCAGGACTTTTGGTCAAGACTGTATCCATCATTTTGCAACATGTTCCTGAGAATAGATACAAGATCTCTGCAAATACAAACAAACACAGACAAGAAACATAACTACCTACAGCTTCTTCACTTGTCATGGTGTAACAGACAGTAGCGTGTGGTCATTGTATGCAACACATGCATTGCATACCCTAAATATGTGCCCAAATTTTCTCTATGAAAAAAAAAAAAAAAAACTATACCAAAAAAAAACTTTGTGCCACAGTTTTTTACGGGAAAATTTAAAGAATTTACCTCATTTCAGGTTTATGTTATCATACCCATAGTCATGTGAAACATTGCCATGTGAAGGAGCCGACCCTAGGCAGAGAACTGACATGAACGCAGTTAAAGCACTGAGGATGCGAAGTCTCTTGCCACCTTTACTTTTTGGACCTCAACCAATTAGATCCGTTCCCTCTGTTTATTCCCATATATAATGCACCTATGTTAACTGCCACTGAAAAACCTAGCAATATGCAAAAGAGCATATTGCATTAACCAATGGAAAGCAGAATTTCTTTTGATGGTGACACCTTGTCTGGGATAATATGGTCCTGTGTGTGATTTCAGATTCAAAGAGATGTTTTCTGATACAGTTGGAAAAATGGCAAAGCTATCTGTTTTACGCTTTCCAACCGTAGGTTGAAGAAGCGTATATGCTCCAGCTTTTTCTGTCCGTCTGTCGGCACGATAACTCACATAAAAATGGTTCGGCTTCGATGAAATTTTAGTATGTGGTAGAAGATCACCTAGGGACGAACCCTACTGAAAATGGGACAAATGGGGTTAAAGGTCACAACATAGGGACGGGATCCATTCCATTGACCTTAAGCGTCATAACTTGCGTAAATAAGATTTGATTTCAATGAAATTTTAGTATGTGGTAGGGGACCGCCTGGGGACGAACCCTATTGAAAATGGGTGAAGTGGGGTCAAAGGTCAGGACATAGGAGCAGGATGCATTCCATTGCCCTTATGCGTCATAACGTGCATAAAAATGGTTTGATTTCGATGAAATTTTAGTATGTAGTAGGGGACCACCTCGGGAGGAACCCTGTTGAAAATGGGATCAAAGGTCAGGACATAGGATCGGGATCCATTCCATTGCACTTATCCTATACTATTAAGGTGGACGTCAAGTAATTTTGCTTCCTATACTTCCAATGGAAAAACTTTTGAACACATTTCCTTCACAATTAGTGTGTTCCCAAGGATGGAAATTTGAACATCGATTAAAATAACTTCATATTATAACTTGGAATAACTTAACATTTTCTAAAACATAACCATAATTATATTAAAAAACAATAATGTTTCTTTTAGTGGTGTTGAAACCAGAAAAAAGATGGCGCAACCTGTACTTTGATAACGTCAGTAGACAAATAAATGTTGGATTGCATAATTATGGTTATGTTTTAGAAAATATTAAGTATTCCAAGTTATAAAATGAAGCTATTTTAATCGTTGTTCAAATTTTCATCCTTGGGAACGCATGAATTGTGAAGAAAATGTGTATGGAAGTTTTTCCATTGGAAGTATAGGAAGCAAAATTACTTGATGTCCACCTTAAAGGAGCAATTCTTGTATCTATGTAAATTTTATTTTGAAAACAGCTCTAAGGATTTTGATGAAAGTCGTTAACCTACCGTTTTCTGGTACTAGAAATCGATTTAGCTTGATTTCAATTTTAGGAAAATTTATTTAATGGGTTAAATAACCACCCCGAATTACCACGCTTTTAGTGTCATGGCGTCGTCCCATTAATGTTACCCATGCTTAGAAATCTTATGATATCACAATCTCGTGATTGAGATGTTGGCGTGCTGTCACGCCATCTGTCTCATCATGTCACGCGTTGTGTGTGAATCCTATTAAAGTCATAGCCCACTGGAAACAAGAGGCCCTGAAATGAACGGCTGCCACTGAGGTCATGTGACCAACTTAGTCCCAGCTTTTAGTCTCACTACTGTGTCGTCTCAGCTGTCAGTAATGTGCTGATGGGCTGAGAGAATAGCAGGAGAACTTCATAAAACGTGAGCTGATGGAAACTTCGAAGATTGTGTTGCAATATGTATAAAATGTGCTAGAATTTAGTTCACAAATTACTTTGAAAGTTTTACACAAAATGAAAGAAATACTAATGTTTTAACGAAACTGACAAAGTACGTATTTGCGAAGTTTTCGCTTAGAATTCCAGTTGATGGGAACTTTGAAATTTGCCGCACAAAATAAATGAAATCTGCTGTTGTTTTGTTGACAAATTACTTAAAAAGTTGTTGCACGAAATGCGAATATTTTAATGTTTCATTTTATAATGTTCTTGATGGCATATGTCTGTATCGATTCCAAAATAGTGGCTTGTTTACAATTTTTGTTTCGCTCCTGAGGAACTCCCCGTTGAATTTTTGTGGAACTTTTTTCAATTTCTTTTTTTTTTTTTTTTTGATTGGAGGTTTAACGACCACCGTGAGCAACTCAATGGGCTATAAGCAGTCGCCCGTCCCTAATTTAGGGTCACTGGTTCCAGGGAAGGGGAGAGCCAGTGCCGTAAGACAAACACAACATCCATGCCTGACCGGGATTCGAACCCGGACCCCTTACGGACGAATGATCAGAGGCCAACGCCTTAGAACACTGCGCCACCGGGGCGGCCTTTTCAATTTCCTTCTATTTTTATTAAAGGACTTTGCTCCACCGCCATTGCTGAAGTTCCTGTGTCAGTATTTTTCGTTTTGGCCAATACCTGTAATGTTAACATTACAGTTGTGCGGTGTCGGTGTGTTCCTTATTCATGGATTACTAAAGAAAGGAAACCTACGTACTTTTTGTATTTCTTTTTCTCGACGTGAACATATTTTCAGAGGTTTTTTTTACTGTCGTTATTTTTTGGAAAGGCGCACTTTTGTCATTTGAACTTATAGCACATAGTAAATCTACCACTAAGGAAAACCAAAGCAGTGCAAAAAAAGTTTCCGTAAGATGTATACATCTTACCGAAATGCTAAACCGTTAAACAACTGATATAGCTTTACCAACAAAACATATGAGTAACAATTCCTTTTTTAAATGTATATATAAATAACTGAACATTGCACATTATATTACTTAAGACAGAAAAGGAATTTTGTATATCAGTAACAGAAGGAACCAGCAGGTAGAAGTAAAACGCTCCAACATTTTCTTCTGTTGTAGTGGTAAATGAACAATATATGTTATTACGAGTGTTAATTTGTTTTTCTTTGGAAGGAAAATAACAATAATAAATCAAAATAATAAAATACAAGCAACTTCACAGCAACATACTAACGGACTAATGGACTTCACCTGCAGTTCGGAGCATGGAAGTTGAGACCTTCTTGGTCACATGACTAAATCGTTTCAGAGCCTCTTGTTTCCAGTGGGCTATGTATTAAAGTTTTATGATGTCATACTCTTTCGAGCAGATGGTCGCGATTTTCATCTGCTTCATTACGTCATGCGTTGTGTGCGTATGTCCGTCCGCACGATAACTTGCATAACAATCGTTCGATTTCAATGAAATTTTAGTATGTGGTAGGAGACCACCTGGGAAGGAACCCTATTGAAAGTGAATGAAATGGGGTCAAAGGTCAAAACATAGGAGCGGGATCCATTCCACGCTCTTATGCGTCATAACTAACATAAAAATGGTTTGATTTCGATGAAATTTTAGTATGTGGTAAGGGACCACCTGGGGACAAACCCTATTGAAAATGGGCGAAATAGGGTCAAAGATCAGGACATAGGAATGGAATCACTTCCATCGCCATTATGCGTCATAACTTACGTAAAAATGCTTCGATTTGGATGAAATGTTAGTATGTTGTATGGGGCCTGCCTGGGGATGAATCCTATTGAAAATGGGCGAAATGGGGTCAAAGGTTAGGACACAGGAGCGGGATCTATTCCATAGCCTTTATGCATCATAACTTACGTAAAAATGCTTTGATTGTGACAAAACTTTATCATGTTATTTCAGAGGTATACTGAACCGGTTCTGTTGAATATCATCGAAATGGGATCAAAGGTCAGGGCACAGGACCGAGATTTATTCCACAGCCATTATTCTCATAACTTGAGTGATAACTTGATTAATGATTTCTGGTATGTTGGAAAGCGTATTATAATCAATGCATTGCATGATTTTACTAACTTGTTATATATTTCTTGACTTCTTGAAGCTCAATAATGCTTCAAGACAATTTAATCAAACTGTAAAAGGAAAATAAGGAAATCAATGTTGCGAAATTAACAAGTGTCATCCAATTCCCTGAGTTTTACAGAAAAATCCGAATACTAAGCAATGGAAGCCAACCTCAGACCCGAGTGAGCTGACCTCAGACCTGATAGTCATTAAGTATGCAGCTAAAAACACATAGAACTTATTACACATTTTAGTGCTTTTAATATACCAAATAGACATGATTCGTAGTGCTTTAAAACACCAAAAGCTGTTTTGTTGGGTCACAAGCCACTGCTTAAAACTCTGTATTCTGTACCCCTCCCCCTTCCAGAGGGTAAAATTTTCACCCACTGGTAGTTTCTAAACTATAATCATACTCTATAAATATCCAATATGGAAAGCTTATAGTCTCCAAAAATTACGACACAAAGAGCATCGAGTTTCCCCGAAGAGAACCTGAATTGACTCAAAGAAACATACATATAATATCTCACTTGCTTTGACTTTGCAAAGTTAAAAAGTGATTTATTTTACTCTTCCTCCTGGATTAAGCCATAAAATATTCTACAAATTGTTCAAAGCTTTGCACAAATCTGGTTTGGATAAATGCTTTAGGAAAATAACATGTTGTGCCATTAAACTGAGCAAATAAAACCCATTAAAGAAGTAAACACCACCCCAGTGTTGCAGTGGTCTAAGAGCTGGCTTATGATAATTCGTCTGAAATGGGTTCGGGTTCGAATCCCGGTAAAGCATGGATGTATTGTTTGTCTTACAGCACTGGCTCTCTCTCTTCCCTGGAATCAGTGACCCTAAATTAGGGATGGGTTATAGCCTAATGAGTTTTATTATGTTAACATATAAACATTTAAACATTTGCTGTTCATCACGTATGGGGGTTTAACGACCACAGTTGCTCACAGTGGTCGTTAAAAACCCCATTCAAAAAAAAAAAAAAAAAAAAAAGTAGTATGCACAAAGACAAAACAGTTTACCTAAACTTTTTTTAATGACAACTGAAACAGTTTTACTGATTTTTTGATGCCAAATCCTATATTTTAAGATGAAGTAATAGAAGAATGATGAAACAATTGCAGGATGGAATTTCCTTATAAATGCAGTACATTTTTCTTTCTTTTTTTTTTCTTTTCATGCCTACACATAACTTTCACCCCACACCACTGGTAACAGGTACAACATAATTTATTCTGTGATGATATAAAAGGGGATTTAAGCTTTCAATAGATGGGGAAAAAACCAGTAATACAAAAACTTAATTTTCATAAAAATAGCACTGTGAGATAGACAAGTTCAAAAGTTATAGACTGAAAATAGAGTTGTTTCCCATGCAGGCCATTTAACTTGTAACTCTCAGGAACAAAGAAAATAACTTTCTGCACATGCAAGTACAAGAAACAATAAAATGCTTTCCTTTTCACATAAATTATTATCAAACAAATTTGTGAACTGCTCCCACTAAGTGCAATATACATACATGAACAATAATTACAGTTTTTTTATTTAGACTCTTGTAAGTTTGCTTGCCATGCAAATGATTTAATTTGTAACCAGCAATGAACAGTGAAAATAACTCTCTATACATGCAACTAACAAAAACAATATAAGCAGGGCCAAAAAGATCCCCCCAACTTAACCTAGGACTAAGTAGGATGAGAATTGACTAATCCTAATTAACTTTCAAGTGGTCCACAAAACAAATTAGGAAAAACAAAATGCTTTTTATTACATACTAAATGGTTTCATATTGATTTATTAAGTAACTATTTGATTAGCAAGAAAGATATCAATTTAATATTACAGATCAATTTATTTTAAATTTGCTATTATTAAAATAAATAAATATTTACATAATTTAAGAAGTGTTGGTGTATGTTCTTTAATGACATTTGCATTTCATCATCTGTTGTTATATGATGAATTATGTAATTGCTGTTTTATGTTCATCATGAGGGAAGAAGTTATTTTTTAGAAAGAATATTGTCAGAGTTCGGTTAGCTTATTATCCTGTAAAACGGAAAATAAACAGGAGGGGGAGTAGGTATATTACTGAGGGTGGGGTTAATCTACCTCAGGCTAATGGTGGAAGCAAGTAGCATTTCCTGCCTTCTTTTGTCGCTGGACTGAGAACAAAAAATTATGAAAATTAACTTTGCGAAATCTTCACGAAATTGGCCAAAATTACATTCACCATAATTAGCTTACAGAAGCTGATCCAGAGGAGATTTGTACTTTTTGGCACCCTAGGGGCCCCTATTTGGATGTGGTGTCCCATAACTTACATGCTTTTTTTTGTGTTGTTGTTTTTAAAATTTGTTATATTTGAAAAACAATAAAAGCCACCCAGGAAATTTAGGTTTTGGGTTAGGTTGGACTGCTTACAGGTGATCATGGCCCAAGACAGGTCAAAAGTATACTGTGCATTTTTGATTTGCTTAATGTAACTAACATGCTTATTTAGTTACGTAACTTCATCTTCTGTTATGAGTAAATAGCATACTACCTATTTGAAACATTTTGGTATCTTGAGATTTCCATATATTTTTTGTAAGTCATATGACTTTTAAAAAATCACATTTTAATTGTGTTAAAAATTTAAAATTTTTTAATATGGATCAAGTTTCCATGCTGGATCTCTTAAAATTGAAATTCTTAAAGTTCTGAAGCAATCTTGTTGTGCAGAGGCTATTTCAGTCTAAGCATAAAAATATTTTATATTGACTAACTGGTCCTTCAAAACCACAGAATTTCCCATTTTCACCTGTCCCTCAAGTTTCTTGATGAAATCCTAGCCACTTACACTCTTCACTAGGTGTTTTGTAAATGCTGTTTTCTGTTACATTGAAAAACCTTTTCTGCACCCAAAGGTACAAAGTACTCACAATATATACAAAGACTGAGTGTTTTCGAAACACTGAATTTTTGTTTATGTCATCATGTACTCTGCAGATGAGTAAATAAACTGATACTTGGAAATGGCACAGTAATTCTTCAGGAAGCAAGCACGCACACAAAGTCTTTTGGTACTTACTAGATCTTAACATATTTATAATTATTACGTTTCTCATTATTTCACAAGTTTTCATGAAGGGGCAGGAAGTTGTGGGAATTTTAGAATAGGTGTTTTGAACAGATTGTTTCAGTTAGAGAAAAATTCTTGTTGCACAAAACAGAGCGTAGAATCGATTATTTTCTATGATTATTTGGTTTGTACTTACGTTCAAATTTACCACAGGGGATGCAAATGTTACAGGCATTTTCCTGCTAAGTGATCAATTTTGAGTGATCTGCATAGATAATGTTCATACAAATCCTGGCTTTGTTCATATTTTACATGGTTGAATATAGGTGCAGTACAGATACTTACTGTTATTCATAATACAAATTTAGTGTTATTCATAATAAAATTTAGCAGTGCATTGCTTTTAGTTACGAAGTGTTTCAATTACAAAACATGCCCTCCATATATCTTCAACTTGGAGAATTATGTATCTTGCAAATATTTATATTTTGTGCTGTCATGCCATAGCTGCAATATATAATCAAAGAATAAATATTAATTAAGCATACCGTTGCCTCACATTTCTGATTTGTGTGCATTTTATATTTAGAAATAAGTCACAAAAATGAAGATAAATAAAAAGTATTTGCATTGTGACTTCCTCAGAATTTTCCCTTTTCCCATATCAGGGCATGTCTTATTACCTTGTTGAGTGTTGCTACCTTGCAAGTGTGGTTTTGTGAAAAAAAAAAAAAAAATGCTCACAGTACTGATGAAATGCTTCAAAGGCTGCTTATGTTTATCGCTTTTTTAGCAATCCTTGCAATATAAATAGTTAGCAAAAGGAGTTATTTGCACACTTTTACCGTTAACAGGGAAAATGACATGGGAATTAATAAATTACTTAAAAAATAACTATTTACTGTGTGCAAAGGGAATTAAAAAAACTGATGTACCTTCAGAAAAGGGCACTGCTACTATTGCTTGCACTTCATAAATTAATACCAATGCAGTTGAAAAGTAGAGAAAAAATATTTTAAAACATCAGAATCCCACATACTGATGTAATTATATGTAGCACAATGGAAGACCGAATCACATAACCTACTAGCAAAACAAGTTTTCTTTTTGTTTTGTGGTTTAACAACCACCACAAGCAACTCTAAGGGCTAAATATATAGCAGTCACCTGTCTCTAATATAGGGCCACTGGTTTCAGTTGCCTGAGTTTTGTCCAAATGCATAGAAGTGCCAATAAGGACAGGAAACAACAAAAACACCAAAATGTTGGAGCAGCAGCTGAAAGAAAAAAATGAGACAATAATAAAAGGGTAATGTTTGTCACTTTGTTTAAGCTAAGTGATGACCAATAGAAGAATAGCTTATGACACTCACAAAGAATTCAGTGCTTAGAAGTTTCATCCAGCCTCCAGATATGGGACAGTGCTTAATAGGCAGATGATCGTTCCAACATTATGAGGTATTCTGTCTGATACACATACCTTCCACTTGCCCCATGGACCTAAGGGAAAGATCTGTGTTGGTTGGCCACTGGAGAACTACAGGACCATAAACAGAATTGCTTTATTACAGGAAGCTCACCAGTCACCACAGCTATTCTTAATCTATCACTTCTGAAGGTATGATCACTGCCCCTCAAGGAAAGAGAAATAGTGGATGAGAGGTCGAGATGTTTCTGTTTCAACTGCAGTCAAGCTAATTGTTATACATGATAGATAAGACATGCAAATATATATGCAGTATATATCAAAAATTTCAAAATTCTCAACATACCTGCAAGTCCCCTCTCACAATCATGAAATACATTTTTGGTAAGGTGTGATTTGCCACGGAGGTTGCATCTTCAACAGAACTCATAACATGTACTATGTTATTCAAAATTCAACTATAACTTTTAACATTCTGAAGTATCTTAACATTAATTAAAAATAATTTAATTATTAAAAAGCAAAACACTGAAACTGAAAATTGTGTTTGTGGGCCCCAGGTACGGTGTTCTGCCTTTTAATAATTTAATTATTTCTTAATTAATGTTAAGATACTTCAGAATGTTAAAAGTTATAGTTGAATGTTGAGTAATATAGTATGTCATGAGTTCTGTTGAACAGGCTGCCTCAGTGGCAAAGCACACCTTACCAAAAAATATTGATAGGAAATTTTGGGGTCTAAATTAATTAATTATAGAAGAAGATGGGATCGATAGGCATGACTAAATTATGATAAGATGTTAATTAAATATTTGGCCTATTACAAAATCAATTGGAGAAATTAGTACACTTAATTGGGAAGGTCTGGTGGTGCTCTTTAGCTGAGTTGGAAACAAAGAAATTGTAAGGTTGCTGGTGAAAGCCCACCCAGCAACAAGGAGACCACCCACCTTAGTGTGAGAGCGGCATCCGGGCCCTCATAAATATACCTTCGAGTGAGCCATTAGTGCCAAAAATCATTAGGAAATGCTGAAAGTTATGGCCATCGAGGGTCAGTGACAAGTGCCTGTACGGATGAGAGAAATCTCAAGTGGTTGACAAAATCCAAAAAAAAAAAAAAAAAAAAAAAAAAAAAAGGCGAGGGTTAGCATCCGAGCAGAGAGAAGCACAGGATGAAAAAAAGGAGGTCTGCATGAATACCTCGTAGTGGAAGGGCGAAAAGAGAAATGCTCTTCATCTTGGCAGAGGTAAGTCCAAGAGAGAACACAGTTTCCCAGGAGTTAATAGAATAGCAGATGTAAGCCTATTCAAGGAACGAGAAGTGATAGTCTCTAAATGCTGAATTGTCAGTTGTTCAACCTACCTGTTATGGATTGAAAGACATCAAGAATTAACCTAAATGGCAGAGAGTCAGTCCATTCAAGTTTAACATTCCAGCAGGCGAATTTCGAAACAGGGAAAACGAACCGTTTTGAACAATTGTTGTTTCGTCGTTGAGGCCTCAATCATCGAAGTAATGGTCAGCTTGGTTCTGGATGCTTTCTACAGAGGAGGTAGTAATGAAACCAGCAGGAGAACTACTACACAAATCGAGACCTTCAGCTTCGCGGGGTCATTGCCCGCGAGGACGCTGCCCCTGCTCATTCAAGACGCTTGTTGAATCTTTGCAGGGTGAACATCGCTCTGCTTGGAAAAAAGGAGCCAGCCCTTGGTGTGTCCCCCCCCATCTATGCACGTCCTGGCGAAGAGTGGGGAGGCTCGATCTCTGCATCACCGAAGGAAAGAGAGGAAAAAATCAGCAAATTTGTGAAGTCCCTCTGTGACAGTGACATACAGGTGAAGTCCCTCACAACCTATTAAGTAAGGGCCCTGTGGGCTTCACAGTGTGTGTGTGTGTGTGTGTGTGTGTGTGTGTGTGTGTGAGAGAGAGAGAGAGAGAGAGAGAGAGAGAGAGAGAGAGAGAGAGAGAGAGAGAGAGAGAGAGAGAGAGAGAGAGAGAGAGAGAGAGAGAGAGAGAGAGAGAGAGAGAGAGAGAGAGAGAGAGAGAGAGAGAGAGAGAGAGAGAGAGAGAGAGAGAGAGAGAGAGAGAGAGAGAGAGAGAGAGAGAGAGAGAGAGAGAGAGAGAGAGAGAGAGAGAGAGAGAGAGAGAGAGAGAGAGAGAGAGAGAGAGAGAGAGAGATATGCTACAAACTGCCATTCAATAACAATAAGGTGGCTTTCAACTCTTTAGGTCCTCACTTGTGAAGTCTGAGTGCACTAAAAGGTTGCACAAATTCCATGGATTACTCTGCATCCACCAGCTATAAGTAAGTACTCATTTTTAAATTATCAGCTTGCGTAGTCCATTTTGGAAGTGGGATTCTAACCCATGCTCAAGTGCATAGACTGCGAACTAAACTTATTAGCCATACGCCTGATATCCAGGACTTTAAATGTTCTCGGTATGGTGAACTGTAGAGTCTACTCTCAAGAAATAACAAAAGGGCAAAAACTGAACAAGAAAGGAGATCCCTCCCCCTTTTTTTGTATGCCTACCAAACGGACGGAATTTACATATTAGCAGACTGGGTATTCCATTAATTAAATAGATTAGTGTGTTTACTTATTTTTGGCTCTCTGTTCTTTTAGGCTCTGGTGTATTAAATTCCTGTGTTTCAGCTAGTGGAGAACGTTCTCGCCTATACATTCCAGCTCCCGAATTATGAACCCCAAGCCACACGTATTGAACCAAAAGCGCTCCAACATGCATCAATTGGTGGTCCACGATGGAATATTCATAACATCGTTCGGCATGATACCGCATCAATATGTTCCATGATTATGAGAGAAAACTGCAGGTACAAAGAGAACTTAGAATTTTTTTATATATACTGTATATACATTCTTGTATGTCTTCTCATGTCTAGCAATTAACTTGTATCATAAGACGTGAATGTATCAGTAAGATTTTGTCTAATGACATACTTTTTGATAAACCTAATTGCTGTCAAGATGGCAGATAACTTAATCTTTTATGTGTTCATGGCTTCTCAAGAATACATGTTCTCCATCTGTCTTAATTCATCCATGCTTTATGGTGATACCAATGAAAGGAATTATTTCTCCCACTCATCTTTCAGTTTCTGTATTCATATCACACTGTTTTTATTTACAGGCATAAGATGATACAAAAAAAGAAAATGAAAAAACTGATTGGCTGTCCCATAAAATTAACATATAAGTATTTCTACATGTTTCTGCAACTGTAGCTATGTGCCTAGCATGCTTGTGCATAAGTAAGTCATTGAGCTAATCTTCAAAATTTTGGTGTGAAGAGGTTAACATTTTTTTTAATTAGACACAGAAATTTTTATTACGAGATTCTATCCATGACAACCACACTGAAACCACTGAATACCATTTTCATGGTTAATTTAAAAGGATTTTAACCATTTCAGGGTGAATTCTGTGGGCCTGTTCAGATTTGTAATTTACAGCGTTTGCAAAAATTTCAGCAATTTTTGTAAAAAAAATTGTGAAGATAATGTTTTCTGCATTTTGATCTTAATCTCAAGACTGTCCTTAGTCAGTTTCCTCTCTTATTGTGAGGTTTCTTTTTAATGCTTTCTTTTGAGTAACCACACCCTATTTAACAGTGAACTCCATTTCTGCCCTCCCGGTAGCACCAACCCACATCTAATTTCCAGGGTTCACCAACACTGGAAAGCAAGCAATATTTATCAATACCTATGATATTGTTTGTGGAAACTGCAGCACCATGAAGGACTGCCAGTATTAGCTTAAAACTTACAGAATATGTACAACAGGTTGAGAGATGTAAATGATTATAATGTCAGTGAAAATGTGCATGTGGTTTTGGAGCAGTGCCCTCTAAACTGTCCAGTCTTGGGTATAAAGAGCTGGCTCAAAAGAAATGTTGCAATCAGTGAAGAGCTGACAATGAGTATAAATGGGGTTCATGGTGCCTTACTCTACCCCTTTGCCAAAGAAGGTCGCATTATCAACACCTGATGGACTTTGAGTGAAGAAGGATTGTTGGGATGAGAGAAGCTGGGTTTTCATACCACAAAATTGCCACTTGTATGGGACAAAATGCCAGTACAGTGATGCAAATCTGGTATCTGTGGACAGATGAGGCTCAGAAGAACAAAAATGCAGGAAATGGGCTGCAAGATTGCATGACTGCATGGGATGACAGGTACCTCTACCGCATAGCAGTGACCAATTGCACAGCGACATCCCCAGTGTGCAGCAGTGAGGCCCTGTCACTGGTCAGGTTTTGTTCTTCAGCACAGTTTGATATCATCTGCTTAACAGATGACTGGTTGCAAGCAGCACATTGCTGCACATTCCTTTGACCTTTAATCTCAGATGCCTTAGGCTGCAATGGGGTCTCAAACATAGACATTGGTGTGTTGATAGGCAACAAGTTGTGTTTTCTGATGAGTCACGGTTCATCTTGATGTATCATGATGGTCGCATACATGTTTGAAGACATCATGGTGAACAGCACCTTGCAGCATCATACTGGCCCAACACCAAGTACCATCCAAGGTCTGGGGTGCCGTTGGGTTCAATTCCCAATCTTGCCTGATACAAAATGAGGAAACCCTCACTAGCCAGTGATACATCAGGAATGTTTTAGAAACATTTATCAATATATACGACACTGTTTGTGAAAATTGCAGCACCATGACGAACTGCCAGTATTAACTTAAAACCTACAGGATATGTACAACTTTGAATGAGGAAGGATTACCCTTCCTTCAGAGTTGTCTAGGCATTATAATCCAGCAGGACAATACTCGGCCACATGTGGCCTGGAATGCTCAAGACCTCTTCCATGCACGGCAGATGATGCTTCTTCCCTGGCCTGCACATTCATCAGATATATCACCGATTGAACATGTCTGGGACATGGTAGCTAAGCAACTGGTGTGTCAAGTACCTCCTTCAGTCACCACATATTAACTCTGGTCTTGCATAGAAGCAGCTTGACAGGCTATTCCCCAGGACAATATCAAAAACTTCTTTCATTCAAGTTCACACCATGTTAGAGGCTGTTATTGTTGCATGAGGTGGCTTCACACGATACTGAGTTTTGAAGTAAAAAAATCTTGCATAGCTCTACAAATGTAATCAGTTAACTCCTGTAAAATGAGGAATCTATGACATAAATTTCATTTGAAGAGCACAATTATTTTTTGGTGTTGCAGTTTTCACAAACAGTAGTGTATTTTTTGCATTACCCCATCTATCTATGACACTCCTTTTACTCCACAACACAGCAGTGCATTTCCTAAAACAGGAAAGTATCATATGCAGCATTACAAAAATGGTAATATCATATCTAATGGGAATTTGTACCACTTTATCCAGAAAAAGCTCATATCTGTGGGTCCCAAGCTAACAAAGTTTTAGTACCAGTCTGCATGTAAAAGAAAAAAATAGTCCCTGCCATTGGACTGCTTGATTTTTGGCTGGTAAAATGTTTTCCTTTTCACATAAATTTTCAAATATATTTTTGAACTGCTTCCACCAAATGCAGTTTACACACATAAACACTAATTGCAAAATTTTAATTTAATACAGTAATACAAACACATATGTATGAGGGGCATTTCAAAAGTAATGACAGATATGTAACACCTATTTTGTTGGAATAGACAGAAGGCTCAAGATAGACATGTAAGTATATCAAACATTTTTCTATTATAAAACTACTGCTTGAAATTGCACCAACTCTGAACTCAAGACTGAAATCCTGTTTGGAAATATTCAGTAGAGCATTGTTTTACTCATCTCTTTTTAAAGTTTTGATGTCCTTTGTGTGATTAAAACTTTATCTCTTGACACTGTCCTTTATCAGACTTAAGAAATAAAAGTCTAATCTAAAAGTACACATATGTTTTGTCTCCTAGGTATCAATGGGAAATAAATCTCTCCAAAGAAATAATTCTTCACAATTACTTGAAGGGCACAAACAAATAACATTAGTAGCACACAGAGGTGTCACATCTCCACTGTTTTCGATTAGTCATCCCTTCAGGAAACTTGAAAATTGCCTCATCCTTTCTAAAGGAATGGCTACATGGGAAATGGGAAGTATGGTGCCTCTGTGTCAATAATGTTATTTGTTTGTGCCCTCCATGTAACTGCACTGAATTATTTTCACTGGCTAATCCAATTCCCATTGATATCACTGATGTTCTCTGATGCACTGAAATTGTGACCTATAACTGTGTCTGGAGGAGAAATGGGTCATTGGTGCTAAAAGAGGACAATGGATTCTTTCAACTAGCACAGATCTGAAT
This sequence comes from Macrothele yani, assembly GCA_039090855.1. NCBI lineage: Eukaryota > Metazoa > Arthropoda > Arachnida > Araneae > Macrothelidae > Macrothele > Macrothele yani. Next base: position 85,902,453 of record CM076991.1, read on the forward strand.
GGATTCAGATTTCTATGCTGTATCTGCTTAGCTTGAGTTGCCTGGAACTTCATTGTCCTGGGCAGTGTAACATTGGCTTACCCAAACGAAAATCTGGAGATACGGGTTCTGCTTCTACTTCAGGATGAGGCAATTTTCAAGTTTCTGAAGGGATGGCTACATAGAAAATAGTAGAAGTATGACACCTCTGTGCTGATAATGTTATTTGTTTTGCCTCCTGCCACAACATTTCCTGTCAGAAATTGGTTACCTGTTCTTCAAACACCTGTAGGACCTCTGTGCAAATCCCCACCCACTTTTCTGTCAGATCTAGGTGCTATCTGATAAGGAAACCATTTGGCAGTCTAAATCTCAGTACTGTGACCACTGATCATGTGCTTAGAAATCTCAATGATGGTTATGTGCCTGTCAGTAGGAATCAATTTATCAACCCATCTTTGGTTTTCACCTTTGCTTGAGGTTATTTATTCAGCCAAAGTGGCCAAAAAGAAAGGCAGAGGAAGTCCAAGGAATCAAAGGAGGACCAGATTCAGAAATGTCTGTATGAGAAAAAAATAATGGGTATGAACTACAAAAGGTCTTGTGCGAGACATGTAATACATGCCATTGACGCTCTAGTTGTGTGCCACAATCACTAAAAATGGAGACATTTGATATATCAACAGTAGACAAAATCTAGCACTATGACTTTTAACCTTTTATTTGGCAGTTCCTTTGAGGAACTAAACTCGGACTCTCAGAGAACAGCTTAGTGATATGTATGTATGTACTGAGGTTGACCACCAACCAGACTAAGATTTATTTTCAATATTTGTTTCCCTGTTTAAATTTGTTCACCCATCTTGGGGCCCACTGGCATCAACAGTCTTCACATATACATAAAGAGCTTCTTTAAAGAGATTAATCAGACAAGGCTCTCTGTGACATTTCCAAACAAGATTTCAGCACAAGTTTCAGAGATGGCATTTATAGATTATTTTGAATAGTAACTTTGACAGAGAAAAGTTTCATGTACTTACTTAACATGTTTTGTATTCTCTATCTACTCTAATAAAATACTATTAACTAATATAGATTACTTTTGGAATGCTCCTTGTATTTTGGAAGTCTTTGAAGCTATGAAATAAATAAAATGTCTGAATAGGAAGAGCTGTCCTATAATTACCGTAGCAGAGAGAAGGGGCAGCAACCCAGGTTTGTAGATACCTGCTTCTCTTTGTAGAAGTCTCGCTTGAAGAGCAATGTCTGAAAACTATAAAATTAAGGATATTTAGGAATTTTCTGGGGAATCTGTATTCAGGCAAATTTGACAGCTTCATGTTTGTTAAAGTGTAGTAAGCATTTGAAAGCCTTGGAAAGCCCAGTTAAAAGAGTTCAGCCAACATTAATTCTGCCAGAAAATTTTCAAGTCTAGCAAAGCGGTGCCATTAGATGCTGAATTAACATATTCTCTAAAGCAAATTAATATCAGCATATGAACTGACACAAAGAATTAAACTCACCTGCATTAAATAAGAAACCATGCAAACATCTGGGCTTTCTGGAACATTTTCAACAACCCAACCACTGGCAATAACCTGTTTTTGGAAGAAATATTTTTATTTTACTGCCACCAGATTAAAACAAAAGTCAATTAGAATGCCACAACAATACTCACATCAACTAGATAAAAACTTTGTTGATACTAACACACATAAGAAATAAATATAAAAAATTATCTAAAAATATATTTGGCTTAACAGTTATTTACAGCAATGAGTACAGTTATAGGCTTTTATATACAGGAGAAACAGAATGGCAACTGAAAACTCTTTTGGATGGACACAAATCAGCAATTAAGAGCATGTCTTATAAAAACTGGATTATGTGGGCGTATACACTGAATGGACAATTTATTACATACGCTCCACAAGCACTGTGCAAAGCCAAAGTATTGTGAACAATCATGTGCAACACTGAAACTGGCAATGCCTATAAATACAACAGGACTCTATGTATCTGAAACCAGTCATGGTAAATTAATCATGGCTACATGTAGTGTTGTAGTTAATACGTAAATGTCTCTGATGATGTCGTGTGTTATAATATGATATGTAGCAAATAAAATTGTCTGCATGCTTTGAATGCATGGACTGTTTGGAAACAATGATAACGTTGTAGAAAACTTCACGGCAACAGTCGAGTCAGACTCATCATTAAGTTACAGTTACACTGGTGTGCAAAAATTAAGGACGAGACGGGTTTTCAAATGCAACGTCATGCAGAAGTGCTTCACATTGACTCAAATCATACCATAAGATCCCCAAGATGTAAGAATATGGGACAAGGGAGCAAAACCGTCCAAACAAGGAATCCAAAGGATACAAAGGCACTTTATTGAAAAGGTAGCTTCGAGCACAACTGGACAGAAGACAGAAACGTCCATGTGACAGGCGGCTGCCAAGAAAAATCCAATCTTTAGCAGGGGATACGATCACCCCTGACTGCATTGCAGGGTTTACAATGTCTGTCCATGCTGAGGACGAGGTTGTCAAGGAGCTGTTCAGGCATCGCGGCCCATTCCTCTTGTAGCGCCAATCGCAGCTGCGGAATCTTTACTGGCAGCTGGTGACGTGCTGACAAGTGTCTCCCGAGAAGGTCCCACACGTGTTCGATTGGATTTAGGTCCGGGGGACCTTGCGGGCCAATCCATGCGTTGAATATCTTTACTCTCCAACAGCTCTGCGACAGCCACTGTACGATGAGGTGTAGCATTGTCGTCCATGAAGAGGAACTCAGGACCCACAGCACCTCTAAACAGACACATGTGAGGCAGGAGAACCTCGGTACAATAGCAGACACCAAAGACTGAACCTCCTTGGAAGATGTGGAGGTCAGTATGGCTACCAAGCATGATACCACCCCAAACGAGAACTCCGCCACCTCCAAACCGGTCTCTTTCGATGATGTTGGAGGTGTGATTGCGTGTTCCCTGCTCTCTCCAGATGTGTATACGTCCAGAATCGCTCGTCAGACTAAATCCACTCTCATCCATAAAGAGAACTCTATCCCATTGCTGATGTGTCCAGTTCTTGTGTTCCTGGCACCGCAGAAACCGCCACCTCCGATGAGCAGGCGTTAATGGCACACACTGTACTGGTCGTCGTGCAAATAGACCACCTTTGTTGCATCCTCCTGGCCACAGTAAAATGCGATAACGGATGTCCAGTTGTCTGTTGCATGTGCCTTGCGATTTCTCCCACTGTCTGAAGTCTGTCTCTTCTCCTCGCCTGTAGGACAATCTACCGGTCGTCCGCCACCCTGGTTGCTTGTGGACGACCATTGCTAAACTCTCGGACAGCTTTCCTGTTGTTTGAAATGCTTTCCAAGCTCGTGAAACGATGCTGTGAGTGATCCTGAACTTCTCGGATACACTAGTCACACTTCGATCTTCTTCCAACTTCCCAATGACGTGACCTCGGGTAAAGTCATCCAGATGTTGTCTACTGGATTGCCTGTTGGCCATATCACACGGTGGCAGCAACTCGACGTTGTTCAAACCGATGTACATCGTGCAATAGCTTTCACCAAATTGCTGAGCGTACGCTGCCTGTGTGCTTTATACCCTTCCGACACTTCGTGCTGCATATATGCGCATGCCCTACCGTACCGGACCCTAGTCTATCTCCTGAGCGGTCTTTCGGTCCATTCTGCCTGCTCGTTCCACTGTTATGCTAATTTCTCCTCTTCGTCCTTAATGTTTGCACACCAGTGTATGTTTTACAGTTGGCTGATGAGCCATTTTGCTAGTTTATTCATTTGTGTTGTAACAGATTTTTACTATAAAAGTAATACAGACACTTAACGTGGACCAGGAACATCAAACACAGATCTTCGCTCTTTCCACGTTTTCTGTAACAACTGCCAGTACACATGAGAGATGTATGTGGAAAGAGCGAAGATCTTTGTTTGATATACTATAAAAGTTTTGTGCCCACCATGAGTGAATTTACTGAATATTTACCACACGGAAATTAACCCAAGATAGCAACATTTTGGCAACATAGAACATCAACACTTCACCTGGAAGAAATTTAAAAGTGTGGACCTGCTCAACTGTAGATGATGGCCACTTTTGGAGTTATAGGTGAATACGATTCCAAAATGGAATCATTTAGTCAATATATTGAAAGTCTAGAAGAGTTTTCCTTCACTAATGATATATCGGATGATCGTCAGAAGTGAGTCATATTTTTAACCGTCGTAAGACCATCCACATTTGATCTATTAAAAAACCTCATAGCTCCTGACATTCTTACGTCAAAGTCATTGGTTGATGTAGTGTCAATTTTAAAGACACACTTCAATCCTGTTCCCTCAGAAATTGTGGAACACTACAAGTTTAATTGTAGAGTGAGAAGACCTGGAGAGTCTATTGCAGTTTTTATTGCTGAACTGCAATGAATGGCAAATTTCTGTGCTTTTGGAGCAACATTGGACACTATGTTGCAAGATCAAACAGTGTGTGCCATCGCTGAGGAAGCCATTCAAAAGGGGCTTTTGGCAGAACCACGATTAACACTGGCGAGTGCTACTGAGATCATGCTGTCAATGGGGGCTGCCATTTGATCTGAAACCAGTTTCATCATCTGTTTCTGGCTGGTTCTACATTCACCAATGTAGCCAGCAAAACAGATTTCAAAAATCTGCTAAACCACTTAAGTCGTCAGAGCTTTCTATGAAGCCTCAGCCAGGAGAATTCGTTAAGCCTACTTCACCTGTTTCACTCAAAGGGTCATGCTACCATTGTGGTCGAGCACATTAGCAGCAGAGTTGTCATTTCATTAATGTTGTGTGCCATTCTTGTGAAAAGCTTGGCCATACCACCAAGGCTTGTAAATCCAGAATCAACTTCTGAGATGGAATGAAATGTCCCAAGAATGTCTTCAAGATTAACCAGTTGCAAGGAACCACTCGTTATGTAGAAAGTACTGTTATTAATTTCTTAAAGTGAAAGCTCCTAGTGAAGCATCACCACCAATGAGAGTAATTTGCACTATAGAAGGACAAAGCATATAAATTGAAGTCGACATGGGTGCTCTATTTTCTGTAACAACTGCCGGTACACATGAGAGATGTATGTTCCTGCCTTTATGGAACATGGATGTCAAACTCTAGCCTTTTACGAAACATCTAATTGATGTTTTGGGAGTGTTACAAGTTAATGTCTTGGCAAACATGACACAGAGAAGTCTCCTCTTGCTAGTAGTTAAGCAAGGTACAGTCAACATCACAGGAAGGAATTGGATTTCTCAGTTACCTATCATGTGTGTGTTTGGCTCTGGAAAGAGTAATTACTCATCCCGTTGCTGAGATTCACACCAGACCAGTGAGCATGACATCAGAAGTTATTGTGTTGTTCCATTTCAGAGACGCACAAACAGCTTTTCTCTCCTCGACTAGGACAGATAAAGGGAGTTCAAGTACATCTCTCTTTGCTTCCAATGACAGTTCCCAAATTTTATAAGGTTCGTCCAGTGCCTTATGCCTTATGATCTAAAGTTGATCCTGGACTTGAGAGACTGCTACAAGAAGGCATTATAGAGCATATGAAATTTTCATTGTGGGCTGCCCCCATGGTGCCTGTGTTAAAAAGAGACAGACAAGTTCATATTTGTGGAGACTTTAAACTTACTGTAAAAATAGCAACGTAGCTGAAGCAGTATCCACTTCCACAAAAAGATTTATTTGGTCAGTTGACGGGCAGAGACAGCTATACTAAACTGGATCTTAAGGATGCATATTGTCAACTAGAATGACATAGATCTAGAATCTCGGAATCTTGTGGTGATCAATATGCACCAAGGATTATTCCGTTATACTAGGTTGCCTTTTGGTGTAGCCTCAGCTTCTTTCATGTTTCACAGGGAGATAGATAAACTGTTGAAGGGACAACATGGTGCCTCATGTTATTTAGATGACTTGCTCATGACAGGTAAAAGCAACGTTCAGCATTTGAATAATTTAGGCAAAGTACTTAGTAGACTGGAGCATGCAGGTGCAAAGTTGCACCCTGCCAAATGTGAATTCCTCAAATCTTCAGTACACTATCTGGGTCATCGTATTGACTGAATGGTGTACATCCAGTAGAATCCAAGTTCCTGCTCCTTCAAATGTTGATCAACTCTGTTCTTTCATTGACCTGTTGACATACTATTCCAAGTTTCTAACTATCATGACTACACTATTAGAACCGTTATATAGGCAGAGCATAATCAACCATGGAAATGATCAACAAAAGAAGAGAATGCTTTCCTCAAGGCCAAACATGTTCCAAGAAATTAGTCTTTGCTCATGCATTTTGATAATGATAAAAAAGTTATCTTAGTGTGCAACACAAGTCCTTATGGTCTAGGTGCTGTTTTATTGCACCAGATCAACAAAAGTGAATGACCAATAGCTTTTGCTTCTCGTGTACAGAGAAGAATTATAGCCAAATAGAAAAGGAAGCCTTTGCACTTGTTTTTGGAGTGATACACTTCAGAAATTACCTTCTACATCGGAAATTTACTCTTTGAGAGACTACTGCCCATTAGTGAGCTTACTTTCTGAGAATAAACCATTGTCAATGGTGGCAGCAGCTCGCATTCAGTGCTGGGTTTTCATGTTGTCAGCTTATTCCTACAGAATTAAATACTGGAAAGGAGCCTCAAATGATAATTCTGATGTCTGCAGCCATTTATCTTTACCTGTACAGCAATCTGAGTCTCAACTTACAGCAGAGTTGGTTATTCTGTTGGAACAGATTGGCGATGGTCCTGTTACTTCACTTCACACCAGATTAAGACGGCTATATTAAATAATCAGTTGCTAGGTCGGGTGAAACAGTACATCTTACATGGGTGGCTGAAGAATGTGCCTCTTGAACTGAAAAATTTCTGGAACTACAGAAACGAACTAGCAATGGTGGATGATGTCATTCTTTGAGACTCTAGAGTGTTTGTACCTGAACAGTATCAGAAGATCATGCTCAATGAGTTGCATAATGGACATCAGGGCATCACTGTAATCAAAGCGAAGGCAAGTTCATTAGTATGGTGGCCTGTTATTGACAAAGACAAAGAAGCCCAGGTCCAGAAGCGCAATTCCTGCCAAGAAAAAGTTTTCCTTCCATCTGCGAAGCACAGGTGTCCTGGCTTATCCCTAAATCTCCTTGGGAAAGAATCCATATTGACTATGCAGGACCGTTCGAAGGTAAAACCTTACAGGTTCTAATTGATGCCGGGTTAAAGTGGCTGGATGGAAGTTGCGGCAGTCCAATCAACATAATTTGTAGCTACTATTGCAGATTTTGGAACACTATTTTTCATGTTTCGGCCTACCTAAAAGTATACATAATAAGTCATAATAGCACTTCTTTTACAAGTGGTGAATTCTGTTCTTTCATGGTGGATAATAGCATGAAGCATATAAGAAGTGCACCATTTCATCCAAAATCAAATGCTCTGGCCAAGAGAGCTGTGGTAAACAGTGAAAACTGTACTAAAGAAGATTTTAGGATATGCCTTAAAGGAATGCTTGAAACGTTTCCTTTTCAACTACCACCATGCACCTCTGGCTGGTACTGGCATCTCACCAGCTATGGCTATGTTTGCTCATCCTCAGAGGAGCTGAATTGATTTAGTTCACCCGAGGGAGAGTTACAAGGAATTGCCACCAACCTATAGTCCTGTGGATGCCTTAAAAGCAGGTGATAAAGTCTGGGTAAGGAACTTTGGATGTGGGCTTGCCTGGGTTTCAGGCTCTGTGATCAGACCAATGGGAAATGTCAAAATGGAGGTGAATATGCCAGCAGGAAGTAGTTACAGCCATCTAGACGAAGGGCAAAGTGCAATGACACCACAAGGAATATTTATGGAACCACAAAAGATACTACAGGAGAAATCTGAGACACTCTTCTGGAGAATCTTTTCCAATCTGTTCCACTAGAACAGGAACCAACTGACAAGGTAAAGAAGGGCTCTTGGATCAGTGACAATCCACAGAATGTGCGTTACCATCAACTCTGGTATTATGCCATTCAGTCGGGTTCAGAAAGCTTCAGAATGTTTAGTTTTGCAATTGAAGACTATTATTGTAGAGATTGTTGGAATTGTTTACATGCATTATTTTGTTTTTTAAGGAGAAAAGGAAATGTTGTAGTTAATGCATAATTGTCTCCAACGATGTTGCATGTTATAACATGATATGTAGTGCACAAGTGTCCCAATGCTTTGATTGCACAGACTGTTTGAAAACAAATATAGCACTGCAGAGAGCTTCAGAGCAACTGTCAAGTCAGATGCATCATTAAGTTACGGTTATAATTAAGTTCTACAGTTAGGCTGATGAGCCATTTTGCTAGTTTATTAATTTGTATTCTAATCGATTTTTACTATTAAATTGTTATGCCCACCATGAGTGAATTAACTGAATATTTACCATATGGAACTGAATCCAAGGTCACAACTGGTAGCAAAGTGAGTTTGACCATGGTCAGACAGTAGGTGCAAGGAAGGCCAGTTGTTCAATCATAGCGACTTCTGAACTGTTGAGATTCCCATGTCAGACCATTGCAAATGTGTACCAAGACTATATGAAATATGGCAAAACTTCCAACCAATGGGAGAAATGTGGCCCTTGTCTTTTAGGGCAACTGACTCTCAAGGTGAGCACAGACTACTCCTCATTGTTTCAAGGAATTGCACAGCCAGCACAGAGCAAATAATGTCCACCACCTTTTGCACAAAGATTACCAGTTGCATCATGGAGAAAAATGGCTATGACAGTCAACATCCACATTGTGTCACTTGTTGACTGCATGACACTGAAAGATTAGGCAGTTTGCAAAGACCTATTGCAACTGGATTGTGAAGAACTGAAAACATAAGTCAATAGTTGTATAACTATTATCACTACTGTTACACACGTTATAAAGTATCTTCAAGTCAAGTGCTCTGTTTCATTACTTTTGCTATTATATAAATTTTTAAGGAGTTAAAATAAAAAACATTTCAACAGTTATTAAATTGTCCTGAGAATGTTGCACTTACTTAATATTGTAGCACAATTTGGAAAGTTATTGTTGGTTGATTTCTTCTTCAGGCACAAATCGCCGACGTCCAAGTTGACAAGTTTGTAAAGAGTTGGTTCGTTGAACTAAAAACATTTACCGGTTTATTTGAAAATATACAACCAGAGTCCAGATTATGAAAAAGAAGGTGAAGTTTAGAAGGATTAAAGAGGTAAAAATATATCTGAAGTTGCATAAAGGGATTACAAGGTTTGCATGAAATTTTATCATTGAACAGAAGGCAGACAATTTTCGCATAGGCACGCAATACTTAAACAAAACCACACTAATTTCAATCCATCTATATCACGGTCATCCTCAATGATACTACCATCGAAAGTCAATGCCATTCAAGGTTGGTGTGCACTAAGTGCCTACTTCCACGTGCCATTCTAGAACAGGTTGTTCCAACCATAAAACAACCTGCTCAAGCATGACACGTGGCAGAAAAAAAAATGGAAGTCGGCACATAGTGCACACCAACCTTGCATGTCATGGACTTTCGATGATAGTACCACTGAGGATGATCATGATATAGATGGATTGAAACAAGTGTGGTTTTGTTTAAGTATTGAGTGCCTATGCAAAAATTGTCTGCCTTCTATACAACAATAAAATTTTACACAAACCTCGTAGTCTGTTTATGCAACTTCGGATACTCGTTTCTAATTAGGTTTTTAATAAATTATGACGTCGATAAGGGCTAAGGATTTTATTCATACTGTAAATAGTCTTTTCATCTCTTTAATCCTTTCAAACTTCACCTTCATTTTTCATAATCTGAACTCTGGTTGTATATTTTCATATAAACTGGTGAATGTATTTAGTTCAACAAACCAACTCCTCATGAACTTGTCAACTTGGACAATTGGCAATTGTACCTGAAGAACAAATCAACCAACAATAACCTTCCAAATTCGGCTACAATATTGGGTAAAAGCAACATTCTCAGGACAATTTAATAACTGTTGAAATGTTTCATATTTTAACTCCTTGGAACTTTTTATAATAGCAAAAGTAATGAAGCATAGAGCACTTGACTTGAAGATACTTTATAACGTGTGTAACAGTAGTGATAATAGTGCAAAACAAAGCAAATTTTTGAATTAGAAAAACAAAAAATAAGAAAAAGAACAGCAATCACCAAATCCATTCACCCGAACCAGCCTAGCTTCAAGCGATGAAAAAATATCGAACATAAGAATGCAGGGAAGCATATTAATGACTGACTCCTTGTCGGCTTCATCAAGGGCAAGCAACAAGAAAATCACTCACTAATCTACAGAGACTAGAGAATTGTGGGTTTCTGCTATTTTAGTTTGCTAAAAGGACCAATTAAATTTAGGGGAATAATGTCAATAAAAGGGATTACTAATAAAAACCCCAACCCAGCAAACTAAAACACATTTGCCCGACCTCACAACAAAAAAATAATAAAAATGAAGAAAGAGAGCCAAACTCCCTTAACACAAATCCAGTTAATAAAAAACCAAACAAATAAATGGTACCAAAGGGATATTTTAAACTTGTCACAAAAAAAAAACAAAAGATGAAATCAAAACTAACAGCCAAAAAATAACCAGTAAGTACCAAAAATATAAAAAAAAAATAATCATAAACAAAAAATAAAAATAAAACCAGAAAATGCAACCAACCAAATTGAAAAGTAAGCAACAGCCAATTTTAGGAAAAAGAAGTTACAAAAATCCCAAGGAGCAATATACAGTTGTAACTCCAAGAGTGAACAAGAAAACAAAGTTGCATGTCACATAGTTGCAAAGCAAAATCCCCAATACATACAGCTAAAAGCTTAATAAAAATTATTCAGCAAAATAAAATAAAATATAATTTTAAAAGAATATACCAAAGGACATGGTTTCAAGCACCAGTAAAGCAATTTTTAAGCCCAATATATACACAAGAAAATATAAAAATTAATCTTAGTTCAAACTCACAAATCCTATAAAAAATAATAAAAATATAAAAAGACTTACTTACAGTTAAAAGAGGGATAACATTGTGTCTTGCTTGGCTATAACCAGTACTATATTTACAATAAACTTCATTTATCATTTGGCCCACAGGAAGGCCCAGAATCACTAAAAAGATTTCAAACAATTCAAAAAGATGTATGAAATGCTACAGAAAGTTCGAATGAAACAAAAGACTACCTAATCCTAAGCTCATAGCCTGCTTGTAAGTGGTGAAAACAGCCCCCCCCCCAAAAAAAAATTAAAATAATTCCTGAAAGAAAAGTTAAATAAGTAGCAGGAGCATGCAGTACATCCTTACCATGCCTGAAAACAACAATGCACTTACTGCTACATCTATGGGGTGAACCAACTGAATTCAGGGGCCCTTTGCAGCACCATCTAGCATCCAATTTTAGAACCTTCCTGGTGGGAACAGGTCAAGCTTTTGCGTAGACTTCAAAAACCAGAATTAATGCTCTGAAAAAACCCTTACACGTTATCAGTGCAGACCAGAATACTAAAATGCCCTTCCTGTTAGCAGGGAGGCATTTCTCTGCTCCCAAGAGTTCAAAGAGTATCATAATACCTAAATATCACCATTTCTCTCAAACCTTTGAACTTTAACTATTACTATTTTTTAAAAAACTTTTTATTTTTATAATTATTTTTAAGATGTTTTTCTAGGGTTTTTTTTTTAAATTATAATCTTTGGGGGGGGGGGGGGTATTAAAGGAGAGGAACAGAATTGTGCATTATAGGTTCCCTAATTGATTGCTAACAACATCATTGCCTAAACATCTAGAAATTAGCTTTAATTTAGACAATTCATTCAGTCAACAAGATTTAAATTAAATTAAGCCTTCCATCCTAATTCTATTTCTGAGAACTATTTTTCTTAATGCGATTTTTAAGAATCCCTTAGGTACTAGGTTTTCGAGAAACTGTTTGATTAGAATAATAATGTGTTTTTCTAGTTCAGAGTTTAAGCTACATATTCTAGAAAGCCTTAGTACTTCTGATATGAATACATTTTCTATAACTTTATTTGAAATATTGCTCCACCACATGCCATATTTAACAATTTTAAATTTAAATTGATTTCTCTTATCATAAAGACTTATAATTGGGTTACCTGTATTGAGATTAATAGTTAAATCCAAAAAATAAAGTACTTGGTTATTATCATTGGTTTTATTAAGTTTAAGGCTCATAGGATAAATAGCAGCAAAGTCTTTTTCTATATTTCCTGAATTATCAAAGCAAATGAGGTCATCAATAAATCTGTAGGTATGAGAGTAACTTTCCTGATTGGAAGAATTTAACTTCATGAATTGATATTCTTTAAAAAACAGGAACAAGTTGCATATGCTCGTACTATGTGCACTTCCCATAGGTATTCCATTAACCTGTTTGAAAAACTTGTTATTGTAGAGGATAAAGTTATTTTTGATATAACAATTTAGAAGCGTATGCCAAGTAGTTTCCGAAATAACGTTGGAGATTTGAAATTCATTAAAGAGTAACGTGAGTGTACTAATAATGTCCTGTATCGGAAGGCTGGCATACAGGTTTTCAAAGTCATAGCAATTAGCCTCTGCAGGCGTGTTACCAAAAATTTCCGAAATGACCTCAGCGTTGCTTTTAATAATCCAAAAATTCTTACATGTAAGGTTTACTTTGGATTTAATAATGTTTAATACCTGTTTCTTTTTCTTTTCTTTTTTTTTTTTTTTTGATTGGAGGTTTAACGGCCACCGTGAGCAACTCAATGGGCTATAAGCAGTCGCCCGTCCCTAATTTAGGGTCACTGGTTCCAGGGAAGGAGAGAGCCAGTGCCGTAAGACAAACACAACATCCATGCCTCACCGGGATTCGAACCCGGACCCCGTTCGGACGAATGATCAGTAGGCCATCGCTTAGACCACTGCGCCACCGGGGCGGCAATACCTGTTTCAAAACTGATTCAAAATACTGATCTATTACTTTTTTAGGACTTTTGGTACCACTAGCTATGAATCTAAATTTCACCAGTTCCTTATGAAATTTTGCAGTAGCAAAAAGATAAGGAAATTCAGGTTCATAACTGTATGCCATTCTTAGCCCCAGCTGTTTGTGAAATGCTTTAAATTTATTGCTGCGTTCCTTACTGGAAGCTGATGTAAGCTTATATGTAACTTTATTATGAAGTTCTTCCGAAATTAATTCAAAATAGAATTTTTTGCAAATAATGACAAAATTGTTATTTGCTTTGTCCGTCGTGGTGAAAATGAAATTTTCTTGTAATTTAGAGAGAGATTTTTTTAATTCCGGAGAAAACACAAAATTGTTATTGTAAAAAATATTATTTTGTATTGCAAGATTATGTTTAAAAAAAAAGCCTTAAACTTAATAAAACGAATGATAATAACCAAGTACTTTATTTTTTTGGATTTAACTATTAATCTCAATACAGGTAACCCAACTATAAGTCTTTATGATAAGAGAAACTAATTTAAATTTAAAATTGTTAAATTTGGTATGTGGTGGGGCAATATTTCAAATACAGTTATAGAAAATGTACTCATATCACAAGTACTAAGGCTTTCTAGAATATGTAGCTTAAACTCTGAACTAGAAACACACATTATTATTCTAATCAAACAGTTTCTCGAAAACCAAGTACCTATGGGTTTCTTAAAAATCGCATTAAGAAAAATAGTTCTCAAAAATAGAATTAGGATGGAAGGCTTAATTTAATTTAAATCTTGTTGACTGAATGAATTGCCTAAATTAAAGCTAATTTCAGCTATTTCTAGATGTTTAGGCAATGATGTTAGCAATCAATTAAAGAACCTATAATGCACAATTCTGTTCCTCTCCTTTGATACCCCCAAAAAAAGGTTATAACTTAAAAAAAATATTTACAAAAAAAAAAAAAAAAAAACCCCTAGGAAAACATCTTAAAAATAATTATAAAAATAAAAAGTTTTTAAAAAATAGTAATAGTTAAAGTTCAAAGGTTTGGGAGGAATGGTGATATTTAGGTATTATAATACTCTTTGAACTCTTGGAAGCAGAGAAATGCCTCCCTGCTAACAGGAAGGGCATTTTAGTATTCTGGTCTGCACTGATAACTTGTAAGGGTTTTTTCAGAGCATTAATTCTGGTTTTTGAAGACTACTCAAGGGCTTGACCTGTTCCCACCAGGAAGGTTCTAAAATTGGATGCTAGATGGCACTGCAAAAGGCCTGCCGCTGAATTCAGTTGGTTCACCAAATAGATGTAGCAGTAAGTGCATTGTTGTTTTCAGGCATGGTAGGGATGTACTGTATTGCTCCTGCTACTTATTTAACTTTTCTTTCAGGAATTATTTTAATATTTTTGGGAGGCTGTTTTCACCACTTACAAGCAGGCTATGAGCTTAGGATTAGTCTTTTGTTTCATTCGAACTTTCTGTAGCATTTCATACATCTTTTTTTATTGTTTGAAGTCTTTTTAGTGGTCCTTTTCTTTTTTTTTTTTTTTTGATTGGAGGTTTAACGACCACCGTGAGCAACTCAATGGGCTATAAGCAGTCGCTCGTCCCTAATATAGGGTCACTGGTTCCAGGGAAGGGAGAGAGCCAGTGCCGTAAGACAAACACAACATCCACGCCTGACCGGGATTTGAACCCGGACCCCTTATGGATGAATGATCAGAGGCCAGTGCCTTAGACCACTGCGCCACCGGGGCGGCTTTTTAGTGGTTCTGGGCCTTCCTGTGGGCCAAATGATAAATGAAGTTTATTGTAAATATAGTACTGGTTATAGCCAAGCAAGACATAATGTTATCCCTCTTTTAACTGTAAGTAAGTCTTTTTACATACATACATACATATCACTAAGCTGTTCTCTGAGATTCAGAGGTTAGCTCCAAAAAGAAATACAAATTTCCAGATATTTTTACTTATTGTTGTCGTATCAAACTTCTCCATTTACAGCGATCTTGACATACAACTCGTGCTTCACTAATATCCATTACACGTCGTGCACAAGATCTTTTATACTTCATACTCATAATCTTTTTCTCATGCAGACACTCATGAATCTGATCTACCCATGTCTTCCTTGGCCTTCATCTGCCTTTCCTTCGTGCCACTTGGGCTGAAAAGATTTTCTTAGAAAGCATTTCATCACTCATTCTTTCAACATGGCCAAACCACCAAAGCATATTGGTCTCCACCTTGCTAACAACATTTTGCTTCACATCACACAACTGCAATACATCTTCATTTCTCACACAATCATATCGTGTCTTGCCACAAACCCCACGTACGTAACGCATTTCTCCAGCACACAAACGACTCCTATGTTTCTTCTGCAGTACCCAGGTTTCACTGCCATACATCAGAGTAGGAACAATTACAGTTTCATACACAGCCATGTGGGACTCTCTAGAGAACCCATCATTCCTGTGAAAACCTCCCAGAGCAGCTATGACTTTCAAAGAAGAATTCACTCGCCTACTGATTTCACCATCCAAATTGTTCTCTCTGTCAAACATGCTTCCTAAGCACACAAACTCATTCACCTGGTCAATCACAGTGCCATTTATACTTACATTACATTCAGTGCTACCCATTCCTCTCTCAAACACCATAACTTTGGTTTTTCCCTTATTTATACTCAGTTTGAATTTCATGCAAACTTCGTGTATCCGAGTCAACATACTCTGCAACTCACTTTTGCTCTCTGCCAACAGGACAGTGTCATCAGCATACAACAATCTGCACACACGGATATCACCAAGACATAAACCACTATTATCTATTTTGGCATCACGCATGCATGCATCCATAAATATATTAAACAGCCATGGTGACATTACACAACCTTGTCTAACTCCTGCACCAATGGAAAACCATTTTGATAAAACACCATTCACTCGTACACAAGCTCTACTACCAGCCTATATGGTTTTTACGCTATTAAGTAGATTCCCAGTAACACCATATTCATTCAATATCTTCCACAAAAGTGTCCTATTCACTCAATCGTAAGCTTTCTCTAAATCTATGAAGGCAGTAAAAACTTTCTTCCCAACAGCCAGATACCTTTCAATCATCGTGCGTAATGCAAAAATCTGGTTAGTGCAGCCTTTACCAGGCATAAAACCACTCTGAACATCCCACACTTTCAATGATGTAACATCTCGTACTTTTTCAATAACAACCTTACCAAACACTTTCCCTGGCACACTCAGTAGGCTAATACCACGATAGTTCTTGCATTCAGTCTGATCACCTTTTACCTTATACAAGGGAACAATGATAGCATCTTTCCAATGCCGAGGGACCATTCCTAACTCCCAGCACAACTGGCAAATTTCAGTTAACCAGTCAATTATAGAGTCACCACCATATTTCAACATTTCTGCAGTTATGCCATCAACTCCCGGAGCCTTACCATTCTGAAGAGATTTTAGAGCTTTACACACTTCTTCTCTTGAGATCCCTCCTGTGCTTTCATCCCTCACTGTGACACCATCTGCATCTGTCTCAGAATCATCTTTGCTTTCCTGATCTAATAACTCACAGAAGTATTCACTCCATCTGTCACTTAACTCATTGGGCTCCAATATCATTTCCCCAATCTCATTCTTCACACAACTTACAACTTTGTTCCCCCTATTTTTTCCTGAGTCTCATGTACTTCCAGGAGGACTTTCCATCTTTCCAAAAAGCCAGTTCATGCCTTTCCACTTTCTCCTTCCTATCTTTTGCCTTACTGTGGCGAACCAGCTTAGCAGCTTCACGTTTCTTACAGCGATATTCATCCACAGAGTCTCTACCTTGCAACATCCCCAAATAGGCTTTTCTTTCTTTCTCCTTACTGCCTCTCCAATCTCACTATTCCACCAAGCATCACCTCTATTGTTACCCACTATTGTGGTGCCACAGACCTCTTTAGCAGCAGTGACAACACAGTTCTTAAAACATTCCCACTTCTTTTCTACATCCCTCTCACCAGACTTCAGATCCTTCAGTCATTCTCTGAGTAAGTCAGAATAACACTGATGATCTTCAAGGAGCCTATCAACCTTTATTCTTTCTATCCTGGGTCTCTTCCTATTCCTTTTCCTCCAACCAACATTAAGTTTCACTCGTGACACTACCAAGTAATGATCAGAACCAACATCCTCACCTCTCATCACACAGGTGTCAACAACTAAGTGTTTCAAATGCTGATCGTAGACAACAAAATCTATCACACTCTTTTGACCAAGAGTACGATTTGCCCAAGTATATGTGTGGATATACTTGTGGTTGAAAAATGTATTAGATACACACAAACCATTCTCAATGCAGAGTTCAATTAATCTTTCATCATTATCATTCACACAAGGATCATTAAACTTACCCAGAACATTGTCAGAAATTGCATTCTGCACACCTACTCTAGCATTGAAATCCCCTGCTATTATAACTTTTTCTTTAGCACCAAACTGGCTCAAAACAGCTTTTAGCTCATTCCAGAAATCTTCCTTTTTATCAGAAGGTTCCGAGTCACAAGGAGCATACACTACAACAATTACAATTCCCTGAAGTTTTACTTTCAAACGAACCCAGAGAATTCTCTCACTTACGCAACTATAGTGAATCAAGTTGTTCTTCATCTTTTCACTTAAAATCACACCTACACCAGCCTGTTCTCTCATATTATCCAAAACTCCAGACCACACACTCACCATGCCATTCACTTCTTCTACCCCAATTTCCTTCTTTTTGGTTTCACTTACACACAGCACATCTAGTCTATACTTATTCATCTCCTCAATCACCTCACTCATCTTGCCATTTATACCTCTAGTATTCCATACACCAATCTTACATTCACTCAGCCGAGATCTCTTCCTCATATGCCGTTTAGAAAGTCCAGGTCGATTCTATGGTGGACCGTCCTTCTCAAGTGTGGTAGGTCCACCATATCCCACACTTGAGTCATTCTTAATATTTCTTTTTGTCTTTTTAATCAGGTAAGTACATCAGTGTGGGGGATTAGCCCACAGCTGAGGGTTCCAGTTGGTCATTCAACCTAAGGATTCTGGAACAAAACCCAGTGAGTTGGGGTCTTTTCGCCAAAGTCACACAGAACTAGCTTGCACCTCTCCAAAATTCACAGAGGCCCTAGTTGCTGTTGTGTGTGCCATTGTTACCCCGGAGCGCCCCGAGGAGGCAAACCCATCGCTCACTACAACCGCCCGCTAAGTAAGTCTTTTAATATTTTTATTATTTTTTTATAGGATTTGTGAGTTTGCACTAAGATTAATTTTTATATTTTCTTGTGTATATTGGGTTTAAAAATTGCTTTACTGGTGCTTGAAACCATGCCCTTTGGTATATTCTTTTTAAATTATATTTTATTTTATTTTGCTGAATAATTTTTATTAAGCTTTTAGCTGTGGGTATTGGGGATTTTGCTTTGCAACTATGTGACATGCAACTTAGTTTTCTTGTTCACTCTTGGAGTTACAACTGTATATTGCTCCTTGGGATTTTTGTAACTCCTTTTTCCTAAGATTGGCTGTTGCTTACTTTTCAATTTGGTTGGTTGCATTTTCTGGGTTTTTTTTTTTTTTTTTATGATTTTTTTTTTAATATTTTTGGTACTTACTGGTTATTTTTTGGCTGTTAGTTTTGATTTCATCTTTTTTTTTTTTTTTTTTTTTTTTTTTTGTGACAAGTTTAAAGTATCCCTTTGGTACCATTTATTGGTTTGGTTTTTTATTAACTGGATTTGTGTTAAGGGAGTTTTTGGCTCTCTTTCTTCATTTTTATTATTTTTTGTTGTGAGATCAGGCAAATGTGTTTTAGTTTGCTGGGTTCGGGTTTTTATTAGTAATCCCTTTTATTGACATTATTCCCCTAAATTTAATTGGTCCTTTTAGCAAACTAAAATAGCAGAAACCCACAATTCTCTAGTCTCAGTAGATTAGTGAGTGATTTTCTTGTTGCTTGCCCTTGATGAAGCCGACAAGGAGTCAGTCATTAATATGCTTCCCTGCATTCTTATGTTCGGTATTTTTTTATTGCTTGAAGCTAGCCTTGTTCGGGTGAATGGATTTGGTGATTGCTGTTCTTTTTCTTATTTTTTGTTTTTCTAGTTCAAAAATTTACTTTGTTTTGCACTATTGATATTTGATCTTTCTCTTATGCAGCCTCTGGTGCTATGGAATTTCAAATTTGTTCAAAGGTTTTTGTTTATTCACTTAATTTGCTTCTGCTAGTAGTGATAATAATTATACATCTATTGAGTTATAATATAGACACGTAAACCAAAGGTTAATTTTCACTCACCAAATTATATTACTGAAAACACATCTTTTGGCGTGATTAATCATGGTTTCAACTCCATGAAGCTTTTGGGAGTGTGCATGTGGGTTAAACTACACAAAACAAATGGATCCAGCTTGCCAGGTTGGGGTCGTACACAGGCAGGTGGAGGTGGTGTAATGGTTTGGGGTGCATTTACATAGGCTTCCTTAGATTCCTTCATACCCGTTGAGATCTCCATCACTAGCACAAAGGTTTGTGAACATTCTAGCTGCCATCTACACCTAACAGTAATGCTTCTCTTTCCACACAATGACACCACATTTAAAGAGGACAACACCACACCATATACTTCCCAAGTGATGACCAATTGGCTCCAGAAGCATTCAAGTGAGTTTACCACACTTGAATGGCTCCTTTGATTGCCAGACCTCAACCTCATTGAGAATTTGTAGGACGAACTGGAAAGATCTGTTTAAGTTCGCCAACCCCCACCGGCAACTGTTGATGCTCTACAACAGGTGATCCTTGCTTCACAGGCAGTAATGCCACCTCTATGTTTTCAACACTTCATTGAGTCCTTTGCTTTCTTATATCAGTCATATATTTCTTAGAAATTTTTACGATCTGAGTTTTGCTAGTGGTGATATTGTTTCTGCAGACAGCTTGCCAAATGAGCAGAAGAAGGGACACCTATAAAATTTTGAGCACAAGCATTCCTCTTCTAGAAACAGAGAGTTATGAGAACTTTTCCATTCTGAATTAGGGGCAGAGATAGATATAGCTTTTGCAGATAGACTGAGGAATGAACAGAAAGGTAGGCACATCAATAATCTTCTGCATACATCATCCTTTCTCAGACACAGAACACATTTCTTGAATATAACCTTTGGAAGCAGGGATTTCATTTCTGCTGACAGACTAATTGATGAACAGAAGAGCAGAAATATCTTGGATTGCATAATGAGAGTATCAGTCACTGAGCTCATTATATGTATTACAGTCTTCGATCTTGTGCAAATGTCTTTCTCTCCAATATATGGAAAGGATTTCTTCAATTCAAGCTTTAGAAGCAAAGGTATTTATGCAGATAAGCAGGGTTATTGATGAATGAACATAAGACAGGCATATTTATAACATTATGTACATGCTTTCTTCTATCAGTCACAGAAAAAATTTCTTAAGTCTAACTTTTGAGAGCAGAGATATGAATTCTAAAGACTGAAAGACAGACTGACAGATGAACAAAAGAGCAGACATCTCTAAAATCATGTATACACGCTTTCCTTATTTGGAAACTGAAAGCAAAAAGAATTTTTCTAATCCAAGATTTAGAAGTAAAGGTATCACTACTACAGATAGATGGACTGACCAACTAAGAAAAGAGTAGAAGAATATACATATTGAAAGCCTCATATGTTCACCTTCTTGTGTCAGACACAAAAATTTTTTTATATTACATATGGAGATATTTTTCCTGCTGAGAGACAGAATGACTAACTGATGAGACAACAAGACAGACATATTGAAAAAAGTTGCGCACGTTTATAAGGATCTAGAAAATAATTTCTTTAATCCAATCTTTAGAAGTGAAGATATCATTTTTGCATATGGACAGAGAGACTGACAACCAAGTGAATGAATGGAAGGATATGTTTAAAATCATGCAATACCTGTTTTCCTTTGTTTGTTAAAGTAAGAACTTCTGCAGTTTGATGTTTTCGAATGGAGAGTTTGTTTTTGAAGGAGAGAGAGGGAAGGAAGAACAGACACAGCCAAAACCATATATGCTTTCTGTTTATTTGCATGTATAGTAAGAAATGTGATGAATTTGTCCACAAAATGATGTAGGGAGCAAATTGACATTGCAGCCTAATGACCCACTGTCTGTCCAGTGCATCTAGGTAGTGTGGGGACTACCTTACATCTTGAATCCAAAATCTAGTTCATTTTTATACATAAATCATACAAATCACTAAGCTGTTCTCTGATATTCGGAGGTCTCGGGCTTCACTAACATCCATCACACACCATACACAAGATCTTCTATACTTCATACTCATATTCTTTAAATTCTCATGCAGACACTCCTGAATCTGATCCTCCCATGACTTCCTTGGCCTTCCTCTACCTTTCCTTCACTTCACTTGGGCTAAAAAGATTTTCTTAGTAAGCATCTCATCACTCATTCCTTCAACATGGCCAAACCACTGAAGCATATTAGTCTCCACCTTGCTAACAACATTTTGCTTCACATTACACAGCTGCAACACATCTTCATTCCTCACACAATCAGAATGTGTTTTGTCCCCCCCCCCGTAAGTAATGCATTTCTCCAGCACACAAACGACTCCTATGTTTCTTCTGTAGTACCCGTGTTTCACTGCCATACATCAGAATAGGAACAATTACACTTTCATACATAGCCATGCAGGAATTTCTTCAGAACCCATTATTCCTGTGAAACCCTTCCAAAACAGCCATGACTTTCAATGAAAAATTCACTCGCCTACTAATTTCACCATCTAATTTGTTCTCTCTGTCAAACATGCTTCCTAAATACACGAACTCATTCATTTATATGTATGTGTTTAATGCCTGTAACTACTGAAGTGTACAGCAAATGAAAAGAAAAAAGTTGAAGTTGGGGGACTCTGCACTTAGGTTTTTTACAATCAGGAGAAATTGCACTTCCTATAAATTCAGTCACACTAACTTCATAATACACGCTTTGATGTTACCAAAACCAGAATACCTCACCGAGAACTTTTTTTAACAAATCCTGTACTTTCTCAGGTTTCAGTGTATGATCACATTCTTGATGCAGTGAATTTCTCATTTAGCCACTCACAATGGTGATTTCTCTTTTCTACATCCTTTCTGATTTTCTTTTTGCTACTTGAGGCTGATCACTTACAACTTCAACTGACTTCCAATTCATTTCAAGCCTGATTTTCCCACACCTACTTGTTTAATCCAGTGTTATCAGATGAACTTCTTACTTCTGACTCTTACTCTCCGTTAGTTTGGCTTTTAAATTGCCTTAATTTTTCTTATGTCAACAATTATTTAAATGCTGTAAACTACTACTTCCTGCTGTTCAATGCTTAGGAATGATTTTTTTTTTTTTTTCTGGTCAGAAAGAAATTCAAGCACTTTACTGACAGTTACTGACCCTTTTACAGATGTGTCAGGTTTCGTTCTGAAAATCTAGGTTTCGTTCTGAAAATTTACCAAATAGGTATTTTAATTGGGTTCCCTAAACTGATAACCCACATTTTAAGTACCTTAATTTCCATCACATATCTTCAGATTACCCATTTAAAAAGCTATAAATTTAGGTTATGTGGATAATACATGGCTTTAAAAAACAAACATTTTTGTAGCACTTTGATTTAAAAAAATATATCTGCATGGTAATTGTGCAGGGGAGGTGGCATAATTGGGAAGGTACCCAAAAATGCATTAATAGAAAAAAACGTAATGCAATACAAAGAGTTGGAAATATTTTTTTTTTTTTTGTTCACTTATGAGAATTTTGACAGAAAATATGAAGCAATGAAGCTGGTAAGTTTGCTCTAATGGAAGGTTATCGTATTGTTATTCATATAATCTGCAGATTGTGAAATTCAGGAAAAGAATAAAAAAACAACAACTTCATCTGTGGAGGCAAATTGTCCGCATGCCATGAAATTCAGAAAAAGAACTGCTGTGGAATTAACTTTTTTACGGGTCTTATAGAGGTTATTATTCACAAAGTTTCCATCACATAACTTTTTTAATAATAACCTCTACAAGACCTATAAAAAAGTTAATTCCACAGTACACTATGAATAGAGGTGCCATAAATTCCTTTACAAAAAGAATTGCTGTATAATCCATATCCCATTATGTTAATTCCAAATCATAATTTCATACAGAAAAGTCTTGATTCATGGGACAATCCAGCAGTCCAAAGAAATATGTGAAAATATGATCTTCTCATTAAAAAAAGTCATTTTGAAATGCTTTTAAATTAATTTCAGCTTTTTAAAAAGCTAAAATTATGAGTTTTTCAGTATTACTGCAGTTCCATAGTTAGATCTGCAGCACCCACAAACATGCATGATGCTATACTAATAATAAGCTTACCTTTAGCCAACCCAAAGTTGTTGAAGCTCATTTTGTCACATTTCAAGCATGCGTAGGCAAATAGGCAAATACTTCCTTTTTTTTTTATTGAAAGTTTAACTACCACCATGAGCAACTCAATGGGCTATAAACAGCCGCCCATCCCTAATTTAGGGCCACTGGTTCCAGGGAAGGGAGAGAGCCAGTGCCATAAGACAAACACAACATCCCTGCTCACAGGGATTTGAACCCGGACCCTTCTTGAACAAATGGTCATAAGCCAGTATTAGACCACTGTGCCACCGGGACGGCAAATACTAACTTCCCAGTGGTGAGATGCGTTCAGTAATTATAAATACTAAGTCTATTTTAAATACTAAGAATAGGCTTAGTATTTATTATTACTACACACATCTTGCCACCAGGAAGTTAATATTTGCTTACACATGCTTGCAATGTGACAAAATGAGCTTCAGTAACTTCGGGTTAGCTAAAAGTAAGCTTATTATTAATATAGTATTGATTTTGAGCAACATGTTTTTGATTAGATGTCTGGTTGAACATTTAACCTCAGCCAATGTATCTCATTTTTTTGAGGTGTGATGCTGAGATTCTACATCATGTGATCATCTGTGAGAGCAAATGCTATTGTCTTCATTGCATTCTATTTTCTGTCACAAGAAAGAAAATGTAAAAGAAAAACAAAAAATCTTCTATCCAACTGTTTGTGGACCTCCATCTTCGTGTTGCATTATGTTTTCCTGTTATTAATGCATTTCTCATGATTTTCTGGATTTTTTAAAAAATGAAGTGCTGCAAAAACATTTTTTATAGCAGTGTATTATCTGCAATGGCATATAATTTGCAAAGACTAAATTTAGAATTTTTTTAACAGATAATCAGCAGATTACATGATGAAAAATATGGTACATGATATAGGTGTCTGCACTATTCCACAGCATGCAATCATTGCCATCAGTAATCACTTTGCAAAACTGATTCATTAATTTTGCTGTGTGAATTTTATTAGTCTGTTTTTTTCTGTGCTAATCAAATTAGTTACAACGTTTGTTTGCTCTTCAGCTGAAACACTTTCAGAGGTGTGAAGTTCTTACTATACAGATTGCTTATAGTTTCTCTGAGGTTTTTAGCTTTAAACTATGGAGTTATGATGATCTTGAAAAAGTTTTGGATTTTTTTGCTTTTCATTTACTTAAAAAAAAAACAACTACAGATTTGTGCTCTTCATTCACTTTAAAAAAAAAAACATGGATTTTTGTTCTTTATTTACTTTAAAAACTGTTGATTTTTGCCTGCAGTTACTTTATTTAACAGTGTGTTAGAGAGGGGGGGGTAAGAGAGGGAGGGAGGGAGGTCTATAACATAAACCCAGAAGACCATTACAGGATTTCAATTTATGTACCATTTTTAGACATGTTAATTAGTGCTTTGGAAAATAGATTTCTTGCACACAAATCGGTCTTATTAGGATTCCAGTTACTTTTCCGAACTTGTTTTCTGCACAGATAAATATCAAAACATAAGTGGTCAACCAATATGTGGTGATAAGAGTATAGGTAATAAGAATATTAATAATAATTTCCAGCAATATTTATTTGAATCTTTCTAAGTGGATGTTGCACACATTTAAAAAAATACACATTTAGTTGCATAAAAATAAAATTTTGTACCCCGTCTCCCAAAAAAATCATAACACTCCCGAAAAAATTCTTGGGCTTGCCACTGAACTAGACACAATACTGTATTTTTTAAAACTTTGTGATATCATGCATATTTTTAAATGATTGTACATTAAAAATTACTTTCAATACTCTGAAAAAGTAGTCAAGCAAAATAAAATTGACCAAGAAAATTTATAGGCAGTATGACCACAAAAAAATGAGTCATATCAGAATAATATGACCACCTACCTAATAATGGGAATAACCATCCTTGGTGTGGATAACAGCGATGAGACAGAGCGGCACGGACGCAACGAGGTCCTGGAAGGTTGCCCGAGGCCAAAACCCCTAAAGATTAAGAAAGCCTCCGAACTGGTCTGTTATGTCAAAGCTAGTGGGCCGACCGACTTGAGCCTCAAGCTCTCCGCTCCTGAAAACGCCGACGAAGTACCACGGTGTTTACGCAGAGAAATAATTCCTCGAGTGCGATACTAGACAATTTGCGCACACAACAATAAATCGACCGTGATTTTTTTCTCTTTATTTTTTGTCCTTAGATAACATCAAAAGATTACATCCTTAGCTTTCATTTTTTTTTCTCAGTTTCCAGCAATGATATCCATAAATCTGGGAATTCCAAAGTTTTGCTCTTGTGCTGGGAAATAATTTCATGAAGTTTTTCCTTTAGTTTTCAATTTGGCTTGGGAGCAAAAAATAAGTTTTTTCACGCATAACGTACAAAACCCAGCATTTTGCGTTAAGCATTTTTGCAAGTACAATCTTTTTAACGCCAAATTTATCTTTTTAATGGGAATTTGCGTAAATGGCAAATTGGTAGGACTGTATGAACATAATCATTTCACTTAAAACATTTGGAAATTCCCTTCACGTTCGAATTATTTAAATGAAAGCAAAAAAGAAAAGACTTTTCCGTAATTACATAACGAGCGCGAAAGCAAAATTTCCGATTTAGTGAGTATATTTACTGAAAATACAGTAAAATGTGTGCTCAAATCTTGCAACTATTTCTAGAAGGTAAAAAAAAGTTATAAATTAAAATCATTTAGGAAAAAGTTATTTGTCAAATGAACATGGAATATATTAATTCCAAATTCTTGTTTTAATTAGGACTCTGATACACAGCAATTTTATGAAGAAAAATGACATTTGTTTTACGGAAATGAAATGTTGATTAATAAATAACGTAATTATTTATTGCCAGTTTCTTTGCCTGGTTAACCTTAGTACTTGATGCGCTGATAATATATGTACATCTTTTTTTTTTTTTCTTCTTTCTTTTTTTTTTTTTTTCAATTTGAACACTACTAATTATGACTTTTGTAAAGAAAAATAACTATTACTTTATGGAAATGAAATGTTGAATGGTTATTAATACCATTATTTAAACGACAATAAATAATGAGCTGATAATCGGAAGGCTAGCCCTTAAATTTTACTCCGTCAATAATAAAACAAAAAAAGAAAACGACTAACAATTCACTAAATTATAATTGTATTTACAGCGAAAGCAGAAAATGCTGTCATGAAAACTTAACTAACCTTTGAAAATTTATGGTGGGTTCAAAATTTTTCATTCGTACGGAAGAAATCCGCCTTCTTCTAAAGCTTCTCGCTTTCAGGAAAGCTGAAAACAGTGGCTTTTGGATGTGCTTTGTAATTAGATCTATATAAAGGCACTCAATATTTTCCAGGCATGTTGTAAAAAAGATGCTTACTCACGTGCACGACTACCGAAAGCTCAATACTGATCAATGCTGCATGAACGCGAAGCTAATATCGGCATTCCCCTTACGTTTGCCCTTTGACCTCTCTGGAGAGAGGGATTGTGATGGCCCTCTGACCGTGACGTCACACCCCTTCGTAGTTTGCGCGCTGGGGCTTTCTCTCCAGGGAGTTTTGCCGAGGCACAGGTGCCCATTCGGACTGCAGCAGAGCATGGGAATCTCAGAGACGACATGATTGTGGGTCGGCACATCGAACCAGTCGATCCAAATAGTACCACAAGGGCTCTATGGGATTGAGGTCGGGTGATTTCACTGGCCAAGGGAGAACGGAGACATCGCTGTTGTTCATGGAACCAGTCATGCACCCCCTTAGCGACATGGAAGGGTGCATTGTCCTGTTGGTAGATACCATGACCACCAGGGTAAATGTCCAACATGAAGGGAGGCATGTGGTCAGCAAGGATGGACAGGTAGCCATTGGTGACAGGGACCCATCCAGTGGTACCAGCGGTTGCATGTCATACCAAGAAAACATCCCCTAGACATGTGCACTGCCACCGCCGGCCTGTACTTGACCAACAAGCGTGTCCGGGTATTGGTTCTCGTGTGTCTGACGCCATATCCGCCACCGCCCGTCACTTCTGCGAAGAAGAAACCCTGATTCGTCGGAGAAGGCAAACTTTTTCCACTCTTCCACTGTCCAATGATGGTAGTCCCATGCAAACTGCAGACGTTGTTGCTGATGGACCTGGGTTAACATGGGCGTCTTGATGCAGCATAGACTCTGAAGACCCATGTGTAACAGGGTTCACTCTACTGTTATCAGGGACACGTACCTGGGTGACCCAGCGTTTATTTGCATGGTTAATTGCTGCACTGTTGCACGTTGATTTCCTTTGCCAGTCGACAGAGGCGATGTTCTCTTCTGAGGTCGATGGACTTTAGAGCTCCATAGTTATGACATTGGGAGGTACTCGGTGCCAGTGGTCCATTTTTGGTACACCTTTACTACAGCACCTCGTGAACAGTCCACAAAGTCTGCTATTTCTGAGATGTTTCCACCCTTGGTGTGGTAGCTGATGATCATTCCTTTTTTTGGAATGTTCATCAAATCACTACCTCTGCCTATTGTGCTTACATTACCCACTATGGCTTATCTGTCCTGGCTGGCTGCTTATATCTCCATGTGGTTGACCTTGTCATGTGCACTCTGCGAAGCGCCTGGGCGGGTGCACTGTGATTCCAGGGCTGGTCATATTATTCTGATATGACTGTGTATACAAATCACAAACTATTTACCTACACCTGCTAGTGTAAAAATTCATAGAAATTACTTACAGTTCCTCGAGTAACATCTCTGGCTGGAGGGCAGATCTTGTCTTCAACAGAATGAAATGCTAAAATCAGACGACCACCATCTTCCTTTTTCTCTGTTTGCAAGAGGCAGAAATCCTGCACCTCTTTCTTTAGCAAAGTAACTGATTCGTTGTACATGTGTACTGCAAAAAGTTCATAAAATCTATGCACCTATTCAAATTTACACATACAAGCTAACATTTCTACAATAAACATACATACCAACTGCTTCAATACATATACAGTGGAGTCCCATTAGAACAAATCCAATATAATGGAAAATCAGATATAACAAAATTATGGTGAATCCCCTGCAAATAATTCCTTCAAGTTATGTATTTTTGACTTCATTATAACGAAATTATCTTTTACAACTGTTTGCTACAACAAACACATTTTTCTCATTTCAGGAGGAAGGTAGCAACCTCTGTAAATATTTTCAGCTTAGATTTCTACATCCCAGTTTCCTTCTCGAAGCATATGCGAGCCATTTCCGGCCTTCTTTAGGTCAAAAGCTGTTAGAGACACAGCCAGACACATCAGCTGAAAGTGACATACCCTATGACATAGGTTACCAGGGGACATCAACATGTGGAGTGGTGGATCGGGTGACCAGCTTCTCTGCCACTACAACCTTATATGTATCTTCTGTCCTCAATCACCTGTGCCTGTTGAATGGCTGATACGATCATGAAAAGCCCGCTGGCTGTCAATCAACAGGTATTTCTGTGTCTGGCCGACGGCACACTACACTCAATTTTCATGGCATCAGAGTTTCATCTTAAAGTAGCAACTTTTCTCTCATCCTCACTTCATGGTTTAGAGGTGAAAAGAATGCTACTAAACCAGTTTTAGAAGAGGAGTGGAGGGAGCGTTCTTATGCATTGTTGCTTTTTCACTCAGGGTTCCTTGACTTCTTGTATGTAAAATGAGCTTGTTGAAGTGAAAACAGTTCTCTCTGAAAGAAAAGAAAAATATCATCGCTGAAGTAGATTCTGAAAGTAAAAATGATGTTGCCAAAAAATATGGCATCAGTCCATCAACTCTTTCAACGTTTCTGAAAGATCATACGAAAATTGAAGTTCAACTGCAGAAGACAGTCATCAGGCCCAAGAGAAGAAGAATTCAGCAGGCGAAAGTTCAAAATGTTGATTCATCTGTGTTCACGTGGTTTCAAGATGTGTGTTCGTGGGATATACTAATAAGTGTGCCCCTAATTCATCAAAAAACTTTACAATTTGACAAAAATCTTGGACATGATAATTTCCAGGCCTGTGTTGGATGACTCAATCAGTTAAGAGAATGATTTTTTGTTGTATCAAAAGCGATTTGCGATGAGGCAGGTGATGCACCCATGGAAAGTGTCAGGGAATGGAGAGCCGGAAAAGTGGCGAAACTTATAAGCTTTTATAGTCCAGACGTAGGGGGAATATTTTTCCAACTCGAGCTGAATAAAACTTTGGCTCTTAAAGGAGACAAATGCATTGGAGGGAAAGGATCAAAGCAACATCTTACTGAACTCTTCTGCTGCAATCAATCAGGAACTGAACAAAGGAAAATCTTAATTGTTGGCAAATCTGCTAAGCCTCACTGCTTGAAAAATGTTCAATCACTGCCATGTGAGTACACATCTGGGTGATGACAGACATTTTTAATGATTGGCTTGTCAAGTTTAATGCAGAAATGAAAAGAAAAAAATATTATTTTCACTGATAATAATTGTACACCTCATAATGAGCCCCCAACTTTAGACTGTATTCGTGTTGAATATTTTCCACCAAACTGCACTGCTGCTTCACAGCCTTTAGATCAAGGAATCATAAGAATTGTGAAAATTCGCTATTGAAGCCTGTTAATGAAGTAAATTCTTCACAGTATTGAATGAATTCTCCAAAGACAAACAAACGTAAATGAGGCAATGGATATGATTTCAGGAGCATGGAGCGAAGTCAGCCGAAAAACTATCATCTACTGTTGGAAATATGCTGCATTGATTGATTCCGATCAAAAGAATTCAGCAGAAAAAGATATGGATGTGGGAACATCTATCAAACTTCAAACTTTATGAAACTTGGTTGCAGAGTCAACTTGCATCTCTAATGATGTAAAACTTAAAGATTTTTCATCAGTAGATGATTGTTTACTTACCTCCCATGAACTAACCAATGCCAACATCATCCAGTCAGTTACAAATATACGAAATGACAGAAATGATCAGGGAAGCGGTGATGACAAAGATCACGACTCCATTGCCAAACATCAATGCATTGGAGGCACTTTCATGCTTCAAAAAAGTGCATCATTTCATTTCCTATCAGACAAATATCTCTGATGATATTTTTTGAAGTATGCATTCCCTGTAAAACTTTGATTTATAAAGCCCCAAAAAGACTTGTAACAGAATTTGAGAGGAGGTGTAAATATGTATATGTACTGTATGTATGTACACTGAAGAGCAATTGAATTAGAGATACCTGTCTAGTAACGTGTAGCACTACCTTTTGCCCTGACGGCAGCGATTCATCTCGTCATGGACTCGACAAAACACTGGAAGTGTTGGGAAGCCATACGGATCCACGACCCCTGAACAAGCTCCTACAGTTCACGGAGATTTGATGGAGGGGGGGGGTCAGAGCCTCGAACATCTCTCTCAATGGCATCTCAGATGTGCTAGATGGGATTGAGGTCAGGTGACCTAGTTGGTCAAGGAAGCGAGGTCACGTTGGTGGAGTGCTTATTCAACCATTCGGATACAATTCGGGAGCGATGGCACGGTGCATTGTTTCCTTGCAGGATGAGGTCCCTAGTGGGATGTTGAAGACGCACAAACGGGAGCAAATGGTCGTCCAGGATATCCTGGAAATGTTGACCTGTGAGGGACGATGTCACACGTACCACGGGTCCCATTTCAGTCCACGTAAACAGTTCCCAGACGAGAATGCTACCCCCACCAGCTTGAAGAGTACCCTGCTGGCAAGAAGGATCCATCGCTTCATGTGGTTTGCGTCATACTCGTATCCTGCTATCCGCATGTACCAACGTGAATCTCGACTCATCAGTCCAGGCAACATTTTTCTACATGTCTAGGGTCCAGTGGCGATGTTCCCGTGCCCATGCTAATCTTTGCACCCTGAGATATGCGGTCAGTAGCGGTACCCTCGTGGGACGATGGTTTCTATACCCCATAGCAAGGAGATGGTTCTGGATGGTGTGGCTGCTTACACCTTTTTGTATGCCAGTGTTAAATTGGCGAGTGATTTTTTGCACTGTTGCTTGTCTATCCGCTGTTACAATGTGAGCTAGCCGACAATGACCCCGCTCATTCACATGCTAGTTGGTCCTTGCAGGGATGGTTTTACTGGATTCAATGTACTCACGGTGCACCCGTGACACAGTGGCTCGTGAAAATCCCAGTGCCTACACAACTTCCGAGATGGAGGGACCCATTTTTTGGGCCCCGACAATTTGCCCATGATCAAATGCGTTTAGATCCTTCGTCTTACCCATACTGCGTCCAACTCTTACTGATTCCCATCGCATCAATCCTTATATTGTCGGATTGCTGCATATGCCATGTCGTTTCCATTTACAGGGCCACCCACAGCGTACATTTGCATAATGCCAGCTGTCTGTAATTCAATTGCTCTTCAGTGTATAAGCCCTGCATGAAAATGCAAAAAAAAAAAGTTCTTTTCTTTTAAATTGGAAAAGTTCCGAAAGAAAATCTGTATTAATAACTAGTCCGCAGATTTTCTGAATGCAAATGTGAGTCACTACAATAGCTGAGTAACTGGGTAACACATTATACAGCCTTCCATATCCATTCAATAGAGCAATATGATACTGTGTAGTGGTAGACGTGACACCCATCAACTCGTCCCCTTAGCTTCAGAGAACAGTAACGAATGAGCAGATGTGTACTGAACTGCGCATGTTTAAAACTGTCTTTCAGGGTTGGTCACGCTTCTGTTTAACAGTGGCACTTTGGCTTCCACGTTGTCGGGCAGTGAGCGGCCGATTTTTGTTTATGGAGTTAAGAAAGCTGTAAGGTTTGTGTGTGTAAGTAAAATGAACAAAGGGACTTTTTATTGGAACACACTTTTGTTTATTAAAGGATGAACAAAAAAAAAAAAAAAAAACCATTAAAGCCTTGGGCCCACATTAACAAAATATTTGCTTGGTGCAAAAACATAAGAATCAGTCTAGAATTTTTAAATGTGGAGTTATAACAAAATATTCTGGTTAAGGTGGTTCCACCTAAAATCTCTGCCTTATGTTTCCAATGGTAAAACTTCTTTACATATTTTCTTCACAATTAATATATTCCCAAGGATGAAAATTTGCATATCGATAAAACTAACTTTAAATTATAGCATGGGATACTTTCTAAAACATAACCATAATTACATTAAAAATCAATAATTTTTCTTTGAGTAATGTTCAGACCTGTTAACAGATGGCGCGACATGTACATGAATGCGGTCAGTGGACAAACGAATGTTGGATTGCTTAATTATGATTCTGCTTTAGCAAGTACCACAATTTTAGTCATATAATCCACGGATTATCTGCAAAAAAAGTTTAAAATATACGTTCTGCGTATTATATGTAGATGCGAATAATACACCGCTTTAAAAAAATAAAAATAAAAACATTTATGACCCTTCGATTTAAAAAAAAATCTGCAGTGTAATTGTGCAGGGGAGGGGGTATAATTGGAAAAAGAACTCTCTCGGAAGAATTTTCCTCAGTTTAGGAGTTTGTACGGAGTGGGGAGGTCGGGGAGCAGGGGGGAGGAATGTTGTTACGAAAGATCGGGAAAGTTGTGGGGAGGGACGGCAGGTCATTTTGTATTGTTGAGAAGATCATGCCGTCTATTTTTGGCAAAAAGCCAAAGAAGTACGAACAGTGCTTGTTACACGAATCTATGCGTTCCTCCTTTCGGATCTCATGTGCACTGTCTTGTGTTTAGTTCGTCTTTCGCCATTTTGACCATCGTCGTTGCTGCTATTTTCCGCCATTGCTATTCAAGATGTTTTTGAAAAGGAAACGTTTCAGTTACACCGCTGAATGTAAACTTGAAGTGGTGGACACAATTGCAAACTATCGCGCAATGATATGATATGATCATGTCACTGCGCGATATTTTGAGGTCAGAAAACAATCGCGCGTTAACAGGCAGAAAGGAAAGCCTTTGTGCCGCAGTTTAAAATGTAAACAAATCCGTAGGTAAATTCCGCCGGAGAATTCACTTAAGTTTTTTTATCGGCCTACGTATATAAGCTGTTCGCCCGAAAGTTGTGGGGGAGGGACGGCAAGGTCATTTTGTGTCGTTGAGAAGATCATGCCATCTGTTTTTGGCAAAAAGCCAAAGAAGTACGAACAGTGCTTGTTACACGAATCTATGCGTTCCTCCTTTCGGATCTCATGAGCACTGTCTTGTGTTTAGTTCGTCTTTCGCCATTTTGACCATCGTCGTTGCTGCTATTTTCCGCCATTGCTATTCAAGATGTTTTTGAAAAGGAAACGTTTCAGTTACACCGCTGAATTTAAACTTGAAGTGGTGGACACGATTGCAAACTATCGCGCAATGATATGATATGATCATGTCACTGCGCGATATTTTGAGGTCAGAAAACAATCACGCGTTAACAGGCAGTTTAAAATGTAAATTGTTTGTTTACATTTTAAACTCTGTGCCGCAGTTTAAAATGTAAACAAATCCGTAGGTAAATTCTGCCGGAGAATTCACTGAAGTTTTTTTATTGGCCTACGTATAAGCTGTTCGCCCGACTCTGAAATCAGGATTTCCCCAAAAAAACTTTCGACTTATACACGAGTACATACAGTATTTCTATGACTTGTTCTGTATCAGCCTTTTGTCATTAACAAGGTGTAATGCAATACTCTGGAGCGGCATTGGCGTGATCTATGGATGCCACACCCTTTATCTGTCCAGAGATAAAAATATAAAAAAGTAACCTTTAAAAATGAATTTCTTCACTTAATAAAATCGTTTTTTTTTCCTCTTACTTCTTTGGACTCATGGGTCATTATGTGACCGACTTTTCTGTCGGAAATTCCATTTCCGCATCAACATCTACGATGCGCGAATTATACTGCGATTTTTTCCCCCTGAATGTCACAGGCTGCGGATTATACGAAGGAAAAGATTTTTTTTATGTGAATTTCGTGTTCTGCGGATTATACGCCGGTGCGGATAATACGACGAAAAATACGGTATTTAGTATCCCATGCCATAACTTAAAGTTAGTTTTATCGATGTGCAAATTTTCATCCTTTGGAATACATTAATTGCAAAGAAAATATGTAAAGAAGTTTTACCACTGGAAACATAAGGCAGAGATTTTAGGTGGGACCACCTTAACTGGAAGCAAAAGCAAACATACTTTGTTTTAGAATTCCTCTGGTCACCAGGAGAGCATGACAGGTATCACGAAAAATGCACAGTTAATTACAAGACACAGTATTCAAAAGCTTTGTTATATAATAAACCACAGTTTATTATACACACTATAACCATTTGCAAACATGCCCTACCCTATTACAATAATGTGGCCACCCAAAAACTCGTGAAGGCTATAAATGGGTCAGATACATACATGCTGTACCATCAAAGGCCATGTTTTACCAGTTCATGCTTGACCCTTCCTTACATCAGAATATATTGGGTTGATGTAGTATAAATGTCTTTTTTTGCATTTTTTATCTGTAGACAAGAGTGAAAGACATGTTCAACTCATCCATCTGCAGTGGTTTTTCCTTCTTTCAGCACAAAACCTTCCAAGAAATTGCTACTATGCAACAAAAGTCTTCAAAAACTAATCACAAAATTTGATGATAAAAGTATAAAAGTTTCTTCTCTGTTTCATCCCTACTTCTCCATCTTTTGTGAGGATCCATCCTCTTCCATCCAGTTATTGCATAACAGCTCATGAACTTTCCAATATTTCCAGGTATAAATTAGCCATTAAGCCTTTTCCTACTACCATATATGCAGTAATTAAAGACAAAAGCTCTGGAGTTTATTGGAATTAATGGCAAATCTCAATAACAGTGGAGAGGATACACAAGGCCAGCTCAAGGCCGTAAGCAGTGCATAACAGTGTTTGTTTGCCTAAAGCTCCCCCTCCCCAGCAGTGCTGTATTTCCCATTAAAGAAAGTGAGTAGCTGCTTGGAACTACAGTTAATGGTAGTGAGGAATTTCGCTCTCTAAAAATTTCATGAAGATCCCCCCATCCCACCCCTTCTTTCGGCTTGAATAAACTGCGAAGGACATTGAGAAATTATTTGCCTATATTTATTTCGGTATGTAATCACTCTGAGTAGGCAGAATCGTCAGGGGCGCTAACTTGACTAGGTGAATCTAATACACCCAATAATTTTATGAGGGTGGCAGTTTTTATCCAAAATTTTTTAATGTGAATGAAATTACAATTTACCCATGACAATTTGTAACACAAAGTACTTAAAAAGTTCTAAAACAACTCATCTCTAAATTTTTAGCATGTCTTTTGTAAAAAAAGATCGTGTTTCTGTTATCACTTTGTCCGTGGACACCATATCTCTGAAATTATTAGTACAATTTGAAAAATTACTCTTGTGTTGGAAAGCCTGAAATGTGAGAATGATGATCCTTCCATTCCATTTTTACCCCACGCACAACTTTGCCGCTGGAGGGAATAAAAGCAGATGATATTGAATTCAAAATACATTTCATTTTATATATTTGCTTCAAAATATCCGATTGAAAAAATTCTTTTTCCTTTCGATGCCATTTATATAGAAGACTATTTTAGGCACAGTTTCTTTTTCAAGTAATGCATAGATTTTCTGCTGGGGGGGGGGGGTGTAAAAGGTAAATTACATTTTCCCTGATATCTCTTCTTCTAAAAGTTCAATTTAAAAAATTCTTCCTACATTGGATTCACCTCCTGATGGGAAATGCTTTTCATATAATTTCAAATTTTTAATAAAGAATGGTTTGGCTACCAGGGCTTGTAAGTGTTTATTTCTGTTTCTAATGCATTTGTAGCAATCTGTGCTTCTGAAAACTCAACTGGAAAAATTCCATCACGGACCTATCTGCTCACCTCAAAAAACCTTTTGTGAATACCTTCTGCTTAAAATAGTGCATAGTTTTTCTGTGAGGGAGTGGTTTTTTTTTTTTTTTTTTGATTGGAGGTTTAACGACCACCGTGAGCAACTCAATGGGCTATAAGCAGTCGCCCGTCCCTAATTTAGGGTCACTGGTTCCAGGGAAGGGAGAGAACCAGTGCCGTAAGACAAACACAACATCCATGCCTCACCGGGATTCGAACCCGGACCCCGTTCGGACGAATGATCAGAGGCCATCGCTTAGACCACTGCGCCACCGGGGCGGCGTGAGGGAGTGTAGATGCATATCTTATTTTTGTCGATATCTCTGCTTCTAAGAGTCTGATTTGGGAAATTCTTTCTTTGCTGGAGAGTGTTTTCAATGCAAAATGCTTCTCACACAATTTCAAATTTTTCTTAATGCCCAAGTGTGCCACTAGGGTATGTAAGTTCACATTTCTGTTTACAGCAATACCTGCAAGGACTAAAAACCTGATTGAAAACATTCTTTTTCGGTCAGATACTACTAATTATGAAACTTTGTGTGTATTTTCTTCCCAAAATAATGCACAACTTTGCCCCTAGGAACTCAAATGTTTAATCTATTTTTCTCAGTATCTCTGCATTTAAATGTGCAATTTAAAATATTCTTTTGACACCGGATACCATTTATTTTGTGGAACACTTTAGGTTTGTATTTGAGGAGTTTTGTAGTTTACAGTTCTGTTGCTAGGTGGTGTTTGTGTACTTCTGTTTGCAGCTGTATATTTGCTTCGAAAAACACTGTAGAGAAATTTCTTTTTATACTGTATGTCATTCACTAAAATAAAGATGGGAAGCATTATCCTCTTTAAAAAATGCACAGCTTTCCCGCTAGGAGGCGTAAAGGTCAAAACCTTTTTTCTGCTATTTCTGCTTCAAGGAGACATATTTAAAAAGTTATTTTTCCTTAAGATAGCTTTTGCCATGAGGAATACTTTTCACCAATTTTC
Source organism: Macrothele yani (assembly GCA_039090855.1). Lineage (NCBI taxonomy): Eukaryota > Metazoa > Arthropoda > Arachnida > Araneae > Macrothelidae > Macrothele > Macrothele yani. Next base: position 85,939,811 of record CM076991.1, read on the forward strand.
AACTTTTCCATTATGCAAAATTCTTCCGCTAGAAGGTGTAGAGTTTTATCATGTTTCTTTCTACATTTTTTTCTTTTAACACTTTCACTGCAGTGTGATACCGAACAGCATCATACAATACTTGCCACAGGCACCAATGACGCCGAACGGTATCATGATCGTGGCTTAATATATTTCCATTTTTAAAACTTTTAGCACTTGAAGAGAGTTATCTATTTCATTATTGGCACTGAGAATGAGTCACCAACTGTATAAAATGACCACAGTTTTGGGGCAGCAGATTTTTTCCACATAGTTGAGGGAAGAGAAAGTAAGAAGACTCCTCATAGACAAAACACAGCATTTGCTGTTCTCTGCAATGTTTATTTTCCTTTTAATGTCACTGGTTTTTGTGGTGAAGGAATTATCAATAAAAAAATGCTCTGGAACTATCAATAAAAAATACTTGAGTGGTACTATCAATAAAAAAAATGCTTGAGTGGCAATACAAAGCATTTGCTACTTAGAGTTTATACTTAATAGGATGGCCTATTGAGGAGGCTAAAGGGATTCCAAGGAAACCCATATTATTTTCAATACTTACAGTATTTTAAATATTTCAAGTACTTCTAATATTGGATTTCTTTAGTAAAAGTCCACTATTGAAGGTTATTTATTTATTTATTTTTTGACGTGCATTAATGCAATTGCATTTTTGGACTTGCCGTTGAAGTTCCAAGTTGAACACTTCCAGCACATGGATCTTGTTTTTTTCCCATATTTCCGTTATGTAGATGCGACATGGGGGTTTTCATTCAGTTGCTACACACCTCAGAAGTACACACCTCAAACTTTTGCTCTATTTTTCTATCATTACCGACTCTGCTATTCTGAGAAAAACACCTCAGAATAGCAGAGTCGGTAATGATAGAAAAAATAGAGCAAAAGTTTACAACCATAATGACCCTAATATTTTAAGAATCAGTTGGAGGAATTTAATTAAAATTGAGCAAAAAAATGGAAAAATTCGAAAAATGAGATCGGTGACCATCAAGAGATGGCGCCACAATGCCCAAGAAGAAACGATAGCCGTCAACAGACGCAGCCCACGAGAACCACCCAAAAGCTCTACTGACACGGTCTGTGCTGATCGGAGCAAACGTCCTCTAGATGACAATAATGGAGTGTTACCGAAAGTACTAGGGTAAAAAAACGTATAGAAGTATATGTGGAAGCAGCAAAGGAAAAAATTCATTTAGTAACAAGGCCAATTAAAAACCAACGGGGAAAAAACTGAAGAGGACCAGCAACTGAATGAAAAACCCCCATGCCGCATCTACATAATGGAAATACGGGAAAAAAACCAAGATCCACATGCTGGAAGTGTTCAACTTGGAACTTCAATGGTAAGTCCAAAAATGCAAAAGTATTATAAATATTTAACAGGAATTATCGAGGATAAATTTATTAAGGTACATTACCTCTCAAATTTTCGATCTATACACTAGATCAGGGGTTCTCAACCTTTTTTGTCCCATGCACCCTTTTCACCATATGTCAGAAAGGTCATTCCCCCGCCCCTTTCCAAAACTGTGAAAAATGGATTACCAAATTTAATGAATGTACCACTGAAAATCTTTTTTTTGTCTACTTTAGTACATATATATTTATTTAGATTATTTTTATAGCAGAGTTTTTTAAACAGCAATAGAAAATGTTGATGAATTTTAGAACGTGAATAAAATTAAGTTTTTTATATTCATAAATTAAATACTTAAATCTGGCTTAATAAAATGACACATACCTCAATTAATAAAAAATTCAATAACATGCCTTGGATATTATAATCCATTTTATATTCAATGAGAAACCTGCGATTGCTTTTTCTCTGCCAATTCTTGGATACCCGGAGGAGTGCTTGAAAGAGCACAACGCAGGTCACTTTCAACCTCCAATCTACTTCGTTGTTTCGTTTTCATTTGCAACAGAGTTGAAAAGCCAGACTCGCAAAGATACGTCGACACAAATGGAAACATTGCACGGATCTCTCAGCCACTCTTGGGTAAGAGTCACACATCAGAGGCCAAAATTCTGTGACTGGTTTCTCATCAAACATGTCTCTTGCTCGCGAATCAGTCGTCAGTTCCAGAAATTCATCTTGAAAAGCATCAGGAACTTTTTCAACCGATAATTTGAATGGATTTCGCACTAAGTCCAACTCCTCATCACAAAGTTCAGGAAAATATCGGCTGAATTAATTTTCTAGTGCTCTCAAATGCTGCAAAATTTCATTTTTTGCAAATTCTGGAAGTACTTCGTCATTACCACTAGTAACAAGAATTGATGACAATTTTTCAAACATTGCAACACTTTTCATGTTGACTTTTCTCTTCCAATTTTCTAGTTTACTCATAAAAGCTTTCAAAGAATCGATGAATCTTATGATGTTGATATTTCTTCTTTGCATCTGAAGATTCAATTTATTCAAGTGCTCAAAAATATCAACCAAATAAGCAAGGTGCAAGATCCATTCCTCATCGTCTAACCAGGCAAAAAATTCCATCTTACCCTTAATTTCACAAAATATTTTAAGCTCATCTCTAAGCTCAAATACTCGCTCACTTAAATTTCCTCTTGAAAGCCAACGAACATTTGTGTGTGGAAAAGAAGCAAATGATGGCCTGCATCCAGGTCAATACATAACTGCTTGAAAAGTCGTGAATAAGAGCTCCTTCCTTGACAAAATTAACAATTTGAATTGTTTGATCCAAAACCATCAATAGTGGAGCTGGAAGTGTTTTTGAGGCCAGTGCTTGATGATGGATCATGCAATGAATGCCTTTCACTTTTGGAGACAACTTTTTCACATTAACTTGAAATCCAGATTTTGTCCCCAACATAGCTGGTGCTCCATCTGTACAGCACAAACATACATTATCCCATGAAAGATTTTCTGACTCAAAGAAAGATGAAACCTTTTTCAAAATATATGAGGAACAAAAGAGAAACTCTTCTTTAAATGAACCTAAGTGAAGATATCTTGCAAACACCAATAACTGGGAACACGATGACACATCAGTCGATTCATCCAGTTGAATTGAAAATAAGCCAAATACTGTACCCCTAATCTCCTGCATAACTTGATTCTTGATATCATTGGCCATGTCACTAATTCTCCTTTGAACAGTACTGTTTGATAGTGAAACTGCTGCAAGTTTTTTCACCATTTCATTTCCCAACACAATTTCCACCATTTTGAGAGCACAAGGTTTGATCAAAGTTTCCCCAATTGTATGTGTTTTTTTCTGCTTTGCTATCTCCAATGCTACGACGTAAGAAGCTTCGGTAGCCTTGTGGTTCATTTCTTGAAAAGCCCCTGTTGAATCCAGTTTCATCTTTTTGAGAGCACTCCTATGCCGCTCCAAATAAGCTTTTGTCCTTGTTCTTGCGTTGAGGATGAACATTCTGCAAATGTTGATTCAACTTGCTTGGTTTCAGGAAATCATTTGACAAAACTTTGCTACAAATAACACATTGAGGTCTGTGTTCTCCATTGACTTTAACGGATGTGAATCCATATTGAATATATGAATTATCATACGCTCTTTTTTGACACTCATTCTGTTCTACTATTGATAAATAAAAAGTTCACGAGGAAATAGTATCACAAGCCCTTCAGCGACAAAAATCCCCTCCCTCAACTACAACTTCCTTGCAAAGAATTAACGCGCAATAACAAGCTCCGACATTACAGGGTGATATGAACACGTAGGAGTTCGTAAAAGCTTGCTTTTCCTTCTGTGCAACAAAAGCGCTTCCAACCGGTTTCGAGCGAGCGGTGATTTTGCCAGCACGCCAGATTCCTCTCTCGGTTCTTCATATTTTTTCTTCATTTGAGATGCAGCAGCGAGTGCCGCGGTGAAGTCAGGGGACTGAAAAGACGATGTGCCAGGCTGGAGCCGCATTCCCCCTTGAAACTACGAAATTCCCCCTACGGGGGAATTCCCCACCGGTTGAGAACCCCTGTACTAGATCATCTTCAGGAGTTCTTGCATCTTACTACTTCCACAGGTCTGGCGACCTGAAGTCATTAATTATTCAATACTTAGTTTTGTGGAAACAATGGATAAATTTGGATGTGCTATTGCAGGTCCCTCAACAAAAGGCTCCTCGACAGGGACAGCCTGCCGTGGAAATAGGAGATAATTCTGATAATTTGTCATCAAGTACAGAAACATATTCCTTTAGTAGCTGTAGTATGACCAGCAGTGAAAGTGAAAATGAAGAATGTGATGTTCTTTCTCATACTCTGCCTCAACACATTTTGACCAGACATTGGTCTAATGGTCCCAATATCATGAAAATAATTTCATTCACTGGTGTACCAGGATTGAAAATTAATATGACAGGTACTGAGCCAATCGATTTTTTCAATCTTTTTGCAACTGAGGTTCTGTACAGTCTATTAGTTAGGGAAAGCAATGCATATCTTGTAAATGTGTTTATCTCTGGAGTTACTGAAGGTTATAACTACAAATATTAATTATGGATGAATTTTCTTTGGTTTTTGTGGTGATTCTAGAATTGTGTGTATAACATGATAAAAATGGACAATGGACATAAACACGTAACCATTAATACTAAGTATAAAAACTTGATACTTTAAAAAAGAAATAACATATATGACTTATTTAAAAGAAGAATGTATATTACTTTACGGATCTGAAAACCACTACCATTGCCATCATTTCCATTTATCAACAAGGCTGACGAAGACTGAAGTTATCAGTTGAAAGCTTCCTTAAATTAAATTTTCTTACATAGCTGAAGCACGTTTTAAAGTTTTTTTTATACTTACTTGTGTGTATTTTAGAATAGCAGAGTGATGCAAAGCTATGAGATGCAAACACATGACTAGGTTGATCCAAATACATAAAAGCACATCTGTAGTGCCACGTGCTACCTTGTAGTGTCACAAGAGATTTGCCCGGGTTTCTTACTGGCACCACATGCTTGCCACTAAAATAACACAACTGCAGCAAACGTGTTAACTGTTTGATTTGAAAATCTCTTTTCTCTGATACCTTCCTTCTGCCATGATAAATTTTTTATGTGCCATTTGTTAATTTTCGTAACATACTTTTTAGCTGCTTGTAGAAGTAAGTAGCTGTTTCTATTTCTAAATATTTTTTTTAACAATTACAGAAATCCGTAACTTGTACAGAGAACTAGCGGACAATGCTTACCTTGGCATTCCTTTCTAGCGACGCGGACATTTCACGCACGTGTTTTCCGGTCTTTGTTGAGGTTATTGTCCTAAAGTCCGTTGTATGCGATGACTGGCTTTACTTCTCACACTTTTCGCTGGGTATACTCATTGGATCTTTGCTTTAGGATTCCAAACATCAATTTTTACCGTTCTTTATACTCAAAATTTTCGCCCATACTCTGGGCATCTTCAGGAGCGTGGCGACTTTACCACCGATGTTCGTGGCTAACTTCGCGCTAATGGAGTCCGATACTCCTTGTTGCCATTCGTCGGAAAAACTTTCCTGGATAAATTTCGTTAACAAGCCCGGCTGGCGCCATCTATGTTTAGTTACGAACACTTTTTTTTTTTTTTTCCCTGTATTTTTTTTTTTTTTTTTTTTAATTTTTTTATTTATTTAATTTCTTCTCCTATCCTGGTTTTCTTGTCTTTTTTGCCTGTTTTTCTTTTGTTGTTGTTTTTCTTGTCTTATTAGTTCTTTCCACAGGCCCGATAATGTGCTAGGGTCGTTCTGGTTACATACCCTTGCTTTATTTTTTGTAGATTAATATTGCTTCTTCCCTCCTCATTTGCCTTTCCGATTTTTTATTCTTTTTTAGCATTTTAATTTCATCGAACTTTGGGAATGTCCGGTTTTCCAAGCAGAATTGCACTAAAGCCGTTTTGGCTTCTTTTTTATGCCAGTTAGATATGTGTTGTTTAAGTCTTTTTTTAATCTGTTTTTCGTACTTCCAATGTACGATATTGGGGGTATGTGTGCTATTGGAATTTCGTAGGTTCCTGATTCTTCTAGCATTTTTTCCTCTGTTTTTTTGTTGACAGTCATACTTTTCACGGTGTGAACTGAGCTTCCTAGTTGTAAGTCATATTTAGCACAGTGCCTATTGATTTCTTTACTCACTCCTTCCAGGTATGGGAAAGCTCCAATGTATTTCAATGTTTTATTTCTCATCTTCCTTTGGTTGTGCACTTCTTGGCCTTCTTTCCTCTGAGTCATATGCTTTTTACTCTCATGTATCCATTTATTAATTAGCTTGCTCGGGTACCCATACTCTTGTGATATTTTCGAGATAAACTCTAGCTCTTGATTTTTTAGCCTGTTGTTAGATGTGTGTGTGTACGCTCGCCGTATCAAGTTTACTATGCTGTTTTTTTTATGTATCACTGGATGGTGCGACGAGTATGGTATCAGTACAGGTATGTAAATTGCTTTTCTGAACACAGAGTATTCAAAACTATTTTTGTTTTTCTTTAGTTGAATGTCCAGGAAGGATAGGCAATTATCCTCTTCAAACTCAATAGTTAGCTCTATGGTGTTACATATTTTGCTAAACTGCTGTGCTAGATCTTGTAGCTCGGCTTTGTTAAGTTTAGACATTATAATAATGTCGTCTACATATCGAGCATAAAGTATTGGTTTTTCAGGTAAATTTTGAATAATTTCTTTTTCGAGGTTTGCCATAATCACTTCTGTGTATAATGCCGATAATGGGGATCCCATAGGGCCACCTTGTGTTTGTTTATATATATTTCCTTCAAAATGGAAGATGTTGTTTTCCTTGATGAAATATAAGGTATTCTTTAGCTCTTTCAATTGTGACAAGTTTAGTTCTTTGTTGATGCTTAGTTGTTGCATAATCAATTCGATGGCTAGCTCGACAGGAGTGTTTGGGTATAACGCCTTAACATCCATGGAGGCCATAGTTATTTGAAATATCGCACGTAAAAGAGAATAGTACAATAATTAGAGCTATATAATAGTCAGAATTAGAACTACTAAGTGGAACAGAAATCCGGTTAATTTTTTTTTTTTTTTTTTGTGTTAATTGGCTCCACTGACTTTGAATATCATAAATTTTGTTCGCACAATAGAAAGGGTTCAAATATGTGCTCATTAAAGTGAAAAATTTGATGTCATCTTTTTTGTTGGAAATGGAATGGGGACAAAACTGCCAAATGCATATCATCATCATCATTGTCAACCATTATCAATCCACTGCTGGACGAAGGTCTCCCCAAGTTTCCTCCACAACGGTCTGTCTTGTGCCAGTCTCCTCCATGTCACCCCTGCATACTTTTGAATTTCATCCACCCATCTCCCATGTGGTCTTCTTCTGGGTCTTTTCCTGTCCCTTGGAATCCAATCTAAAATTTCGGCTGTCCATCGATGATCTATCCTTCTGGCAGTATGTCCAGCCCATTGCCATTTCAGGGATTTAACTCTGATCATGATGTCTTCCACTCTTGTCATTTTTCGGATCCACGAGTTCCTCTTCTTATCTCTCCTGGTTACACGAAGCATGCACCTCTCCATGCTTCTTTGAGTTGTCTGCAGTCTTTGTATATCTCTTTTAGTTAAGGTCCACGTCTCTGCACCATACGTAAGCACTGGAAGGATGCATTGATCAAACACTTTTCTTTTAAGACATAATGGCATATTGCTCTTGAAAATTATGCTGTTTCTTCCAAAAGCTCTCCAGGCAAGTTTTGTACGCCGATTAATTTCTTCATCAATGTGACCCTCACTTGATATCTGCTGTCCAAGATAAACGTACGTGTCTGTTATCTCCAGCTTTTCTCCATCAATCAATAAATCTTCATTTCTTGTAAAAGCATTGAACATCACTTTTGTCTTCTGAAAGTTCATTTTTAATCCCACTTCTTTACTCTTGTCAGCAAGTTCCTGGATCATACTCTGCAGCTCTGATGGGGTAGTTGCAAAAATGACTATGTCATCAGCAAAACGAAGGTGGGTTAGATAATCTCCATTAATCTTTATCCCTTTGTTTTCCCAGCTCAGCGACTGAAAAACACCCTCCAATGTGGCATTAAAGAGCTTCGGAGATATGGTGTCACCTTGTCTCACTCCCTTTCCAATTTTTATGTGTGTTGTATTTTCAAACAGCCGAATCTTTGCACTTGCATTTTCATAGATGTTATTAATAATATTAATGTATGCATCTTCAATACCGCAGGTTTTCAGAGCCATTGTAACTGCTGATGGTTTCACCGAATCAAAGGCTTTTTCATAATCGATAAAAGCCATGCACAATGGAAGTTCATATTCCCTCGCTCTTTCAATTAGTTCTCTCAGTACGTGGATATGATCTATTGTGCTGTAGCCACTCCTGAATCCAGCTTGTTCTCTCGGTTGAGCCATGTCCAGTGTTACCTTCAAGCGGTGTGAAAGAACTTTAGTGAAGATTTTATAAACTACTGATAGGAGGCTGATAGGTCTGTAGTTTCCGAGATCCTCAATGTCACCTTTCTTATGTAGCAGGATCATTGTAGCGGTGTTCCAATCCTCAGGAATCTTTCCTTCATTAAGGCATCGAGTGAAAATTTGGGCGAGTACTGTTTCAATTTCTCCACTTGCTTCTTGTATGATGTCTACAGTAATTCCATCTTCTCCTGGAGCTTTTCCCCGCTTCATGTTCTTGATTGCATGTGCAACTTCTGCTGGAAGGACTGGAGGAACTCTGGTACTGGTATCTTTCATGATGTCTGGAGTGCATGTATCATCCCTTTCATATAATTTGGAGTAGAAATCTTTCACTCTTGTCAAAATTTCTGCCTCTATTTTTTGTTACAGAACCATCTTCTTTTCTCAGTGCCATAATCTGTATTCTTCCCTTACTGAGATGTCCCTTTGCTATCTTTAGGCTTTGGTTGTTTTCAATTGCTTTCCTCACTAGTTCACAGTTGAATTTCCTTATGTCTTCAGTGATACTTTTTCGTACTGTCTTGCATAGCTCTATGTATTCCACTTTGGAAGTCACATCTTCTTTAGTTGTCCTCATCTCTCTTCTTCTATGCATCAACATTTTGATTTTTCCTGATAATTTGTTTACATGCAACTTGTTCTTAGACCCAGCTAATTTTGTTGCTGTTTCCATAAGAGCTTTGGTTACTTTTCTGTTAACTTCAGAGATGTCCACTTCTTCCGATGTTAGGCCTTCTAAAGCAGAGAACCTGTTCTTCAGTTCCAACTTGAAGGTATTATGGTGTTTTTTAAGGTTGGTTATGTCAATAGATTTTGTTTGTCTTATGAGCTTGCCACGTTCAAGTTTGGTGTTGAGGTGCATCTTACATCTCACCAATCTATGGTCACTACCTGTGTTGAACTTGTTTAGCACACTGCAGTCTTCTATGACGAATTTTTTGTTACACATAATAAAATCAATTTCACTTGTCGTCCCATTTGGATGTCTCCATGTCCATTTCCTGTGTGGCTTTATCTTGAAGAAGGAGTTCAAGATGAAAAACCCTTCTGCCTCTGCAAACTCAACAAGAGTATTTCCACGCTGGTTTCTGTTGCCGTGACCGAATTTACCTACTGAAGTTTCATTCTGTTGCCGTTGCCCTATTTTTGCATTGAAATCTCCCATAATTATTTTCAAGTGCTGCTTACCTTTATTATTTAGATGACAAATTTCCTCATAAAATTCTTCAATTTCTTCTTCAGGATGACTTGTGGTGGGTGCATAAGTTTGAATAATCTGAGCCTGGTATCTTTTGGAAAGTTGGATAACAAGTCGTGCAGCTCTGTCAGAGGAACTTTCAACTTCTACAACTTTATCCTTCAGTTTCTTGTTTATTATAAATCCAACACCACTAGTTCTGCCAGTATCTGTCCCACGATAGTAGAAGAGATGTCCACTTTTCAGTTCGATGAGATCTTCTCCTTTTCTCCTTACCTCACTTAGCCCCACGATGTCCCACTTGATCCTTTGTAGTTCCTCTTCCAATTCAAGAAGCCTTGAATCAGAAGATAGGGAGCGTCCGTTGTACGTAGCCAAGGTCAGCATCAGATGGCAGCCTAGTCCGGTCCTCCGGGGATTCTTAGCACCCTCTGCCTTCATGTCGCACTGGCCGCTGCCTTGGCCAGGTACATTCCAGCTGCCGGAGACTGAGGGCCAAGATTTAAGTTGTGGAATCATTTTGGAGGGGTTTGGCCATAACTCACCACGCTGGCCAAGCGGGTTGGTGAGTGTGGGATAGAATTTCCTCTAATCCCGATGGTATAGTTATACCGCTATTGGCGGTCGTCAGAGCCCCTTTAGTGGGAACAGGATGTACCACGAGAAGGCGGGGTTGACATTTGTCAAGGAGAGGCTGTGATGTTACGCATCACCTGACCTTACAAATGCATATACACATGTGTATAACTGTTAAATTAGAAAGCATTATGTGAATTTTTCCCCAGTGAAAAGTTCACAAAAGGGTGCCAAAGTGGCACTTTACATCAAGCTATGAACATGCCTTGTGCCAACACCTAGGATACATGCAGTATCACCTTCAATTACTACACAGAATACATGCTATATCATCAGGAGAACCTATTCTATGAATTCTTCAATAACACAACACAGAATAAATTCTTAAGTTAAAATGGAATAGCTATCTCCATTTCAGTTCTCATTCTGGAATATATATCTGCACTGTCAGACTGGGACAACATTGAACCTACTGCTCCCTTCATAAACAAAGTAGCAGTGCACTATCAGAAAGCATCAAAATTTTCTTCAACTCACACTTCCAAAACAGAAATGTATTTTACAACCAGCTGCCTATTGTCTTCTGGCAATTGGCAAGACAATTTCAAACACGTGAAGTGGAAACAATAGCTCATTCTCTATGTGAGCAAGGCAGGTCTTTAGCTGCATACGTGGCTAACAGTTTGTAATTTACATTAAAAAAAATATCTCAACACGAATATGAAATTTGTCATTTTCTAGTGGCTATTATTACATGAAAAGCCTTCTTTGTTTAAAAACAAAAGTACTGGGCATCTCAAAGTAACCGAGGCCTATTTTAAAAATAAATGCTTAATCTTTCAATACTACAATTTTTGATAAAAGCCATTACAAGACAAAAAAATTACTGTACTCACTCCCCCTTGGGCAGCATCAAAATTTGCAAAACTGAAGTAACATGTAATCAACACTGAGGCATAAACAACAAGGTTGGTAATTTATTTGTGAAAATAAATTTAAATGAAGTAATTTATTTTTGACTTTGGTAATCTGCTTGAATTTCCTAATGGTACTAGTATGGTTAAAGATGTGTTTTTTTCCTAAATTATTAGTTCAACTTTTCACCTATTTAATAATTGTAAAAATACCTTACCATTCTTCTTATATTTTTATATCATCAAAATTAAAAATCCTGATGAGCAGCTGAATCAGTTATGAATATTATAAAAGTTATTCAAAACACGGCATCAATATTAAAATTCATATAAAATAAATAAATTAATGCAGTTTTTTTAAAAGAAATGAAAGTGAATTCTCTTATCCAATTATCCGTGTCGATAACAACTTTGCAGAGATGGATATCAGAAAGGTACATTTTCAACATATGAAAGCACCGTGGTAAATAAATAACTAAATTATTTTGTTAAAACTTTTGGAGATTGGTGAATTAGTTTATAAAATGATATGTGTGTGAATACTTCAGAGAATAAATATTAAGTGTCTTAAAAAATCTAACTTCAGTATTACGGGAATTACTAGGATGAAACTTATTTTCCGTTGTGAAATTTTCAGGTTGCACACCAACCTGTCGTCAGGACTGGCTTAAGAGAGGAGGTGCACAAGTGGCAACAACTACTCTCTTGAGTCAGTCCTGATGAAGGGTTAATGGGCAACCCAAAATTTGACAACAACAGAAAATAAGTTTCATCCTAGAAATCCCTGTAGTACTAAAGTTAGATTTTTAAGTTATTTCACTGCTAGGTTTGCCATGATTAAATATTTCATCCTGTGTGTTCCAATAAAAAAACACAAGATAAAATATTATGGTTAATATATAAATGTTGATTTCAAAGGAATGTTCTTTATATTTATTTATTTGTCGAGAAAAGAGGACATTTTCTTAATATATTGCAGCATTTAACTGAAATTTATGTATGGCAAGTCTTCATTTATAAAAAGAGCAGCATCTGGATTTAATTTTTTCCTGGCTTTTTAAAATTTGGATGATATTTTGGCAAAACTTTAATGGGGAGATAATAAATGTCTTCCCTCATAGGCCAACTGATTTGCACTTTGTTACAGACAGAACTTGGACATTTTCATTTGCCTACAGGCAGCAATGCAGATTTTACATGCCACATCCCAATGACTTGGAACTCCATCACCTGTAGCTAAAATATGATGAGACAGACCAAGCAAATCATCACAAACCCAATTTCATCCCAAAAACTGAAGTGGACCAAGCAACCACGAAGAACCCGCAAACATCCTGGTTGAAGACACCTACCAATATGGCCAAATCCTTTTATTTTAATCATTTTACTTTTTATGCACATTTAAATAATTGAAGTACTAACAACATCGAGAAACACATCTTACTTTTTTTAGATCATTGTCACCACTTCACATTTTATCTCTAATTTGTTTCACAGCCCAAACACACAATATTAGCTTAACATAAGATTTAGTAATAATTGGAGACATGGCTATTCCTAGACTTAATAAATTACAAATATCTGAAATTATGGGTTTTACTAAGAAATAAAAGGAATATTTACTGTCAAATTTTCAGGTAGTACCCCAACCCTTTATAGTGGAACACTTACTATAGCTGTAGTCCTGAGAAAGGGTAGGGGTCCTACCCAAAAATTTGACAGTAAACATTCCTTAGTAAAAACCCATAATTTTAGATAAGATTTAGGTTTCATTATGTGTATGGTTAAGATACACACATTATAATACTTTGTCACACATGAGACATCTGCCAGTAAATGCCCCTGACATCATGAATGACATTCATAAAAACCACTTGGTGTTATACACTGTCTATACAAATAGCTTTAAATGTTTTTTTAGTCACATACAAATGGCTAAAAATGGTCTTTGATTTATTTTGCCTCCATCTTTGGCAAACAGGTGTCTGATAGAAATTTTTTCTCAATGACTAGAAACAAACTAATAAAAATATGCACTTATGTCATCTAAAGAGCTAACAGAACATCATCAATAACTCCTGAAAAATATGTGAATAATCTTGAAATGATGTTCATAAACCATTTCAAGAATTTCTCAATCCATTCTAAATTAAAGGTATGGTTATGCATTAAAAAAATATATATATACAAATAATAATAAAAAAAGCACTTTCATAAAAGTTAGTCAGAAAATTGAGCACCTGCAAATGGGGACAAAATCACTGCTTATTATAGTTGCATGCATCTAATGTAGACAATGAATTGTTCTAATGCAACTTCTACAGTATAAGATGGATTGCTGTGCTTTGCTCAAACCAGCATTTATGCCAGCTGGCTGGAAGTTTTACAACACGAAAAGCTAGAAAATTTGAGGGTAACTATAATATCAACTATTTGCAGCAAAAATAATTTTTTAACTGAGGTTTCTACAAGAGAGATACAATACCAACGCAATTACATTTTATACCACCTAGTGGGTAAAATAGTGCACCTCAAAATCACTAAGCATACTGATATATAGACCATGGTTTTAAAGTAGCCAATTTTACAGAAATTTTTCAAACTGATCTATACTATAGAATCTTAGATCATTACACAAAAAATATAAATTCATGACACCTTAGAGGAAAATTTTGCATCAGAAAAGCTAAGAACTGTTTGAAAATTAAAGCTACTGTTACAACTACTGGGCACAAGAGGTATTTTTCAAATCCAAATTTTAGAAAAGATATAGGTGCCAAATAAAAATATACTGTATGCCACTTAGAAAGAAACAGTTCATCTGCAAAATCAGAAAACACATGAAAAATACTGATACTGGTTGCTGCTAGCCAATGAGAAGATGCTTCTTATTTTATCCAATCTGTAAAAGATAAGATGATATCAAACTAATTACTAAACTTATGTCACCCAGTGAAAAAATTCTACATCCATAATGATAGAATTTATTATGGAGTTGCACAATGGTTGAGGGGTGTGTGGTACACGTTTCTGACTTCTTGTTCTTCTGAGTTGGGTTTGAATCACAGATTATGCAGTGCTTCTCCTTCAGACACTCTCCCTCTTCTGGAGCATACATATCACTAAGCTGTTCTCTGAGATTCAGTGGTTAGCTCCAAAAAGAAATACAAACTTCCAGATATTTTTACTTATTGTTGTCGTATCAAACTTCTCCATTTACAGCGATCTTGACATACAACTCGTGCTTCACTAATATCCATTACACGCCGTACACAAGATCTTTTATACTTCATACTCATAATCTTTTTCTCATGCAGACACTCCTGAATCTGATCCACCCATGTCTTCCATGGCCTTCCTCTGCCTTTCCTTCCTGCCACTTGGGCTGAAAAGATTTTCTTAGTAAGAATTTCATCACTCATTCTTTCAACATGGCCAAACCACCGAAGCATATTGGTCTCCACCTTGCTAACAACATTTTGTTTCACATCACACAACTGCAATACATCTTCATTTCTCACACAATCATATCGTGTCTTGCCACAAACCCCACGTAAGAAACGCATTTCTCCAGCACACAAACGACTCCTATGTTTCTTCTGCAGTACCCAGGTTTCACTGCCATACATCAGAGTAGGAACAATTACACTTTCATACACAGCCATCCGGGACTCTCTTGAGAATCCATCATTCCTGTGAAAACCTCCCAGAGCAGCTATGACTTTCAAAGAAGAATTCACTCTCCTACTGATTTCACCATCCAACTTGTTCTCTCTGTCAAACATGCTTCCTAAATACACAAACTCACTCACTTGGTCAATCACAGTGCCATTTGGTTCTAAATTAGGGATGGGCGACTCCTTATAGCCTAAGATGCACATGGAGATCCTTAAATTCTAAAATTGGCCAAGAGAACACAGAAAGAACTTCCCTATTCTATAAGACAGATATGAAGATATTATACCAGCAAATGGATGGACAGAAACACAAAGAGACCATAAGCAGTTTTACTTTTTTAAAGATGTGCTAAATGATGAACTGAATACCACCTTATGAAGTTAAAATAAAGAACTATGATTAATACTTTTACTATTAAACTGGATATTATGACCGATAAAATGTCGAATTACTTTTGGGCCAACTATTACAGTTATTTGTAAAATCTCAGATAATGAAAGCCTCAGTTTAATAGAGGAACTGAAAGCCTCTATTAAAATGCACCACCGTTTTGTCTCTGTATGTACTGTGATGAATTGCCTACACTGTAAATAAATGAAAACCCAAGTGTAAGTGATACCGGCATTGGGCCCCAGTGAGATGTGTGAAATAAGAAATAACTCATATTGCATGTGCAGCAGTACATTTTGAAGACCTCATGTAGCACTTAACACAAGGCTATAGGAAAAGAGTTGAGGGTTTTCCATTACCATTTGGGAATTTTACTTAACAACAGGAACAAATCTAAATTAGGGCATAAGCACAGTTATGAGGGGATGTCAGAAAGTAACTTTCCCTATTGAAGAACTTTAAAAGTACTGCATGTAATGAAAATGTTTTTTTGCTGACGTGAAACTTGACATATTATGTTTTAGGTTTGAAGCTCCAGATAGATTACATTTCTGAATTACACAGATTCAAAATGGCTACTCTACTGGTTGAATGGGCAGAGGAAGAAGTCCAAGGACTCATTCGCTTCTTGTGAGCAAAAGGAACGCCACCTATTAAAATTCACCGTGAACTTCAAGCTGTGTACTGCTCGAACGTGATGACAATGCAGCATGTGCAAACATTGTGTCATAATTTTAGTGGTGATAGAGTGAATGTTCATGATGAACCAAGGACCGGACACCCTTCCACATCAGCAGATCGTGTCCTTGAAATCAAACAGTGCTTACATGAAGATCACTGTGTGACACTGCATCACCTGGAAGAAAAATTCCATCATTCCGTATGACACTGTATAGAACATTATTCACGACCATTTCGGCTACCGAAAAGTATGCAGTAGGTGGGTTCCTGGACAACTGACAGAGGAACACAAGAATAACCACATGGGTGCTTCTGTCAGTCATCTGCTTTTCTTCAATGAACATGGTGACGATTTCTTACGGCACATTATCACCGGAGATGAAGCATGGATATTCCACTACACTCTTGAGTCAAAGGTCCAATTCATGGGGTGGAAGCATGCAGAGTCTACCGTTGCCAAAAAATTCAAGACATCCAACAGCAGTAAAAAGATCATGGTGACCGTGTTCTAGGACATTCATGGTGTGTGCTTCTGGTGGATTACACACCTTCCACGACAAGAATCAATGCTGCTGCTTATCGAAGAGACTGAAGAGAGCATTTTGACAAAAAAGACCTGAAATGTCATCCCAATGCGTGCTTTTGCTGCATGACAATACTTGCCCACATACAGCTCGTTATTCTTGACGATTATGGGCAAAACACGTAACAATATTAACAAAGAAAGGTAACTTGATCACGCTAGTTACGTTAACTAAAACTTTTACAAAAAGTTCGTAAGTTGGAAGCTTTCGACCTTATCTTAGGTCTTCATCACGCCAATGGAGGACTAAAATTGTTGCCAGATTCTACATTTGAATTTTTCCTATTTTTGTTGCCAAAACTTAGAATTGATCTCCAGATCAACGGAATGTAGAGAGGAGATTCGGAGTTGCAAGTCATTGAGTTGAAAATAATTTCTATGCTTTCACGGTAACGGAGGGCAAAACGATTGTCAAACGAAGCAATTCGTTTTGCTTCGTTCCAGTGGGGAACTGCAGATGTGTCTTCCATTGTCAAAATAGACAAGGCAGTGTTGGGATTGCCTTTCGAAACATCTTTTCTGTGTTCTAAAATTCTATGGCTAATGCTCCTGTATGTGCTTCCAATGTATAAGTTATCCCCAGTAGAAGAAGAGATAGGAATGCAGTAAACTCCTGGGAGGTTCAGGCTTTCAACTTTGTCCCTATCCCTTTGTAGAAGTTTCAAGATGTTTGGGGTAGATTTAATGGCAAGATGGTAACCAAAACTTCTAAAAAGGATCTGTAACTTATAAGCTTAGGAAGGATGGTAAGGAACAGAACCACAGAATTTCAGGTCTTCTTTCTTGTGAGGAAGGAGGCATTCGATTTTCGAATGGTTTTCATATTTCTTTATGAGGGAGTTAACTGTAACAGCAGGGAAACCATGAGAGAGGGCTATTGTAGAAATTTTGGAGAGTTCTTCTTGGTTACCATCTTGCCATTAAATCTACCCCAAACATCTTGAAACTTCTACAAAGGGATAGGGACAAAGTTGAAAGCCTGAACCTCCCAGGAGTTTACTGCATTCCTATCTCTTCTTCTACTGGGGATAACTTATACATTGGAAGCACATACAGGAGCATTAGCCATAGAATTTTAGAACACAGAAAAGATGTTTCGAAAGGCAATCCCAACACTGCCTTGTCTATTTTGACAATGGAAGACACATCTGCAGTTCCCCACTGGAACGAAGCAAAACGAATTGCTTCGTTTGACAATCGTTTTGCCCTCCGTTACCGTGAAAGCATAGAAATTATTTTCAACTCAATGACTTGCAACTCCGAATCTCCTCTCTACATTCCGTTGATCTGGAGATCAATTCTAAGTTTTGGCAACAAAAATAGGAAAAATTCAAATGTAGAATCTGGCAACAATTTTAGTCCTCCATTGGCGTGATGAAGACCTAAGATAAGGTCGAAAGCTTCCAACTTACGAACTTTTTGTAAAAGTTTTAGTTAACGTAACTAGCGTGATCAAGTTACCTTTCTTTGGTAGCTCGTTATTCAGTGAATCCGTTGGTAAGCTGGAAATTCTGCAACATCCAGCCTACAGCCCTGATCTGGCTTCATCAGATTTTTACCTCTTTCTACGGTTGAAGCAGCCCCTTAATGGGAAATTATTCCCATTGGATGATGCGGCATAGCGTGCAGTGAAACAATGCTGTATGGGTAACCGCCAAACTTTTATAGACAAGGTTTCAATGCATGGATCTCCCAACTTGACAAGTGTTTCAACAGATAAGGTGACTACATTGAGAAGTTGTAAGGATGGCCATATCGCAGAGATGTACATACTTTTTTATACTGATAAATACAAATTATAAGATGCTGGGAAAGTTACTTTCCGACTTCCCCTCATACATCCTTTTTTGTTTTCTACTTATATGCATTATTAGCCTCTCATTTTACATGCATATGAGACACACTAAACACACACACACAAAAAAAAGATCCATATTATGGGGAAAAAAATACTCACTAAGTTTTTGTCCATTGGGTAGTTCACTCAAAACTGATATTTTCTGAAAACAGAAATTGGTTGTAGGATCAAAATTTTGCTACTGAAAAACAAGCCAAAACATTAAACAAAAGAATTGCAAAAAAATTGAGATTATCAAAACATCTGCCACAAAAATATAATAGGTTGAAAAGCAAAATCAAGATCAGCAGTTAAAATCATACAATGCAGTCTCACCAATAACCAAGTGTCCTCTATTCTTGTATTCAAGCTTTCCTTTTTTTTTCTTTTCTTTTTTCAGAAATTGCTCTTAGTATATATAATTCATGTATCCAGGGCAGGAGCTAGACCACTTGCCGCCCTGGTGCAAAAAACAATTTGCCGCCCCTTCCACAATTTTTCAGAAATGAAGATACGAATGAATGAGGAGGTTTTTGGCCACTAGGGTTGCCTTATATACACGCACGGACAATCAAATTTGCGCACCAAGAAGGAAGCATCAGATTGAGCTGAAATTTTATGGACGTAATGATACAGATGAATGATACACATGATGGCAAAAACAGAGCTGCAGGAACAATTACAGAGGGATCTGTGGCACGCAGTCCGGTCAACTTCAATAGTGCATCGCACCGCCTCGTGCAGCGATATATGCTGCAATACGGTCCAGCCTGGAGGCGGCGAATAGAAGTCTGATATTGTCCTGCAGCAGACTGGCCCACACTTGTTGGACGGTGTACTCTAAATCCCGGGCAGTGCGGCACGGGATTTGGAGCACGCCATCCAACAAGTGGTCAATAGGAGACATGTCCGGGGAGCGGGAAGGCCATGGAAGTGTCTGGACATGACGTAGGCAGTCCTGGGCAACCCGAGCCATGTGCGGGCGGGCATTATCTTGCTGGTATAGCGCACCTGGAATTCCGGCCAGGAATGGAAGCACATGGAGCAGTAGGATCTCATCTAGAGTTGATCGACTATCATAGGCAATGGCTCCCCAGACCTAATGCCTGCAGTGGGGGTGGTGTGGTGCTCGATAACGAGGTTGGGATTGTGCCATTGACCCAGGGACCTCCACATCTGGACACGATGATCATCTGTCCCCAAAATGAAGGGGCGCTAATCACTAAACACCACACGTCACCAATCTGTGGCATTCCACGTCATTCTGGCCTGGCATCACTGCACACGGAGCCGGCGATGTTCTGGTGTTAATGGCAGCACACGTAAGGGTCCTGGGGATTGCAGATTTGCTTCCGCAAGGCATCGGGAAATGGTTCATGGGCACACAGGAGCTGCTACATCTGCCTGTATAGTGGACCGAGTCCCCGTGAGATCCATTCATGCCTGTCGCACGATCTGTCAATCCTCTCTACCGGTGGTCTTCCTGGTCTGTCCGGAGCCGCTCCGCCATGTGGCAGTGCCGTTACATGTCCACTGCTCCCAACACAGTCAGACGGTATAGTCAGAACGATTCACGTGGCGGGCTACACTGCGCGCCGACCACCCTGCGGTTTTCATCCTGATGATCAGGCCTCTCTCAAAGTTTGTAAGTTGCGTAAATCGATGTCTCCAGCATAATATTTGCACTTTTAAGGTATTAAACACCAGCAAAGTGCGCATATTTATGTGCAATTCATTAACGATATATTATTAAAATAACCAATCACTTACCCAAAAGATCATGGTCACTTTTTCCCTTTATCACTTCAAGCACGTCAATTATCATCATGTAATGATGTTGGCCTTCAAAGGTTGAAAGAATCCTTGCCTATGAGATCTGCCGTCTACCAGGTATTCTTTTCACTCTGTACCCTTCCTTGCGTCGGCCGGTGCTTTCCGCTTTCATGGGGCATTGACTACATGCCGGTTTGATAAGGCTGCTGGTTCGTGTTTGTAGCGCCACCACAGGGTGTGCATTCATGCGCACTCCCACCAAATGTAGATCATTTGCATACTAACATGCACTCTAGCTATTTGCAAAGTTTCGCAGTTGTAGCATGTTTTCTTCTAGGTGCGCAAATTTCATTGTCTGTGAGTGCATACATAGTATATATTTGTCAAAGCTTCCAGGAAGTTCAGGCCTTATGGACAATGGCAGTGCTACTTCTGTGGCTTCGAAAAGCCATATAAGTATAGCGCAATGAATCCTTGTGGCGAGAAAGCTCTCCATTAAGGTATTTACATACTCGTAATAATTTAAACGATGGGAACCTGTCATTAAGTCATTAACCCTCCGAGAGTCCAACAGGTCAACTCGTCCTCGGTGAGCATTCCTCAAAGCGACAGAGACAAAATTATTCTTCCTGTGGAAATACTATTGAAAGCGTTAATCAGTGAGCTGGTTTTCAAAACAATTTCTACAGAATGAAAATTTTTGTCTCTGCCACTTTGAGGAATGCTCACAGATGACCAGTTAACTCATTCATGGATGCTCAGAGGATTCAGAAAAGATTACGGTCACTGCACTTTCTAACTTAAAGCAGTGAAATTTATTTTCTACATTAAAAGTAGGTCATTTTGTAATCCACATATAAGCTAAAGCAATTTCACCTTTCTACCTTTAAGCTAGCAAAATTTTCCAAAATATTTTTCAAATCAATTTTCTCGAACATCTCACTTTCAATGGATATTAGAGCTAAGTCAGTAAGTCTTTGTTGTAGAATTGTTGATCTCAAATAGTTTTTGATCAGTTTTAATTTCGAGAACGACCTCTTTCCAAAAGCAACTGCTACAGGGAGCGTTAATAAAATCCGTAATGCTATTGTAATGTTTTGGAAAGTTCCCGTCAGTGTATTCTTATAAATGTACTGCAAGACATCTTTTGGTGAAGTTTTGGTTTTTAGAAAACTCATAATGATTCTAAATTCATCTTCAAGTTCCGTAACTCTGATGTCCTTCAGGCAGTTTTCATCAGTTTCATTGGATCTCTTTTTTTTAAATCCATGCAATGTTTCAACAGTTGTTGTTAACTCAGTTCTGACATTTTCTCAAAATCATAGAAAAAACTGAACACTTCACTGTGATTTTGAAGCAAATCAGATCTTTTGTCGATTGATCTAACAGCTATGTCAATGATAACTTAAAAAAATCTATGCAGTAATTATCTTCAGGGTGAGTTATAATTCCATCTTTGTGTTCATATTCGCACATTGTTTTCTCTTTTCTCCTGCGAAACTGTTGAGAAGGAAAGTGTGGCTCTACATTACATGAGGTGGCAATTTCAGACACAGTATGTATCATGTGTTAAAATTTATTTCAGTAGTTTGAGAGACTTTTTTTAAGGAGGTCTAAATGTTTAATGCAAGATGATAAATGTGTGTTTCGATTTTGCATCAGTTTGGAAACGTTTACTCTGGATAAGACCTCATACCATATAACGATGGAACATATAAACGTAAAAGATTTCAAATTTTTTAACAAACATTGGGTGTCATACTTGGTAGGTAGCTCACTTTTTTCGTCATCGATAATTTCTGATAAGCTGTCACAAACTTCCAATAAACCGAATCGTAAAGGTTTTACTGGTTCAACTCGACTTTCCCATCGAGTGTCTGCAACTGCTTTCAAGGTAAACTGAGACACATTTTTAGTTAAAATTCCTCACCTCTTAGTCGAGCAAGAGAAGTATGTGAACAGACATTGAATGACAGAAAAGAAATCAATTATCCGATAATTTACTTTTGCGGCATCATGAACTAACAAATTGAGCGTGTGAGCAAAGCAAGGAACATAAAATGCTTGCAGATTTTTTTGTTCTTGTTTTGTTTTGTTTTTGTTTAGTATATGGGCCTGCAAACCTCATTTTGGGGTTGGTTGGTTTGTTTTTGACCAACCAACCTCAAAATGATCTCATGTGCTACACGGAGACGGGGGATAAATGGCTCGGGCCGAATCTCATGAGATGGGATGTTAGAATTGTTCATAACGAGGAGTCCGGGTCTCTTTACCACGGCACGTGGCACCAACGGCTTAATGAGACTTCCGAACCTCAGCGGATCTTTGGTGATCCAGTCGAACTCGCGGCGAACTACCACCGGGCCACCGCGGCCCTACTTATTTTGAGGATACCCAGGTGAGCAATAACTGGTGAATTTATTTAAAATTATTACATATTTTAATTTATGTTTTGCAAAAAAATATGTTGTTAGTATTTAAATTTACATATTCTGCATTATTATCATAAAGAAAATTTCATTTATAATAAAAAATCTGTCCCGCAAAAAAATCTATTCCGCAGACTTTTCAACTTTCTCTTAGAAGCACAGATATTGACAGAAATAAGATATACATCTACGCCACCTGTAGGAGCAACCATGCGTTATTTTAAGAAAATATTCTCAAATGTTTATAGACATGAGTGATATCTGTCCACGAAAGAATTTTTTCCATGGAACATTTAGAAGCTCAGATTTTGCTGCAAATACTTACGAAACAAAAACATTAACGCTTACGCACCCTAGTGGCAAAACCATATTTTATAAAAAAATTAGAAATTACAATCAAAACATTTCCCACCAGGAGCTGTATCCGGTGCAGGAAGAATTTTTCAAATTATAGTTTTAGAAGCAGAGGTATCTGGAAAAGCGCAATTCACCTTTACTCCCCTTAGCAGAAAGTCAATAAATTACTTGAAAATTTTATAATTATATGAAAAGCATGTTGCACTGGAAACTCTATCCAACAAAGAAGAAATTTTTCAAATCAGACCATTCGAAGCAGATATATTGACAAAAATAAGACATACATCAACGCCCCTGGCGGAGAAACCATGCGTTATTTTAAGAAGAAAATATTCTGAAAAGGTTTCTCGATGGGAGTAGTATCGGTCCACGAAATAATTTTTTAAATCGAGATTTTAGAAGCTCAGATTTTGCTGCAAATACATCAGAAGCAGAAATTAGCACTTACATTCCCTGGTGGCCAAAGCATTCTTTACCAAAAATTTTAAATTATATGCAAAAGATTTTCTATCAGAAGGTGTATCTGCTGAAGAAAAAATTTTTCAAATCGGAGTTTTAGAAGAAGAGTTATCAGGAAAAATGTAATTTACTTTTACACACCCTAGCGGAAAATCTATGCCTAACTTGAAAAAGTGACTATATCTAAAATAATCTTTGGCATGAATGGAATCAAAAGGTAAAATAATTTTTTGAATTGGATGTTTAGAAGCAAATATATGGAACAAAAGCTTTTTCAATTCGACATCATCTGGATTTACGCCTTCTAGCGGCAAAATTGTGCATCATAAAAAAAATACTAAAGGAGGGATCATCATTGGCACATTTCAAGCTTCCTAATGAGAAAAGAATTTTTCAAATCAGACTATTGTTGCAGAGATATGGTGTCTACAGACTTACGGACAGACAGATGGATGGGCAAACCGATAGCATAAGCACGATCTTTTTTTTACAAAAGACGTGCTAAAAAAAATCTGTAGTGGCCTCCACTGGACTTTCTCATACATAAACTGAGATGTGAAGATGCATAAAAAAAACAACAACTGCAAAATATAAAAGTTAATGTTGATAAGCCTAACAATCATTGAGTTATATAACAAAATATGAAAAGTTCAATAGGGAACGCCTACATCCGGTTACCCGATTTTTACTAAAATCTAGTGAGCACATGAATAAACGTTTAATAAAGCTGCTAAAAAATTTCGTCTAGATATCCACAACAGTATTTGAGCTTTATAAAGAAAGATCAAACGCGTTATAGGGAACGCCCCTTCCGTTTCTCCGATTTGTACCAATATACACTGAGTGGACACTTTATTATGACCACCCCCCTCAGTACTTCGTTGGGACACCTTTTGCCTTTAATACTGAATCAATTCTTCATGGCACGGACTCCAAGAGATGTTGATAGGTGGTTTGTGGAATCTGAGACCATGCTTGACGAATAGCACTTTCCAGGAGTGTGAGATTGCAGGGTTGTGGATCCAGCTGTCTGATGGTTCATTCAACTTCATCCCACAAATTCTCAATGGGGTTGAGATCTGAAGATTGTGGGGGCCACCTAAGCAAAGTAAACTCACTGGCACGTTCCTGAAATCAATCCTGTACAATACGAGCACTATGGCAGGACGCATTATCTTGTTGAAAGTAGCCATCGCCATTGGGATAAACCATCCACATGACAGGATGCACTTGGTCCACAACGATGTTTAGATATGATGTGTCAGTCAGACGTTCATCAACACGAATTAAAGGGCCCAAAGCATGCCAGGAAAACATTCCCCAAACCATAACGTTGCTTCTACCAGCTTGAAGGGTTGTAGCAATGCATTTGGGGTCCGTGCTGTTTCTGCCAAATTCTCACTCGGCCATCGGCATGGTGCAACTGAAAACGTGATTTATCGGACCACATAATTTGTTTCCAATTATCAACTGTCCAATCCTTGTGCTCCTGAGCGAACTGGAGAAGTTTTCTCTTGTTAACTGCAGACAGCAAAGGTGTTCGAACAGGCCTTCGGCTGCCATATCCCATCCGATGCAGTGTACGGCAAACAGTGCATGCAGAGATCATTCGAGGGGATCTTTGATTAAGATGGTCTGTAATTTGCTGCACTGTTGCCCTTCTGTTGTCTGTTACCAGTCTGGACACACTCCGTTCCGCCCGAGCAGCGACTAGTTGATGACGACCACACGTTGCACGTAGAGACCCAGTTTTTGGCTGACAGTCCAGTCTTTAAACACTTTAACAACAGCTGCTCTGGAACATTTCACGAATGCTGCGGTTTTGGTGATACTCGCTCCATGGCTCCTCCAAGCTCCTACAATCATCCCACGTCGAAGGTCCATCAAATCACATTTTTTACCCATTTCGTCACCCAAAAAATCACTTCTACTGTCGCAAGCACTAAGCTTTCCCTTTTTATACTAGCCTCACCCTCTGGCGGCAACAGAGTACAGCCATAACTCATTTTCTTAAAACTGTCAGGTGGTCATAATAAAGTGGCCACTCAGTGTATAATCAGCACACACAAAAAAATATATAATATATAATCAGTACCACAAAACCCCCAAAATATTAAATTTCGCTAATATAGTTTTTGAGTTATGTTGGACACAAAACAGACAGACACACAGACACCATGGCCAAAATAGTGAAATCGCAGTCAGCGGTCCCCAGAACGTGTATTCCGTTGAAATCTCGAAGTCGAATTTTTGCATGATGAATTCTTCCTCATACTAATGAATGAGAAAGTTAAAAAAAAAGCCTGTCAACATTGCATTTTCAATTGTTGCTTTTAATGATCAGATTACTTGTAAGCTAGATCACTCTTACCATAAATCTTCTTGAGATGGCACTTATTCACAAACCAAAAATTGTAGGTCAACCGTTGTAGTATCAATATATCTGTGTACTTCTTTGAAGCTCACAGTCATCGAGCTAAGCACACTTCTTTGCATACAAATAAATAGCTGACTGCAGCTGACAGCATTTTCACACGATGAAGTTTACTAACACAATATTAAATTACACTTTCTGTACAATCTGCATTGACATTCACTAAGTACTTGATATTACACAGGTCGAACAAGCATGATATAGGATAAACAACTTCAGTACTGAGTTCCCGAACACCCACTGCTCCAAGAGCGAGACAGCTGGAGAAGAAGGCTTACGCACTGCACTCACATTATCCACGAAAGCTTCTCTTGTCAAAGTTGACACGCCAGATCTTTGTCGCCATCGGTATCTTTTTTTTTTGCTGAACCCAGGTGAACTGAAACAATATTATCTAATTGTTTGCGAAAATAAATGTGAATTATTATTATTAATTATTTATTTTTATTTTTTAGTATTTTATTTTATTTTTTCTTATCATCATCTTTCTTTACCTTCTTTCTACTTTTCATTCTCTCTCCTTTCATTATTTTTGACAAAAAAATGCCGCCCCCTGAGGAGTGCCACCCTGGTGAGTCGCACCTCCTGCACCCTAGCTGCGCCGGCCCAGCATGTATCAAAACTAAACTGTTTCAAACAGATTGTTAAATACCTAGAGAAACATTATTTGAACAAAACTTACTTTTGCAGTATCATCATACATGAACCGTGTCAAGGGATTACACAGTGTCTTCCACAGAACAGTACTTGAACAGGGAATGATACCACGGCATAAATGACTGGAAAGGAAAATTTTACAGTGAAAATTAATTCCTATTCAAAACATACATTTAAAGATTTCAAAGCCATCATATTTCAATGTTTAATAAATAAATAAGAGCATTTCCAATTATCAGTTTTTCGTGCAGATGTTAACAGTACACATGACATGAGTAATTTTACTTAATGCCAACAGATGGTGCCACCAGTTAGCAATGGGAAGCTGGATAGAGCCATGCATGAACACAAACTCAAGTTGAAGACAAGTGTTGTTCTTATTCAGCAGTCAAGATATCAAAGTCTTCCTGCTTGTATTTTTGTTTCTTTGTTAAAGCAATCAGTAAAAGTTATTGAATATGTAATTTAATTTACATGATTTAATTCAATCAGTGCTTATTATGAAACT
Organism: Macrothele yani; assembly: GCA_039090855.1. NCBI lineage: Eukaryota > Metazoa > Arthropoda > Arachnida > Araneae > Macrothelidae > Macrothele > Macrothele yani. Next base: position 85,966,756 of record CM076991.1, read on the forward strand.
GCACTGTATATTTACTCATATGGAGCAACTTTCATTTAAAATACCATATGTACTTGCAAATAAGCTTAAAGTTTTGGGAAGAAATTCTTTTTTGTGCAGGGGTCAGTTTATAGGCAAGTCAGTTAAAAATATAAATAATGAAACATTTTTTAAACAAGTGTATGATGTCAAGAAATGACCCATCTGCAGTCCTACAGGAATACACATGTGTGGTTTTCACTAATACAATAAGAGCAAAACCTAATTCCACTTCAAAGTGAGACCACAGAATTTCTTGTTCACAAAAAGGAAGTAATTCCCTCTTTCTTTCCACTGCGGGACTTTGAGAATGTCACACCACCTTTGGGGAGGGGCGCGCTGAATAAATCTGTAATCTCATTTGTTTTCACAGCAAGTACAGCAAGTGTGGGTATCTCTTCTTGTGACTGGCAGTGGTGACATTGTTAAGAATGTGCAAAGTCATGATCAGAGTCGCAGAATATAGATGTACACAAGTACGCCATACACAGATAATTTCCAAATTATTAGCAGATTTTGCAGATAGTTTTGGCTTGTAGATTAAAAAAATAAAAATATTATTTACAGTAATTAAAACACTTACTCATGGCTTTACTCAGATTAATACATTTAATTCTATCTTAATGTGAGAATGCTCAACTATTTTTCACATCTTCCGATAGTGAGTTCTTTTGTTTTTACAGACGTTTCTAGCCTCTTGATTTTATCAAGGCCTGTTCTCAATATATAGGAACTGTAACAAAAGTTCCATTTACACAGAAAGAATTTAAATTTTATTGCCAAGTTTCTCTTGCAGTTGCCAGTTATACAATTAACTTCTTTTCCTTTTGTATTTTATAAGTCTACTATTTTTGAATTAAGTTGTTGAAAATGCTATTTATAATTTTTGAAGGTTCATTAACAGAACTGTTTTTCTAGATATAAAAACTTTCTTTAATTAGTATCTTGTTTTTATGAGGTTCATAGTTCAATATTTTAAACTTTTGGCCTTAAGGTCCATTTTACACACATTTCTACGCATTCAGTCAAAATGTACTTTTGTCCTCTCTGGAATCTGTAATCTTCTAATAATTATTTATTATAATTACAAGGTTGCTTACCTATTTTCACATTTCACTGCAAGTTTCATTCTTTTTGCCGTCATGCTTGGTTCAAGCCTCCAGTGCGGTGTTCTATTTTTGGTCTTCAGCTTCTTTCAAATGTTCTATGAACGCTCTAGTCCATGAAGTGCCGTGCTGTCCAGGTTGCAAAATTGTATCCTCCCCCTCCCCACCCTTCCCACCAGCGTGTAAAACCTCACCTTCCTTCCTAAAAACCCAAATTCTTGAACACAAAATCTTTTGATATTATCAACGAACATAAACTGCCTATTTACAAACATTACAAAATGCCGAACGGAAATGTTAAAAACGTACATACAACTATTTACATACGACTCATTCTTTCGACTCTTCTTCTCAACACCCCATGAACAACCAAACACCCCCCTAAGCCATTCCAACGCAGATTGCCTCAAGTACTTTCTACCCTCTTCTAGGTTATCTTCAGGAGGTGTTCTAGATGTTTTCTCTTCTGCCACTGCAGCAAGAGTGAGCGATACACTCCGCTTCCTTTCCCTGCCCCATCGTCATCCACGAAAAGCTTCCACTGTGGCTCCATCTGTTATTGACTTTAGTGAACTCTTCATTTTTTTCTTCTGTGTTTTCGGTTTTTTTGGTCAATTTTTATTAGTTCTTTCCATTTTTCATTAAGGATATTTGGATCGTTATTATTACAAATTCTGTCTATTTTTTTCAATTAATACAGATTCTGCAATACATAGATGTCTCTCATTGCGACATGATTTTATTATTTTAATATCTTCAAAATTCGGGTATGTCTGGTTATCTAGACAGTATTGTATCAGTGCTGTTTTTGCTTTTTTTTTTTTTTTGCCAATTTTTAATATGTTGTTGTAGGCGATGTTTTAACTGATTTTAAGTACTTCCAATATACGATATTGGTGGGATTCCACTAATAGGTATTTCATACACACCAGCTTTTTCCAAGCCATAAATATGGAATTCAGATGGGAAACAAAGTAATGACTATTGGAGATATGATAATTAATAACACTAGAAAATGTAGTATCTTGGAAAAAGCTGGTGTGTATGAAATACCTATAAGTGGAATCCCACCAATATCGTGTATTGGAAGTACTAAAAATCAGTTAAAACATCACCTACAACAACATATTAAAAATTGGCAAAAAAAGAGAAGCAAAAACAGCACTGATACAATACTGTCTAGATAACCAGACATACCCAAATCAAAATAATAAAATCATGTCGCAATGAGAGACATCTACGTATTGCAGAATCTGTATTAATTGAAAAAAAAATAGAGACCGAATTTGTAATAATAACGATCCAAATATCCTTAATGAAAAATGGAAAGAACTAATAAAATTTTTCAATTACTTCCAATATTGGAGGTTAATTTTTTGACGTGCATTAATGCAATTGCATTTTTTGAACTTACTTTTTATGTCCGTTATGTAGATGTGGCATGGGAGTTTTTCATTCAGTTTCAGGTCCTCTTCAGTTTTTTTTCCATTGGTTTTAATTGATCTCATTACTAAATGAGTTTTTTCCTTTGCTGCCTCTACATTCTTTTAATACGTTTTTCACCCGAGTACTTTCGGTAACATTCCGTTACCGTCATCTAGGGGATGTTTGCTCCTACCATCACGGACCGGGCCAGTAAGGCATTTCGGTGGTTCTCGCGGGCTGCATCTGTTACCGGCTATCGCTTCCTCTTGGGCGTTGTGGCGCCATCTCTTGTTGGTCACCAATCTCATTTTTCGAAATTGACCAAAAAAACCAAAAACACAGAAGAAAAAAACGAAGAGTTCACTAAAGTCAATAACAGATTGAGCCACAGTGGAAGCTTTCCGTGGATGACAACGGGGCGGGCAAGGAAGCCGAGCGTATCGCTCACTCTTGCTGCAGTGGCAGAAGAGAAAACATCTAGAATACCTCCTGAAGATAAAACCCAGCAGAGGGTAGAAAGTACTTGAGGCAGTCTGCGTTGGAATGGCTTACGGTGTGGTTGGTTGTTCATGGGGTGTTGAGAAGAAGAGTCGAAAGAATGAGTCGTATGTAAATAGTTGTATATATCGTTTTTAACATTTTTGTTCGGCATTTTGTATGTTTGTAAATAGGCAGTTTACGTTCGTTGATAATATCAAAAGATTTTGTGTTCAAGAATTTGGGGTTTTTAGCAAGGAAGGTGAGGTTTTACACGCTGGTGGGAAGGGTGGGGAGGGGGGAGGATACAATTTTGCAACCTGGACAGCAGGGCACTTCATGGACTTGAGCGTTCGTAGAACATTTGAAAGAACCTGAAGACCAAAAATAGAACACCGCACCGGAGGCTTGAACCAAGCATGACGGCAAAAAGAATGAAACATGCAGTGAAATGTGAAAATAGGTAAGCAACCTTGTAATTATTATAATTGTATGCATGTAAATTTAAGAACAACTGTGGCTTCTTGCTACAGATGTTTTAACCTGAATTATTTATTGTTCTATTAATGTTTCTTTAAATTATCTTATTCTATTGTTATTGTGATTCGCGAGTTTGCAGCAAGTTTTCTGTTTTAATGGTTGTGTATGCAGATACATTTTTTATAGAACTCTGGTCATGATCATTCCAAGAAATTATACATAATTAATTCCATGGGTGGTGCTAAAAATGAATTTGGTTTATGATTCAGAAGAAGAAAACAGACACGATACATTTGTCCATGACAATGTTTATATTGATGACACAAATTTAATGGAAATGGACTAACATGAGCTCTAGGGCCATCCAGAAAGTATCGTTTGAAGATAAAACAAAAAAAAATATTCTTAACTAATTTTTAATATGATATGAATTCTACATACCTTAATCTACTTTTCAACATATCGCCCATGGACGTTAAGGCATTTGTCATATCATGGCACAAGTATACCCTCCTCAAAGAAGTCTGCTGCCTGGGTTTTGAGCAACCGCTCAACTGTTATCTTCAGGTCATCATTGTCGTCGAACCACTGGCAGGCAAAAAAATATTTTCAAGTGGAGAAACAAAAGACAGTCACTGGGTGCCAAGTATGGCTTACAGGGAGGGTGAACCAGCTGCTCCCATCCAAATTTGGTGACCAGATTTTGCATCACATTTGCAGCATGAAGGAATTGTGCTGTCATGGAGAAGAACAACTCCCTTGCTTAGCATGCTATGGCCACGCCGTTTGTTTTGAATTGCACAACGCAACTTTCTCAGTGTCTCGCAATAAACAGCCCCGTTTACTGTCATGCATTTAGGCAGGAATTCCACCAACAAAATTTCTTTCCTGTCCCAAAAGACAGTGCACATGTCCTTCTTCGTTGCCATCGTCTGTTTGAATTTTTCGGCTGTAGGCAATCCCGCGTGTTCCCATTGCAGGGACTGCTGTTTTGATTCAGGTGCGATGTGAGAGACCAAAGTCTCATCCTGTCACTATACAACTTAAAATATCACTGCCTTCCTTTGCGTACCACCCCAAATTCCAAAGCAGATCTCTCTTACTTCATTTGGCGCTCTTCCATCAATACCTTTGGCACCCACTGTGCATAACACTTTGTGGAACTGAATCTTTTCTATAGTGATTTTGAAACTTCAGCATTCTTCGCATTTTGTCGGTAAATTTCATAAACTTGTTGATGAATCTCATTTGGGTCTGACATTTCTTGTATTCTGAAACCTTATCACAGACCAGACTTCACAGTCAGCCAGCCGTTCTATTAACTTAAACATATTATATATAAATGTCAACTATTCAGTTGTTGCATTACTTACTGTTTCCCACGTTGTTGATGAAATGCTTTCGGGAAACGTCTTTGTTTGACGAAGGGTTATAATTATATAATATGCCCTAAAGTTTATAATATAGAAATAAATAGATAATAAGAGTTTAAGAACGTTACTTACATTTGGTCATGGAGTATTCCGGGATATTGCAGGGTCCTTTGTAGTCCTATTGTGATGAAATCCTGTTCATCATGTTTCAAATGGTAGACTTATCTTTTTTTTTCCACATGAACGTTGATTCAGTCAAATCTTCGTATTGAAGGGTTAAGTTCAGGCTTGATGTTTAATCTTTTTATTATTCTATATTTTGTTTTCAAATGGTAAGGTAAAAGCAGTAAACGAGTATCACTCTTTTTGAGTCCTCATTTAAAAGATGATATTTAAGAACATTAAAACAACTAAATATTCCAAACCTTATGTTAAAGAGGAGTCGATCTGGAAAGATATATCCTGTATAGACAAAAGTTTGATCCTCGTTTCCCGTAGCACCAAATTCCCATACTAGTTTCAACTACCATTTCGTAGCCTTCTTCAGTGGGCAAAAATGATGTATTTCTCATCATTCATGTTGTTCTTAGACTACGAAATGGTAGTTGAAACTAGTATGGGAATTTGGTGCTACGGGAAACGAGGATCGAACTTTCGTCTATACAGGATATTTCTTACCAGATCGACTCCCCTTCAACATAAGTTCGGAATATTTAGTTGTTTTAATGTTCTTAAATATAATCTTTTAAATGACGACTCAAAAAGAGCGATACTCGTTTACTGCTTTTACCTAACCATTTGAAAAAAATATATAGAATAATAACAAGATTAAACATCAAGCCTGAATTTAACCCTTCAATACGAAGATTTGACTGAATAACAAGCCTCAACTTAACCCTTCAATGCAAAGATTTGACTGAATCAATATTCATGTGGGGAAAAAAAAAAGATAAGTCTACCATTTGAAACATGATGAACAGGATTTCGTCACAATAGGACTGCAAAGGACCCTGCAATATCCCGGAATGCTCCATGACCAAATGTGAGTAACATTCTTAAACTCTTATTATCTATTTATTTCTATATTATAAACTTTAGGGCATATTATATAATTATAACCCTTCGTCAAACAAAGACATTTCCCGAAAGCATTTCATCAACAACGTTAGAAACAGTAAATAATGCAACAACTGAATAGTTGACATTTATGTATAATATGAATTATAACCACGTAAAAAAATTCAACACATTGAGATGTTTGAAGAATTGATAGAACTTAAACATTATTAACGCAAAGCACAAACCTCACAAAATGGTGTCAGGGAATGGCTAATGGGTGAGGCAACACAACAGCACATGCACAACTCTGAAGAGAATACTTGCATGGGAGTGATGCACAAAAGGTACTTAATTTCTGGATGGCTCTCACATTTGGAAAATCTGATAGCGAATCATATTTTGAAGATTTGTAAAGAAGATAATTTTAGAAATTTGCACAAGTTTATTTCAACCAATATCATGTTTCAAAAACTCTTGAGATTTAAGGTCAGCTATAGACAGGATTTGTAAAATGCAGTAGTCTGCTCTTCTGTGACGAGTGAAACGTTTTATTTGACGAGCAAAAAATTCAGTAGGGCAGTTGAAATTTAATGGGCAATTGTTTATGCCATTATTGTGCCTATTTTGGGGAAAGTGAAAATATCAGTTCTTTAATAAAGCTTATTTTAATTTACGGAATTGATGCGTGCTTGTGCACCAGCATAGGAAACCAATTTCTCCGCAAAAGAAATTGGACAGCGAATGCAGTCAAAACATCCGGGCACAGTGTGCTTAACAAGGAACACGGGGCAAGAGGCAGCAAGCTAGGCAGGTGATTTCCCCAAATGCTGCGTGAAAAGATAGGCAGTCTAAGAGTCACATGCGCCTTGCGAGCTGCTGCTTAGCCAACTGCAGTCATAGGCCAAGCTGTTGGGAAAGTTCTAAAACATTAAAGGATTCTTTCATCATCTACTCTAGAGAGAGAAAATTGAGTTTGGTTATTATACAATGGTAAATCATTTAAATTAGGTTAGTGTTAAAATATTATTTGAGTGATGTACATAAATTTTTAAAAATTAAACTTTAAAACACCATTTTTCTAAATAGATTAATTTTTTCTTCTGAGATATATTGGAAGAAAAATATCGATATATACACTGCTGGCCACCCAAAATGCAACACCAAGAAGGACACGAGATAGCAAAGCCAGATTTACTGGACACATAACAACAGATACAAAGATGAAACGATTGAGCTTACAGGCCCGTGCGACTTGCGGAACACGCAGACATCAATAGTTCGTGGGACCCCCCATGACTAGCAATGATGGCCGCTACACGCTGCAGCATCGAACAAAAGAGGCTTTGGATGTGGGCTTGGGGTGTGTCAGTCCAGGCTGCTTCCACACCTTGCCACAGTTCATCAGGCGTAGCCACAGGTGGTGCTTGCCGGGCCACTCGGTTGCCAATCAGCGACCAGACGTGTTCGATGGGCAACATATCAGGAGAACAGGCAGGCCACGGCAGCAGTGACACCTGGTGGGCTGTGAAGAATTGTTGCACCATGTGAGCCACGTGCGGGCACGCATTGTCCTGTTGAAACGTGGCCGCTGGCAGGTCCTGCAGGTAAGGGAGGACTACAGGCTCCAAAACGCCGGAAATGTAGCGGTGGCTGTTGAGTGTACCAGCGATGCGTACCAGAGGGGTGCGGGTGTCATATCCAATCGCACCCCAAACCATAACGCCAGGCGATAGACCAGTATGGCGATGCATAATGCAGGCGTCATACAGTCTCTCGCCGTGGTGCCGCCACACGCGGGTCCGACCATCGTGGTGTTGCAGGCAGAAGCGGGATTTGTTGGAGAAGACAAAGTCATGCCATTCCATAGTCCAGTTGCAGCGTACAATGGCCCACTGCCGCCGCACTCGCCGGTGGTGTAACTTCAATGGCAATCGGAGCAATGGCCGCCGTGCGACAAGTCCCCGCTCCTGCAGACAATGTCGAATGGTACATGCTGACACAGGTTGTTGCACAACACACCCTAATTCCAGTGCTAGTATTCGTGATGTGGCGGTGCGAGCTGTCAATGCCCGCCGCGCAACATATCAGTCCTCTCGATCGGTGGTGTACCGCAGCTGCGGCAATCACTCACGTCGGTCCGTCTGTCCCTCCTGCACCCACCGAATCCATACTCACCTCACTGTGGTTGGATGTCATCCCACACGGGCGCCGATGTCTCGGTACGATAAACTGCTGTGGCGATGAGCCACTATTCATCCTCTGTCGAACTCCCAAACGAGCTGGAATGACTGCCGCATTCTGCGACGAGGCATCAGGAAGCTTCCCCCACGCACAGGTCCAGCAACACAATACACTTCCACTACTTACACCCCGCCTTCTGTGCACCCTTCTTATAGTGCTTTTCGGTGGCGTGCCGGGCACACATGATTTGCATATGCCTTGCAATGCTAATTGTATGCATGTCCTGTCGCGGGCGACGCATGCTGCGAATTTCAGGCCAATCGGATGCTTCCTTCTTGGTGTTGCATTTTGGGTGGCCAGCAGTGTATATTGTTTTCGTTATCTCATCCCACGAATAACATCATTGTTTGCGTTTGTTGTGACTCATATTTGTGTCAGTTGCTTAGCACTTATCCTTTGACACTGTTCCAAAAGAATCTGATTTTCAAATATTTATGACCTCAATAGTTTTTTTATGATGGCACAGAAGAAACTGTTTGACTATTTTTGACTATTTACAGTACATTATTTTGACTATTTACAATGACTATTTTGACTATTTCACCTGTTTGATTATTTATAATTAGCTTTTGATTTTAAGTACTGAGATGTTTTTTTTTTTTCTTCTTTTTGGCATGCCCTGCAGGGCTGTCAATTTTCAGCTGGAGTGATATATTTATTTACCTGACTGGCGAGCAGCATGAAATTTTTCAAGCCCAGACTATAGCATCATCATCATTGTCAACCATTATCAATCCACTGCTGGACGAAGGTCTCCCCAAGTTTCCTCCACAACGGTCTGTCTTGTGCCAGTCTCCTCCATGTCACTCCCGCATACTTTCGAAATTCATCCACCCATCTCCCATGCGGTCTTCTTCTGGGTCTTTTCCTGTCCCTTGGAATCCGATCTAAAATTTCGGCTGTCCATCGATGATCTGTCCTTCTGGCAGTATGTCCAGCCCATTACCATTTCAGGGATTTAAATCTGATCATGATGTCTTCCACTATGGCGATGCATAATTCGGATCCACGAGTTCCTCTTCTTATCTCTCCTGGTTACACCAAGCATGCACCTCTCCATGCCTCTTTGAGTTGTCTGAAGTCTTTGTACGTCTCTTTTAGTTAAGGTCCACGTCTCTGCACCATATGTAAGCACTGGAAGGATGCATTGATCAAACACTTTTCTTTTAAGACATAATGGCATATTGCTGTTCAAAATTATGCTGTTTCTTTCAAAAGCTCTCCAGGCAAGTTTTGTACGCCAATTAATTTATTCATCAATGTGACCTTCACTTGATGTCTGCTGTCCAAGATAAACGTACGTGCCTGTTATCTCCAGCTTTTTTCCATCAATCGATAAATCTTCATTTCTTGTAAAAGCATTGAACATCACTTTTGTCTTCTGAAAGTTCATTTTTAATCCCACTTCTTTACTCTTGTCAGCAAGTTCCTGGATCATACTCTGCAGCTCTGATGGGGTAGTTGCAAAAATGACTACGTCATCAGCAAAACGAAGGTGGGTTAGATAATCTCCATTAATCTTTATCCCCTTGTTTTCCCAGCTCAGCGACTGAAAGACACCCTCCAATGTGGCATTAAAGAGCTTTGGAGATATGGTGTCACCTTGTCTCACTCCCTTTCCAATTTTTATGTGTGTTGTATTTTCAAACAGCCAAATCTTTGCACTTGCATTTTCATAGATGTTATTAATAATATTAATGTATGCATCTTCAATACCGCAGGATTTCAGAGCCATTGTAACTGCTGATGGTTTCACCGAATCAAAGGCTTTTTCATAATCAATAAAAGCCATGCACAATGGAAGTTCATATTCCCTCGCTCTTTCAATTAGTTCTCTTAGTACGTGGATATGATCTATTGTGCTGTAGCCACTCCTGAATCCAGCTTGTTCTTTCGGTTGAGCCATGTTCAGTGTTACCTTCAAGTGGTGTGAAAGAACTTTAGTGAAGATTTTATAAACCACTGATAGGTCTGTAGTTCCAGAGATCCTCAATGTCACCTTTTTTATGTAGCAGGATCATTGTAGCGGTGTTCCAATCCTCAGGAATCTTCCCTTCATTAAGGCATCGAGTGAAAATTTGGGCGAGTACTGTTTCGATTTCCCCACTTGCTTCTTGTATGATGTCTACAGTAATTCCATCTTCTCCTGGAGCTTTTCCCCGCTTCATGTTCTTGACTGCATGTGCAACTTCTGCTGGGAGGACTGGAGGAACTCTGGTACTGATACTTTTCATGATGTCTGGAGTACATGTATCATCCCTTTCATATAATTTGGAGTAGAAATCTTTCACTCTTGTCGAAATTTCGCCTCTATTTCTTGTTACAGAACCATCTTCTTTTCTCAGTGCCATAATCTGTTTTCTTCCCTTACTGAGATGTCCCTTTGCTATCTTTAGGCTTTGGTTGTTTTCAATTGCTTTCCTTACTAGTTCACAGTTGAATTTCCTTACGTCTTCAGTGATACTTTTTCGTACTGTCTTGCATAGTTCTATATATTCCACTTTAGAAGTCACATCTTCTTTAGTTGTCCTCATCTCTCTTCTTTTTTTTTTTTTTTTTTTTTCTCATGCTTGGTTTAAGCCTCCGGTGCGGTGTTCTATTTTTTGTCTTCAGGTTCTTTCAAATGCTCAACGAATGCTCAAGTCCATGAAGTGCCTTGCTTTCCAGGTCGCATAATTGTATCCTCCCCCTCCCCACCAGCGTGTAAAACCGAACCTTCATTGGTAAAAACCCCAATTCTTGAACTCAAAACCTTTTGATATTATCAACGAACACGAACTGCCTATTTACATACATACAAAATGCCGAACGAAAATATTAAAAACGTATATACAACTATTTATATACGACTCATCTTATTCTTTCGACTCTCCTTCTCAACACCTCATGAACAACTGGAACATTCATTCACCTCACCCTAAGCCATTTCAACGCAGACTGCCTCAAGTACTTTCTACCCTCTGCAGGGTTATCTTCAGGAGGTGTTCTAGATGTTTCTCTTCTGCCACCGCAGTAAGAGTGAGCAATACGCTCGTCTTCCTCGCCCGCCCCGTCGTCATCCACAAAAAGCTTCCACCGTGGCTCTATTTGTTATTGACTTTAGTGAACTCTTCATTTTTTTCTTCTGTGTTTTTGGTTTTTTTGGTCAATTTCTATTAGTTCTTTCCATTTTTCATTAAGGGTACTTGGATCGTTATTATTACAAATTCGATCTCTATGTTTTTCAATCAATACAGACTCTGCAATGTGTAGGTATCTCTCATTGTGACATGATTTTATTATTTTAATCTCTTCAAAATTTGGGTATGTGTGGTTATCCAGACAGTATTGTATCAGTGCTGTTTTTGCTTCTTTTTTTTTTTTTTTTTTTTTTGCCAATTTTTAATATGTTGTTGTAGGTGATGTTTTAACTGATTTTTAGTACTTCCAATATATGATATTGGTGGGATTCCACTTATAGGTATTTCATACACACCAGCTTTTTCCAAGATACTACATTTTTCAGTGTTATTAATCATCATATCTCCAATAGTCATTACTTTGTTTCCCATCTGAATTCCATATTTATGGCATAATTTATTGATTTCTGTAGAGATTCCTGGAAGGTAAGGTGTTGCTCCGACATATTGTAATTGTTTTTTCTTTTAGGGAATATGTATCTTGCATCTTTACTTGTACTTCATAAATCCATTTATTTATCTTCTGTGGAGGGTATCCATAGCTGTATGTGATTTCTTTAATGTAATTTATTTCTTCATTGCAAAATTCTTCTTTAGAGGAATGTGTTATTGCTCTTTTAATTAATGTTTTTATGCAATTACATTTCTGTGTGTAAGGGTTTGTTGAGTTATATGGTATCCGAACTGGGACATATGTTTGTTTTCTATGTACCTTGTACTCCAGTTGGTAATTTTGCTTGATGATCTTAACATCCAAGTAAGGTAAGATATTTTCTTCTTCATGTTCTACTGTCAATTTAATTGTGGAATAGACATTACTAAGTTGTTGAGTGAAAGATTCCAGGCTCATCTATTTTCATTCTGGTCATGATGAAGATATCATCTATGTATCTGCAGTAAACCAACGGTGGTTCTTCCATTGTACTGATAATTTGTTCTTCTATGCTGTTCATAATTACTTCAGCAAACAGGTTTGACAGAGGAGAGCCCATTGGGCTTCCAACATTTTATTTGTATATTTTCTCATCATATTTGAAGATATTATTTTCATAGATGTATAATAAAATTGCTTTTAACTCTTGTAGTTGTGTGTTATTAAGAGATTGATCCTGTTGTAATTTTTTATTAATAATCTCAGTTGCTTCTGGTACAGGGGTACTTGGAAACAGTGCTTTGACATCCATACTAGCCATTCTGTAATATTTTAGATCTTGGTTTACATTTTTCACTATTTCAATAAATTCATATGTATTCTTTACAGTGTATTCATAAACATTGGTGCCAAGAAACTGTAAATATTCTTTTCAAGATTAATCAACGGAGAGTTCGTTTTGGACACTATAAGTCTCATGGGGTTACCATCCTTGTGTGTTTTAATTTTTGCAAACATTCGTGGGACCTTTGTACCCATTGGTGGTTTTGCATTTTTGATCTCATTAGGTAAGGTGCTGTGGTTCCTGATGTTAGCCAAATATCTAACTTGATTATCAGTTGGGTCCCTTTTCACCTAAGAACATTTCAATTCTTCTATTGCCAATTTTATTATATTCTACTGTATTCAAGATCACAATTTGGCCTGTTTTATCAGCCTCACAAAATTTGATATTCTTGTCTTCTTTTAATTTCAACAGTTGATTTTTTCATATTTTAACTTCTTTAAATAATAATTTTTATTATTTTTTTTTTATTATATTCCTTTAATATAATTCGGAATAGTTTACCACTAAACTCCTCCTTATCCTCATTAGGGATATTTCTGATGATATCTTCAAAATTTGGTATTAAATCTTCAGTTTTTGTTATCCTCTGTGGAAATGCATATTTTTTCCCCCATTGTAATACAGCTCTCTGTGAATAAGTTAGTTTATTCACATAGAGCTGTATTACAGCTCTCTGTGAATAAGCGAGCAAACTCATATCATCCAAAGGCATATAAAATATCGGCAATCAGAAGTTTAGTGCATAGAACCTTCACACATTCCAGTAATAACTTTTTCAAGGAAAAAGAACTTCAATGGATAAATAACAACAGCCAAAAAATTTGGATATACCACCTCAGATGTCAAAAAAGTAATTTACATGTATAAACATCCTAAAAATAAAACCAAGCAAAATATAAAATATTTTGTGGTAAATTTCAATACATAAAACAGGTTACAAATGTAATAAAAAAAGAATGCAAAAAACAACATCTAGATATTGGAATTTCAGTAAAAGACTACAAGAATATAATAATCAATAACAGAGAAAAAACAAAACTATTGGACAGTGCAGGAGTATATAGCATTCCAATTAAGCCAACCAACAACAACAATAGAGTGAAATACATAGGAAGCACAAGAAGCAAATTAAAAACAAGATTGACACAACATATGAAGAACTGGGAAAAAAAGGAGGAAAAAACAGCACTTGTACAATATTGCATAAAAAATAACACAATGCCAGAATTTGAAAATATCAAAATTATCTGCAAACAACTAACAGAAAAGACCATCCGTTTCGCCGAAGCAATCGTAATTGAAAAAAAAAAAAAAAAAAAAAAAAAAACTGCAACATTAGTAGTGGAGTAGAAATGCCAATTCCATGGAAGATACTGATAGAAGAAGAGAACAAAAAAATTGGAAGGCAAACAGAACAGAAACAATGCAAACACGCAGACATAAAAAAAAATAAAAATTCCGAGTCTTTCAAATCACAGGAGCAGCAACGCAACACATCCGAGCACGTCGCATATTCAACGTAAACTGCAGAGAGAACGGATGACCAGAAGGTCCCAGAAGATGGCAGACAGATCTGCCAAAATGCATCAGACAATACATCCAAGAAGTCTGACGAAGTTTTTTTGGTGATTGCAATTCCTCGTGCAAATATTTTTACGAGTGATTCATTTTCCCGTTTTTCAAGTTTTCCAACGTAATTTTCACATCTCCTTTGTCTTCATGTGCCTCCCGTAGTTCAACTAAAAAAGTATATCCTACTCAAGAAACATGCAGACTTTTTGAAGTTAGTCAAAAAAGCCTACACCCAAGAACCTGATGTGAACAACAGTGCAAAGATTTGAACATCGACCACCTACAACCGAGAGGTACGTGAAAGATTTTTCCTTGAATTGCATTCGATTACCACGATATATATTCACAGCGAATATTAATAACTTCCAACCGAGAAATTGCTTTCCACTCAAAGGAAATATAACATGTAAAAAGTTACAGCAGTGAAAACCACCATTAAATGGTTCTACCTGAAAAAATAACGTATGGGAAACATGTTTTTTTAAATCTCGATACATCGAGAAATATGAGCGTATAATAAATTTTGTACGTGATTAAATCCTAATTGATTTTTAATTTTTATTTGCTTTGAATGCAAGAATACAGTTGGCATCCAATTTATGAGACCTTCTTCATTTTATTGTCCTGTAACTACTGCTAAAGTTTTTGGTAAAAATCAGTCTTTCCCTGCACCATGACTTTTCTTCATGCTGCCATCTACTGTATAGTTTCTCTGCTTGTGAAACAATACACACATGCACATATGAATGTGATTTCAGCAATATTAGATTTAAGACTGCTAATGTCTCTGTTTAATTTTAAGTTACACTTTACTGAGAGCCTAAGTTTCAAGCCAGGTGAGAAACATCATGCATTCAAATCCATGGGTTTGATTCCTTCTCTTGTCAGAAAACAGTAGTTCAAAATTAAGGATGACAAGTTCCCTACCCTCGGATGTTTCAGAGAGTCCTAAAACATTCCTCTAAAAGCATTCAACTCAGTAAAAACTTCTGAAAAGGGAACAAATAATTACAAAAAAAAAAAAAAAAAGGAAATTTCACATACCTTATCACACTGCATGTGCCACAAGAACTAACTTTTTTAAACACTGTAACATCTTTATTCATTTCTTTAAAACTATAAAGAGGAAAAAGAAATATAAAATTAAATGCATGAAATAAAGCGGCAAACTAGTTTAAAAAACACAAACACGAATAACACTAAAAAGACACAAAGACAACATAATACAGATTACAAAATTATAGCACTACTACATAAAACACAAAAAATAATGAATTTATGGTTATTAAAGAAATAAACATCTGAATTTGCTGAATGATGAGATAAATTTTTTCTTAGACAAAAACAACTGATTGCTTTATTACTTTGTAACGAAACAAAAAACAAAACGTTAAATTTCCAAAATACAGATCTCTTCCATGTTACATCACTTGTAGTCTCAACCTCTCAACAGTGTAACCACAAAAATTTCCTTCTTTTATTCTAATACTAGTTTCACTCCTCCACTTGAAGGTTTATTAATATCACAAATGCACCACATTAGCTATATCACATAAACATTTGCAAAAAATTCATCAGAAAAGAGATGCAAACTGCTAGACAAAAGCATAAAATCTCTGAAATTTTAATTTTTCTGTTTTCTTTTTTCGCTTGGCAAAAAAATATTTGGTGTGATGGACTGGATAAGACAAGCTACAACCTGTGGAAATCATGAATTACTGATGGATTTTCATAATGCTTCAGTGTAAAATCAGCTAAGCAGAAAAACATTACAGCTTAATTCATATTAGCAGTTCATATTCTGACTTAGAAATAGATCGGAAAAGGCTACTATTCATTTTTACGTGCATTATTTCAAAAACTTGGAAATATTCTAGTTGGATAATGCTTACCTAGGCATTCCCTTACTAGCAATGATTCACTTTTCTTGCACATTTTCGGGTCTTCGTTGAAGTTATTGTCCTACTGTCCATTGTATGTGAAGCAACCATTCACATCAAACACACTGCTTACTTTGGGTCGAGTCAGTAGATCTTCACTTTAGGATTCAAAAACATCAATTCTTTACCGTTATTATTGCTCTAAATTTTTTGCTCAGTCTTTGAGCATCCTCAGGGGCGTGGCGACTTTTCCACCGATGTTCGGGGTTTACTTCTCGCCAATGGAGTCCGATACTCCGCCATTCGTCGAATACACTGTATTAGATACTTTTCTTGATCAAACCTAGCTGGCGCCATCTATGTTTCACTAATTGTTATCCTTCGCACCACCCTGTTATCCATAAAAAAAATAGCATAGTAAACTTGATTCGAAGAGCGTATACGCACACTTCTAATAATAGGCTAAAGAATCAAGAGCTTCATTTTATCTTGAAAATATCACAAAATTATGGGTACCCTAATAAGCTTATTAAAAATGGATATACAAGAGTAAAAAACATTTGGCTAAGAGAAATGAAGGCCAAGAAGCTTACAATAAAAGAAAGGTGAGAAAACATAAATTAAAATATATAGGTGCATTCCTGTACTTGGAAGGTGTCAGTAAAGAAATTAATAGGCAATGTGCTAAATTTGACTTACAACTAGGAAGTTCAGTGAACACCTTGAAAAATCTGACTATTAACAAAAACGCTGAGAGCAAAATATTAGAGGAATCAGGGTCTTACGAAATTCCCATTGCACACATACCCCCAATATCGTACATTGGGAGTACTAAAAACAGGTTTAAAAAAAAAGGCTAAAACAACACATATCTAACTGACAAAAAAAAAAAAAAAAAGAAGCAAAAACTGCATTAGTGCAATTCTGTATTGACAACCAAACATACCTAAAATTAGACGAAATTAAAATGCTAAAAAGGAATAAAAAATCAGAGAGACAAATGAGAATGGTGGAATCGATCCTAATTTATAACAAGAAAGATGACACCGAAATTTCAGTTGTAATAAGCACATCTTTTGAATTGGTTCTGATGCAAATTAAATTTATTAAAGCTATTTCAAAGTCAATGGAACAGGTATGGAAAACAATAGATCTGACAAAAGAAAGAAGATTTTCAATCGGGTTTTTAATCCTTCAGATATTGCTGTAAACAGAATCGTGAGCTTAGGAACTCTTAGAAACAGAGATATCGACAAAAATAAGATGTGACTTTACGTCCCCTGGTGGGAAAACCATGCATTATTTTAGGAAGAAAGTATTCTAAAAAATGTATCCATATAAGCGGTATCGGTCCAAGAAAAAAAAATTAGTCGAGTTTTTAGGAGCCCAGATTTTGCTACAAATACTTCAGAGGCAGAAATTAACACTTATGACCCCTGGTGGCCAAAACATTCTTTACCAAACATTAGAAATTATGTGAAAAATGTTTTCCATCAGGTCTTGTATGCTATACAGGAAGAAGTTTTCAAATCAGAGAATTAGAAGCAGAAATAACGCAGAAAACGCAATTTACCTTTGTGCCCCCTAGTGGAAAGTCTATGATTTACCTGTAAATTTTGAATTTATAGGAAAACCATTTCGCATTGGAAACACTATCCAACAAAGAAGGATTTTTTTCAAATCGGACTCTTAGAAGTAGAGATATTGACAAAAATAAGATATACATCTACGCCCTGGCGTATAAACCAGACATTATTTTAAGAAGAAAATGTTCCTAAAAGGTTTGTCGACATGAGTAGTATCGGTCAACAAATGACTTTTTTGCCAATCAAGATTTTAGAAGCTTATATTTTGCTGCAAATACATCAGAAGAGGAAATTAAGACTTACACGCCACCTGGTGGCCAAACCATGTTTTTACAAAAATTAGAAATTATGTGCAAACGATTTCCCACCAGGAGCTGTATCCGGTGCAGAAAGAATTTTTCAAATCGGATATTTAGAAGCAGAGATATAGGGGGAAACGCAATTGACGCTTACGCCCCCTAGCGGAAAGTCTATGAATTACTTGAAAATTTTGAAATTATATTAAACACATGTCACACTGGAAACACTATCCAACATAGAAGAAACTTTTCAAATCGGACTCCTAGAAGTAGAGATATTGACAAAAATAAAATATACATCTACGTCCCCTGGTGTAGAAACCGTGCACTATTTTAAGAAGAAAATGTTTCTAAAAGGTTTGTCGACATAATTAGTATCAGTCAACAAACGACGTTTTTTTCAATCAAGAATTTAGAAGCTCATATTTTGCTGCAAATACATCAGGGCGAAAATTCAGATTTGCGCCCCCTGGTGGCCAAACACTTTTTTTACAAAAATTAGAAATTATGTGCAAACGATTTCCCATCAGGAGCTGTATCCGGTGCAGAAAGAATTTTTCAAATCGGAGATTTAGAAGCAGAGATATAAGGGGAAACGCAATTTACCGCTACGCCCCTAGCGGAAAGTCTATGAATTACCTGAAAATTTTGAAAATATATGAACCACATGTCACACTGGAAACACTATGCAACAAAGAAGGAATTTTTCAAATCGAACCCCTAGAAGTAGAGATATTGACAAAAATAAGATGTATATCTACGCCCCCTGGCGGAGAAACTGGGGAATATTTTAAAAAGAAAATATTCCGAAAAGGTTTATCGATGCGAGTGGCATCAGTCTACGAAATAATTTTTTCAATCAATATTTTAGAAGCTCAGATTTTATGGCAAATACATCAGAAGCAAAAATTAATGCTTACGCCCCCTGGTGGCCAAAGTATTCTTTACCAAAAATTTAAAATTATATGCACAAGATTTTGCATCAGGAGATATATCTGCTGAAGAAAACATTTTTTAAATCGGAGTTTTAGAAGAGTTATCAGGGAAAATGTAATTTACTTTTACGCCCTCTAGCGGAAAATCTATGCATAATTTATAAAAGTAACTATATCTAAAATACTCTTCGACATAAATGGAATCGAAAGATAAGAGAATTTTTTCAATCGGATGTTTAGAAGCAAATATGTGGAATAAAACATATTTTTGAATTCGACATCATCTGCATTTACGCCCTCTAGCGGCGAAATTGTACATCGTAAAAAAAAAACGAAATGAAGGATCATCATTCACATATTTCAAGCTTCCCAATGCGAAAATAATTTTTTCAAATCGGACTAATAGTTGCAGAGATATCGTGGGTACAGACGGATGGACGTACTGACGGACGGACAAACCGATAACATAAGCACGATGTTTTTTTACAAAAGACGTGCTAAAAATAGAACAAGGGTGTGTAATCAGAATGACCCTAATACATTATCTAGCCTTTGGAAAGAGCTAACAAGACAAGAAAAAGAACAAGAAAAGAAAACGTGACAAAAAAGACAAGGGAACAGGGATAGGAAATGAAAAGAAGAAGAAAACGGAAAGACGACATCAACAACCATTTTAAGAAGAAACAAAATAAAAAAAAAAATTTATAAAAAAATATATAGAATTAGTGAAACATAGATGGTGCCAGCTAGGTTTGATTAAGAAAAGTATCTAACACAGTGTATCCGACGAACGACAACGTGGAGTATCGGACTCCATTGGCGAGAAGTAAACCACGAACATCGGTGGAAAAGTCGCCACGCTCCTGAGGATGCCCAAAAGACTGAGCAAAAAATTTAGAGCAATAACAACGGTAAAAAATTGATGTTTTTGAAGCCTAAAGTGAAGATCTACTGACTGTACCCAAAGTAAACAGTGTGTTAGATGTGAATGGTTGTTTCACATACAACGGACAATAGGACAATAACTTCAATGAAGACCGGGAAACATGCGAGAAATGTGAATCATCGCTAGAAACAGAATGCCTAGGTAAGCATTATCCAACCAGAATTTTCCAAATTGCAGCTTAAGTCAGTATTGATATCAATTCTAGAAGCTTTGGAATTCTAACACAAATCAAGTACATGAAAAGGAAATAATAACTTCAGGTTGGTGTACTTAACATAACTAGCATGCTGTACCAACTACCTTCAATTTAATAGTACATGACTCTGGTCACTGAGATATATGAAGAGCAGTCAAAAAGTTAGTTGCATGTGCCCACAATTTTTTTTGTATAAAAGATATTTGGATGTGACGTGGGGTGGGGGCACTACTTGTACTTCCTCCTCGAAGTCGCCGCATTAACTTTGTTGACATGGCAGGAACAGTTCATCTGTTATCACTCGTGAAAGATGTCGAAAGCCGCGCAATGATCAGTTTTTTGTGGGACAAAAAGGTGAGCACCACTGAAATTCAACACCAGTTAATTGAAATGTATGGTGAAAAATCATTTTCGCAGCAGGCGATCGCAAAATAGTGTTTGCTGTTGGAGAAAGGACGTGTGGATATCGAAGACGATTACCTGGAGGGAAGGTCGTCAACCTCGACGATGAATGAAAACGTGGATCTCATTAACGAATTGACTCATGAAAACAGGCGAATCACAGTGGACGAGATTGCAGATGAATTGAATATTTCACATGGTAGTGTGCACCACATCATCACCAAATGTCTTGAGTTCCAAATAGTTTGTGCTCAATGGGTACGTCCCTTACTCATTGAACAACACAAGATGCAAAGTTTTCAAGCAGCTCTCGCGTTTTTAGATCATATTATCACAGAGAAGGAAATGAATTTTTGGACCATATGACGACCAGAGACAAGACTTGGGTCTATCACTTTTCACCAGAAATGAGGCAGACTTCATGTGAGTGAAACATTCACATTCTTTGCCTCTGAAAAAGTGCCGAATTGTTCCTTCCGCAGGAATGGTTATGCTCATCCTTTTCTTCGACAATCAAGGAGTTGTACGTTATTAATTCATGCAAAAAGGCACCACGATTAATGCGGCATCAATTTGTGAAACCCTTAAGAGTCTGCAAAGGTGATTAAAGATCGATGGCCAAGAAAATTGTCAAGAGGTATTGCCCTTCTGCACGACAACACAACACCACATTCGGCACGAGTTACAAAGGCTCTCCTTGGGCAAATTCAAATGAGAGTTGTGGGAACACCATCCCCATAGATCAGACCTATCACCTTGTGATTTCCATGTGTTTGGGCCCCATGAAAAATGACCTTACGAAGCAGTGATATCCCTTTGATGAAGACGTCAAAAATGCAATGTGAGAATGCTTATTAAAGTTGGACAACAATTTTTTCAAGAAGAGATAAACAAATTCGTGCCATGCTACGATAAATGTCTAAATAAACTAGGCGATTGAATAAAAAACTAGCTTTTCTATTGTATGTCCTACGTAAGTATAAACATTTCCCAAAATGTTCATTTTCTTTTTTACATGCGAGTGCATCTAACCTTTCGACTGCCCTATGTATACATATATCAACTTATCACAACCTTCATCAAATACTTATTAGAACAGAACATATGAGGTCTTCAACATAAAATAACACAAATACATCAATATGTAATGAGCATGAAAAACAGAAAGAATAATAAATCAATGAGAGTGTGATAAAGGTTACTTACACCCACCCACCAGATATTCGTCGCTGATCTTCTTCTGAAGTATTGATGTCAATTCGAGAAGCTTTGGAATTCTGATGCAAATGAAGTACATGAAAAGGAAAATAAAATTCAAGGTGATGTTGAAAACGCAAAATTTACAGAAATAAAGTTCTGGAAAAATATTTAAGATGTCCAATTTTAAAATATTGTTAAACACACAAGTTTCTGTGATGTTAAATTATACATATGAATTCTCATAACACACACACAACCAGTTAACACTATGCCTTGTGCAGCCTACTCTAACAATAATTAAAATATCTCTTAATATAAATATATACACACAAGCATGTGTGTGTGAGTGTGTTTTCAAAATTTAATAACTATTAAGAAATAAGAGATTTGCCTAGAAAGGGTAAATCTTCTGACTATATGAAGAAAACATGATATAAGCTGGAGTAAATGAAAAGTTAAATTTTGAATTAGAATGGAATATCAGGAGCCTGACTGCTCCATGATTAACACATCAGGAAAGTTAAATCATGAGCAGCTCACTTTCTGAGTACAAACCAGCCCATTTGAAGAGTTACAGTTGGAAGAATCGTGACATGGTTGGGATTCAACAGTGTGTCCACAAAGAAAATAAATTGACACACCAACAATGTGTTTCATGTCAACTATGGATTATAAAGTATGTAATGGTATTTAGGTACATGAGTGAAGATATTTATTTTTAACTGCTTTCATGATGAATACGTTTTTATGGAATATTATCCTTTTACTACTTAGAACCCCCTACAGCCAGTGGCATAATAATGTTTCAAAATCTTGAGGGGTCCGATCACACATACACACATTATATATATACATTTAAGAGCAACTGAATTAGAGATACCTGTCTAGTAACGTGTAGCACCATTTTTCGTCC
This sequence comes from Macrothele yani, assembly GCA_039090855.1. Classification (NCBI taxonomy): domain Eukaryota; kingdom Metazoa; phylum Arthropoda; class Arachnida; order Araneae; family Macrothelidae; genus Macrothele; species Macrothele yani. The sequence goes on from CM076991.1 coordinate 85,989,263, forward strand.
TGATGGCGGCGGCGATTCGTCTCGGCATGGACTCGACAAGACACCGGAAGCGTTGGGAAGCCACACGGATCCATGACCCCTGAACAAGCTCCCACAGTTCCCAAAGATTTGATGGGGGGGGGGGGGGGGGGTCAGAGCCTCGAACATCTCTCTCGATGGCATCCCAGATGTGCTCGATGGGATTGAGGTCAAATGACCTAGCTGGCCAAGGAAGCGGGGTCACGTCGGCGGAGTGTTCATCCAACCATTCGGATACAATTCAGGAGCAATGGCACGGTGCATTGTCTTGTTGCAGGATGAGGTCCCCAGTGGGATCTTGAAGACGCACAAATGGGAGCAAATGGTCGTCCAGGATATCCCGGTAACGTTGACCTGTGAGGAACGATGTCACATGTACCAGGGGTCCCATTTCAGTCCACGTAAACAGGTCCCAGACGAGAATGCTGCCCCCACCAGCTTGAAGAGTATCCTACTGGCAAGAGGGATCCATCGCTTCATGTGGTTTGCGCCATACTCGTATCCTGCCATCCGCATGTACCAACGTGAATCTCAGCTCTTCAGTCCAGGCAACATTTATCCACATGTCTAGGGTCCAGTGGCGATGTTCCTACGCTCATGCTAATCTTTGCACCCTGTGATGTGCGGTCAGCAGCGGTACCATCGTGGGACGATGGCTTCTGTACCCCATAGCGAGGAGATGGTTCTGGATGGTGTGGCTGCTTACACATTTTTGTGCACCAGCATTAAATTGCCGAGTTATTTTTTGCACTGTGGCCCGTCTATCCGCTGTTACAATGTGAGCTAGCCGACGATGACCCCGCTGATCTACACGCTGTTGTACACAACAGTTGGCCCTTGCAGGGATGGTTTTCCTGGATTCGATGTACTCACGGTGCACCCGTGACACAGTGCCTCTCGAAAATCCCAGTGCTTGCACGACTTCAAAGATGGAGTGACCCATTCGTCGGGCCCCGACAATTTGCCCACGATCAAATGCGCTTAGATCCTTCGTCTTACCCATACTGCGTCCGACTCTTACCGATTCCCGTCGCATCACTCCTTATATTGTCGAATCGCTGCATATGTCATGTCGTTTCCATTTACAGGACCGCCCACAGCGCCACATTTGCATAACGCCAGCTGTCTCTAATTCAATTGTTCTTCAGTGTACATATATAAAGCCTGGTTCAGGTGAATGGATATGATGATTGTTGTTCCTTTTTTCGTTTCTCTCTTTTTTTTGTTTTTCTAAGTTCAAAATTTATCTATATGTGTGTGTGTGTGTGAGGATCTCCGACTCTGAAATCTACAGGGTCCTGACCCCGACCCTCCAGTGGTTAATGCCTATGCCTACAGCTTTATACCTAACATTTTAATTTTCATCTTTAATACAAAATTACTTGCTCTTACAAAAACTGTATTGGAGGAATAATGCAAAAAAGCAAGACCTAAGTCAAGGTATTACAGAAAAAATTAATAAACACTTGGGAGCCTATTGCTCAAAATGCACACAGTTGGGCAACACTGATAATATTTTCTCTCTGTTTGTGGATTCTTTAACATGTGTTCATCTGCCACATGAAATGGTAATATTTATATCAGTAACAACAAGAAATAGAAGTAAATAAACTCAGTATTTAAAAAAAATAATTGCCAATTAGAAAACTATATAAAATCAAATATTCATACCTCTTTTAATAAAATGGCAATGCACTGCTCTCCCACACTTTTGTAATCCATATTTTCAACTGAAAATGCAGACAATTCATTAAAATCAAAAAGAGATAAAATTGAATAAAAAATCAAGCTATGAATAATGAATAAACATACATGTTGATTTACACCCCCCACACACACACATCTATTTATTTATTTATCTTTTTTTTTTTTCCTGCCCAGGCGATCTCACAAAGCAATATTGTTGAATTTTTATTATAGTAGCCTATCCAACTTAAAAAAAAGAGTTTATCTCATTATTACATTAAACTGAAAGGGAATGCAATCAGTTTGGAATAAAAACAAATAAACATATTTGGTTACTAGTAAAATCTACCTAACTGTCAGAAAAATATCTCTTGATTTTTCTGGCGTTAGCATGTGAACTTCACAGTTCTCAACATATTTCCTCACTTGCAACACCTTATTAGATGCATTCAAGTGATTAAGATTACACAGTGAGATATCAAAGCATTAAGAAATTAGCTATTAACCTCCAGCATACATAAAGCTGCAATGGTTACAGTATCTGCAACAATGCTGTTTACTTGATTTAATTTACTCACATAAGGTAAAACCAAAATACAGATGGAAATCAAGGAAGAAATATTCCTTACAAATACATGGAATATTCATAAAATTATTCAAGAAGCCATCAGAATATGACTCTGAATTGCCCAAGATTACTGTTCACTACATAACATCACATCAGAAAATTTGAAAATTACATCACCCTAGAGTGGGAACTGAATCCACATCTCCCGATTTCTATTCAAGCATGATATCCATTACACCACCCTGGAAAGTAAAGTTCAAAGTATCAGAAGATGAAGAATCTGAATAACCTCAGATTTTCACCAGTTGAAGCAATCATGAATATACACAGTCATATCAGAATAATATGACTACCCCGTGAATCACAGTGTACCCACCCAGGAGTGTCACTGAGTGCACATGACAAAATCGACCACACGGAGATATAAGTGGCCAGCCAGGCCAGGACAAATGAGCGGCAAGACAGCATGGCATGGACACAATGAGGCTGTGGACGGTTGCCCAAGGCACACATGCCCATTCAGAATGCAGCAGAGCACCGAGGTCCTAGAATTGATGTGGTTGTGGGTCGGCACGTTGAATGTGTTGATCCAAATAGTCCCACAAGTGCTCTATGGGATTGAGGTTGTGCAATTTCACCGGCCAAGGGAGAATGGAGACATTGCTTTCATGTTCCTGAAATCAGTCATGCACTCCCTTAGTGATGTGGCAGAGCACATTGCATAGTCCTGTTGGTAGACACCATCACCACCAGGGTAAACGTCCAACATGAAGGGATGCATGTGGTCAGTGAGGATGGATAGGTAGCCATTAGCATTCAGGGACCCATTCAGTGGTACCAGCGGGCACAGATCATACCAGAAAAACATACCCCAGACATGCATACTGCCACCGCCGGCCTGTACTTGACCGACAAGCACGTCCGGGTGTTGGTTCTCATGTGTCTGATGCTGTATCTGTCACTGCCAGTCACTTCTGTGGAGTAGAAATCTCGATTTGTCAGAGAAGACAACCTTTTCCTATTCTCCCACTGTCCAATGACGGTAGTCCCACATGAACTGCAGGCATCGTTGCCAATGGACGTGGGTTAACATGGGTGCCTTGAGGTAGTGTCGACTCCAGAGACCCATGCATAACAAGATTTGCTCTACTGTTATTGGGGACACGTGGACATGTACCTGGGTGCGCCAGTGTTCATTTGCATGATCAATTGCTGCACTGTTGTGCGTTGTTTGCCTTTTACCAGTCAACGGAGGCGATGTTCTCCTCTGGGGTCAGTGGCCTTTGGGGCTCCACAGTTATCATGTTGGGAGGTACTCAGTGTGCCAGCAATTCATTCTTGGTACACCCCTACTACAGCGCCTCGTGAACAGCCCACAAAGTTTACCGTTTCTGAGATGCTTCCACCCTTGGCACGGTAGCAAGGACTAACTGGAATGGGAATTTACTAGTCCTAACTTACTTTGAACTAGCCCGGGGAAAATTGGCTCTAATTTTTGAAATGAAAATATGACACGAAAACACTCTTTATCTGACCTCCTGATCGATTGATTAATATTCATCTGATCGATTAATATTTCCTATTCCATTCAACATCTATGTCCAAAGCACCTGTATCTAAAAGGTATCAAGCTCAGTTCTAATGTCTTCATTATTAATTCTGTTTTGCATTAAATCCATCTATTTTTCTCTTACCACTCTCATGTAAGTTCTTTCCATCCTTCTAAACCAGCTTTTACTCTGTATCCAGTTCTCAATGTTATAAAGGCAGCATACATATACATATGGAAAAATATACATTGAGCTTTGTTCTCTGGTCAACATGTTTTGCAGTGAAAATAGATTTCCACAGCTGATCAAACACTTTGCTGATTCTGTTGTCAAATTTGTTATCAAACTTTTTCCTGTCTCTTCAATAGCATGATCATCATCGACCATTCTCAATTTACTGCTGGTTGAAGGTCTCCCCATGTCAATTCCACAAATCTCTGTCTTGAGCAATTCTCTTCAGTGTCACTCCAGCATGCTTTTGGATTTCATTCACTCATCTTCCACACAGTCTTCTTCTGGGGTCTCTTTTCTGACCCTTCGAATCCAGTCTGGTATTTCAGTTGTTCATCGGTGGCCCATTCTTCTATCAATATGTCCAGCCCATTGCCACTTAAGGGCTTTAATTTGATCATGATTTCATCCACTCTTGTCATTTTTTCAGATCTACGAGTTCCTTTTCCTATCGGTAGGAAGGCTATTTCACGTAATATGATGAAACCAATAATGTAGAAAATTTCACGCATGTTTTATTACGTATTAAACTTCAGATTTGTAAGATCTTTCTGCTGCAGCGTCAGCCTTGTTCACACAACAAGCAAGCACTCATGTGGTTGGCGTCGTTTAACAAGCAAGCATTCACGTGGTTTAGCGTTGACAGCAACCACGTGAGTGCTGGTTTGTTGTGTGAACAAGGCTGATGCTGCAGCAGAAAGATCTTACAAATCTCAAGTTTAATACATAATAAAACATGCATGAAATTTTCTACATTATTGGTTTCCTTTCCTATCTATCTTGATTACACCAATCATGGTTCTCTCTATGCTTCTTTGAGTTGTCCACACAGTCTGCATGTCATTTTTGATTAAGGCCCATGTCTCTAATCCATAAGTAAGAACTGGAAAAATGCATTGATTAAATATTTTTCTTTTAAGACACAAGGGTAAATTGCTTTTGAAAACTGTACTGTTTCTTCCAAATGCACTCCAGCTAAGTTTTATAAGCCTATTAATTTCTTCTTTGATGTAGCCCTCCCTTCAATGTATGCACACCAAAATAATTAAAATCTGTTATTGTTCTTGATCCTCCTCCTGTGTTACACAATTAATAGTTTTAGGGATTTGATTTAAACCAATGATTCAGACTTCCCAATATTTATCTTCATCCCACACTTGTCACACATTCTGATCATCTGATTAATATCCCCCTTCCTTTCAGAACCTTTGGATAAATGACCTATTTCAGTCTCAAGAGTATCTTTCATCAGCTTTCCTCTGTTTCTCTTTCTTTTACGATGTGTATTCCATTATTTTTCATGTTATCCTTTCCTTTGGCATTCAATCCAATTTTTCCTGTGCTTTTGTATTACTTATATTATTGTTGCTGCATTTAGTTTCTTCAATGTATCTTTATTTTAATATTTATCAGGTCGTGTATAGTCAGCCTGTAGCTTTTCTCATAAAAGCTACAGGCTGGCTCAAGTCATAAATCTCATGTCTGCTGTGGTGATTCTCTTCTTATCTTGGTCATTCATTGACCACACTTCAGTCCCATACAGTAGTGCTATACATTCTTAACATCTTTCAACTTTGGTGACTAATGTTAGTCTTACAATGCTATTCAATACTCCATGGACTCTGGACGATTCATATATTTTATTGGGAATGCCCAGATCTTCCAAATAACTTATAACCCGAATGATTAAAATTGTCCTCAAACAGAAGTCTTCACTCTTTCCACATTTATAAGTAAGTCAGGAAAATTTCTCATTGATCGCTACCAGGAACCGAACCCAGGGTTTTGTTCAGTTGCTACTTACCATCTTTGGTAAATCCCCAGCATTGTGCGGGTCTCCAAGAAGCAATCTGCCAATTGGCTTGGCAGTTAGTGTATGTGAGTCTGGGGGAATTCGAAGCCACTGTGGTACAGTGGAAGCATATCCAGCGCGTAACTGGAAGACTGGGTTCGATTCCCGGTGGCGGCCAATGAGAAATTTTCCTGACTCACTTATAAACGTGGAAAGAGCGAACACTTCTGTTTGATGTCCCTAGTCCACGGCAAATGTCTGTATTAATTAAAATTGCCCTGTTTGATTATTTTGTTATCTATAACTATTTCACTTCTAATGGGTGCTTTTACTTTCAATGCTATAATTCTACTATTTACCCATGATATTGACTTATTATTATGTTTTATTATTTAATTTCCAGACAGCTTTTTTGTAATTTATCTTCAGTTTCTCTAAAGATCAAGGAATCTAAAATAATCTATTTTTTTTTAGTTCTTCATTATTGCTCATTTGCCATTCTTTGATGATTTCATTCACATATACTCCAAAAATATTGGAAATAAGATTCACCATGCCAAAGTCCATTAGTGATCACAAATTCTTTCACTTCTTGTTCACCTCTTTTAACACTTATTACTGTTTTCATGCACAAAAATGATGCAGCAGTTTTAATATGTTTACAGATACACTATTTACCAACAAGTAATTGGACACCCCTTCAATCGAGGATATTTGCGGTCCTGATACACGTCACGGCCGCCGCCATTAAATATCGTGTGGGAAACAACAACACAACCAGTCGCATGCAAGATGCCACGCAGTTCGGAGCTCTCTGATTTCGAGAAAGGTGTAAATGTCGTGTATCACAGAAATGGCCGATCCATACGTGACATATCCAGCAAGTTGAAGTACCCAAAATCAACAGTGGCCTACGTGATTGGCAAGTGGAAGATGAGAGGTGATTGTCAGAATGTGCCCTGACCCAGCAGACCCACAAAACTGGCAGTTAGAGACCAACGGGTGCTGGCCAGAGAAATTCAGAAGAACCGCACCAAATCGATGGGCCACATCTGTGAGGAGTTTCAACAGGCATCCGGGAGTGTTCTTTCGATGAATACCATCCATAAGGAAGCCCATCTGCTTGGTTATCATGGATGTGCTGCCGCCCACAAGCCTTTCATCACCAAGTCCAATAGCGCTGCTCGGCTAACGTGGTGCAAAGAATGTCGACAGTGGACCGTTGAACAGTGGAAACAGGTTCTCTGGAGTGACGAATCAAGGTTCACCCTCTACCGTTCCGATGGCAGAGTCTGGGTTTGGCATCTGCCTGGTGAACGCCTCCTGCCGGAATGTACTATGCCAACTGTGAAGTTCGGCGGCGGTGGAATTATGCTATGGGGGTGTTTCTCCTGGTATGGCACGGGACCCTTGGTCGCAATTCCTGGTAGACTCAACGCCGAGACCTACTGCACCATTTTGGATGACCATGCGCTTCCTATGTTGTGGCAGTTTTACGGGGTGGACCCATGTTACTTTCAGGATGACAATGCCACCTGTCATGTTGCGAGGTCCACCATGGCTTGGTATGGTAACAATGGGGTTAATCGAATGGACTGGCCTGCGCAGAGCCCGGACCTTAACCCTATCGAGCACCTCTGGGACGAGTTGGAGCTTTCGACTTAAGGGGTGCCCCCACCATCCGAAATCGGTGAAGGAACTGACCTGTCTTCTCCAAGCCGAGTGGAAGAAAATACCGCTAGCCGTTGTACAATGCCTGGTTGAGAGTATGCCCCAGAGGGTCGCAGCTGTAATCGCCGCTCGTGGAGGCTCCACCAACTATTGAAGGTGAATAAACTTTGTTTTCCTTTGCTATCACAGGTGTCTAATTACTTGTTGGTAGATAGTGTATATACAGTGAAACATCATTTATACGTTTTTCAAGGTACCAAATAAAATTACTATATAATTGAAAAAAACATATAAAAAACAGGGAAAATTTAACATTGAGGGCAACACAGAATTTTTGTATCAGCAATATTTTACATATAAATGAGAGAAACGTATATGTGAGAAACACATAAATGGAGTTCTACTGAATATATATTTTTAATTCAGAATATTCAAGCAAAGCAAACTGAATTTGGTTATACCACTTACTTGTCATCCATGTAACACTTCTCAGAAAACTTGAAAATTTCATCGTCCTAGAGTGGGAATCAAACCCTGCATCTCCCAATCAAGTATGCTAACCAATGACTACCAATCAAGTATGCTAACCGGTCGGTAGTCGGGAGATGCGGGGTTCGATTGCTGCACCAGGACGATGGATTTTTCACGTTTTCTGAGAAGTGTTACATGGATGACCAGTAAGTAGTATAAGCAAATTCAGTTTGCTTTGCTTGTATATTCTGTGAAATTTATATGCATTATGAAGAATATTTCCTCCTTCATTGATTTATTTTTAATTCTGAATAATTTTAATCTGTTTATCTTACTGAAAGTCTTTCCATAGTCTGCAAAGGCCAAGTGTGTTTCTAAATTGAACTGTCTTCTTTTCTTTTATCTACCAAAATTTTTATGGTAATGATAGGTTCAATACAAGATTGTCCTTTCCTGAATCCATTTTGTTCCTAACTTACAATGTTAACAAGGGTAAATTTTGTTTTTCAATATTTTTGCACGAATTTTATAACTCCATTTAGAATACTTATACCACTCTTTCACAGTCACTGTTTTTAACTTTTTAAAAACAGAATTACTACTGCTTGGTTCATCATTGGGTACTGCATTGGTACTATGAATTTTATTTATTAGTATAAGATATATTTGGATGAAATTATTTCCTGTATATTTTACAAGTTCTACTAGGATATTATCTACACCTGGAGATTTTCTGTTTTTCATTTATTAACACATAGTAACTTGTACAAACTTCTAGCGGATAATGCTTACCTTGGCATTCCTTTCTAGCAATGGGAACACTTCACGCACGTGTTTTCTGGTCTTTGTTGATGTTATTGTCCTAAAGTCCGTCGTATGCAATGACTGGCTTTACTTCTCACACTTTTTGGTTGGTTGGTTGGTTGGTGGATTTTATTGGCGCAAGGGCCAGGTTTGGCCAAAGAGCGCCAGACAAAGAACTATCAGCCACAGATTTTGAAAAGCGTGGAAAATGAGTAAGAACAGACAGGCTTGGGAAAAGTTGAAAAGAGTATGATGAAAGCAGGGAAGACAAGGTAGTTAATCAGATTTATAAAAAAAATTACTAACGGAGAAGGACGAACAGTCACTCACCTCCCCCCCACACTCCTCTGCAATGCTGGCAGAGGGCGGGCACGAACTGTCACTTTCCTCCCCCCCATGTTCCTCTGCAATACTGGTTGAGGCTGGGGACGAACTGTCACTCTCCTCCCCCCCATGGTCCTCTATAATGTCGGTTGAGGGTGGGGACCTCGCAGAGGCCGAGACAGTTTGATGGACACTGCACACCTTTGCGGATTGAGGGCCGGGTCTTCCGCACGTGCAGGCTGTCTGCTGGGAACCGGAAGAGGCGGGCGTCTTCAAAAGAGAAGGCGCAGACTCAGCTGGTCGAATAAGCTGGAGCTCGGAGAAATCCACCTGTGTCGCTTGTTCAACTGTAGATCGCTTGGCAAGTGCGGCGAGAGCTACAGGGCGCGGAACAAAGGTCTGCACGGGTTGTGGCAGAGACTTAACAACTGCGGCAAAACTACGCTGTCGGGTGTTGGGAATACCCAACTTGGCTTTGGCAGCAGGGTACGAGAGGCCTTCCAGGGTCTTGAGGCGCTGGATCGCCATCTCGTCCTTCCATTTCATACAGTTGCGGGAGTAAGCTGCATGGGCCTCACCACAGTTAACACAGGAGGCCGCAGAAGTGCAACCTTCCCCGTCATGTTCACTGGAGCCACAATTAGCGCAACGAGCGGAACTCTTACAGAAACGTTGGGAATGCCCGTACCTCTGGCACCTGAAACAGCGCAGAGGACTGGGAATGTACGGGCGAACTCCACAGACCAAGTAGCCAGCCTTTATTTCGGTCGGAACTTTCGGGGAGTTAAAAGTCAAGATCACATTTTTAGACTTAATCAAAGAACCATCGCGCCGGAACATCATACGACGTGCAGCAAGAACACCTTGATCTGCAAGTTCAGACACCAATTCTTCTTCACTGCATGGTAAGAGATCAAATTCCGAAATAACACCCCGAGAGGTGTTAAGAAACGGGTGAGGTGCCACTTTGACAGGAATGCCTTGAAGACTAGTAAGGAGCAAAAGAGTGTTACTCTGAGAAACACTGCAAGTATGAACAAGCAGGTCCCCAGAGCGAAGCTTCCTCACAGACTTCAAGGGGCCAACCGCAGCGTCCAAAGCTTTAGAAATAAAAAATGGAGATCTGGTGGACAGTCTCTCATTCGGATCGATGGATTCTACAAGTAAGTGTGTAGCATGCGTAGTCACAGCAATCGAGGGAGACGACGCTTCGGGAGCGACTGGTACAGCAGCCGAAGAAGAGGTTCCACATTCTTGGTCAAGGTCTAAAGACCGTTTAAGGGTATGAGACTTGGTAGGTTGAGAAGACGGAGAGTCGGTTGCAACTATCATTTTCTCAGGTGACTTAAATTTGGAGTGTTTATGTTTGGGTTTACCCATGGAAAAAGAAGGAAGATTCGTCTGCAGACTACTCCACCCCACCACCGAGCCCTACAAGGGAGAACTGGAGGTCCGCAAGCCAAGAAAATGACGCTAGACACAGTTCTGGAGCTTATACGTTGCAGATATAGTCCGTTGGCTGTGATCACACGCACTCGGCGGACACTTCGGCCTCCTGGTACCGTCATGCCAACGCCTTTGGCATGATCCCACAGCCCCCGGGCTCACCCTGCCGTGCCATACGACAAAAAAGCCGCTAAAGCCCTGTACACAACTTGGTACAAGACTTCTGACTAGAGGTGGGTTAGTCTCTAGCCTCCCGTTTACAGCGAAGCCGGGGTCGAAGAGGAGTGTTGGTACACAGGAGGCACTTATCCGGTCTCCTGCGACCTCAGCCGCCAGACATCCCATTTCCGCCTCACGGGTCTCCGCACGCGGCAAACATGCAGGTAGGTCTAGCACCCAAACCAGCGAAAAGGAAAAAAAGAAATCCAAAGAAGACAAATCCTGGCAGGGAACCTAATCGGAATCTCAGCAACCTACGAACTGAGCGGTTAATATAAATCAGTTAGTGGTGGAGGGTAACAAAACCACAAGACCGGGGTGTTAGTACATAACGTGGTAGCGATTAGGTAGAGAATACAACACGGGCAACTAGCCAGTGGAGAAAATAAGGAAAAACGAAAAAGCGAGACACAAGACCAGCTCGGGATCGTGGGGCCGCGACTCCCTAACAGCTGGATGAACAGCCGTCCCTGCAAACACCAACAGCACCAAAATAAGAAAAAAACAAGCTGTGGCATGACATCAGATGTTGACCAGTCACAAGGTCAGCTCGGGCCGTGGGGGCGCCGCTCCCCAAATAACTGGAAAACCAGTTATCCCCGTGCGGGGTCACACTTTTTGCTGGGTATACTCATTCGATCTTTGCCTTAGGATTCCAAACACATCAATTTTTACCGTTCTTTATACTCGAAATTTTCGCCCATCTTCTGGGCATCTTCAGGAGTGTGGCGACTTTACCACCAATGTTCGTGGTTAACTTCGCGCTAATGGAGTCCGATACTCCTTGTTGCCATTCGTCGGATATACTTTCCTGGATATATTTCATTATCAAGCCAGGCTGGCGCCATCTATGTTTCATTAACTCACTCCTTCCAAGTATGGGAAAGCTCCAATGTATTTCAATTTTTTATTCCTCATCTTCCTTTGGTTGTGCACTTCTTGGCCTTCTTTACTCTGAGTCATATGCTTTTTACTCTCATGTATCCATTTATTAATTAGCTTGCTCGGGTACCCATACTCTTGTGATATTTTCGAGATAAACTCTAGCTCTTGATTTTTTAGCCTGTTGTTAGATGTGTGTGTGTACGCTCGCCGTATCAAGTTTACTATGCTGTTTTTTTTATGTATCACTGGATGGTGCGACGAGTATGGTATCAGTACAGGTATGTACGTTGCTTTTCTGAACACCGAGTATTCAAAACTATTTTTTTTTTTTTAGTTGGATGTCCAGGAAGGATAGGCAATTATCCTCTTCAAACTCAATAGTTAGCTCTATGGTGTTACAGAATTTGCTAAACCACTGTGCTAGATCTTGTAGCTCGGCTTTGTTACGTTTAGACATTATAATAATGTCGTCTACATATCGAGCATAAAGTATTGGTTTTTCAGGTAGATTTTGAATAATTTCTTTTTCAAGGTATGCCATAATCACTTCTGCGTATAATGCCGATAATGGGGATCCCATAGGGCCACCTTGCGTTTGTTTAAATATATTTCCTTCAAAATGGAAGATGTTGTTTTCCTTGATGAAATATAAGGTATTCTTTAGCTCTTTCAGTTGTGACAAGTTTAGTTCTTTGTTGATGCTTAGTTGTTGCATAATCAGTTCGATGGCTAGCTCGACAGGAGTGTTTGGGTATAACGCCTTAACGTCCATGGAGGCCATAGTTATTTGCTCTAGGTCTTGATTAATTAATTTGATTTTTTCTATGAACTCATAGCTATTCTTTAATGTATATTGATTCCTCATGAATATTGGGGATAGATAGTTGTATATCTTTTTTTCTAGGTTGATGAGTGGTGAGTTTTTTTTCGATAGAATCAGTCTTAAAGGTGTGTTTTCTTTATGTGTTTTAATTTTTGAGAATATTTTTGGCATCCCTGCTCCCATTGGAAGGTTTGCATTTTTTATTTCTGTTGGTAACGTGCTGTGGTTCCTTATATTAGCCAGGAAGGTAAGTTGTTTGTCGGTGGGATCTTTGTTGATGCTATCGCACTGTAGCTCTGAGATGGCCGTCCGCCTTTTATCATTATATTCCAAAGTGTCCATCCATAATAACAATTTGCCCTGTTTTGTCTGCTTCACAGAATTTGATTGTGGGGTCTTTGCAAAGATTTAATAGTTGTTTTCTGTCATACTTCAATTTATTAATCTTGCAGTTTTTTTTTGTTTTTTTTGTGCTTAGCGTTATACTCTTTAAGCATGATTCTGAATAGCTTAAACCTTAGATCGGTAGCATGCTCTGGATGTACTCGCTGCACAATATCTTCTAAGATAGGAATGTACTCTTCTGTTCTTGGGGTTTTAGGTGGAAATGTGTATTTTTTCCCACGTTGTAGCACTGCCTTTTCACTGAAAGTTAGCGCTCTCGATGATTGATTCACAAACACTGGGTATTCTGTACTTTCATCACCCCTCATTTTGATTCCATCTAAAAGGGCATTAAATTTCTTGGCAGTTGAGCTTTCTGCCGCCTTTTGTTGGCTTTCGACTATTTCGTTAATTTCAGTGAGAACATCGTCTATAATAAGGGTTTTCCATGTCCCGTTAAAATTCTTATATTCAGTATTCTGAATCTGGTTCCACATATTATAGCACTGAATGTGGTTTTAGTATAGTTGTTTTCTTTTAAAAATGATTTCTGCACTTAGTCTTTTCTCTTGACACGTTAATAGCAACCTTTTGTCTTTTCCATGCATAGGTTTGTTGGAAATTCGTAAGTATTTTGGTATAATATTAAAGTCTCTACAGTTCGTTAAGAACTTTATTTGGATATCTTCTTTTACCAGTTTAATTTTCTTTTTTTTAAACTTCCTTATGATGTTTAGTTCTTTAGGCATCAGCAGGCTTCTATACTCCATTAACCGTTCCGTATCGTTGTTCCGCACGTGGCCGATTCTAATGCATGTATAACGAATCTATTCCACTTAGTAGTTCTAATTCTGCCTATTATATAGCTCTAATCATTCTACTATTCTCTTTAACGTGCGATACTTCAAAGTAACTTAAGTTACTTTATATTTCAAAGTAACTTAAGTTACTTTGAAATATCGCACGTAAAAGAGAATAGTAGAATGATTAGAGCTATATAATAGGCAGAATTAGAACTACTAATTGGAATATTAACACATAGTTAAGTTTTTCTATTATAGCATAATTGGATGTGTGATTGGCACATCATACAAGTCTTTAAAAATATAGTTCTGAGTGTTTATCTACTCATCAAAACTTATAATAGCAGTCTATCCATTGTTAGTTTTCTATTTCACCAATATCTATTTCTTCTTCTGTGTATTTTTGTAAGAATTTAATTGCTTTGCATATTTTGGATTGTGGTTTATATTTCTTTTTCTAATTTATTGATATAATTCTCTGAATTTTCCAGTAGAGTTTTCTTGTCTCTCATTTTGCAACTGCTCATTTCCTCTTAAATTTTATTTCATCATCTAATTTTCTCGATCAGAGAAATTTGATGTGTATTATTTCCTTCTATCTTGGTCTCATCACTCCACATTCAAAGACCCTGTTTTCTCTTTTACTTTTCCTTGACTTTCCACAGCAGCCTTATAAATCACTGATGCCAAGTTATGCTGATCTTCATTTATCTTTCCATACAATCTATTCTAGGTGTTTATCTTTTCTTCATATAAATTTTGTTTTGCTGGCTGCTGCAATAGATTTACTTTAAACAAGTATAGTATGTTATATAGCTTCTTTTTCTTAGCCCAGTTTGAAGGTATTAAGCAATTCCCTGTTAATAAAAAATGATCTGAGTCTATAGAGTAATCCTTATGTACTTTTACATCATTTATTAGTTTTGTTAATTTATTATTTGCAAGTAAATACTTAATCATTGGTTTTTGATATCTAGCTGACCTGGTAAATTTCTGGGTATTTCTAGTCTACAAAAGCTGTTCATTAAGCTTTTCTCATTTTCATGAAGCCAGTATTCTCCACAATTATTTATAATAGATTTTATTTGGTTCTTAGTTGATTCTTGGATTCAGGTCCCTGGTCATTAGAAATAAAAAATTGTTGTAAATGCATTTATGGCACCTCTATTCATAGTGATTGTGGAATAACTTGTTTTTACGGGTCTTTTAGAGGTTATTTTTAATGAAAGTTGGTTGTCAAATTTTCGAACTAAAGCCTAGTTCGTCATCAGGACTATGTCACTGGAGTAGTTGCTGCCACTCAATTTATTTAAGATGTTTTTAGGCTTCTTGTGAAATTCTTTATTTTTTTCCACTTCTCCTCAGGCTTCCATAATAATTAAGTATTATCTTTTTATTTTTACCTTTATTTCTAAAAATCTTTCATTCCAATAGGTCTTTTCATATTGTCCTTCCAATTTTGCTTTATCCACAACATAATTCCAGACTGGCACTGTCTTCCTTTCCAACTCTACGACACATATGAATGTAGTGTTGTGATTCTTTTGCTCCTCTTAATTCTGATTAAGATTATGCCAAAAATAGTTAACACCCTTAGAAACCAACACTATGTCATCAGCCCTACTTCAACATCTGATACACAAAGTTGCTATCTATAGTAAGTTCATCTACAGGTAAAAACCAAAAGTGAGGGACAGTGTACATTCATGTCATCCCAATGTTAATCTCAAACTGTTTACTAGTATGTCTATGCATCCCGACTGTTGTGATATTTTGGAATGAAAGGTTTCAACAGCTTGCCTCTCATTCTACAGCTTAGTAACATAATGAACTACCAGTTCTCAGATACTTAATTAAAAGGCCTTTTAAAATAAACCAAACATAAATTCTGATTTACATAAAAATTTTTCCCCAAAAGCTCTTTAAGTACAAATATACTGCTACCAGTACCAATGGAACAAAAATGTCCTTAAGCCAGCTCATAACTCCTATCATTTTTTAAATATCTTATGTGACACACTTGAGCAAACATTGTAAGATAATATTAATTAAGATATCCATGATAATTACTGCAATTCTTATCTTACTCTCCCTTTTTTTAGGGGGCAGGGAGGAGGGGGTGCATGTCTTCAATCAGTCATCCAGAAACAAGCTGGGTTTCTTTCCATGTCAACTGAATAACCTTGTGTAAATAAGAGACTCTACTCCAGTGTGTTTAATCAATTTTAGATTAATTTTATCACAACCTGTGGGCCTTGCCACTCCTCAGAGGCTAAATGGATCACTAATTTCATGAACACTGACTGTCATTCAGTTTTTGCATTTATCACTAACTTCTATTCCATCATTGATCACCATCTTTTTCTTCTTAAAGACTGCCAGATATTCAGACATTCAATACATCCTTCTAAAATATTGGAATCATCCCATCTTTGTTGAATAAACTAAGCAGTAGATTTTTTTTTTCATTTCTCAGATACAGAACAATACTCCTAAGTTTTTGTGATCCATTTCAGAAACTCTTTTCCAAGTGATTCTTACATCTTGCACCTTCATTTGCCTTTAAATAAGACTTTTTACAATCTTCCCAGATAGCATGTGATCTACAGCTTAAATACTTCTGATAAATTGGTTCCTTTTCCCTTGACAGCTTTACTCAAGAAAATTGTTTTGGGGTAGAATGGCTTATCTTTTTTTTTCTTAATCTGCATTTTCCTATAAAGAGAAGATTTTTTTATTTTTTTATTCCTCTGTGAACATTTCAGAGATCTCACAGCCTCCATCTTAAAAACATTCTTGGCTGACAAAGTGGTAAGCCATTCTACCTAAAAAAAATTCTTGACTGTTACCATACTGAAATAACATACACAGCTATTTCTCTGTCTACTTGTGGCTTGAAGCTTTATTAATTTTTCTGCCCACCAAAAGCATACTTCGCATAGCATATGCTTTTCCCAGAGCTTCAATAACTTATCTTTTGTATCTATTTGATTCAGTCTTGATGTCTGCTATGTGAAGTTTGGGTTTTGATATAACTTTCACATTTATTTTTGAAAATTCTGCCTCATTTCAATTTTATTAGGTCTATCAATTCTGATAACTCTTAATATCTTGACTGGTGTCTTAATTACTTGACAGCTGACTCTGACGAAAAGATGCTACTAAAAACTGATTACTGCTTATTTTGAAGTCCTCTGAAAACTGTAGTATCTTTAATAATTTTTCTTAGAGACCTTTTTACTATGGCATATCAATCATACTTTTTCCCCAAGCCAATACCCACCAAGTAAACTTTTTGATGTTCTTATGACAAAAATTAAGGTTAGTTATCATAAATTCATTGCCTACAAACAAATTGATGAGGATGTTTCCATTTCCATTTTGCTACTAAATTTTCACCATATTTTTCCATAACAAGTTTTGTTCAGATGTTATTTTGAACTCTTGAAAATCCCAGAGAACAATAAATAACCTTTTGCATTTTTGAACTTCCCTTTTTGTTGGTAAAGTTCGAATAACACTTACCGCACGTGGGGCTTGGCTTTCAATTCTTATTTCCATTATGTGGATGCGGCATGGGGGTTTTTCATTTAGTTGCGGGTCCACTTTATTTTTTTTTCTTTTGGTATTTATCTGGCCTCGTCACTAATTGAGTTTTTTTCCTTTGCTGCCTCCTCATTTACTTCAATAATTTTTCATAACCCGAGTACTTTCGGTAATAATCCATTACCGTCATCTAGGGGACGTTTTGCTCCGACTAGCACGGACCGTGTCAGCTGGGCATTTCAGTGGTTCTCGCGGGCTGCTTCTGTTATCGGCTATCGCTTCTTCTTGGGCATTGTGGCGCCATCTCTTGTTGGTCACTGATCTCATTTTTCGAACTTTTTCATTTTTTTGCTCAATTTTAATTAAATTTCTCCAGCTGTTTCTCACAATATTAGGGTCATTATGGTTGCAAACTTTTGCCCTATTTTTTTCAATCATTACCGACTCTGCTATTCTGAGGTGTTTTTCGGATTTACAGCTTTTAATGATTTTTATATTTTCGAATTTAGGATATTTTTGGTTAGCCAGACAGTATTGAATAAGTGCTGTTTTTTCTTCTTTTTTCTGCCAATTTTTTACGTGTTGTTTTAATCTGTGTTTAAGCTTATTTTTGGTACTTCCTATATGAGCTATTGGAGGATTTTCAGTAATAGGTATTGAGTAAATACCTGCTTTTTCTAACATTTTATTTTTTCACAAATTCATGAATTCAAAAAAGTTTTATTCTATTTATATGAAAATAATATTTTTACATACAAGAACAAAATATTCAAGCAAAATTCAGGAGGCCCAATGGGCTCACCATTATCAACTTTATATGCTGAGGTTGTGATGAACGAGATTAAAGAAAATGTCCTGCATCGTATGGAAGAAAAACCAGAAGTGTACTGTTGATACGTGGATGATATTTTCATTCTATCAAAACTGAACGAAGAAGAATTAAGAAAATTAACAAAATGTTACAGCTCTTTATACCCAACTATAGAACTCACAGTCGAAATAGAAAAAAATAATGCAATAGCCTTTTTGGACATACAAGTTATCAAATCCACAGATAAGTTACTATACAGGGTTTATCGGAAAAGTTCATTTGTTCCTGTTCTAATTCCGTACAATTCGGCACATCCTTATCCTCAAAAATGCAATAGTCTAAAAACCTTAATTAAAAGAGCATATACGCACTCTGAAAATAGTCAGTTCATCAATGAAGAAATCAAATTCATAAAAAAAATTGCAGGTAGCTTTTGTTATCCTAACCATTTAATAAAAAAATGGAACACAGAAGTAATAAAGAAAATAAAAAATAATGCTGTAGTAAATAAAAAAGAAGTCAAATATTTAAATGGTTTTCCTTACATTAAAGGTACTACCAATGAAATTAATAATATTTGCAAAAAGCATAACATTCAAATTGGAGGAAAAGTAAATACCATCAAAAATATGGTAATAAAAAATAATGAAAAAATAAAAATGTTAGAAAAAGCAGGTATTTACTCAATTCCTATTACTGAAAATCCTCCAATGGCTTATATAGGAAGTACCAAAAATAAGCTTAAACACAGATTAAAACAACACGTAAAAAATTGTCAGAAAAAAGAAGAAAAAACAGCACTTATTCAATTCTGTCTGGCTAACCAAACATATCCTAAATTCGAAAATATAAAAATCATTAAAAGCTGTAAATCCGAAAAACACCTCAGAATAGCAGAGTCGGTAATGATTGAAAAAAATAGGGCAAAAGTTTGCAACCATAATGACCCTAATATTGTGAGAAACAGCTGGAGAAATTTAATTAAAATTGAGCAAAAAAATGAAAAAGTTCGAAAAATGAGATCAGTGACCAACAAGAGATGGTGCCACAATGCCCAAGAAGAAGCGATAGCCGATAACAGAAGCAGCCTGTGTGAACCACCGAAATGCCCAGCTGACATGGTCCGTACTAGTCGGAGGAAAACGTCCCCTAGATGACGGTAATGGATTATTACCGAAAGTACTCGGGTTATGAAAAATGATTGAAGTAAATGAGGAGGCAGCAAAAGAAAAAAACTCAATTAGTGACGAGGCCAGATAAATACCAACGGAAAAAAAAATGAAGTGGACCCGCAACTAAATGAAAAACCCCCATGCTGCATCCACATAAGGGAAATAAGAATTGAAAGCCAAGCCCCACGTGCGGTAAGTGTTAATCGAACTTTACCAACAAAAAGGGAAGTTAAAAAATGCAGATGCATTAATGCACGTTAAAAAAAATAACCTCCAATATCGGAAGTAAATTGAAAAATAAATAACCTTTTAACATTTTCATACTGTTCGGCTTTAACCACCTAAATCCTAACAAAAAGAATCTGGCTCTTCTCCACCTAAATCCTAACGAAAAGAATCTGGCTCTTCTAAACTAGTCTTTTACTGACCAACAGAAAAGTCAGTGACTTTAAAGTCCACTTCCCTGAGTGCACACATACACAGTTTCCTAAATAACCAACCTGAAAACCCTCTATTATATTCATATAACAAATTATGGAAATCCTCTGCCTGAATGTCTGTGTCTAACACACATCCATAGAATTCAGTTTAACTCCATAACTCTGGTTCTATTCAAAAAGCACAAAACCTGAGTCATTCAAGAAAGCTTCCACTTTCTCTTCTGGGTGAAGAAAAAAAAATAATTATTTTTCAAGTCATACTTGAGTTCGGAATTTAAATTGAACTTTGCTCTTCATTCTTAGATTGTTACACTATTTAAAATCTGGGGAAATGACGTGTGTAAATTAGGGAATGACAGAACATGGGGTGGATTCACAATAAAAAATGGGGACACAAAAACATATTTCTTTTTGTTTTCTTTCACTTCACACAAAGCAGTGTACATGTTTCATGTTCATTCCAAATCGAAACTCTTACTAATCACCATTGAACAGAATTTAAAAATTATTTCCCTCCTACCTGAAAGTTTGTTCCTTTCCTGATTTAATATTTTGCCTGAATTTAGTCTACAGGATTTTCCCTCTGATAATTTTATTACTTTTCAGGTATTTTCTTTCATCTTAGTTGCTATATAATTTTAAGCAAGCATATTTCTTTTTGAATTACTGCATATGCTTGCATTAAAGCCCCCCTCCACTTAACAGCTAAAAATTTGTGAAAAACCTTGATCTGCATATAAGCCAACCTTAAATTTCAAGAATTTGGAAAACAAATTAATTGAAACAAATTATGAAAATTTTTGAGATTACCTTATGCAAAAACCTTCAAAGTACGATTCAATATTGGAAATTTGAAAAAAACTTCTATAACGTACATGACATCACTAAAGCAGCATTTTTTGAAAGGCTTTATATAACCATTTCTGTTGAAATTATGTCGCACAATTCTTTCACCCAAGAAGTAATAATGTCAATGTCAGCCCTTTTTCAAGTTCTTACCTTTTGTAAAACACTTGATCTTTGCTCTTCCATAGTGCTAACTGCTCTGACACAGCTGCTGGGAACTAGGCCAGAAGATGCATGCCCATGCTTGCTGTGAAAACTCAAGAGAGGGGGACATGCCTGATTGGTTGTGACCCTCCCAACAGGTAAGTGATTTATCTGATGCCCGACTGAATGCCTTTCCAGTTCCAAAGATGGGGTCCAGCTGTCACACAGGGATACTCTAATAAGGTATTTCTTCATGTTTGGAAGGGGAAAATTCCAGTCTCAATTTGAAATGGGATTAGGTTTTTCATTTATCATATTAGTGACACCTATTCTTGAAGGAATCCTACTCTCGGTGAAAAAAAAAAATCATGATTTTTATTTTTATTTTTGGAAGTACTTTTGAAATCTGATGGGAATCCTCCCACATTGCAGTTGACAGCAATTTGTTGACTTTGAGACTGCAATTCTCCATCTGCTACTACACAACATAAATAGTGAAATGCAAAATGAGACACAAACAGTCAGATTTTTTTAGAGAATTTCAATGAATACAAGTAAAATATGTAAAATGGAATGTGAAAAATCTGTGTGATAGATTGAATCAGACAGCGACACGTAACTGAAATAAAAGATGTGAAGAAAATAGAGGAACACACTTAAGTTACATAAAAGTTACATTTTGCATGGAAGCTTTCAAGCTATGTCTTTAGTTTTCCTTCAGCCAGAGTTTGGATAGTGAAACTGACTAGTCTGTTTCCATCTGAACTCTGGCTGTAGAAGAACTAAAGACATAGTTTGAAAGCTTCCTTGCAAAATATAACTTCTATTTAACTTAAGCATGTTCCTCTATTTTCTTCAGATTTCTGTAATTGTAATTTTCTTCTTACTTCAATGTACAATCAATGTCTTCTTTTGCATTGCATGTACGTCTTTGGCTGATGGAAGGAGTGTCATTCCTCCATGATGTCTTGATAGCAAAATAATCATACTTGCCAGTTATTATCCATAGCTATAAAACAGTTAAGGATATAACTGACAAAAGATCAGAAAACAACCTCATAGTGACCCATGGAGAGCCATGGTCTAAAACATTTACAAACCCAACCAGCAAATGTGGTGGGAGAGTTCATGTAACACTTCAGAAGTCCAGCCTTATTTTTTACTACTCAGGGTATCAGCCAACCCCCAACTTTGAAAGCAACATTTCTTCCAAAAACTTATGGCTTACGTGAAAGTACCGTATATATGGTACATGCTTTTTACTTCAGAGTTTGGACTGAGATCAGTGTCTCAGAATTTTGATTTCTTCATTTTTATAATTTACTCAACCAATTGTGTTTTGTTGTATTTTTCAATGTCAATTTTGTGTTATTCTTCTTTGGAATATTATTTCTTTTGTCTTGAGGTCAGTACTAAAAATGTTAAGGCCTATAGAGTTTCCTTTCATTTCGAGACATACCATATACCCTTTCATTTTTTGGGGGTCAGTAGACACTTTCATTTGTTTTCTTTTACAGGTTCTCACTAACTGTTCATCACACACATCCACACGTCATTGGCACACGAGTTTTTGCCCGAAGCCTTATTTCCTTCTGGTGGAACAAAACCCGTACCTTTTTTATCACATTGTGTTTACAATCAGTAACAGTTAGTTGCTACTTTTTATTTTCTGCACTGTTCCTGTCCAACTTTAGCTGAACGACCTTTTCTACCACATGTAAACATTGTAGAAAACTATGAAGAAATAATCTAAAATTTATATGGATAACACACAAAAACTCACTGTTTTACTACACAAAGCCAGAATTAACTTTCATTCATATGACCAACTCTTCACAAAACTTGGAAACTATATCATCCTTGAGTGGGAAGTCTTGAACTATTTCATTAAATGTTATGATTTTGATGACAAGGTTTTCTGAGGAGTTGACCACATGGATCAACGTGAATACCAGTATCTCCCCACACCATAAATAGTGAGTTTCTATTTTCTATTGGAATAAGAGGATTGAGTAGCTAACTTATTTTTGGGGGCTATTTTTTTTATCAAAAACTGTAATAGATCATTTTCTAATAAATGTCTATAGATAGTTTCAGGTGGGTTTTTTTTTTTTTGTTTCCATGTTTTAAAGAAAACTACAATGTTTCTTACAAATTTTTTTTTTACATCAGAGTTAGAAAAAAAAATTCCACAATCATTAAACAATGCACTATTATTCTCTTTATGCAGTGGTTACTTAGCACCTGCATGCAATAATGCAGAAGCTCAAAATGTTTGTGTAGATAAAGAAACAGCCCAGAGTTTATAGAATGTTTGGTTTGTTATTTCTTATGAAGAATTACTGTAATAGAACTATAAATCACCAAGCCTTATTATCGTAACATCAGTAATTGTAATGCAAGTGGATAGCTCCTCAGAAAACAAAAACTGCCTTGCCCTGAAGCAGGAACCAAACCTGCATTTCTAGATGTTTTGCTGTTAGAAAACAAACTTTGCCCAGCACTGAAGTGGGAATCAAACCCACAATTCCAGATTTACTAATTGTAAATATGGAATTGTGGATTTGATTCTAATTTACTGATTATAATCATGAAATTGCTGTTTGAAAACAAAAATGTCATTGTTCTGAAGCAGAAATCTAACCCATGTTTCCTGATTTATACTATTAGAAAACAAAAATTGCCTTGCACTGAAGCAGGAATCAAACCCATTTTTCCTGATTTATGAAGTTAGAAAACAAAAACTGTCTTTCCCTGAAACAGAAATCAAACCCACATTTTCTGATTTCTACTGTTAAAAAATAAAAATTGCTTTGTCTTGAATGAGGAATCAAATCCATGTTTTCTGATTTCTTCTGTTACAAAGTAAAAATTGCCTTGTGCTGAAAGAGGAATCAAACCCATGTTTCCTGATTTCAACTGTTGGAAAACAAAAATTGCATTGCCCGAAGCAAAAATCAAACACGTGTTTCTTTATTTGTACTGTTAGAAAACAAATATTGCCTTGCCCTGAAGCAGAAATCAAACCAATATTTCCAGATTTCTATTCAAGTACAAAAGACATTATATCACTCTGAAATTGAAGATTTTACTGCCTAATAACCATCTTGAATGTTCACTAGAGCAATGACATCAGGATAGATGGTCTCCATTGATAAACCAAGATGGTGTGAGACATATACTGCATCATTTTTTCAGCTGCAGTTGATTATCTAAATCTATAAAATGGTGTATAGCAAAAAATATTTTATCGTGCCAAGCTATCGCCTTCCAACAGGAGGCTTTATCAAGGCAAACTTATGTTAGAATAATGATCCGTTTGGAGTTTATCAAATAATAGCACGAGTATTAAACATGAATATAATGCATCACAAGAACGTGAACTGACATTAACTATTGGACACAAAGTAACATACAATATTAAGTCATATTTTATACAAGTCTCAATCTCAGAGCCTGAGGAAAATATAGGTCCATGGTGATGGCCCTTCAACGGATATCCCATCATTGCATATGTCACTTTTTGTGACTATCTCAATGGACTCCCTGATCATAGTTCCCTTATAAGTAGTGAATGGAGCCACTAGTTAAAGATGGCAGTTTTGTAGTACCTTGAGCCTGAGGGGCTGGGCAGAACTACACTGAAGAGCAATTGAATTAGAGATACCTGTCTAGTAACATGTAGCACCACCTTTCGCCCTGATGACGGTGGCGATTCGTCTCGGCATGGATTCGACAAGACACCGGAAGCATTGGGAAGCCATATGGATCCACAACCCCTGAACAAGCTCCCACAGTTCACGAAGATTTGATGGAGGAGGGTCAGAGCCTTGAACATCTCTCTCGGTGGCATCCCAGATGTGCACGATGGGGTTGAGGTCAGGTGGCCAAGGAAGTGAGGTCACATCGGTGGAGTGCTCATCCAACCATTCGGATACAATTTGGGAGTGATGGCACAGTGCATTGTCTTGTTGCAGGATGAGGTCCAGTGGGATGTTGAAGACGCACAAATGGGAGCAAATGGTCGTCCAGGATATCCCAGTAACGTTGACCTGTGAGGGATGATGTCACACGTACCACGGGTCCCATTTCAGTCCACATAAACAGTCCCCAGACGAGAATGCCAACCCCACCAGCTTGAAGAGTACCCTGCTAGCAAGAAGGATCCACCGCTTCGTGTGGTTTGTGCCATACTCATATCCTGCCATCCACATGTACCAATGTGAATCTCGACTCATCAGTCCAGGCAACATTTTCCCACATGTCTACGGTCCAGTGGTGATGTTCCCATGCCCATGATAATATTTGCACCCTGTGATGTGCGGTCAGCAGCGGTACCCTCATGGGACGATGGCTTCTGTACCCAATAGCGAGGAGATGGTTCTGGATGGTGTGGCTGCTTACACGTTTTTGTGCACCAGCGTTAAATTGCTGAGTGATTTCTTGCACTGTGGACCATCTATCCGCTGTTACAATGTGAGCTAGCCGACGATGACTCCGCTCATCCACACGTGGTTGTCCACAGCAGTTGGCCCTTGCAGGGATGGTTTTGCCGGATTTGATGTACTCACGGTGCACCCGTGACACAGTGGCTTGTGAAAATCCCAGTGCCTGCACGACTTCCAAGATGGAGTGACCCATTCATCGGGCCCCAACAATTTGCCCACAATCAAATGAGCTTAGATCCTTCCTCTTACCTATACTGCGTCCAACTCTTACTGATTCCCGTTACTTCACTTCTTAAATTGTCGGATCGCTGCATACATCATGTCGTTTCCATTTACAGGGTTGCCCACAGGGCCACATTTGCATAATGCCAGCTGTCTCTAATTCAATTGCTCTTCAGTGTATGTTAGGTATAGCTGTAGGTTTATATATAGTATACTTGAATATCCAACATATGGTTAAGATTTCTGGTCAATAAGACATCCAGGAAAGGCAACTTCTTATTTTCCTGTATTGCCATATGAAAGCAATATTGCGGTGTGCATTACTGAAGAAATTATTAAGTTCATGTCTCCCATGGGTCCAGATAAACAAAATGTCGTCAACGTATCTGAGCCAAACAACCTTGGGTTTATTCATTGAACTATCGATAATTGTTGTTTCCAACAGGTATAATATCACTTCTGCTAAGACACTTGAGAGAAGTGATCCCATTGAGGCTCCTTTCATTTGTTTATAAACTTTCTTTTGGAATATATAATAGTTATGCTGGGTTACAATATTTAAAGCTGTTCAGATTTTCTTCACTACACCATCTGGGTATGCTGTCGAGTTACTTATTGTTGCTTCCAGATTACTAGCTGCTGCTTCTAAAGGGATAGAGGGAAAAGCGAAACAATATCAAAACTTCCTATAATATCCATGCCATTAATTTGAATTGTTTTGATTTTGCTGACAAAGTCTTGGATTAATACTGGGATGAAAGCTGACATGAATTTAGTTTAAAGCTTTTTCTAAAATATCACTTGGACACTTGTTCTTGGCTATAATTGGTCTTAAGTTGTGGCTTGGCTTATGGTGTTTTAAGTGTTCAAAAACTGGTGGGACACGTGCACCAGGGGGTACTCTCGAAGCCTCTTTGAGTATCATAGGGATACCCTGGATCTTTGCTATTGCTTTTATCTTTCTGATCAAAGCATTAGTTGGGCTCTTAGGGATTGCTATGGACTCTAACTTGTTGATAACATTATTGATTTTGGCTGCATATTTTGCAGCATCCATGATAGCAATTTGCCCAGTTTTGTCTGTTTGGGTGATTACTATGTTAGGGTCCTTCTGGAATCTAAGCAGTACTTGCAAATCTTGTCTATTGGATTTACAATACTGTTCAAGGGCGATTTTCAGCTGCCAAATGCCTAATTCTGGACTGTTCCTCCTCAGGTATCATGGCAATGGTTTTCCAACTCTGGAAAGATGGGCCTAGGATCCTGGTTTCAGAAGTAATGAGAATTTTGCTTTTTTTTTTTCAGGACTCCCATTTCTGTATTTTTACTATGGGAACTTTGCAGATGCTCTTATTGCATAACTTTTCAAATTTCCATGCGTGCCTAGTGCATAAGATGTCTTCTTGTCTGCTGACTAATGCTTGTACTCTTCTAAAAAGGATGTCAAATTCTATAGGGTGAGCTCATACATCCTGCAAGATTTGGCCTCTAAAGCCATGACTTTCTGGGTCCTGCATAGTACCAATTGCAATAGAGTTTTCTTGATGCCTTTTTTCTTGCTTTGAACCAACGTTCTTTGATGGCTGGTTTCATACGTAGGGAATTAGGAATAACATTTCTGATCTTGCATGCACGGAGGAGCTACAAATGATATCTTTCTTTGGCTAATGATAGCCTGCATCATCTAAGTTATTTATATTCTTTCCAACATATTTGCCCAAAGGTAGCTACATAAGAGGCATCTTAAGGAAACATCCAAAAGATATTAAGTACACCATTAATAATTGGGAGATGGCAAAGTCATACACATCTGTAAAATGGTGTATAGCAAAAAAATATTTTATTGTGCCAAGAAAATATTTTATACACCATTTCACAGATTTGTATGACTTTGTCATCTCCTTAATCACTGTACATCATTTCACGGAGATGACAAAGTCATACAAATCTGTGAAATGGTGTATAGTGAAAAATATTTTGTTGGGCCAAGAAAATATTTTATACACCATTTCACAGATTTGTATGACTTTGTCATCTCCTTAATTATTAATGGTGTACTTAATATCTTTTGGATGTTTTCTTGTGATCCCTCTGATTATCTAGAGTTGTTATCAAATGACTAGAATAACTGAACAGACATCAAGAAATGTGGGTTGGATTCCCAGGCCATGCCATGGCAAGTGTGACACTTGCATTGGGAGTGGCAGGGGTTTTGAAACAGATGGCGCATTTTGTTACTCACAGTTGACAAAGGTTTAACCACCTAGGAATGTCATCATCATCATCATCATTGTCAACCATTATCAATCCACTGCTGGACGAAGGTCTCCCCAAGTTTCCTCCACAACGGTCTGTCTTGTGCCAGTCTCCTCCATGTCACTCCCGCATATTTACGAATTTCATCCACCCATCTCCCATGTGGTCTTTTTCTGGGTCTTTTCCTGTCCCTTGGAATCCAATCTAAAATTTCGGCTGTCCATCTATGGTCTGTCCTTCTGGCAGTATGTCCAGCCCATTGCCATTTCAGGGATTTAACCCTGATCATGATGTCTTCCACTCTCGTCATTTTTCGGATCCACGAGTTTCTCTTCTTATCTCTCCTGGTTATACCAAGCATGCACCTCTCCATGCTTCTTTGAGTTGTCTGCAGCCTTTGTATGTCTCTTTTAGTTAAGGTCCACGTCTCTGCACCATACGTAAGCACTGGAAGGATGCATTGATCAAACACTTTTCTTTTAAGACATAATGGCATATTGCTCTTGAAAATTATGCTGTTTCTTCCAAAAGCTCTCCAGGCAAGTTTTGTACGCCGATTAATTTCTTCATCAATGTGACCCTCACTTGATATCTGCTGTCCAAGATAAACATACATATCTGTTATCTCCAGTTTTTCTCCATCAATCGATAAATCTTCATTTCTTGTAAAAGCATTGAACATCACTTTTGTCTTCTGAAAGTTCATTTTTAATCCCACTTCTTTACTCTTGTCAGCAAGTTCCTGGATCATACTCTGCAGCTCTGATGGGGTAGTTGCAAAAATGACTACGTCATCAGCAAAACGAAGGTGGGTTAGATAATCTCCATTAATCTTTATCCCTTTGTTTTCCCAGTTCAGTGATTGAAAGACATTTTCCAATGTGGCATTAAAGAGCTTCGGAGATATGGTGTCACCTTGTCTAACTCCCTTTCCAATTTTTATGTGTGTTGTATTTTCAAACAGCCGAATCTTTGCACTTGCATTTTCATAGATGTTATTAATAATATTATTGTATGCATCTTCAATACCGCAGGATTTCAGAGCCGTGGTAACTGCTGATGGTTTCACCGAATCAATGTAAGGTTGTGTAAATATGTACAGTTTTTAATTGAATGGTATGAATGAGTAGTATGCTTGTGTGGTTTTTATGGAATTGACAAGCTTATAGTTACATCTCATATGGCTTAAAAAAAAATACGATGTTTCATCCCCGGAAGAAGGAATCGTAAGCAAGATGTCTGTCAATCTTTGAAGGCCAACAACATTATGATAATTGACGTGCTGGAAGTGTGTAGTCGATAGAAATTACCATGATCTTTAGGATAAGTGATTGGTGCTTTTTAATAGTATTTCAATTTTTAAGAGTTTTGATGAGTTTTCCACACGAAATGACATTTTCTAGCAGTATTGGTGAGTCCAAAAGCAAAGCTCTCTGGATTACTAAGTGTTTGTAAGATAAAATATAAATAAGTTTGACTGATATTTTCTCCATCTTAATCATTATAAAAACTTCTTTTGCTCTCCTTAATTCATCAGAAGTTCACTGAAAGCAGCCCTTTGCCTTACATCCTGTGAGATAGATATATAAGAGATATCAGGACTGCATTCTGAATAAACCACGTTACAGATTAATGAATCACACATCTGAAGTGAATTCACCAATGATACAAGTAAACAACAGGTCATTTATAAGTCATTTGGAATCATATGGATGGGTAGTTATGGCATATGAACTCTCCATCATGGATACTGGATGAGCAATAGGCAACACTTATACTGATATGGTATTGCATACCACAGGACACTTTCTATGGATTTGTGGAGTCTATGGTTCATCGCATGTCACCAGCTCACAAAGGACCTACACAAAACTAGGTAAGTGGTCATAATATTTTGCTCCTACAGTGTACTTACTAAATTCCATCAGTAGCAGTTTACTGCAAAGTATGCATTCATAGTAAGACCTAAGTAAACATCATAAGCCAAGCCAAAGACTTGCTGTCTCATTCGTGGTATTGTGTTGCTAAAAAGTCAGATGACGACTTTATCTAGCCAAAGAGTAATATTTTTAGCTCACAAGTTAAGCTTCTTATCAAACAGGATTACGCTCACAGTGCTGTGAAGAAAAGCATGATGCAATTCAACATTTACTTGATGATACTCAGTTTTCTATGATTACTCCTTAGCAGTTTAAAGATACAGCAACACTGAGTAGAGGTCTGCACGGGCCGGGCTGGCCCACCAAGCTCAATCAGGGCTTTTTCCCAGGCACTTACGACAGGGCTGGGCCGGGCCAAGTCGACCCATTCTTTTTATCACAATGGTAAAGAAAGAAAAAAATCGTGTTCCCCTATTTCATGGTGTGTTTAACTGTTTCTATTAACTGTTTATCTAATTTTTCCTAGAGGCACTCACAGTGTTTTTACCAATTTGTAGGCATTAAGATGGTAAAACCATTTTGGGGAATGTTAACAAAAAAGATTTGACCCCTAGTGAGTGTGTGTGTGTTGTGTAGAGTGGGGGACGGAGGAAGCCTGCAGTGGGGTGAGGGTTTGTGTGTGTGTTTGTATGAGAGAGTGGGATGACATGGACTTTTTCTTCTATCCCTAATCTGTATAGGGGTTGACTATTGTAGTGTTACCTCTCACTAGTTCAGAGAAAGGGAGATTCTGAACACGCTTAGTGTTTCTTTTTCTCTCTTTTTAAAGATTATATTTTTTGATAATTGTCAAAGTTTAGTTAATATTTTTAGGCTTACATTCAAGTAAATATTTTCAATAATATCTCATTTCATTATTTAATTTTCACATTTTAATAAAATACAATAGGAAGACAAAATAATGCCAAATGGCACATCACAGTCTGGACCGGGCCGGGCCTAAATAAGGGCTGCAGTTGATGGGCCGGGTCGAGCTGAGTGTCTGATATTTGAAACAGGGGAGGGCCGGGCTAGGCTTTAAATGCACGGGCTTGGGCTTGGGCTTGAGCTTGGGCCGGGCCCACCAAATTAGGCCCGTGCAGACCTCAAACCCTGAGTGTTACAAATGAGAATTAACTTCATCTTAACAATACACTGCTAAGCTACACTGGCGCGCAAAAATTAAGGACAAGACAGTTTTTTTAATGTAACGTCGTGCAGAAGTGCTCCACATCGACTCAAATCATACCATAAGATCCTCAAGATATAAGAATATGGGACAAGTGAGCAAAACCATCCAAACAAGGAATCCAAAGGATACAAAGGCACTTTATTGAAAAGGTAGCTTCGAGCACAACTGGACAGAAGACAGAAACGTCCATGTGACAGGCGGCTGCCAAGAAAAATCCAGTCTTTAGTAGAGGATATGATCACCCCTGACTGTGTTGCAGGATTTACAACATTTGTCCATGCTGAGGACGAGGTTGTCAAGGAGCTGTTGAGGTATCATGGTCCATTCCTCTTGTAGCGGCAATCGCAGCTGCGGAATCGTTGCTGGCAGCTGGTGACGTGCTGCCAAGCATCTCCCGAGAAGGTCCCACACGTGTTCGATTGGATTTAGGTCTGGGGACCTTGCAGACCAATCCATGCGTTGAATATCTTCACTCTCCAACAGCTCTGCGACAGCCACTGTACGATGAGGTGTAGCATTGTCGTCCATGAAGGGGAACTCAGAACCCACAGCACCTCTAAACAGACGCACATGAGGCAGGAGTACCTGGGTACAATAGCGACTGGAGAACTCCGCCACCTCCAAACCGGTCCCTTTCGATGATGTTGGAGGTGTGATTGCGTGTTACCTGCTCTCTCCAGATGTGTATACGTCCAGAATCGCTTGTCAGACTAAATCAGCTGTCATCCGTAAAGAGAACTCAACCCCACTGCTAATGTGTCCAGTTTTTGTGTTCCTGGCACCACAGAAACCGCTGTCTCCGATGAGCAGGCGTTAATGGCACACACCGTACTGGTCATCGTGCAAATAGACCACCTTTGTGCAGCCTCCTGGCCATGGTAAAACGCGATAACAGACGTCCAGTTGTCTGTTGCATGTGCCTTGCGATTTCTCTCACTGTCTGAAGTCTGTCTCTTCTCGCCTGTAGGACAATATACAGGTCATCTGCCGCCATGGTTGCTCGTGGACAACCACTGCTAAATTCTTGGACAGCTGTTCCTGTCGTTTGAAATGTTATCCAAGCTCGTGAAACGATTCTGTGAGCGATCCCGAACTCCTCAGTCACACTTCAACCTTCTTCCAACTTCCCAATGACGCGACCTCAGGTAAAGTCATCCTGATGTCGTCCACTGGATTGCCTGTTGGCCATACCACAGGGTGCGAGCAACTTGACGTCGTTCAAACCGATGTACACAGTGCAATAGCTTTCACCGAATTGCTGAGCGTACACTGCCCGTGTGCTTTATACCCTTTCGACACTCCCCCCCCCACGTCATGCTGCATATATGTGCATGCCCTACCGTACCGGACCCTAGTCTATCTCCCGAGTGGTCTTTCGGTCCGTTCTGCCTGCTCGTTCCACTGTTATGCTAATTTCTCCTCCTCTTCATCCTTAATTCTGGCACACCAGTGTATGATGCTGTTACACTGAAACTTAAAATCAGGAGCCATTAACATGCCCCTTATAACCTAATGCTATCAGAAAAAGTACATAAATTTACAATACTTTGCTCAAATCTGCATAAGCATAATTAAATCAAAGGTTATAAAAATCAGAAATGGTATTTATTCCACGACTCTCGTGAAATTCCATCAGATTCAAATTTACAATCGCTTTAAAGAGAAAATAATAGTACATATGAGGGTCACTAGAAAAGCTTTGGGACACAGATCAGTGGACAAATAAAATTTTATCACAGCTATTACAATTTTTTTAAATACACCCCCTGACCATCTGTGCAACATTTCATCCTCCAGAACCCTTTCTGGATACACTGACATCACTATGATTCCAGCACTGCTTTCAGCTGTTCCTCAAAAGCAGTGACAGCTTTATCTAGCTAGAAAATCGGTGACCTTAAAATCAATCCTTCACTATGGGGAAGAGAAAAAATACACAGAAAACTAGGTCTGAACTGAAGGCTGGATGGATATGCAATTTGGCCTGCATTTCCTTCAGATGATCAGATTGGTGGTGTGGGAGGGGGCATCATGGACAAGATGATGCCCCTTAGGCTAGTAGCTCTTGTTAGCCTATATAGTGTGGAAGAAATATTATTTTACGTGGAAAACATGTCATGATAATTAACAGAGCAATAAGACCTTTCTGAATTAACTGTATTTTTACTGTTCTCACGTAATATCAATCACTCAGAAAACTTGAAAATTGCATTGCCCTGGAGCGGGAATCGAACCCACATCTCCTGATTACCGTTAGAGCATGCTAACTATTACACCACCCAGGACGAAGTAGTCCCAAGTATTTGAGCATGGTAATCAGGAGATGCGGGTTTGATTCCTGCTCCAGGGTGATGACATTTTCAAGTTTTCTGAGTGATTGATATTACATGAGAACAGTAAAAATACAGTCAATTCAGAGATGTCTGATTGCTGTGTTAATTATCATGACGTATTTTCCACGTATTATGAGAAGAATATTTCTTCTACACTATATACCTGAATGACTGGGAGATATGCTTAACATAAGCACTAGATGG
The DNA here is from genome assembly GCA_039090855.1 of Macrothele yani. Classification (NCBI taxonomy): domain Eukaryota; kingdom Metazoa; phylum Arthropoda; class Arachnida; order Araneae; family Macrothelidae; genus Macrothele; species Macrothele yani. The sequence continues at coordinate 86,022,471 of CM076991.1, forward strand.
CAGCACAGTTTTCTTTGATTAAGAATCCAGTCGGAAAATATTCCGATGCTCTTAATACTCAGACATTTGGGACTTTTTTGTCCTGGGTGGTGTAATGGTTAGCATGCTTGGACAGTAATTGGGAGATGCGGGTTCAATTCCCACTCCAGGTTGATGAAATTTTCAAGTTTTCTCAGTGATTGATATTACGTGAGAACAGTAAAAATACTGTCAATTCAGAGATGTCTGATTGCTGTGTTAATTATCTTGGTAGCCTTTCTTTGACTTTATTGAACACTTCTGGAAGGCAAACACTAGTGTATTACTGCACAGACAACATAAATTCTTTTTACAAAAAAATTGTTGCCGCATGCCCATTGGTTTCAAAATGTTGCAACCATTTTCTTTCCAAAGCTTCATGGTCCCTTCACCTTGTTGTTGGATTATAAACTGGGAACACCCAAATCAATGACTAATGCTTTGTTTTAGAGCCAAATTAGTAAATTTACATCTCATCTCACATAGCAATGTTAGAAACCCAATAAGAGTTGCCACTGTCAAACCATTAAAGCCAGAAATGATTTTAAACAGCACAGCACCCTGGAACAGAAAAAACCACACACCATAAAGTGAACAGACTTTAATATGAAACAAGAAAGATGACACCGAATTATCGGGTGTAATAAGCACATCTTTTGAATCCGTCCAGATGCAAATTAAATTTATCAAAGCTATTTAAAGTCAAAGGAACCGGTATTGAAAACAATAGTATCTGATGGCAGAAAGAAGTTTCTCAATCGGGTTTTTAATTAACATCAGATATTGCTGTAAACGGAATCGTGAGCTTACGCCCTCTGGTTGCAGACTTGTGCGTTAAGAAAAACATTAATTTATATAAGAAACATTTCGAACCAAAAACGCTCTCTAACACAGAAAGAATTTTTCAAATCAGACTCTTAGAAACAGAGATGTCGACAAAAATAAGATGTAACTTTACGTCCCCTGGTGGGAAAACCATGCATTATTTTAGGAAGAAAGTATTCTCAAAAGGTTTTTCCATATGAGCGGTATCGGTCCAAGAAAAAAAAAAAAAACTTGGTCAAGTTTTCAGGAGCCCAGATTTTGCTCCAAATACATCAGAAGCAGAAATTAACACTTATGCCCCCTGGTGGCCAAACCATTCTTTACCAAACATTAGAAATTATGTGAAAAAATATTTTCCATCAGGTCTTGTATGCGATGCAGGAAGAATTTTTCAAATCAGAGTTTTAGAAGTAGAAAACTCCAATTTACCTTTGTACCCCTAGCGAAAAGTCTATGATTTACTTGAAAATTTTGAATTTATAGGAAAAACATTTCACATTGGAAACGCTATCCAACAAAGAAGGAATTTTTCAAATCGGACTCCTAGAAGTAGAGATATTGACAAAAATAAGATATACATCTACACCCCCTGGCGAAGAAATTGTGGGATATTTTAGGAAGAAAATATTCCAAAAAGGTTTATCGATGTGAGTGGCATCAGTCCACAAAAGAATTTTCAATCGATATTTTAGAAGCTCAGATTTTATGGCAAATACATCAGAAGCAAAAATTAACACTTACGCCCCCTGGTGGCCAAAATATTCTTTACCAAAAATTTGAAATTATATGCAAAAGATTTTCCATCAGGAGATGTATCCGCTGAAGAAAAAAGTTTTCAAATCGGAGTTTTAGAAGAAGAGTTATCGGGAAAAATGTAATTTACTTTTACGCCCCCTAGTGGAAAATCTATGCGTAATTTGAAAAAGTAACTATATCCAAAATACTCTTCGACATAAATGGAATCGAAAGATAAAAGATTTTTTTCAATCGGATGTTTAGAAGCAAATATGTGGATTAAAGCGTTTTTAAATTCGACATCATCTGCATTTACGCCCTCTAGCGGCGAAATTGTACATTGTAAAAAAAAAAAACTAAATAAAGGATCATCATTCGCATATTTGAAGCTTCTCAATGCCAAAAAGAATTTTTCAAATCGGACTAATAGTTGCAGAGATATCGTGGGTACGGACGGACGGACAAACCGATAGCATAACACGATCTTTTTTTACAAACGGCGTGCTAAAAATTACTGCCAGTTTGAATGTCACATTTAAATTATACATAGATTTTTTTTTATCACAAAAAGAATTAGCATATACTCAGGAACAATTCTAGAATTGTTAGTATATGTATTATTTGAAACTGGGCATTGAAATAAAAATGTTAAATATCCTTTTCTCACAAATCCAATTTGTACAATTTTAAAATTTTTATCATCAATTTTTATATTTACAAATGACATTGCTTGATTTTAACATATTTTGGAAACATTTGCCTGCAAATTTACATCTTTAGGGATAACATCAATGTTCAGAAAAGTTGAATTGGTTATTTTTTCCCCACTAATATGCCACATATTCGCAACAGAAACACTTGAATCTGTCACTGGCAAATCTAAATTATGCCAAAAATTCTGAAAATGAAGACATTCTTCTTGGAATTCTGGGTCTGAACATTGAGTGTAAACTCTCAGTACTATTTTCACATCCAGAAAACTTCACAGTTGGCATTTTTGCTAATGAATAATCATAAGGAGAAAAGAATTCATAATTTCCTCTGAAGAAACAACACGGAAATAGAAACATGGTAACTAAGAGGTATCTACATGCAGGCACATGGTGGCATATCAGTCACCACATAAATAATCCAACTGTGATTATGCTCTGAAGAGTGTACTGTTTTCTACCCTGAAAGCTTTTAACCTTGCAGAAATCTGCTTCATTGAGTCAACCATTTGGGGAGAGATATTCCAGGTTTCACATCACCATCCTCAAAAATAATAAGAGATCAGCACTAAAATACACCAGTTAATGAACTTAGAAACAAATCCGTAGGTTTTTATATGTGGAGGAAACAAATTGGTATAGGCGAGCTTTCTTACACAAACGTGTGGCTTTGTCAAGGCTGATTAAAATCTAACCTAAGCAATAAGAATAAACAATAAGCAATACGAGGTAAACAATAAGAGATTTATTAAGCAATAAGAGGTAAACATAACAGATTAATAGCGATTAAAAGAGATTCAATAAGCAATAAGAGGTAAACATAAAAGATTGATAAGCCTTTGACAAAGCCACAAGTTTGCGCGTGAAAGCTCGGCTATACCAATTTGTTTTTCTACACCAATAAAATACCTACGGATTTGTTTCTAAGTTCATCATCCTCAAAGTTGTTAAAATTCTTTGCAAAGACTATCTGCTCCTGCTTCTCAGCCTTCTACTCTTACACACCCCTGGCTGTCAGCAAGAAAAGTTTCCAACTTCATTATTATTTTCATGGTAACATAAACAAGAAAGATGACACCGAATTTTCGGGTGTAATAAGCACGTCTTTTGAATCTGTTCTGATGCAAATTAAATTTATCAAAGCTATTCAAAATCAATGGAACCGGTATGGAAAACAATAATATCTGACGGAAGAAAGAAGTATCTCAATCGGGTTTTTAATCTCTCAAATATTGCTGTAAACGGAATAGTGAGCTTACGCCCTATGGTTGCAGACTTGTGCATTAAGAAAAATATGAATTTATATGAGAAACATTTCGCACTGGAAATGCTCTCCAACACAAAAGAATTTTTCAAATCAAACTCTTAGAAACAGAGATATTAATAAAAATAAGATATGAATCTATGCTTCCTGGTGGGAAAAACATGCATTACTTTAAGCAGAATGTATTCTCAAAAGGTTTTTCGATTTGAGCAGTATAGGTCCACGAAAGAATGTTTTCAGTCAAGTTTTCAGGAGCTCAGATTTTGCTGCAAACACATAAGCAGAAATTAACACTTATGCCCCCTGGTGGCCAAACCATTCTTTACTAAACATTAGAAATTATATGAAAAAGATTTTCCATCAGGTGTTGAATGCGATACAGGAAGAATTTTTCACATCAGAGTTTTAGAAGCAGAAATAACGCAGAAAATGCAATTTACCTTTGCGCTCCTAGCGGAAAGTCTATGATTTACTTGAAAATTTTGAATTTATATGAAAAACATTTTGCATTGGAAATACTATCCAACAAAGAAGGAATTTTTCAAATCGGACTCCTAGAAGTAGAGATATTGACAAAAATAAGATATAGATCTACCCCCCTGGCTTAGAAGCCATGCATTATTTTAAGAAGAAAATGTTCCTAAAAGGTTTACTGACGTGAGTAGTATAGATCCACAAACAAATGTTTTTCAACAGAGATTTTAGGAGCTCAGATTTTGTTGCAAATACATCATAAGCTGAAATTAATACTTACGCCCCCCCCTGGTGGCCAAACCATTTTTTACAAAAATTAGAAATTATGTGCAAAAGATTTCCCATTAGGAGCTATATCCGGTACAGAAAGAATTTATCAAATCGGGGATTTAGAAGCAGAGATATAGGGGAAACACAATTTACCTTTATGCCCCGTAGCGGAAAGTCTATAAATTACTTAAAAATTTAGAAATTATATGAAAAACATGTCACACTGGAAACACTACCCAACAAAGAAAGAATTTTTCAAATCAGACTTTTAGAAGTAGAGATATTGACAAAAATAAGATATACATCTACGTCTCTGGTGGACAAACCATGCAATATTTTAAGAAGAAAATATTTCAAAAGGTTTATTGACATGAGTGGCATCGGTCCATGAAGGATTTTTTTTTCAATCGAGATTTTAGAAGCTCATATTTTATGGCAAATACATCAGAAGCAAAAATTAACATTTACGCCCCATGGTGGCGAAAGTATTCTTTACCAAAAATTAGAAATTACATGCAAAAGATTTTCCATCAGGAGCTGCATCCGCTAAAGAAAAAAATGTTCAAATCGGAGTTTTAGAGGAAGAGATATCGAGGAAAACATAATTTACTTTTACGCCCCCTAGTGGAAAATCTATGCGTAATTTGAAAAAGTAACTATACCTAAAATACTCTTCGCCATAAATAGAATCGAAAGATAAAAGAATTTTTTCAATCGGATGTTTAGAAGCAAATATGTGGAATAAAACATATTTTTGAATTCCACATCATCTGCATTTACGCCCTCTAGCGGCGAAATTGTACATCGTAAAAAAACGAAATGAAAGATCATCATTTACATATTTCAAGCTTCCCAATGCAAAAAGAATTTTTAAATCAGACCAATAGGTGCAAAGATATCGTGTCTACAGACGGACAAACTGATAACATAAGCACAATCTTTTTTAAAAAAGATGTGCTAAAAAGGGCAGTTGTCAAGTGTATTCCCAAAATTTTGTTGGCACTCTGTATGCAGCACCCTGGGCCATGATGCCACCATTCCATGTGTGTCCGTTTCTGAGCTTGTGCCAAATTACGAGGTAGCCATTGAGGTAAAAATGTTTTTCACTCAAAGGTGAATGTGGAGGATGGCTGAAACACTCTACAAACTACTCTGTAGGGAAGTCTTGATGTCTTTGTATGTCAGTTGTCAGTCTTTTTCGACTGTTTACACCATCAAGTGTTTATCTCAATTACTGACATTGATGGTCTTCCACTTTGCTCTTCATTTTTCACTGACATTCAACCTCTCTTAAATTCAGTGAACTGATGAAAAGCTGTTGCACATTGAAGGAGCAAGGTCACTGAAAGCTTGAGAACAAGCACTCCAATGACTGTGTTTAATTTAACACAATTTTAAAATAATACTAAATCACTGCAAGAAAATGCCCTCTTTCCAGTTCCATGGTGACTAATGTAATGATGCCTTGGGATGTTGCTGCTCTCACTGCTGTTGGTAGAGAAATGAGTGCACCTCCTACCTGCTGCTTATGGTTTACAAATAATGGTTGGAACTGTCCCACAAAAAATTTCCTTTTCAGCCAGTCTGCCTCCATTTTTACATACTTCAAAACTTATCTGGTGACTTACGTACACTTATGTACATTTTTTTTATATCCTTTTTTTTTTTTTTTTTTTTTTGCTTTTCTATATAGTAATCAGTAAGGCTCAACATTAAATTTTTGAAAAAAAAAAGTCATTATTTAGGTAAGCCTGTTTTTGGTAATGGTCAATCATCATATGTTGCTTTATTAAGAGCTATGTAATTTCATTCACTTAAAGGTAAGGTCTGGAGAAATCCCCAAAACAGCAAAGTAAAGATATGCACAGAAGGTTTTTAACAAACTCAGATCAAAAACCATTGTGTGTTACTATTTAATTACATTACTTTCAGCACTGATAAATCAAGTATGTTAATGCTGATAGATCTAACTTGAAAATGTTTCATTATTCCTAAGGCATGGAATAACCTATACTGCCACATACTGAATACCTCAGCATTGTATATTTTGGACACAGAATAATCTGCACATGAAATTAGACATGCAGAAGAAATCAAGAAAAGTCACTTTATTTTGCTTGTACAATTTCATATTTGTTGACATTCAGGTGGTTTCCCATGAAAATGACTGGGAAAAATATAAAATACAGAATTTTTTTTTAAGCTGAAAAAACATTTTTCAGTTTTCCTAAACATAAAACTATATGAAATACTATTAAAAAGCACCAATCACTTACCCTAAAGATCATGGTAATTTCCATCGACTACACACTTCCAGCACGTCAATTATCGTAATGTTGTTGGCCTTCAAAGGTTTACAGACATCTTGCTTACGATTCCTTCTTCCGGGGATGAAACATCGTATTTTTTTTTTTTAAGCCATATGAGATGTAACTATAAGCTTGTCAATTCCATAAAAACCACACAAGCATACTACTCATTCATACAATTCAATTAAAAAACTATGTACATATTTACACAACCTTACATTCCTAGGTGGTTAAATAAACCTTTGTCAACTGTGAGTAACAAAATGCTCCATCTTGTTACTCACAGTTGACAAAGGTTTAACCACCTAGGAATGTAAGGTTGTGTAAATATGTACATAGTTTTTTAATTGAATTGTATGAATGAGTAGTATGCTTGTGTGGTTTTTATGGAATTGACAAGCTTATAGTTACATCTCATATGGCTTAAAAAAAAAAACGATGTTTCATCCCCCGGAAGAAGGAATCATAAGCAAGATGTCTGTAAACCTTTGAAGGCCAACAACATTACGATAATTGACGTTTAATAGTATTTCATTTATGAATTGCACGTAAACTATGCGCACTTTGCAGGGGTTTAATACCTTAAAAGTGCAAATATAATAACATAAAACTATATTTTTAAGAATGGTCAGGGAAAGAAAGATCTGGGAACATTATTAACATTTTGTTTCTCTATGTGCTAAAGAGCACTTCTACGTTTCAGACTGACTACCGTATATCTATGTGTATAAGCCGAGAATTTTTAGACTTTTTTTCACCACTGAAGTAGGGGTGTCGGCTTATATACAAGTCAATAATTTTGGCAATTTTTTCGGTCATGTCGGCGACCACATTCAACCCCATCTGGATTGATATACCGGGGCGACTCTGGACCGTGGCCCACCAAAACTCAATAAAATATGCATAGCAATAAAACATGTTTACTTTATGCTTAAGGTTACATCAAACGCGAATTATATATGTTTAAATTATTTTTAAAATAATGTACATAATAGTCCATATAGATAACAACACAGAATAAATGACTGAAAAAGAACTTTACCTTTATTTTTAATTCATCCATCCTCATTTGCCCTTGAGGTCTGTATCTGAGTCCAAATTCCTGAACAGTTCTCGCTATTCAGTCTCCGTCATGGGAAGATCTGGGTGGATGTCATTATGCTCCACCTCACTGTTGTCGTCGTCATCCTCCTCGTGCACAATATGGTCCTCAATTCCGTCCATAGTGTTGCTGACGCAACACTTTTAAAAGATCGGACTATCGTTTCCGAAGGAATGTCCAACCACACTTCCTTCACCCACTCAGCGATCGTGACGATGTCCATCTTTTTCAAATTACCACCCTTCGTCACCGGCTTATCCTGAGACGCCATCCACTCTATCCATTCCGCCCAAACACTATCCTTAAACGGCTTGTTCAATGAGACATCGAGCGGCTGCATTAGGGAGGTGAGGCCTCAAAGAATCACAGTTACAGAAGATTTCATTTCATGACACATTTTTTTTTTTATTTCAAATATGTGGTGATAATGTAAATAGACGATGTCATTGCTCTGTCCATGTTATTTTAAAAACAACGCAGAGCAACTGAAAAATAGCAAAAAAAAAAAAAAAGATAATTGGGGTTCGATCCCATGTGGTGTTACAATTTTTCAGTTGCTATGCGTTGTTTATAAAATAACGTGGACAGAGCGATGACATCGCCTATTTACCTTTTTTTTACTTTATTGGTGAGATGGGCCTGAAACGAGTTCCACCCTTCCTCTTGCTCCCCACGTTTTCCAACCATTCCAAGGTGCCACTCTCATCCATCCAACCTTTGACGTGAGCACACACTAACACGAAACTTGGGAACTTCGACCCCTTAGGCACAGTCTTTCATTTAAAAATAATCATAGGGGGTAAACGTGACCCATCTTCTATGCAACACAAAATCACTGTGAATCTATTCTTTTCACGTGCAGTTGTTTTAACAAAAACTGTCTTTGCGCCTTTAAGATTCACAGTTCGATTCAAAGGCAAATCGAAGGAGACAGGAGTTTCATATCCATATTGCCAATTTGACACAATTCGATATTGTATTGCTTCCGGAGATGGATAATAAATTTTTGAAACGATTCAACTTTCATTTCCAACTCTCTCGGCAGTTTTTGGTAGAGCTTAGTGCGGGTTCGTAGACTCAAGTTATATCTGTTCATGAATAGATCGCACCATCCCACGGAAGCAACGAAGTCCACTGGTTTTAGTGGCAGGAATTCAGGGTCTTTCAACATATTCAGCGCCCTGCTTCAGATATTTGTGCAGGTTATAATAAACCTGCTCTGCCATGATTCCCTGATCCACTGCACCAATTTCTCCTCCATGTCAGGAAACATTGACAGACGACCACGTGCAGTTTTCTTTGTCATCGCAAATCTGACTTACTTTTCCTCCCCTCACGCACTTGCTTTTCGCCGACAGAGAAATGATGAGCAGCCATGGAATTGTTCGATTGCTCGGCAAAAGCGACAACTTGTAGCTTAAAACTAGCCGCACATGCAGTCCTTTTTCATTCAGGCATCTTTCAACGTAAGAAAATTGAAGAGCTGAAAATTTTCTAGCTATCATAAAAGCAGAGCAATTTGATAAAAAAAAAAAAATTCTCCTTGCTTCAGAAAAGCTACCACAATTGAATTGAAACTATTGTTTCATTGGCTCTATTTCCTTAGCAAATCAAAAGCGTTACTGTGTGGCTGGGCTTCCACTTTCCTTAGACTGGTTGGTGGGAAGGAACAACAAGCAGATCGTATTTCATGGATGCGGGGAGGGGGTGGCATTCAGTTCCTGACACTTTGACCCATTAAGTGATGCCCCGCCGTTGCCCTCTCTCACTCTTTGTGGATGGGGAGGCTGGAAGTGAAACTGTAATCTTTCGATTCCTCACCACAGAGAGAGAGAGAGAGAGAGAGAGAAAGAGACCCAGCTGGAGTCTTCCCCGTCCCTTGTGCGCGCCTGCTTAACATCGGGCAGACGTCACGTTTCCCTCCGTATATAAACACAACTAAGATTCGCAAATGCTTATAAGTTACAATCGGCTTTTAATCCTCAGTCCAATACCTAATAAAATGGATTACTGTAGGTTTGTGTTTGCTTCTGTAGTGTGTAGCTGCAACTTAAATCCCCATACGTGTAATACCCTGAGATAAATAATATGAGAAATTTTGCAATTTACACGATACATGAGGTTTTGCTTTTCGTCAAATTTATGCAGTGAAAATCGCACTCTTGACTTATACAAGAGTTTTCGATTTTTGCCAAATTAATGCAGTGAAATCATACTCTCGGCTTACACATGAATCGGCTTATACACAAAGATATACAGTAATTCATCTCAACAGAAATTGAAAATTATAACAATTTAAACGTTCATGCAAGGCAACATTTTAGCAGAGAACATACAGAATTTAATGAACACTGATCAATCACTAGTTAAAGGGACTGATTCCTCAAAATGACCATCAAGTGAACCAAATCAAAATTAAATTCTTATCAAAGTGTATTTCAAACGTGCTGTAATACATTTAATTCTAATTTCTGCCAATTTGAACATAACTTACACACATAACAAATATGTATAATTACACATCTTAATAAGTACACCACTAACCTTTGCCTGAAAGAAATGAGGGATGTACTGTAATATCTGCATCACATTCATCTGATGGATCATGAAACTGAGAGTTATCAGTGTCTTTGTCTGCATCACTGTGGCTGGCTGTACTGCCATTTGTAAGAACAGATTTTACTGGACGTAGCAAATACGCAGACATTTCTTCCTGACTAGATGCAGATGACATTTTATTCAAATCACCATTTTTCTCTCGCCTTGTTGGAGATGAACTGCGACTACCAGCAGGACTTTTACCTCTTTTCTCTGATGAGGCATCAGAAGAGCGACGGCGATGAAAAATCAGATTCAGAAAAGAGTGGCTGGAAGCTCTGACTGGTAGCTTCTGCTCATCATCTGGTAGAGTGAGGGTTAGTTCTGGAGCCTTCTTACGAACTACAGGAGTTGACAAGGATGATGATCTTCTGATTTCACAATCAACAATCTAAAACCAAAACAGGTTAAATGGTTGAAATAAACATAACAACATGAATGCATCATATTCATGGCACTCAAACACACATAAAGAATCAATATACTCCTTGTAAAAGATGTTTCAGTGATATCAAAAGGCACACAGATGCACACACATACTCTCACATAAAAAATCGCCATCAGATAAAGACCCTGGATAAACTCAATATCCAAATGACTTGACACAATTTTCAGTTAAGTTTCAAGACACATTTTAAAAGAATGAAAAATATTAGAAGGCATTTAGCAACTATGAACTTGAAAAATAAAAATAAAGAGGTTCATAAATTTAATATATTTCATCTTAAAATATTACACTTACCTAAAATGTTTGTAATATAAACATTACATGTACACATACCAGCCACTGAATTAGAAACTTTTATTCAATACCAGTTTGAACCTCCATTAGTCTGAATTACAGCACCATCGCTGCCAACATTCCAAAATAAAAAAAACAGGAGATTTTTGCAGGATAATACTGAAATAAAGTGTATTTATATGTATATATGCATATCATGTTGTACACACACACAATGTTTTATTTATATGTGTGTGTGCCCTTGTTGGAAAACACTTAACTAACCACTGTACTTTTAAACAAATAATACAAGACATTAACACTAGATTCCAAATTGAACATTAATACATGATACAACATTGAAAAATAATAAACACCTATATCTTATTCATAGCACTTGTTGATGCCAATTTTGCTTTCTTTAGAAATGCACCATCATACTGCTGGTCAAAACACTTTCCTTACTGGCCATGTTTGGTGATCAGCAAATTTTCCAGATTTTCATCTGAGATTGAAGATCGAAACTCATTCCTTATTTTTTTTACCTGACTCAATATACGTTCACATTCAGCATTGCTGTGTGGTATAGATAAAATGGAGAGCATGAACTTTGCTATTTTGTCAAATGGTCTGTGTCCAAAATTATTTTTAATCTGGCTTACTTGGAACCACTGCCTATCAATTCTGTGTTCCTGCATGATACCAAATGGAAGTTGACTGGCCTGTAGTCTACAAAATTGGGTTTGTAGTTCATCCATTGATTCATTGTGGTTTTCTTCTCCTAGCAAAACAGGAAACTTTTTGATAAAAAGGGTGAAGCTTGAAAATGAAACATTTTCAATAAATGATATTTGGCACACTTTGGCATTAATGAGAATTCCATCTTTAAATGGAAATTTGTGTATCATGTAATCACAAACAGAAGAAAAATATTTTCTGACATGAGAAAAAAAAACAAAAAAACTTTGTCTTCAGATTTCAGAGAATCTACTATGGTGGTGGTAGAATACCCAATCACCAGGTCAACATCATCTTTTTGGTGTAATCTACTGTGATAGTCTATGCTCAATAACCCTACAGAACTACCCTGTTTAGCAACTGATGGCTTGACAAATTTTGAAATAATGTCTGCAAACAAATCACACAGCACTGACCTTAAGACATGTATGTCAGGAGCTTGGAACTATAGCAGCGTTTCCTTTTTCGAAGGTTGTAATTACAGTCAACAGAAATAAACAAAAAGTTTTATTTATACCATCTGGAAGAAAGAGAAATAACCTCTCTTCATGTGAAAAAATAGCTGAAGGCTCCGTTTCAGTCTTCCATATACTATTCACAGCTTTCATAACTTTTCCACTCTTTCCAGGGAGAGAAGCTTCCACTGCACATCTTTTTACAGAACCAGGCTTTTGACCACAGACCTTATTACTGATGCACTGCCTTTTGGCTTCTGGAATTGCTTTATCATGCTTTGGAATTCGGTAGGAATCCAAGCTGCTATATTTTTTGTTCTACGTGATTTCATCCTTAAAAAGGCTGACTAATGGAGCCCATTGCTCAACCAGTCTTCCCAGGCATTTCCCCAATGAAAGCCAGCAAGTGCACACCTGCTTAAAATTTTTTTTTACTTCCGTATCATGGAGGTTCTGAAAATCTTTTAATTTCTCTTTCTGTTACGTACTTTTTTCTAAATAGTAAAATATATTTATTAGGACCTCATCAACTTTTACTGGAAGAACTAAAGCACCTTTCTCAGCCACTAAATTTATGAGATGGCTTAAACATCCTACTACTATTAAATTTTCTTGTTCTTCTTTTAGAACAGCTGCAACTCCAGACTTCTGTCCAATCATAACTGGTGCATTGTCTGATGCCAAAGCAATACAGTTTGACAGTGGAACATTATGTTCTCTTAGATTACTGATCAAAAGGTTAGCAATATTACAACCCGTGTAATCACCACTCAGCACTGGAGCTGAAAACAAATCACTTTAAATTCTTCCCATATCAATGCTAAAATATGTAACTACAATTGGATATAACTTTCTGTCACTATCATTGCTTCCATCAGTAGCGATGCAAAATGGCTGAGTATTTATTGTGGCCACCAACGAGTTTTTTTTTCTTTTGCCGCAAATTCCCCAATAATTGCTGTTGTTTTAGTGCGTGTACACCCATAATGTTTAGTAGTGTCACATGTCAGAAACATTTTCTGAAACAAAGTGCCAGCATGACCAGTGCAACTGATCGGTAAATTATGTTCAATTACAAATGATGTAAAATAACACTCAGCTCAAATTACACTGTTTATCTTCACCGTAAAAAAAAAAAAAACCCCAAAAAAACGACCAATTTTATTATTTTGTGACTGTTTTCTAGTACTGATGTGGTTAACTAAATCCCCTTTACCACCATGGGATATATTTATATCAACACCACATACTGTACAATAAGCAAAATGTTCACCTTTCTGGGATTTCGATATGCACTCAAAATCTGTATTGTAAGTCTCCTTGAAGGTCTGCAAGTAAATTTTTTCCTCTTCGCCATTTTTTTTAACTTGCAGCCTCAGTGAAATGTGAAAAATTTACGAACCACAAAATACAAACATAAAACAAATAAAACTCACACCATCTCACACACACACACACACACACACACACACACTGATGTCGCTTTGCTCCAAACATAACCAGCCACAGCACACTTGCAGTCACTAACCCCAACACCAAAACTACTCGTTCTGCTCTGTAACGCCGCACTTCTGGTTCACTTTGCGCAGCCGTCTGGTCCCTGCCACACTGAGAGTGGAATCATGGGTAATAGTCAAGCACCAATGACGCAGCATGTAGGCACAGTGCAAATGCCAATGCATTTCGGATTCCGGTGGAATCGGAACCCAGGCTATGACGCACTTAATTCCATACGACAAAATTACATCACTTTTCTACTGAGGGATGATTTTTTTTTTTTTTTTTTTTTTGGAAAAATTACAGAATACAAATACTAGACCTGCCAACCTCTCAGAACTAAAAACCGTAACACTCAAATAGAAAAATCGTAACATGATGAGTGCTGATAATATAAACATATAAAACGAGCGAAACACACGAAGTCACGCACAGTAAAAGGTTCGTTTAACGGTAGCTTTCGGTCATCCCCGCGATCGACTGGATGGGCTGGTTGCCAGAACTACAATTTGAAGTTGGGGTGTTGGAAATGTTGCCAGATTTTAGAAGAGAGATCCAAATAAATGGGATTTGGTGAGGGGTCTCTGAATTGCAGTTTTTGGTGAACAAAATTTCAATGCTCTCTTGGAAACGCAGAGATGCCTTGATGAAAGGGGCAACTTTTTTGGTTTCTTTAGTTTCCAAAAGGGAACTGCAGAGGTGTCTTCAAGGGTTAGTGCAGATTAAAGCTGTCTCTGGAAGACCATTGGAAGACCATTTTTTCAAGAAAGCATTAAAATTTTGTTCACCAAAATCTGCAATTCAGAGACCCCTCACCAAATCCCATTTATTCAGATCTCCTTCTAAAATCTGGCAACATTTCCAGCACCCCAACTTGAAATTGTAGTTCTGGCAACCAGCCCATCCAGTTGATCGTGGGTGATCAAGGTCGTAGGATGACCAAAAGCTACCGCTAAACGAACCTTTTACCGTACGTGACTTGGTGTGTTTCGCTCGTTTTATATGTTTATGTGTTATTGGTGCGTGAAGCCTGAGTTTTAAAACCGTGCTGATAATTTTTTAAGCTTATTTTGGCTATATAAATTCTTAATGGTGTAAGGAGTAGCAATATAAATTCTTGATGGTTGCAGGTTTGAAGGGGACGAAAGTTGCTTCAAATAAACAGACACTCGTCCACATTCCAGCACCGACCAATCAGCAGCTTTAAGTATGACAAAGAGTTGAAAATACGAATCAGTCTCTAATGTTATATGAAACAAGTCAGGATTCGTCCATTAGCTGCTGATTGCACTTGACTTGACTTACCTCATTTCCATTGGGAAACTATACTCGGAGTCACCCTAAAAGTGTACTGTTGTTAAAGGCTGGACAGCCTTATCACGACTCGTCATGGAACACAAGAACGGTATCCATCCACATTAATGTGCTCTCCTGCTGTTTCCTTTCTGATACGCCGACCCACCCACACGTCACACAACAGTAGAGATTGTGAATGGGAGTCTGGTGGAGTCCGAACTTCTTCCCCTACTGCTTTCGTAAGTGACCTACCCTTTGAGTTTCCCTGCTTGTCAATTTATTGCCTCTTTGCTGTGAATGTTGAGAAAGGTCTTCTACCCCTCCCTCTCTCTGAGTTGTATCCCAAATGGTCAGAAACAGCTAAGAGTGCAAAGCTCTTGATCAAGGAACTTCTCATACCAAATTTATTTCTAAAAGCTCTCTAGCTCCTTTCTGGTTTTTTTTTAGATTGCAATTTTGTCTGATAAACTGTTGAGCAAAGAAAATTGGATTCTAAGCAATAATTCTACTGCTTTTCGCTCTAAACACCAGGGACAATTTTTCCTAGCGGAGGTAGATGTTTTGTACCCTTCATAGTGGTACCTCCTTAGGTTGACTCGGAGTATAGAGGCAGGGGAATTTGTTAAGAGAAATTGGAAACCCCTCTGAGAAAAAATCTTTCGAAGAGAAGGGGGGGGCACGAATTTTAAAAAAAATCGTATTTTTGGTGGCAAAATCATATTATTGTACTGCAGCATGATTTATCGTACTAAACATGATAAAATCGTAACAGTTGGCAGGTCTGAAATACATATATTATACAAATAAAACCAATTGGGGGGAATTCATGAGAAACCAGGAGATTACAGCATAAAATTGGGAGACAGGAAGATAGCATTAAAAACCGGGAGTCTCCCAGAAAAAACAGTAGAGTTGACAGCTATGCAGCACCTATGCAATTTGGTACAGATACCACAGGGTGTTTGAGTGCATGCGTACACAGCATACCTGGTATTCACCAGACAGTCATTTAACTGGCTCAGATTTGTTGAAAGAGGACTTTGCTCCCAGATTTGTTTTTCTTACATGACCCATACATTCTCAATAGGGTTCAGATCTGGGTTTTGTGGAATATGGTGGAAGTCACAGTCATGCTTTCTGAACCATTGCTGAAGACATCTTGCATGATGGACATCAGCATTATCATTCATGAAACAGCTGTCACCTGCTGAATAAAACATCAACATTGCAGGACGAACTTAATCAGCAATGATGTTCAGATAATTATAATTCTCGGAGGACACCAAACCTTCCAGCAATACCAGGGAACCCATTCCATACCAACAGAACATGCCCCACACCATGACAGTACCTCTAGAACCTTAAGTTGTGTTTACAAGGCAAGCTTGGTCCACTGTTTCATGGGGTTCCCACGGAACTCTCTGCCTGATGTTGGTACAGAATATGGTGTACTGTGATTTGTCAGACCACACATGACTTTTTTCCACTCTTCCAGTCACAATGCTCCTGATGCTGCTGTAGACGAACTTTCCGGTTCATCGCCGAAATCAGCGATTTTCCTTTTAGGCATGTGACTGCCAATACTGATCCTCTTCAACTCCATACATGTAGTTCACTCAGATATGGGTCAGGAACAGCTTTCATTGAATACTTCAGTCAATAACTGCACACAGGTAGTCCTGTTTCACCATACAAGCCTTCTCAGATGACGGCGATGTCGTTCCGGACAGATTGTCATTGTGCCACAGTCACGCCTCTAAGACAAACAATGTGGGTTACTTTCTCACTGATTAACGACCTGGGATATCTCACCTTTTGAGGAACCAGTCTGTTTTCAAAATTGTCACTCCAGCCAGATGGATACACACAATAAGCCCTTTATCAAACTCTGGAAGATCCTTTGTTTTTCCCATTGTAATCAACACTACTGATAATTACTGATGAGTAGCAGTCTTAAATAGTTGCCTAGATCATTTGGTGATGCAAGTAACCACATATTTTGCATATATATTGCATAACTGATGTTTACGTGCATTTGCATGAAGGTTTCTAATTCAGTGGCTGGTTTATGTATGTGCACAGTAGAATGCAGATTATATTATTTATTTCTACACAGTTTTAGTGGCTATACATTTTGATAACTGGGAAATTACATAATTATAATTAAGTCTGCACTTTGTCTCTTTATATATTTTTACTATTTGTATATTGTTGTTTTTTAGTTTGTTTTCTTTTCAGTTTGTTCCCTTGAAAGAATATAATCAATGTTTCAC
Organism: Macrothele yani; assembly: GCA_039090855.1. Lineage (NCBI taxonomy): Eukaryota > Metazoa > Arthropoda > Arachnida > Araneae > Macrothelidae > Macrothele > Macrothele yani. The sequence continues at coordinate 86,039,756 of CM076991.1, forward strand.
TCTGTGCACATGTATGTATCAACTGTTCACCACTAAAATTGCCTCATTCAGAACAAGTGGATGATATTAGCTGAAAATTACTAAACACAGAGATGATCAGATGGATAAACCCTGATTTTATTTGAAGGTCAAGGCAACATCTGAACTGACTCCAATAGAATAAACTACATGTATGTAGCATCTGTCAACATGCCAGATAACTAACTATGACAATTTGCAATACACTCAGTAACACACAGCCGTATACAGCCATTCATAATGTATTAATTTTTACACAACTGTTTCAATGAGAATATAGATATGTACAGAAAAAAAGTCCAGTCAAATACCATAATGCAACTATACCAATCAGATAATAGACTAAATTTGGGAAGTTCATTATATTTTTGAAAGTAGTACAGAACTTCATATAGAAAAAAATTCATTCCATATCATTTTCTAAAAGATCTGGTTTTTATGGAAGTTAACTCAAATATGAAAAACAGTGGTAAGACCACCTTTTTAGACAGTATCTTTACAAGGATCTGCTCAGTCTAAAAGAGAGTTTTTAAAAATCTTCATCTTCGGAGGGAGGAGGGTTTTAGTGCTTCATACATTTATGTAACATGCGCGCTTTGCACATACTGAATCAGCCTCTGTACTGACAGAAGACATACAACAATACACTCTAGGTCTATACCAGTAAACTATTTGGAATTAAAATTAGTACCTTATGTAAAAAAACTGATTTCCCTATTGAAAAAGTACTGCCTGCAATATATTGTATGATGAAGTATTATGTTTTACCTTTATAGTATTTGACCTATACAACAATAATTTTGACTAATTCTCATGCTACTTCCATTGAATACACAACATATTTTCTGACAAAACATATTAGTTACATTAATACAGAAGACCCCAAAAGCAGCAAATTTCTGAAGCTCGTTTTTTTTTTCCAGAAGATTTTTTTTTTCTATTTCTCTAACTCTTTTATATTTTCTGGGATGATAATGTTTTCTTTTTTTCTTTTTATGGCAAGATATGTAGTATTGTGGATACTATCACTTTATCAAGGCAATTACACGGACAACCAGGAGAATCTGTAAATGGTGTCAATCAATCCCCTCATCCACTACATACAGCTCATGACAATCCATTCTGTCCTGGGAATCATTCCATTCTCCTTGCCTTACAGCTTGGATGTGTCCCTGTGGTGGTAACTTGAGAATGGGATAAAAATACAAATCACAAATTTATTTTTCCAAAATATTCACAAAACTGGCTGAAATTTTAATGCACTTTATTTATAAGTCACTAATAGAAACAGACTCCTAAATTCCATGTAAATTAGCTAAAAAAAATATTTAAACTAGCCATGCAATTTTCATTTTATTTACACATAACTGTAGCCAGGACCAGCTACATCTTGGAAAAGCACACAAAGCTAAAACAACGTGATAGCTCGAGTTTTTTTAATGATTCTCAGATGTTGTGCATATTAGCCAATGAAAGAGTAGCATAATAAAAGCAGTTTTGTTGTAAAATAAACTACACACTTTATTTACTCTATGGCTATTTTCAAGCAATGAAACATAGATCAGACGAGTTTCATTGTCAAGCATGCAACAGATATGTGGTTGCCTATGAAATCTAAACTTTTATGGGAAAGGAAAAAATATATATTGATTTCATTAATTTGGCATTTTTTTTTTCCGTAATAGATATACAGTCGAATCTGCCTAAAATGGAAATTGGTGTGACCAAGAAATTTCTCTGTTGTATGCAGATTTCCACTTTACAAAGATTTTGAAAAATCAACGATCGATAATACGTAATTTGCAACACCCACTTGGCAGTGGTGATAATTCATGCATATTATCATCATCTGTACCATAATTAAGAAACTGAAAGCAGAACTTACCCATTTATACAGTGCATATATACTACGTGCATCTATGCTTCTTCATTATTTAAAATAATCTTTAATAGTTATTTGCTTTTGATTTTTTTCTCAAATACATTTTTCAACTTCACATCGAACACCACTAATCATGTTAACCAGGTTAGTATTATTAGCAGGAAGGCTGAAGTCTTGCAACTTATGAATAGTTTGTAAAGCGTCATTACAAGTTTTTATGTCATTTTCTATGTTCACTTCATCCTCCTCATCTTCATTTTTCTCATCTATTAAATCATCAATATTCTGAATGCCTGCTTCAGTGCAAACATCACTGTCTGAGTTTATGAATTCATATGCTTGCATGTTTTCTGACGTAGCTTAGCTCAATAAATGTTGCTGAAATTCGTTGTCGAAATGCAGAGTATCATCACAAACATCTGTTACGAATCCTGCTTTGCGAAAACACTTTTGTATTGTAAGGGGCGAAACATCTTGGAAAGCTTTAGTTAGCCAATTAACTGCATTTAACACATTTACGGATTTTGCAAGCTCATTAACGCTGTTGGTGCTATTCATACTGGCAATGAGAGATAATAAAAGGAGCTTTCGTATATTTCATTTTCACAGTGTAAATTACTCCTTGATCGAGTGGTTGTGTTGCTTGGTAAAAATGTTAAATTGGCATTTGTCAATGTAATATGAGGCTGACAAGTAGCATTGTCTAAAAATGAAATTACTTTCCTATCTTGTTCTTTCATTTTGTTTTTGAACATGTGAAGTCACTCCTCCATTATTTTTGCTGTCATCCATGATTTTCTCTTTGCCTTCCACATCACTGGGAGGTCTTTGATGTTGATGTTTTTAAAACATCTCGGTTTTGTGGAATTAACTTTTTTTACGGGTCTTATAGAGGTTATTATTCAAAAAAAGTTGGTGGTCAAATTTTCAAACTAAAGCCTAGTTCGTCATCAGGACTACGTCTATTTTTTGTCATTTTTCCTATCACCAGAGGCATTTCAAACTCTCCTTCCATATTACAGCAGAAAAAAACAGTGAGACGTTTTTTTGCATGTTTTCTGCAGATGCATTTGTCTCCTGATACACAGAGTGATTTTGTTGGCAGTGCATGCAAAAATAATGCTGTTTTCATCACAGTTGAAAATATCTAGTGGTTTGCATCCACACGTTACATTTTTGAGATTTTCCTTCCATACGTTTACCGCATTATCATCATCATAAAAAACTATCACCGCAAAAAATTTTACAAGCAATACTATGTCTTTCTTTAAAACTTACCAGCCAACCATTCGAAGCTTTTGAACAAATTCTTCCCCAACTTTTTTACTACTTCAAGAGCTTTGGCTTGTAAAATTGGACCTGATATTGGCAGATTTCTTGAATGCGCATCCACAAACCATGTCTATACTATTATGTCATCAATATCATCATTTTCTATTCCTCTTTTTCTTTTATAATTTGCACCTTCAGCTCATTCTTTTTTTATTTCACTTTTCTTTTTTAGTGTCGTGGTGTAAATTTGGGTTTTACCACATTTAAATAGTTCACACAGTTCTTTAGCTGAAACACTTTTGTCATTTTGCTCAATAATTTTAATTTTCTGCTCAAGGGTTAGCACGTTGCACTGCTTAAGACTATTGCTGGCCATTATTGCAATTATTCAATAGGGTTTGGAATTTTCTTTAAACCTACATAGCTAAAGCACGCCAACATGATCATGTCTAACAAGCACTTCGTCACTGTCCGAGTTGGAGGTCGGACTTCGGAGTCTGCCCACCAGGCCAGGAGGTGCCTCCCCTCCAACAGGTTCCACTTGTCAGCTTCTCAAATTCCACTGCTCATTTCTTGTTGGAAACTCCTTTCTCCTCTTTGTTGTCCCCCTCCCCCTCCTAGTGTCAGCATCGCCAACGGCAGGGCGAGAAAACCGGTTTCCTGGGACTCGGGTCCTGTTGCCTTACCTACTGTATTTAGTAGCGATTCCACATTAAGCAGCTTTTTCTTTTCCTGCATCCTAAAATATGGCTTCCGTTTCCACGTTAGACAGATTCCACTTTAGTAATGTATTCATGGCATAGACATTTCAGTGGTCCTGAAAACTTTTCCATTTCAAGCAGATTTCCGCTTCGGACAGATTCCGTTTAGGTAGATTCGACTGTATAACTAATCACTTCATTTGCTGGCAAATTAGATAAAAAATTATTATCATTTTGTGAAGTTAGAAAAATATCAAATAAAATGCACCCTAACTAAAAATAAATTTACATAAACTTGTTATTTCGTAAAGTACTATTATTTCCTTCCTGCCACCTTGCTTACTGTTATTTTTCCAATTGAAATAGCTTAAGCCAAGCATACTCGCTGTGCCATGTGATTCGTTTTACATACCACGTGATTGAAAACCAGCAAAGCACCGAACTGGAGCTTCCAGGATAAAAGGTTCGATACTGTTTTGCCATGATCTTGATTTTCCACAGTTGCCAAAATGCATTTGAAAAGCAATTGAGCAAAGTAACCACTCTCCATGCATCCACATAGCAAAATATAATTAATTTACATCTGGTCATGAATGGTGGGGCATACAATCTCCTTAGAAATAACAAGTTATTCTATCTTTCTCAACTCTTACAGGATTTTTTTTTTACTTCTTGTTTTGAAAATGTTGCTAAAGATAAGATAAACCTATTGGGATATTTGAATAGTGATAAAAAAACTAGATCATCAAGATGAAAGAACTGTGACCTAATGGTCAAGATGGCCAACTAAGTTTGAAGGGATAATGAGCACTGGTTTAAAATCAGCAGTACATGCAGTAGTTTCTCTGATCAATGGATTATGTATATGCTTAAAGAGTCCTGCAAAAGAGTGAAACCAGAAAATCAGAAATGTTTCTGACATTTTCAATGTTTCTGACATTTTCAATGTCAGTGTTACTGGGAAAAATAGCAACAAAAAATAAATACAAAAATTAAAACTTAAAAAATAATGATAAATAAAACATACCACTGCACAAAAATTAAAATTTTTGAAATATTTTCATTAAAAATTATAAGATTAGAAATGCTTCACAGCATGATACGAAAAGAAAAAAATCAGGTACACAAAGATTGACATAACACTCAACTTCCTACGCAAAACCTATACCACACCAGTGGCGGCGGAACCGCCCCCATTCAATAATTTCAGCCAATATTTTTTTTTTTTTTTGCTTGGCATATGTGCGATTGTTGTAATGTGCCTTAGAAAGTTGCTCTAGGTAAGTGGTCTGGTGGTCCTAATCACCGACAAAGCTCCTTAGGCATTGTTTTTCTTCTGTTTGTTCTGGGAAGCAGGAAGGGAGCTGGTGCACCACGATTCAAAATTTCGGACCCGGTCAACGAACTTCACTTTCCGCCGCCCCTGTACCACACCATACACTGAAGAGCAATTGAATTAGAGATACCTGTCTAGTAACGTGTAGCACCACCTTGCGCCTTGATGACGGCTGCGATTCGTCTTGGCATGGACTAGACTAGACACCGGAAGCGTTGGGAAGCCATACGGATCCACGACCCCTGAACAAGCTCCCACAGTTCACGAAGATTTGATGGAGGGTGGTCAGAGCCTCAAACATATCTCTCGATGGGATTGAGGTCAGGTGACCTAGCTGGCCAAGGAAGCAAGGTCATGTTGGTGGAGTGTTCATCCAACCATTCGGATACAATTCGGGAGCGATGGCACGGTGCATTGTCTTGTTGCAGGATGAAGTCCCCAGTGGGATGTTGAAGATGCACAAACGGGAGCAAATGCTCGTCCAGGATATCCCGGCAACGTTGACCTGTGAGGGACGATGTCACACGTACCATTTCAGTCCACGTAAACAGTCCCCTGACGAGAATGCCACCCCCACCAGCTTGAAGAGTACCCTGCTGGCAAGAAGGATCCATCGCTTCATGTGGTTTGCGCCATACTTGTATCCTGCCATCCACATGTACCAACGTGAATCTCGACTCATCAGTCCAGGCAACAATTTTCCACATGTCTAGGGTCCAGTGGCGATGTTCCCGCACCCATGCTGATCTTTGCACCCTGTGATGTGCAGTCAGCAGTGGTACCCTCATGGGACGATGGCTTCTGTACCCCATAGCGAGGAGATGGTGCTGGATGGTGTGGCTGCTTACACGTTTTTGTGCACCAGTGTTAAATTGCCTAGTGATTCCTTGCACTGTGGCCCGTCTATTTGCTGTTACAACGCCAGCAAGCCCATGATGACCCCGCTCATCCACATGCTGTTGTCCATGGCAGTTAGCCCTTTCAGGGATGGTTTTACCGGATTTGATGTACTCACGGTGCACACGTGACACAGCGGCTTGTGAAAATCCCAGTGCCTGCACGACTTCCGAGATGGAGTGACCCATTTGTCAGGCCTCGACAATTTGCCCACGATCAAATGCACTCAGATCCTTCGTCTTACCCATACCGCATCCGACTCTTACTGATTCCTGTCACATCACTCCTTATATTGTCGGATTGCTGCATACGTCATGTCATTTCCGTTTATAGGGCCGCCAACAGCGCCACATTTGCATAATGTCAGCTGTCTCTAATTCAATTGCTCTTCAGTGTATATATACTGTATATATACAGTGTATGGGATGTAAGGTCAGGTGATGCGTAACATCACAGCCTCTCCTTGACAAATGTCAACCCCGCCTTCTCGTGGTACATCCTGTTCTCACTAAAGGGCTCTGACGACCGCCAATAGCGGTATAACTACACCATCGGGATTAGAGGAAATGCTATCCCACACTCACCAACCCGCTTGGCCAGCGCGGTGAGTTATGGCCAAACCCCTCCAAAATGACTCCACAACTTAAATCTTGGCCCTCAGTCTCCGGCAGCTGGAATGTACCTGGCCAAGGCAGCGGCCAGTGCGACATGAAGGCAGAGGGTGCTAAGAATCCCCGGAGGACCGGACTAGGCTGCCATCTGATGCTGACCTTGGCTACGTACAACGGACGCTCCCTATCTTCTGATTCAAGGCTTCTTGAATTGGAAGAGGAACTACAAAGGATCAAGTGGGACATCATCGGGCTAAGTGAGGTAAGGAGAAAAGGAGAAGATCTCATCGAACTGAAAAGTGGACATCTCTTCTACTATCGTGGGACAGATACTGGCAGAACTAGTGGTGTTGGATTTATAATAAAAAGAAACTGAAGGACAAAGTTGTAGAAGTTGAAAGTTCCTCTGACAGAGCTGCACGACTCGTTATCCAACTCTCGAGAAGATACCAGGCTCAGATTATTCAAACTTATGCACCCACCACAAGTCATGCTGAAGAAGAAATTGAAGAATTTTATGAGGAAATTCGTGATCTAAATAATAAAGGTAAGCAGCACTTGAAGATAATTATGGGAGATTTCAATGCAAAAATAGGGCAACGGCAACAGAATGAAACTTCAGTAGGTAAATTCGGTCACGGCAACAGAAACCAGCGTGGAAATACTCTCGTAGAGTTTGCAGAGGCAGAAGGGTTTTCTTCTTGAACTCCTTTTTCAAGAAAAAGCCACACAGGAAATGGACATGGAGACATCCAAATGGGACGACAAGTGAAATTGATTTTATTATGTGTAACAAAAAATTCGTCATAGAAGACTGCAGTGTGCTAAACAAGTTCAACACAGGCAGTGACCATAGATTGGTGAGATGTAAGATGCACCTCAACACTAAACTCGAACGTAGCAAGCTCATAAGACAAACAAAATGTATTGACATAACCAACCTTAAAAACACCATAATACCTTCAAATTGGAACTGAAGAACAGATTCTCTGCTTTAGAAGGCCTAACGTCGGAAGAAGTGGATATTTCTGAATTTAACAGAAAAGTAACCAAAGCTCTTATGGAAACAGCAACAAAATTAGCTGGGTCTAAGAACAAATTGCATGTGAACAAATTATCAGGAAAAACCAAAATGTTGATGCAAAAAAGAAGAGTGATGAGGACAACTAAAGAAGATGTGACTTCCAAAGTGGAATATATAGAGCTATGAAAAACAGTACGAAAAAGTATCACTGAAGACGTAAGGAAATTCAACTGTGAACTAGTAAGGAAAGCAATTGAAAACAACCAAAGCCTAAAGATAGCAAAGGGACATCTCAGTAAAGGAAAAAAACAGATTATGGCACTGAGAAAGAAGATGATTCTGTAACAAGAAATAGAGGCGAAATTTTGACAAGAGTGAAAGATTTCTACTCCAAATTATATGAAAGGGATGATACATGTACTCCAGACATCATGAAAGGTACCAGTATCAGAGTTCTTCCAGTCATCCCAGCAGAAGTTGCACATGCAATCAAGAACATGAAGCGGGGAAAAGCTCCAGGAGAAGATGGAATTACTGTAGACATCATACAAGAAGCAAGTGGAGAAATCGAAACAGTACTCGCCCAAATTTTCACTCGATGCCTTAATGAAGGAAAGATTCCTGAGGATTGGAACAAAGCTACAATGATCTTGCTACATAAAAAAGGTGACATTGAGGATCTCAGGAACTACAGACCTATCAGCCTCCTATCAGTGGTTTATAAAATCTTCACTAAAGTTCTTTCACACCGCTTGAAGGTGACACTGGACATGGCTCAACCGAGAGAACAAGCTGGATTCAGGAGTGGCTACAGCACAATAGATCATATCCACGTACTGAGAGAACTAATTGAAAGAGCGAGGAATATGAACTTCCATTGTGCATGGCTTTTATCGATTATGAAAAAGCCTTTGATTCGGTGAAACAATCAGCAGTTGCAATGGCTCTGAAATCCTGCGGTATTGAAGATGCATACATTAATATTATTAATAACATGTATGAAAATGCAAGTGCAAAGATTCGGCTGTTTGAAAATACAACACACATAAAAATTGGAAAAGGAGTGAGACAAGGTGACACCATATCTCCGAAGCTCTTTAATGCTACATTGGAAAATGTCTTTCAATCACTGAACTGGGAAAACAAAGGGATAAAGATTAATGGAGATTATCTAACCCACCTTCGTTTTGCTGATGACATAGTCATTTTTGCAACTACCCCATCAGAGCTACAGAGTATGATCCAGGAACTTGCTGACAAGAGTAAAGAGGTGGGATTAAAAATGAACTTTCAGAAGACAAAAGTGATGTACAATGCTTTTACAAGAAATGAGGATTTATCGATTGATGGAGAAAAACTGGAGATAACAGACACGTACGTTTATCTTGGACAGCAGATATCAAGTGAGGGTCACATTGGTGAAGAAATTAATCGGCGTACAAAACTTGCCTGGAGAGCTTTTGGAAGAAACAGCATAATTTTCAAGAGCAATATGCCATTATGTCTTAAAAGAAAAGTGTTTGATCAATGCATCCTTCCAGTGCTTACGTATGGTGCAGAGACGTGGACCTTAACTAAAAGAGACATACAAAGGCTGCAGACATCTCAAAGCAGCATGGAGAGGTGCATACTTGGTGTAACCAGGAGAGATAAGAAGAGGAACACGTGGATCCGAAAAATGACAAGAGTGGGAAGACATCATGATCAGAGTTAAATCCCTGAAATGGCAATGGGCTGGACATACTGCCAGAAGAACAGACCATCGATGGACAGCCGAAATTTTAGATTGGATTCCAAGGGACAGGAAAAGACCCAGAAGAAGACCACATGGAAGATGGGTGGATGAAATTCGAAAGTATGCGGGAGTGACATGGAGGAGACTGGCACAAGACAGACCGTTGTGGAGGAAACTTGGGGAGACCTTCGTCCAGCAGTGGATTGATAATGGTTGACAATGATGATGATGATGATACAGTGTATATATATCTTCATCATTGTCAACCATTATCAATCCACTGCTGGATGAAGGTCTCCCCAAGTTTCTTCCACAATTGTCTGTCTTGAGCCTGTCTCCTCCCTGTCACTCCGGCATGTTTTCAAATTTCATCCATCCATCTCCCATGGAGTCTTCTTCTTGGTCTTTTTCTGTTCCTCGGAATCCAGTCTAAAATTTCAGTTGTCCATCGGTTGCCTGTTCTTCTGGCAACATGTCCAGCAGATTGCCATTTCAGTGATTTCACTCTGGTCATGATGTTGTCCACTTTTGTCATTTTCCTTATCTACAAGTCCCTCTTCTCATCTTTCCTTGTTACACCAAGCATGCATCTCTCCATGCCTCTTTGAGTTGTCTGCAGTCTTTATATATCTCTTTTAGTTAAGGTCCATGTCTCTGCTCCACATGTAAGCACTAGCAGGATGCATTGATTAAACACTTTCCTTTTAAGATACAATATATATACACTACACTGACAAAAGTTACCAGACACCCCTTCAAAAGCAAATGAACGGGTCCGCTGCATTGTTACGATGTGCGGTATAGCTGCAAATGGTATAAAAGCAAGCCTGCAGCTGACCGCGGTCATATCACACTGTGAGGTTGAGTAAAAATGTTGCGGCGGAAGAGAACTGACTTTGTGAAAGGAAAGATTGTTGGGTGTTATATTAGTGGGTTGTCTATAAGAGAAACCAAGAGGCATTTAAACATACCCAAATCAACTGTTTTGGATGTACTGAATAAGTGGAAGACACATGGCGTGCCTGAAGCAGCAAAACGTACCGGCAGACCAAAGAAAATCAGTGATAGAGGACGTCGAAGCCTCAGGAGAGTTGTTACAGCTAATTGATGGAGTACTGCACAAGACCTCAGTGTACAGATGAGTAAAAATGCTGGAACCTCGGTATGTATGCATGTACCATTTGCAAATAACTTCATTCCATGGGTTACCATGGTCGTGCGGCTGCTCATAAGCCTTTCATCTCCACTCGGAATGTTACTCGTTCTCTTAGCATGGTGTGAAGAACATTTATCATGGACCACAGAACAATGGAAACGGGTTCTATGGACTGATGAATAAGGATACACGATCCATCAGTCTGATGGCCATGTGTGTGTATGGCTGCAGCCGAGGGAACACTATTTACCACAGTGTACTTACTGTTCCTATGGTCAAGTTTGGAGCTGGCAGTGTACTAATGTGGGGCTGTTTTTTGTGGTATGGTCCTGGCCCATTGGTTATCGTGGATAAACCTGTTAACCAGCATGTCTACCTCGATTTACTGGACAATTAGGCCCTACCAACTCTGTGGCAATACTATGCAGAGCTGCCAACTTTTCAAAATAAAAACCGGGACATCAACGCACGTTCGGCCGCACACATATTTACAATTTATAAATAATAAAATTATATATTATAGGTTTCTCTATTTTTTTATTACAGTTAATTATTTAATACAAATAAAAAAATATTTACAAAAAAAAATTAGTATTTAAGTATAAAATAAGATTAACAAACCTTGTTAATGAGTTTCATTTTTAGAGAGTGAAACACTAGTTTTTCCAGAGAGTTGCCATTTTTTCTCCCCACCATACGAGGAGTGTTATCACATAAGGCAAGACAGTTCATCCATGGAATACCATGATAATGAATTTCTTCGGACACAAGTTTCGCAATATTTTTCACCTGCTGAACTGGTTTCTAGGCATGGCAAAAGAGCAGCATGCATCTCACTTGCTTGCAATGATTATCAAAGTATGTTACCACAATTGGATAAAGTTGATTGTCAGCATCATTACTGCCATCAGTTGCGACAGAAAAACGGTCCACTTTTAATAGCATAGAGGACATTTTTTGGATATTTTGCCATTTCTTGAACAATATGTGAAGTTTCTTGTTCTGCCACATGCATATCTTTTTACTCTCTGCTGGGGAGTTAGGAAACATAGCTGACAACAATCAGGAAACATGATCAGCTGCCACTAGTGGTATGTTGTGCTCCAACAAAAATCCGGTAAACAGAACTTCTGCATGAATCACTTGAAAATCATTCGGCAGTGAAACAAAACGATCCATGTTGCACACACTTTTTGTGCTATCATGATGTGCTATCACTTTTTGTGCTATCATGAGTTCCAACATGTGCAATGATGTCTCCACAACCAGCATGAGAAACAGGGAAATCAGTGTTACACAAAGTGCAGAGGTGCCAACCTTCTGTGGTGCCTATCAGTAATCACTATACAAAGCCCCATCGTTTATGTGTGAGAAGGGTATTTCATGAGAACTTAACGTGCGAAATGCGTAATAACCTTATAAAATCAAATACCTCATAACACGACCCTTCTATTTTAATGGTTAATATTTTTAACAACCTAAGTGGGAATGAATATCAGCTAGATATCGAGCCGATATTGGTTATGACAGCTGAATGTTGCTTAATATTGGACAAAAAAAACTCCTAAACAACCAACCAAAATTTTCCTAAATCCAGAAGATTGCTTGCAAAAATCAAGAAGATTTTCTATAAAATTAAGAAGATTTTCCCTAAAATCAAAAAGATTTATTCTAAAATTAAGAAGATTTATCTTAAAATCAAGAAGATTTGCGTCAGTAGCAGAACTGTTAATTCATGATTATCTATTTATAATAGGGGAGAGCGGTAATGTAAGGGATGTGCTAGCAGTATATGTTTGATGATACTTGTATTCAATTATTTTTCTGTATCAGTCACTCATAGATGGAGTTCAGAAATTGTGATCATTTTCAAGGTTTTGTATTTTTTTTTTTTTTTTTTGAAATTGAATGACACAATTTTAGAAATAACTAGATTTCATTAAGCAATGACAAGACAGTGACTTTTTTTTGTAATGTCCTTGGATGACAATTTTATCCATTATGAATGCATGATAGCACTATTTTAGATAAAGGATGAATAGTGTAACTTTGAGAATATGAATACTTTTGAACACGATGCATCAATTCTTACAAATTTTCAGCTTCGTCACTTTCGTTTTCAGGAAAAATAATTACGATTACGGAAAAAATCTTTATTCCCCACCCTCTCGTTGTCAAGCTGAAATGCAAACCTTATTTTGGGGGAGGGGGATATTTAAAAGGACACATGTTCAGAACATCGTTGGGGGGGGGGGATACAATTACGGGAGAAATCTTTGCTACGTCCAATTACCATTTTCCCTCCATTTTCAAATTGAAATACAAATATTTATGAAATAAAAATGATATTTAACAACAATACTAGGCAGAGGAAACATCGCATGAAAAATAAAATCACGATTATGGGAGAAATCTTCACTGCATCTAACTTTCGTTTTCGAAAGTTTTGAAAGACGAAACTACCGTTTTCGAAAGTTTCAAGCAAAAACATTCTCCTCCGCCACCAATTGCCCCGAAATTTCTGTTCAGTTATGCATTGACCTGGAGGAAAACTCAAATTATGACGAAAAAGGAGCAATTCCTTGAAGCCGTTGCACGCTCATACCTGAAAGATTACAGAGGAATTTTTGCGCCGTCAAATTTCTATTTTCGGAAATTTTCCCTCCATTTTCAAACTGAAATACAAATATTTTTGGAATAAAGTAATGTATAACAACAATACTGGACAGAGGCAATATCGCAGGAAAAAGAAATGACGATTGCGGAAAAAAATCTTTATTTAATAATCTAAAGCAACTTATGGGAATTTACTAGAAAATTTTTTCATTTATAGCAAATTTTCGGAGAAAACTCTTCTCCTTCTTCAGGCTATCTAGTTGTTGTCACTTTTTGCTTTTCACTATCATGGTTACGGTTTACCTTGACGGTTTAGGTTATTTTTCAACAAATCCTGCCAGATGTTAGGCAGGGAAAATCCTTTGCAGTCATTGATGATGGAATTTTGTTTTTTCTCAATCTCTATTCCTTCTTTCAGTTTTCTGTTTTGGAAATTGCTTTGGAAACTGATTACTTTAAGGGAATTCCAATCCATGCTGTGCCCAGTTTCTCTAACATGCCTATCTAATCCAGTCTTGTTGGAGCAATTTTTTATAGCTGCTTTATGCTCAGCTATACGAGTTTGTAGTCTGCGACCTGTTTCACCTATGTAAGATAGTCCACAACTACAATTTACTTCATAAACTACTCCTTGCATTTTTAAAATATCTTCTTCTCTTTGAACTATTTTAGGGAAAAAATTTTTTAACTTTGTTCTCTAAACTTGGAGCTAGCCTAATATTGTATTTTTTACTAATTTTCTTTAAAGCCTCAAATAAACCTTTGTGATAAGAAATTTTTCTAGTGAATTTTACTTCTTGCTTTTGTGGGTTCTTCGTACCATTAAAATTCAGAAGCTTCTCAATTTCTTCTTTAGGATAGTTATTTTCTGCAAGTATGACTTTAAGCTCTTCTTTATGGGCTTCTTTTTATCTGCAGTAGAAACTATTTTATTAATTTTTTCTAAAAACTGACTTGCTACATTTTTCTTAATAGAAACTGGATGATACGAATTGAAATCCAGTAGTCTTTTAGTATTCATTGGTTTTTTATACCAACTAGTGAGGAATTTTTCATCTTCATAATAGATAGTAATATCTAAGAAGTTTATTCTTCTTTCTTTTTGAAGTTCAATAGTGAACTTAAGGGAATCATCTAATTCATTGAATGAGTCTAGAATTCTTTCTGGAACAATTTCTGAGCTATCTATTATAAATAAGATGTCATCCATGTATCTGCTATATAAGCAGAAGTATGTGGGTTGTACTAGTATCTTTTCTTCTAGTTTTCCCACATAATAGTTAGCTAAGAGTGGGGAGAGTGGGGAGCCCATAGCTAGCCCCGATTTTTGAATGAAAAAGTTTTCCCAAATTGAAAGTAGTTGTTCTGCAAAGAGAAAGTAAGCATTTCAAAAATTCCTACTAATATGTTTTTTTCCTTGTTGTGAAAAACTATTAGGTCTGCCAAGTCTTCCGCTATAAAGTCTATAAGTTGATCTATATTAATGTGAGTATACATGGACACTATATCTAAACTACCCATAATAAGAGAATCTAATTTAGGAAGAAGTTCTAGTTTTTCTTTTAGCTGCATTGAGTTTTTAATCAAGTTAGGTGGCTCTTTTAAAAGATTCTGAAGGTGTGACTTTAAAAAATAGTTTAGATTTGAAAGAATAGAGTTTTTTGAGTCTATTATTGGTCTAATTGGTTGGTGTTCTTTATGCAGTTTTGACTATTCCATATATTTGAGGTAATCTGAACTGTAATTTTGAGAATTGTTTATAGTTTTCTGGAAGCTGGTTTTTCTTTTTTGAAGTGAAATAAGCTTAGAGACTTTTTAATCAAATCTGGTAGTGGGTTTTCTTTTACTTCTTCATACATAGGTTTTTTTTAGTTCTTCTTCCATCTTTTCTAGATAATCTTTCTTATCCATAATAGTAATCAACTTACTTTTGTCTGTTTTCACAGCAACTATACTTTCATTTTTTCTGAAATCTTCAAGGGCTTTTTTTAATTGACTATTATCAAAATTTTTTTGAGGTTTCCTTACTTGCTTCTGGAATTTTGTAAGGCTATTGTAGTAATCTTTTCTGAGGAGGTCTGCTTTAATTTGGTCCTCTTTTTCTAAAGTGCTGCAGATGCTTTCCAATTCAATTACCAATTTTTCTGGATTTATTTTTTCTTTGGATAGATTGAAATTACTTCCTTTGTTTATCACTTGTAATAATTCTTGGCTAACTCCAGTAGCAGTGTTGTCCTTCACATGACTAAGAACTGCAGTTTTTTTGTTTTTACTTGAATAGTTATTCTTCAAAAAATTTTTCTTCTTTAAGGTTCAGCTTTTTAACAAATTTCTTATTTTTGTTTCTTACTCCAATTTTTAGCCAGTCATCCAATTCTGCTTTTACTGTATCACTTAAGATTCCAGAAATTTTCTTTTCATTTTCTACTTTTACTTTTTTATAATAAGCAACATTTTTATATTTTGCTTCAATACTTCTTTTTAACGTTTTTTGCTCTATTTTTCTGATGAAGTTGGCTGAAAGTAAATCTTTAAATGGTTTTCTAAGTCTAAATGAATTTGGAATAAAGTTATTTACCTTGCAATTTTTCAGGAACTTGATTTGAGCTATGGATCTTTCCATCTTCAATGTAGCATGTTGAACTTTCTTTATTGTTTGCCAAGTATCTGACCCACACTCTGTTCTAATTCTTTGAATAAAGCTCATATTGAGAAATGGCTTCCTAGTTTAATTGAATTAATAATCTAAAGCAACTTATGGGAATTTACTAGGAAATTTTTTCATTTATAGCAAATTTTCTCCGAAAATTTGCTATAAATTCTTTCAAATCTAAACTATTTTTTAAAGTCACACCTTCAGAATCTTTTAAAAGAGCCACCTAACTTGATTAAAAACTCAATGCAGCTAAAAGAAAAACTAGAACTTCTTCCTAAATTAGATTCTCCTATTATGGGTAGTTTAGCTATAGTGTCCATGTATACTCACATTAATATAGATCAACTTATAGACTTTATAGCGGAAGACTTGGCAGACCTAATAGTTTTTCACAACAAGGAAAAAAACATATTAGTAGGAATTTTTGAAATGCTTACTTTCTCTTTGCAGAACAACTACTTTCAATTTGGGAAAACTTTTTTCATTCAAAAATCGGGGCTAGCTATGGGCTCCCCACTCTCCCCACTCTTAGCTAACTATTATGTGGGAAAACTAGAAGAAAAGATACTAGTACAACCCACATACTTCTGCTTATATAGCAGATACATGGATGACATCTTATTTATAATAGATAGCTCAGAAATTGTTCCAGAAAGAATTCTAGACTCATTCAATGAATTAGATGATTCCCTTAAGTTCACTATTGAACTTCAAAAAGAAAGAAGAATAAACTTCTTAGATATTACTATCTATTATGAAGATGAAAAATTCCTCACTAGTTGGTATAAAAAACCAATGAATACTAAAAGACTACTGGATTTCAATTCGTATCATCCAGTTTCTATTAAGAAAAATGTAGCAAGTCAGTTTTTAGAAAAATTAATAAAATAGTTTCTACTGCAGATAAAAAAGAAGCCCATAAAGAAGAGCTTAAAGTCATACTTGCAGAAAATAACTATCCTAAAGAAGAAATTGAGAAGCTTCTGAATTTTAATGGTATGAAGAACCCACAAAAGCAAGAAGTAAAATTCACTAGAAAAATTTCTTATCACAAAGGTTTATTTGAGGCTTTAAAGAGAATTAGTAAAAAATACAATATTAGGCTAGCTCCAAGTTTAGAGAACAAAGTTAAAATTTTTTTCCCTAAAATAGTTCAAAGAGAAGAAGATATTTTAAAAATGCAAGGAGTAGTTTATGAAGTAAATTGTAGTTGTGGACTATCTTACATAGGTGAAACAGGTCGCAGACTACAAACTCGTATAGCTGAGCATAAAGCAGCTATAAAAAATTGCTCCAACAAGACTGGATTAGATAGGCATGTTAGAGAAACTGGGCACAGCATGGATTGGAATTCCCTTAAAGTAATCAGTTTCCAAAGCAATTTCCAAAACAGAAAACTGAAAGAAGGAATAGAGATTGAGAAAAAACAAAATTCCATCATCAATGACTGCAAAGGATTTTCCCTGCCTAACATCTGGCAGGATTTGTTGAAAAATAACCTAAACCGTCAAGGTTAACCGTAACCGTCAAGGTAAACCGTAACCATGATAGTGACAAGCAAAAAGTGACAACAACTAGATAGCCTGAAGAAGGAGAAGAGTTTTCTCCGAAAATTTGCTATAAATGAAAAAATTTCCTAGTAAATTCCCATAAGTTGCTTTAGATTATTAATTCAATTAAACTAGGAAGCCATTTCTCAATATGAGCTTTATTCAAAAAAATCTTTATTTAGTTTACTTCCGTTTTTGAAAGACGAAATACCGTTCTGATGCATATTTTTAACGCATAGGTAAAATTTCGATGCGTAAACACACTTTTTGATGCGTACTAGACGCATAATTGCGCATTTTGGTGAACTCTGCACGGCGCAGAATTAAAAATTTTTCGCACTTTGACGCAATTAGCGCAGCTATTCCAACACTGAGAGAGAGGAAGTTTGGAAGGATTGGCGGGAGGGTGTGTGTGCGATCTATAAATAAATATCGCTCACAGCTAGAAACATGAGAAAACATAAGGTTCAATCGCTATGAGATCATAATAAAACAAAAACAGGAGTTTACACTAAGCAACAATAACAACGATATCAATTTCCATGAGTAAAAAAAAATTCACGAGCTATTTTGATGAAAATCCAGAAGAAACTACCTTCCGACCATAAAACTACCCAAAACTCCATAAAACTTCAGGGAAATCCGGAGTACTTGGCAGGTATGCGCACGTCATTGCACCGAGATCGGCTTTTCCGACATATTATGCAATATCGCCTTGCCGTTCTTCACCCGATATTGGCTTTGCCGATGTATACATCCAATATCTAAATTTCAAAGGTGCTTACTTAGAAATGGGCCCAATAAAACATTTTCGCATTTGTGCGAAAAGAACTATAAATATATTCGCAAAATGCGATCGCAGTTTAAACCGTGATTCTAACAAAAAAGGACACAAAATTCAGAACTTTTATGAAATACATTGAAATCTGCAATTCTTCCAACCTGTCCGTAATTCGGTAATCAGATGGCCAAAACCGTAATGGTTGGCACCTCTGAAAGTGCAATATGCATGAAACTGACCCTTCGTGATGGTTTTACAAGTCAAATTCTACGGAGTATTTCTTCAAAAAGGCCCCATTCTGGGGTTGTGAACTGAAATAATAACTTGCAACACAACTTGTTTCGTTTGAAAGATCAAAGTACGGAATCGGCGTTCAACTTGAGCGTTACCAAACAAACAGCTTTCCATTCCTCCCCCACGAAGCTCCGCACAAGCGCCGTGTGATCGTTGGCTGCGAGCACCGTGGATGTGACGTCATAAGCCAGTACTCATCAGTACTTCAACTTTCCAAGCATTTGGGGGCACACGACCTTGGCGCTTGAAGTGTCGTGGATTACCAAACGATTTTTTGTTTGTTTCCATGCGTTACGGATTTCCACAGCCAGCGTTGACGCTGGAGGAAAATGATGGCTGATAAGATTAATGAGGGAAAAAAACCATACATGATAAATAAATAAAGAAAGAAAATCACAAAACCGGACAGAACCCGGGTAAACCAGGACACTTGGTTGCTATGACTATTGAACCGAGCCTTGTTGGCACCAGCAGGATAATGCACCGAGCCATAAAACAAGGATGGTTACGGCATGGTTTGATGATAATTCCGTATCGTGTGTAGACTAGCCAGCACAGAGCCCTGATCTTAATCCCATAGAGCACCTATGGGATGAATTAGAGCACCACATAAGAAGTTTGGAACCAAGGCCTACTACTAAGCAACAGTTAGCCACAGCATTATGTACTCAATGAAAGCGCATACCTATTGCTGTGTTCCGAAACCTTGTCAAAAGCATGTCTCGAAGGGTCAGTGCATGCATTAAGGCAAAAAGTGGACCGACACCATACTAATGTATGTCCAGAGGTCGGAAGTAGTGCGCTACAAGTAGCGAAACTACTGTAGTCGCTACTTTCCCACTTAGTTTGTAGTGTAACGCGCTACTTCAACAAAAAAGTAGTGTAGCGAGTAGCGCGATTCAAACCTGTATAGTTTGTAGCGAGTTTCGACACTACTTTTAACGTTACTTCAGTAAACAAACAAGGTGCCCTTCTACATATCACTTGATCGTCACGTGTGTTTGCGACACAACGCTAATACTCCTCGTTTGAACTGCACAGCACCAGCGCTAAGCATCGCCATCTAGCGACCATTTCTTTCATAATATCGGCTATGGAGCGGATTAAAATGGACAGGTTATGACGAATGAGGGTCTCGGAATAAGAACGTTTGGTGTTTCAAAGCACAGAGTTTTCTAGCATAGGTTGGCAACACCAACACTTGTCTCGTTGTCGTTTTCGTCTGGTGTGAATATGAACGTATTTGCTTTCCTTGCTTCGAAGACTTGTTTAACTTATGTTTCCAGGTGATTATAAATTTTTCTGTTTTCCTGAAATATGGCAGCTACTTTCCAGCTTGATGAAGAAAGAATTAAACTGCCTTGGTCGGCGTATAATAATTATTTCACAGTGCTCAAGAAGCAAGTAAACAGGAATTTTACAGTCACGTGCAAACTTTGCCTGTTAAATAAGAAGCTGTCGGTTTCAAAGTCACCCGCCTCTAATTTGAAATTGCACATAGAGGTAAGTCAAAATTTTCAGTACTAATAGCAATGAAATAAATAATTAGTTATGTGTATTTTTCGCTGTCTTTATAACCACTCATTTAAAAATCCCAGACTTTTTCAATTCCGGACACAGCCCCGGACGTCATTACAAATCTAATCCCGGATGACTGGTAACCCTAATTATCGTCATAACCAAGTTTTTATATGATATGCTATATTCTATATGCTACATTGTACAGTCTTGTGCAGTTCATTTTATATGATATGCTAAATGCTACATTATAAAGTCTGGTGTATATGGGATATACAATATTTTGTAGTAATATAACATCCTTAACTTTGAGTGTGTATTGAATAATCTCGCAAAATTTGGGTCCTAAATGTAGTGAAGTAGTGATTATGTTTTCAAAGTAGTTTGTAGTCAGTACTTTGTTAATAATGTAGTTGTAGTTAACTGCATTTATAATAAAGTAGTTGTAGTTTGCTACAAATAAAAAGTAGTTTTTCCAACCACTGTGTATGTCAATAAACGCTATGTTGTGTTTCTCTTCTAGGTACCCAGTGACTTTTGTCAATATAGTGTATACAGGGTGCATAGGAAAGTCCCTTAGCCTGAAATAACTTGCGAACAGTGAGAGGTACAGTTATGCAAGGGAGATAACGGAATAGTAAAGTGACAACGCCCGATCGAATGCAACTGACAGCAGCGCCCTTAGTGGCGAAATGCGGAAGTTAACCATTGCAAATCGAAAACGAAAAAAGATAGAGCAAAATTTCCAATTACAAAGTTGTAGAGCATCAATTAATTAGTACAAAACAACATTTGTTTCACATGGTTAAGATAAATTGTCGCCTGAATACCCTAAAATGTTCGAAATCGAAGCGCGATGATTCGAATCTGCATATTCAAATTTTACAAATGTAGCCATATGCAAATGCAGATTGTGACATTGTACCGTAACTGCGATATAAAAACCAGTAGCAGGATATAACCCTGATCAAAAGTTTAGGTCTATGTATGCTGGGTGAGAATGGCAAGCTTCACTCACTCCCAATATTGCAAGATGGTGCTTATTTATGGCGAATGCCAACAAAACGTGGTGCTAGCTGCATGGGAATATGCCATTCGTTTTCCAGCTGGGCAACATCCAAGAGCAGTTACCATCGCAAGTGTAGTGAGATGGCTCAGGGAGACAGGAAGCACTAAAAGTTGTTCTCGTTCTGGCAGAATAGTGGGTGTAGGTATGTGTATAATGGCAGAGGATATTTTGGCATATGCACTAGCCCATTCACAAAGCAGTACAAGAGATATCAGCAGGGCGAGTGGCTTAACACGGGGCCGTGTATGGCAAATACTGCATGCTCAAGGTGCACATCCCTATCGTGTCACTCTGCAGCAAGAACTGTTATCACGGGACAATGAGCATCGATTTGATTGATGCAACTGGGCATTGATTAATGTTGAAGGTAACACAGACTTTTTATCCAACATTCTTTGGTCGGACGAGGCAGTGCTCCACCCTACCGGATTACTAAACTGGCACAATGCCCACTACTGGGCGATGGAAAATCCCTCGTGGGGATGATCCACCAGACATCAAGTGCGTTGGTCCATTAACGTGTGGTGCAGTATTTGGAAGAACCGCTTAGTGGGACCTGTGTTCTATGAAGGAACATTAAATGGACAGAGATACCTCCAACTATTACAGGATATCATACCTGACTTTTTAGATGACATTCCCCTGCCTGCATTACGTTCCTTGTGGTTCCAACATGATAGTGCTTCTGCACAACAGCCAGCAGCAGTGCGACGCTTTCTCACAGATTGTTTTGGGCAACGAATCATTGGGTATGGTGGTGCTGTTGAATGGCCTCCACGATCGCCGGACCTCACCCCGTTGGATTTCTTCCTATGGGGTTACGTAAAAAATTAGGTGTATGCAACAGCGCCTACAAGTCTGCTGGATCTACGTCATCGTGTTACAGATGCTTGCAATAGTGCGACACCTTCCATGCTGAGGAATGTGCATGCAGAGTTACTTTCACGAATACAAATGTGTATCGTGGGCAATGGCAAACTCTTCGAACATACTCAACATTAACTTTTTATCACTGTGCGCCAGTTTGCCTTTTTTGTTTTGTCTGACGTCATCAAACTGTAATCGCATAAGTACGCATTTATGCAATAAATAATGTGTATTTGCTCATAGCTATTCCCTTCAAACGTTTTCACAAAAGGTCGTGCATCGATTTCGGCCATTTTAGGGTATTCAGGCGACAATTTATCTTATCCGGGTGAAATAAATGTCGGTTTGTACTAATTAATTGATGCTCTATAACTTTGTAATTAGAAATTTTGCTCTATCTCTTTTCGTTTTCGATTTGCAATGGCTAACTTCTGCATTTCGCAACTAGGGGTGCTGCTATCAGTTGCATTCGATCGGGCACAGTCACTTTACTATACCGTTATCTCACTTGCATAACTGTGCCTCTCTCCGTTCACAAGTTATTTCAGGCTAAAGGGACTTTCCTATGCACCCTGTATATATGCAATGTATATACATTATCTACCAACAAGTAATTGGACACCCCTGTAATCGATGATATCTGCGGTCCTGATACACGTCACGGCCGCCGCCATTAAATATCGTGTGGGAAGCAACAACGCAACCAGTTGCATGCAAGATGCCACGCAGTTCGGAGCTCTCTGATTTCGAGAAAGGTGTAATCGTCGGGTATCACAGAAATGGCCGATCCATACGTAAAATATCCAGCGAGTTGAAGTACCCAAAATCGACAATGGCCTACGTGATTGGCAAGTGGAAGATGAGAGGCGACTGTCGGAATGTGCCCCGACCCGGCAGACCCACAAAACTGGGAGTTAGCGACCGACGGGTGCTGGCCAGAGAAATTCGGAAGAACTGCACCAAATCAATGGGCCACATCCGCCAGGAGTTTCAACAGGCATCCGGGAGTGTTCTTTCGATGAATACCATCCGTAAGGAAGCCCATCTGCTCGGTTATCATGCACGTGCTGCCGCCCACAAGCCTTTAATCACCAAGTCCAGTAGTGCTTCTCGGCTAACGTGGTGCAAAGAACGTCGACAGTGGACCGTTGAACAGTGGAAACAGGTTCTCTGGAGCAACGAATCAAGGTTCACCCTCTACTGTTCAGATGGCACGGTCTGGGTTTGGCGTTTGCCTGGAGAATGCCTCCTGTCGGAATGTACTGTGCCAACTGTGAAGTTCGGCAGCGGTGGAATTATCCTATGGGGGAGTTTCTCCTGGTATGGCACGGGACCCTTGGTCGCAATTCCTGGTAAACTCAACGCTGAGACCTACTGCACCATTTTGGATGACCATGCGCTTCCTACGTTGTGGCAGTTTTACGGGGGTGGACCCATGTTACTTTAAGGGGATGCCCCCACCATCCGAAATCGGTGAAGGAACTGACCTGTCTTCTCCAAGCCGAGTGGAAGAAAATACCGCTAGCCATCGTACAACGCCTGGTTGAGAGTATGCCTCGGAGGGTCTCAGCTGTAATCGCTGCTCGTGGGGGCTCCACCAACTATTGAAGATGAATAAACTTCATTTTCTTTTGCCATCACAGGTGTTCGATTACTTGTTGGTAGATAGTGTATATATTATACATGGTCGAGTCACATTATTGTGACCACCAGCTAACATCCAGAGTAACCGCCATATGCAGCACGGACATCAGCTACATGGGCTGGGAGTGACTCAGTAAGGTACTGGAAGGTGTTCATAGGTATGTGGAGCTATGCTGACTTCAGTGCATCTGACACCTGCTGGAGGGTGCGTGGTGGAGTATCCATTGAGTGAACAACACAATTGAGGTAGTCCCTCAGATGCTCAATTGGGTTTAAGTCTGGGGAATTAGGGGGCCAGGGAAGTACTTTGAAGTCTTTATCGTGCTCTTCCAACCACTCTCGGACATTTCTAGCTGTGTGACACATCGCATTGCCGTGCTGGGAGATCCCATCCGTCCTAGGGAAGACAATCGGCATTTATGAGTGTATGTGGTCTGCAAGTCCATAGTGCCTTCCACAGGTATGAGTGGACCCAGAGAATGGAACAAAAACATTCCCCAGACCATAACGCTACCACCACAAACTTGTGTTCTTCCAGAAATGGTTGAAGAGTGTTTGTTCTCCGATGTTTCTTGCCTTGTATGCCAACATCCATCTGTTTGATGAAACAGAAAATGTGACTCATCGGAGAAGGCAATCCTTTGCCAATCAGTTGAAGTCCAATTCCGATACTGTTGTGCAAATGTAAGGCTTTTCTACCGATGCACCTTCGTTGGCATACGTGCAGTGACCATCCGTCTGCAACGGAGCCATATATGCAGCAGGGTTCACTGAACTGCCATTTTAGACACACTTCCAGTAGCCCCCTGGTTCATTCGGCCAGTGAGTTGCTCTACTGTAGCGTGTTGAATGGCCCTCATGTGCATCTTCAAAGCCGACGTTTACCTCTCACATCATCAATGGCATGTGGTGCTGCGCAGTTTCCACATCGCTTTTTCGCAATGGTACTATTTCTCCAATCACGATACACTTTAACCACAGCAGCACACGAACAGTTCACAAACTGCGCTGTTTCAGAAATACTGTTACCCTTGGCCCTAAAGCCGGTATTCATACCATTTTTCAAATCTGATAAATCTCTCCTTTTATCCATTACAGCAACAAGTGATATGTTTTCAGAATGCCTACAGCACACACCTTATATGCCCTCCAAGCCAGCTCACGACACGTGCTTTCTTTCATTGGCTATGGCTGTTGACGTCAAAAGTAGGAGGTGGTCACAATAATGTGACTCGACTGTGTGTGCGTATATATATATATAATGAAATACTATTAAAAAGCACCAATCACTTACCCTAAAGATCATGGTAATTTCCATCGACTACATACTTCCAGCACATCAATTATCATAATGTTGTTGGCCTTCAAAGGTTTACAGACATCTTGCTTAAGATTCCTTCTTCCGGGGGATGAAACATCGTATTTTTTTTTTTTTTTTAAGCAATATGAGATGTAACTATAAGCTTGTCAATTCCATAAAAACCACACAAGCATACTACTCATTCATACAATTCAATTAAAAAACTATGTACATATTTACACAACCTTACATTCCTAGGTGGTTAAACCTTTGTCAACTGTGAGTAACAAAATGCTCCATCTGTTTCAAAACCCTCCCAATGCAAGTGTCACACTCATTCAGCCCCTCACACACAATCCTCTAGCGCTTTCAACAGATTACTGTCATCATCAGGAGGCAGGTGTGTCTCACCCGCCCACCACAGCTCAAGTGAGCAAAGCCATCGAGGCACGGGCTCCAGTCGCAATCTCTGAATCATTGTGTCTCTGGCGCCATCTATTGTCATTGCTGCTCTTTTTTCTGTTTTTCTTTCTAAGCTGTTGTTCAATTTTTATTAGGGCCTTCCATTGTTCGTTTAAGTTGCTAGGCTCATTAATGTTGCATAATCTTGATATGTTTTTTTCAATTAACACTGACTCTGCAATTCTTAACTGCCTTTCGTTTTTACAGCTCTTAATAATTTTAATATCCTCAAACCTTGGACATTGTTGATTTTCCATACAGTATTGGGTTAATGCTGTCTTAGCTTCTTTTTATTCCAATTATTTATATCTGGTTCAATCTATACTTTAATTTATTCTTGGTGCTGCCTATATATGACACAGGTGGTTGCTGGTTTATAGGGATTTCATAAATTCCTGCTCTATCTAATTGGCTGATTTTTTCATTTTTAATCACTAAATTTTTTACAGTAAGTACCTGATTTCCTACCTGTATGTCATACTTGCCACAAACTTTATTAATTTCTGCTGAAACATTTTCTACATATGGCATTGCCCATACATATTTTACAAGTTTTTTTTTATCAATCTTGGCTTTATTGTTAGCTTGAGTTACTTCATAAATCCATTTTTAATACCTGTTTAGGGTAACCAAAATCATATGCAATTTTTTCAATATATTCAATTTCTTCTTTTTTATATTGTTCCATTGATGAGTGTGTTAAACTTCTTTTAATTAGTGTTTTAACACTATTTCTTTTATGTGTTAATGGATGCGATGACTGAAATGGTATAAGTACTGGGATATATGAAGATTTTCTATGCACTCTGAATTGCATATTATCATTTGTTTTAATTATCAAAATATCCAAAAATGCCAAAGTATTGTCATGTTCTTGTTCTACTGTAAGTTCAATAGATGGATAAATTTCACTATACTTTTTTGTCAAGTCCTCAAGTATTTCATTTATGAATTGCACGTAAACTATGCGCACTTTGCAGGGTTTTAATACCTTAAAAGTGCAAATATAATAATATCATCATCATCATCATCATTGTCAACCATTATCAATCCACTGCTGGACGAAGGTCTCCCCAAGTTTCCTCCACAACGGTCTGTCTTGTGCCAGTCTCCTCCATGTCACTCCCGCATATTTACGAATTTCATCTACCCATCTCCCATGTGGTCTTTTTCTGGGTCTTTTCCTGTCCCTTGGAATCCAATCTAAAATTTCGGCTGTCCATCTATGGTCTGTCCTTCTGGCAGTATGTCCAGCCCATTGCCATTTCAGGGATTTAACTCTGATCATGATGTCTTCCACTCTCGTCATTTTTCGGATCCACGAGTTCCTCTTCTTATCTCTCCTGGTTATACCAAGCATGCACCTCTCCATGCTTCTTTGAGTTGTCTGCAGCCTTTGTATGTCTCTTTTAGTTAGGGTCCACGTCTCTGCACCATACGTAAGTACTGGAAGGATGCATTGATCAAACACTTTTCTTTTAAGACATAATGGCATATTGCTCTTGAAAATTATGCTGTTTCTTCCAAAAGCTCTCCAGGCAAGTTTTATACGCCGATTAATTTCTTCATCAATGTGACCCTCACTTGATATCTGCTGTCCAAGAAAAACATACGTATCTGTTATCTCCAGTTTTTCTCCATCAATCGATAAATCTTCATTTCTTGTAAAAGCATTGAACATCACTTTTGTCTTCTGAAAGTTCATTTTTAATCCCACTTCTTTACTCTTGTCAGCAAGTTCCTGGATCATACTCTGCAGCTCTGATGGGGTAGTTGCAAAAATGACTACGTCATCAGCAAAACGAAGGTGGGTTAGATAATCTCCATTAATCTTTATCCCTTTGTTTTCCCAGTTCAGTGATTGAAAGACATTTTCCAATGTAGCATTAAAGAGCTTCGGAGATATGGTGTCACCTTGTCTCACTCCCTTTCCAATTTTTATGTGTGTTGTATTTTCAAACAACCGAATCTTTGCACTTGCATTTTCGTAGATGTTATTAATAATATTAATGTATGCATCTTCAATACCGCAGGATTTCAGAGCCATTGTAACTGCTGATGGTTTCACCGAATCAAAGGCTTTTTCATAATCGATAAAAGCCATGCACAATGGAAGTTCATATTCCCTCGCTCTTTCAATTAGTTCTCTCAGTACGTGGATATGATCTATTGTGCTGTAGCCACTCCTGAATCCAGCTTGTTCTCTCGGTTGAGCCATGTCCAGTGTTACCTTCAGGCGGTGTGAGAGAACTTTAGTGAAGATTTTATAAACCACTGATAGGTCTGTAGTTCTTGAGATCCTCAATGTCACCTTTTTTATGTAGCAGGATCATTGTAGCATTGTTCCAATCCTCAGGAATCTTCCCTTCATTAAGGCATCGAGTGAAAATTTGGGCGAGTACTGTTTCAATTTCTCCACTTGCTTCTTGTATGATGTCTATAGTAATTCCATCTTCTCCTGGAGCTTTCCCCCGCTTCATGTTCTTGATCGCATGAGCTACTTCTGCTGGGAGGACTGGAAGAACTCTGGTACCTTTCATGATGTCTGGAGAACATGTATCATCCCTTTCATATAATTTGGAGTAGAAATCTTTCACTCTTGTCAAAATTTCTGCCTCTATTTCTTGTTATAGAACCATCTTCTTTTCTCAGAGCCATAATCTGTTTTCTTCCCTTACTGAGATGTCCCTTTGCTATCTTAAGGCTTTGGTTGTTTTCAATTGCTTTCCTCACTAGCTCACAGTTGAATTTCCTTACGTCTTCAGTGATACTTTTTCGTGTTGTCTTGCATAGCTCTATATATTCCACTTTGGAAGTCACATCTTCTTTAGTTGTCCTCATCTCTCTTCTTTTTTGCATCAACATTTTGGTTTTTCCTGATAATTTGTTCACATGCAACTTGTTCTTAGACCCAGCTAATTTTGTTGCTGTTTCCATTAGAGCTTTGGTTACTTTTCTGTTAACTTCCGAAATATCCACTTCTTCCGATGTTAGGCCTTCTAAAGCAGAGAATCTGTTCTTCAGTTCCAACTTGAAAGTATTATGGTGTTTTTTAAGGTTGGTTATGTCAATACATTTTGTTTGTCTTATGAGCTTGCCACGTTCAAGTTTAGTGTTGAGGTGCATCTTACATCTCACCAATCTATGGTCACTACCTGTGTTGAACTTGTTCAGCACACTGCAGTCTTCGATGACGAATTTTTTGTTACACATAATAAAATCAATTTCACTTGTCGTCCCAATTGGATGTCTCCATGTCCATTTCCTGTGTGGCTTTTTCTTGAAAAAGGAATTCAAGATGAAAAATCCTTCTGCCTCTGCAAACTCAACGAGAGTATTTCCACGCTGGTTTCTGTTGCCGTGACCGAATTTACCTACTGAAGTTTCATTCTGTTGCCGTTGCCCTATTTTTGCATTGAAATCTCCCATAATTATCTTCAAGTGCTGCTTACCTTTATTATTTAGATGACGAATTTCCTCATAAAATTCTTCAATTTCTTCTTCAGGATGACTTGTGGTGGGTGCATAAGTTTGAATAATCTGAGCCTGGTATCTTCTCGATAGTTGGATAACTAGTCGTGCAGCTCTGTCAGAGGAACTTTCAACTTCTACCACTTTATCCTTCAGTTTCTTGTTTATTATAAATCCAACACCACTAGTTCTGCCAGTATCTGTCCCACGATAATAGAAGAGATGTCCACTTTTCAGTTCAATGAGATCTTCTCCTTTTCTCCTTACCTCACTTAGCCCGACGATGTCCCACTTGATCCTTTGTAGTTCCTCTTCCAATTCAAGAAGCCTTGAATCAGAAGATAGGGAGCGTCCGTTATAGGTAGCCAGGGTCAGCATCAAATGGCAGCCTAGTCCGGTCCTCCAGGGATTCTTAGCACCCTCTGCCTTCATGTCGCACTGGCCGCTGCCTTGGCCAGGTACATTCCAGCTGCCAGAGACTGAGGGCCAAGATTTAAGTTGTAGAGTCATTTTGGAGGTGTTTGGCCATAACTCACCACGCTGGCCAAGCGGGTTGGTGAGTGTGGGATAGCATTTCCTCTGATCCCGATGGTATAGTTATACCGCTATTGGCGGTCGTCAGAGCCCCTTTAGTGGGAACAGGATGCACCACGAGAAGGCGGGGTTGACATTTGTCAAGGAGAGGCTGTGATGTTACGCATCACCTGAATAATATATATATCTATATATATCATCATAGTTGCCAACCATTATCAATCCACTGCTGGATGAAGGCCTCCCCAAGTTTCTTTTCTTTAAAGCAACACTTGATTGTGTTCAATGTTGGCCATTTGGTCAGGATATGCTGCAGAAGTTTTCTCGGTGTCCTCACATAGGCCTTCACATTTACTGTTTCATTTTTTGCCTCTACCAAAAGGAACCGCGTTTGTCCCAGAAGACAATAGACATGACCTTGGACCCCAGACAAACCAACTTTGAACTTCTTTGATGGGGGCGAATTCGGATTACGCCATTGAATACTTTGCCATTTCTTCTCTGGTTCGAACTAACGAATCCACGTTTTATCGCCTGTGATTGTGCATCCCAGGAATGTGTCACCCTCCTCATTGTAGCTCGGTACCAGTTCATTGCAAATGTCTAGTCCTTGGCATTTATGCACACCTGTAATCATTCGGGAAACCCATCTGGTACATATCTTCCTATAGTTGAGATAATCATGAATAATTCGCCCAACAGAATATTTACTGATATCCAATTCCATGGCAATATCCTGAACACAAATGTGTCTGTCACCTTTAATCAAGTCATCAACCCATTTAATCGTTTCATCAATCACCGCCATGTTAGGCTTACCTGAGCGTGCCTCATCTTCAAGTCTCTTTTGGCCAGCTTTGAACTTCGTAACCCATTCATAAACACTGGAATGAGATACAGCCACATCGCCATACACCGCCCGAAATCTTCTCGTAATGTCCACAGTCTTTATTTACGCCTTCTTTCGGTAAAAATTTTATCACTGCTCACTGCTCGAACTGAACACTTAACGTAGCCACCATTGCATTGATCGACAGTGCCACCTAACATTAGTATCAAGCTGCTCCAATTTTATGATATTTCACTGAAAGTAGTTGTAATAGTTTCACGCATACATACAACAATCATACACATAGTTTTGTATCGATAGGAATAAAAAATCTGGATACATATAAGACACTCCTCATATATACACTGCAGAGCAATTGAATTAGAGATACCTGTCTAGTAATGTGTAGCACTACCTTTCGCCCTGATGACGGCGGCGATTCGTCTCGGCATGGACTCGACAAGACACCGGAAGTGTTGGGAAGCCATACAGATCCACGACCCCTGAACAAGCTCCCACAGTTCACGAAGATTTGATGGACGAGGGTCAGAGCCTCGAACATCTCTCTCGAGGGCATCCCAGATGCACTCAATAGGATTGAGGTCAGGTGACCTAGCTGGCCAAGGAAGCAAGGTCACGTCGGTGGAGTGTTCATCCAACCATTCGGATACAATTCGGGAGCGATGGCACGGTGCATCGTCTTGTTGCAGGATGAGGTCCCCAGTGGGATGTTGAAGACGCACAAATGGGAGCAAATGGTCGTCCCGGATATCTTGGTAATGTTGACCTGTGAGGGACGATGTCCCACATACCAGGGGTCCCATTTCAGTCCAGGTAAACAGTCCCCAGACCAGAATGCCACCCCCACCAGCTTGAAGAGTACCCAGCTGGCAAGAAGGATCCATCGCTTCATGTGGTTTGCGCCATACTTGTATCCTGCCATCCACATGTACCAACGTGAATCTCGACTCATCAGTCCAGGCAACAATTTTCCACATGTCTAGGGTCCAGTGGCGATGTTCCCGCACCCATGCTGATCTTTGCACCCTGTGATGTGCAGTCAGCAGCAGTGGTACCCTCGTGGGACGATGGCTTCTGTACCCCATAGCGAGGAGATGGTTCTGGATGGTGTGGCTGCTTACACGTTTTTGTGCACCAGCGTTAAATTGCCGAGTGATTTCTTGCACTGTGGCCCGTCTATCCACTGTTACAATGCGAGCTAGCTGACGATGACCCCGCTCATTCCCACGGCAGTCAGCCCTTTCAGGGATGGTTTTACCGGATTCGATGTACTCACAGTGCACCCGTGACACAGTGGCTCGTGAAAATCCCAGTGCCTGCATGACTTCCGAGATGGAGTGACCCATTTGTCAGGCCCCGATAATTTACCCATACTGTGTTTGACTCTTACTGATTCCCGTCACATCACTCCTTATATTGTCAGATCGCTGCATACGTCATGTCGTTTCCGTTTACAGGGCCGCCCACAGCGCCACATTTGCATAATGCTAGCTGTCTCTAATTCAATTGCTCTTCAGTGTGCATATATGCACAGTTAGGTCATATTGTGACCAGCTCCTACTTATGATGTCAACAGCATGTATCCAATGAAAGAAGGCACGTGTCATGAGCTGGCTTGGAAGGTATATAAGGTGTGCTGTAGGCCTTCTGAAAAGATATCACTCATTGCCATCGTGGATAAAAGGAGCAATTTATCAGATTTGCAAAAAGGAATGATTATCGGCTTTCGGGCCAAGGTTGGCAGTATTTCTGAAACAGCACAGTTTGTGAACTGTCCATGTGCTACTGTGGTTAAAGTGCATTGTGATTGGAGAAATGGCACCATTGTGAATAAGCGATGTGCAAACTGCGGAGCACCATGTGTCATTCATGTGAGAGGTGAACGTCGGTTACGAAGGTGCATGAGGGCAGTGGAGAAGCCACGGGAGGGGGTTCGACCCCCCAAGCCTATTGAAGCACCCTCATGCATTCCCTTTAACCTTTAAAAAGTTCCCTTGGAACAAATGGAAACATGTCCTCTATTGGAGGCTTTCACTCCTTCCCTACTCCCCCCCCATCACCTCTGTCCACTACCATCCCTCTGTAGTTCGTACTTTGCACCTACTTAGCGTCACAGGAGATGCCGAGATGTTTCCGGTTACTAATGACCACGAAGAAATCGACCCAACTGAATGGGGAAACAGGTTTACAACATTCCTTTTGCCTTATTTACAACTGCTGACAAAGTAGAGCCCCCTTGCCCTTCCAGAAAGTGTGGGGTGTGGGCCCATTCCAAAGCATCATTTGCTAATCTTGTTAGCCAAAGCAAGTACACTTCGCACTGCGTCGGAAAATGGAAGACGATAAAAAACAAAACCTTCTGGTAATGAATTTCAGAAGCTGAGTTGAAACGTCTTATGGCAGAAAGTGCTAAGAACACCGTTTCTATTTTTCAATTCCTAAAATCCAAAAATTTTCTTCGAGAACCTAGTAATTCTGCATTGAATGAAAGACAAAGTGAACTTCACATGGAGGAACATGCATTAGAGGATTCGTTTGCCCTAGAAGCAGATGTCTTTCCCCAAGAACCAGTGGAGAAACCAAGAATAACAGATGACGTATCGTTGACAGAATTGCCCACTATCGCAAAAGTAAGTTCTTCTTTGGTATCAATATCATCTCCTGGTGTAAAAAACATTCCTCATTCTAACATAAAAACTTCAGATATTGGTTTGTTTACAAGGCAAGTTTTAATTGATGATGCAACCAAAAAAAACAACTAATTGGAGAAGGATTTTGAAAACCTAATGATGCCTATTCATTTCCAAAGTGTCCGAAAAGTAACAGACGCTTCCAGTACTCATGGTTTTTGCACTTTGATTGGTTAGAGTATAGTGAAATTGAAAAGGGGGCCTTTTGTAAATATTGTGTATTGTTTGCTCCTGAATCAGCAGGTGCCCAAAATGTCCGCTTGCAAAGCTTGATTAGCGAGCCTTACACTAAATACAAAAATGCCATGGAAGATTTTGCAAAGCATGCACAGACAAAATATCACAAAAATTCTGTAGAGAGCTATTCTAACTTTATAAGTTGTGTTCAAAGTAAAAAACCTAATGTAATCAATCAAATTTGTACGAATCGTAGAAATGAAGTTAAAAAAAAACAGAGAGACTTTAACGTCGATAATTAAAACAATCATATTTTGTGGGTGCCAAGAACTGGTGCTATGAGGACATCGGGATTATGGGTCTTTTGAAGATTTGTTGGAAGTGAACGAGGGAAGTTTCAGTGAGGCTTTAAGGTTTTAAATGGATTCTGGAGATAATGTCCTGAAAAACTACCTAAACACGGCGTTGGCAAATGCTACATATATTAGTTGGCACACGCATAATTCTATTATTGAAGAAATCGGGCAATACATTACAGAAGGGATTGTTAAAGAGGTTGCCGAAGCTAAATATTTCAGTATTTTAGTAGATGAAACCACAGATTGTTCTACTGAACAGCAAATGAGCATTACAATTCGATATATTTTAAATGGAAAATTGCTAGAAAACTTTCTTGCTTTCGTAAGTATTAACGATTGTACTGCGAAGAATATTTCGAAAGTTACTTTAGAGACCTTGGATGCTAAAAGAATTGATAAATTGTATATGTGTAGTCAAGGTTATGATGGTTGCACTGTAATGAGCGGGCATATAAAAGGTGTTCAAGCCCTTATTAAAAAGGAATGTCCATTGACAATCTTTACCCATTGTGCAAGCAAAATATTTTAAATCTTGTTGTGAATTATTCCTGTAATGTTTTGGCCATGAAAAATGCCTTAGGAACTGTAGGAGAAATATGTTCTTTTTTGGCGCATCAGCGAAGCGACTAACTCTATTGCAAGAATGTATTAATGAAACGTGTCCCCCAAGTTCACATTCAAGGTTAAAATCTCTCTGTGCAACTTGCTGGGTACAAAGACATGACGCTGTATCTATATTTCTTGATCTATTCCCAGCTGTTCTCTTGGCGCTTGAAAAGATGTCAACTGAAAAAAAAGGCCAATAACATTAAAAAAAAAACATATCTCCTTTCCTCAATTTGCAATGGGCAATTTGTTATTGCTCTGTTGTGTAATGCACCGCATTAGCTCCTTGCTGCTCCCCGTTTCTAAGCTGCTACAATTACAAAGTTTAGAGCTCATTCAGGCTTTTATAAAAGTAGTGAAGGATATGAAAGAATGTTTTGCAGACATATGTGAAAACGTCGAAGAAGAATTTTCTTTGGTATTTGAGAAAGCTTTAAATTTGGGTAAGGAGCACGATTTTGAAATCAGAATTCCAAGATTGGCTAGGAGACAAAGAAACAGAGAGAATTATCCTGCAAAAACTGCAGAAAATTATTATAGAAGATCCTTGTTCATTCCATACCTGGACCAACTGATATATGAGCTGAAAGAGAGGTTCGAAGGTAGTATGGCTACTGCCGCAAAACTTCAGCAAATTTTGCCATTTTTCTGCATTCAAGCTTCTTTTGCCGACATATCTGACGCTGTAAAACTGTTTCATCTAATTTGTGCAACGATGAATCTATCGTAAAAGGAGAATTCGAATTATGGAAAAAAATGGGGCAAAGTTTCAGAGAATCAGTCACCAAGCACAGCTTTAGAAACATTAGCAACTGTTCCAGAATTATTTGTATTATTTCCAAGCATAGCTAAAATGTTGAATATCTTGGCTGTCCTACCCATCGCCACAGCAACTGCTGAAAGAACTTTCAGCACTTTACGACGGCTAAAATCATATATGCGCTCGACCATGTGTGAGAACCGCTTATTAGGCTTAGCGTTAATGTCCGTTCATAGAAACAGAAACACTGACATTGAGCACATCATTAACAAGCTTGCAATAAGGAAGAATCACAGATTAAATTTTGTACTTTATTTTGATTTCAAATTTAAATGTGAATGTCGAACTCGAATGTATCTCCATTCTCCATCTCTCTCTATATTCGTACAGTCTGAGAATGAGTCAAAGTGAAACTCGTACACCCAAACGGCAATGATCGTTGGCTCAATACAAGTTTTTAAAAACTTTAGGCAGTGTTTACTTCAATATTTTCTAATAATCGTGCTACTTGATTAAGTAAAGCATAGTGTATTAAATTCACGAGTTAATTAGTAATCAACCTATCCAAATAAATTCAATTTTAAAGCATATTTCTGTAGTTACATTTACATCTCTATTTATGTGTAACTCACATTATGTCATTTCTATTGTTTCATGAGCACATTGTATCCTACAAAGCAAAGTATTTAATTTATTAATGAAGCATTGAATGATTTGTGGCTTATTTATATAACAAATACAACATGGATAACCCAAGGTGTGTTTCATGCTGTTTGCATCTGGGCTGGCGTAACTGACCTGATTACGGCTAATGTGCCCTTCTGAAAGTAACCCCCCCCCCCCAGAAAATCCTCTGGCTGCGCTACTGCATGAGGGCTAATCGACACGCTACAGTGGAGCAACTTGCTGGCTGAATGAACCAGGGGACTACCGGAAGTGTGTCTAAAATGACAGTTCAGTGAACCCTGCAGCATAATTGGAACTTTTAGTGCTATGGAAGAAACAGTTTCTTTATAAGGAAAAAATATAAAAATAAAAATTAAAGAAAAGTTTAAAATATTAAATTGTTGTTTTAACTTTAAAATAACAATAAAAAATAGAATAATTTATGAAAAATTATGAACTGATTAATAGTTGTAGTTTTACTTATAGGTTAATTAATACAAGTGGGAACTATTAAATACAGAAAGTTGTGTTTGATGGTACTTTTCTTGTATTTTGTTGAGTGTTTGCTCATTCCAGAAATTCAGATTTCCTTCACATGGGTTCATTTTTGCAAGTGAGCTTGCTGCAATGTGGAGCAAGAAGTGTCATCTATAGGATCTTTTTAACTTGACCTCCCTCACTGAAGCTTTGAGCTCAGCACAAGAGAGGAGGTTTCTGTTGAGTGGGATGTTGGAATGGCAATTTTGTTACCACCATGAGGTGAAGCAGGAGCCTTAGCAGGTTGTGCTTGGTAAGTTGTTTCACTTTTTAAATATTTTTCCTTTTAGGAAATTTTTATTTTTGTATGTTTGTCATTGCTGACATGGTTTGGAGCCTTGTTATCCATTTCTCTGCATATCGCTTAAGGATAGATTCAAAAAGTGTTTGTTTCCCCTTTGTTTTGTTCTGGTAGCATGCTTTCAACTTTTGGGACACATTTTCCTGCAAAAAAAAAAAAAAAAAAAAAAAAGGTTGGGGGGGGTATTTTTTTGTTGAGTGGTTTCTAGTAGCACACTTTACAATATTTTGTACATATTGCAACATTTTGCTATGTTGAAAGTTATTTCTTGGAATTTGTTGAATTGTGTTTCATAAACAAAGGGTCTTAGTAGTTTCTCATAGCACACTTTTGCAATATTATTGAGCAGGGAAGAAAATCAAATCAAGGGATGAGCATCCCCACAAATGAGATTAAAACAGAAGCGATTAAACTGCTACAAGTATTGGACTCTTATCAATCTTGATAGACTTGAATTTACTGTAGGCCTACGTCATAAAACAGTTTTTTAAGAAAACTTCAGTAAACTGAAATATCAAATTCTGTCTAATATACAGGGTGTCCGAGAATTATTTGACACATTACAAAATTATATAAAACAAAACATTAAACAGATAGAAAGAAACTGACTGTACTAACTTACAATGTAACTACACAAGTTAATAAATTTCGATGTCAGATCCCTTGGTTGCTCGTAGTACGTCCAAGTGATACTCAACTTCACTCCAGGTATATTGGCAAGCATCTGAGGAGTTATGGAATAGCAGCTGTGATACGCTGCTTCAGTTCCTGCAAATCAGTACAAGGTGTCTGATAGACATGATCCTTCACATAACCCCACAGGAAATAATCCAATGGAGTTAGATCTGGAGAGCGAGGAGGCCACAGAATGGGACCACCATGCCTAATACATCTGTTCAGAAATGCTCATTTAGGCACTTACGTACACACGTTGACCAATGCGTAGGCACGTTGTCTTTTTAGAAAATGACGTTGTCATATCTTTTGATCTGGGGTATAGCAAAATTTTCTAGCATATCCAAGTAAATGTCACCATTTATGTTTGTTTTTTTGCAGAAGAAGAAAGGGCCAATCACTTCTCTTTTTGATAGGGCGCACCACACATTAATTTTTGGAGAATCACGTTCCAGTTCAATAGCAGCATGAGGCGGTTCACTGCCCCATATCTTACAGTTGTGATGATTCACAATACCTGATACATGAAATGTGGATTCATCACTAAAAATTACAGTACTCAGAAAGTTTTTGTCGTTTTCCACTGGATTCAGCGTATCCACAGCGAAATCGTATCGCAGAGTGTGACCATTTACATGCATTGTTTGCACTATTTGAATTTTATAAGAATGAAACTTTAATTTCTTGTACACGATATCGTGAACTGTCACTTTCAGAATGCACAGTTCTCTCCTTGCTTTACGAACGAATTTCCTGGGGCTTCGTCGGAAACTTTCTTTAACTTGGTCAACCGTCTCACCGCTGATGCTAGGCCTACCAGCTCCTCCATCATGTTCCACATTGGCAGTTTCTTTAAACTGTTTCATCCACCACTAAATTGAATTCGTTGACGGAGGATTACAACCATACTTTAAACGGTGCTGTCTTTTAACTTTAACGACAGACTTTAATTCCACAAGCCATAACACACACATCACCTTCTGCTGTATGGATGACAAGACTGCTGATTGTGCATTTCTCATACATTCCTCATCAGGCCACACCCAGCGCCATCTATCAGATTCTGGGAATAACAGTTCTGCAAAACAAAAATATAGAAACCGTGTTAGTAATACATGACATAGAAAAACAGACAATGCTCATAGTTTTTTTTGTACATAATTTTGTAATGTGTCCAAAAATTCTCGGACACCCTGTACAGTATTGACAGGGTGACACGTTCTGCCTACTGAGGTTTCAACCCATGGGGAACCAACTAGCCTCCTAGCTTGATGGGGGGATTTTAATAAATTCATTTGCATGTGTTTCAATTAAAGTGTTTTCTTTTAGCATCATCATGTACTGCTTCTGAAATTTTGAGCAAGTTTCGCATACAACATTATTTTCTGTGGCAAATTCTTTCAATACCAATCTGATAAAACAGCAAGTCTTTAACATGCACAACATGACAGAATTTTCGAAAGCAAGCAACATATTACATAAATACATATCAATAGGGATATAAAAAGAAATGCTAAGCACAAAAAACAGATACACATGATGAACATATTGCAGACTGTTATTCATGTCATTTCCATGCAATAACTCAATGAAATAAAGTTAATATTTTAAAGTTATTAGAAAAACATTCTGGATGAAAGAAGTTAATGGACTATTTTTACTTTTAACAGTTTTGAAATAAACTTTAAACTGTCTTTTTTCAATAAGGTTACAAAATGAGCAGATGTTTTTCTGAAAACTGAAATACTAGTTACAAATTTCTTTACTAAACTGGTTGCTTTGTATAGATAGAATCTTCATACATACACTGCAGGAGCAAAACATTAGGACCAACTACCTAGCATTGTGTAAGTCCTTTATGAGCCTCCACCACTGCGGCCATGTGATGAGACATGGATTCCAGAAGTCCCCAGAGGGTGCCCACTAATATGTTGTACCAAATCTATAAGAAGTCCACTGTCCATGGTGGAGGGTACATATGCCACAGCTGCTGACTTATATGGTCTCAAATATGTAGATATGTTGAATTGGGATCATGTCAGACCACATGGGCAGCCACAGGTGAACATCGAAATCATCTTTGTGTTCCTCAAACCAGTCCTGAACAATATGGGATTGACTTATAATAACACGGCATGTTGTCCTGTTAGAATACCCCATTTCAAGGTGGAAATACTGTCAGCACAAACAGATGAACTGGGTCAGCAATGATGGACATTTTCACGATGGACAGTTAGACCGTGGCATTCAGTGAACCATCCAACCAGGATTCTTATTCGAAATATTTAACAACTGGTGTATAAGTCAGAAAATTAAAAAAAAAATGTGTGTGTGCATGTGTGAGGAATGTACACATGGGAAATTTTCCATTTATTATCTAAACAAACCAAACTATATATGTTACTAAACTGCTCATCAATTTTCATAAGTTGTAGCATAAATCATTCATCAGATGATTCCACAAGTAATAATTTCGAAATTAATTGTTTATTTTTTTAAATTGTTGGTGGGATCTTTTGTTTGGCCCAGCTGTTGCTAGTTGAATAACTTAGTGATTACCCTAAAGAATACACAATGCAGCAGTGCTGCCAACCGGCAGTAAACAAATAGTGACATTGGAGCTAGTTTCCAGTGAAATATTGTGAGTTTGTATTACAATTCATTTTACTAATTAATTCTACTGCACTTTGTAGTTATTTTTATACTACTTAACAATTGGAATGGAGGTATTTAAATATTTTAACAATTGGAACAGGCATACTGGTGAGTAGTGGCTGAACATCAGCCCTGTATCATACACTATCCGGCGACAGAGAGTGTCCCAGAAAAACATCCCCTAGAGCATTATACTCATACCATGTGCCTGTATCCATGTAGTCATGGCATCTTGTACAATATTATTTGCAGCTGTTAGCCATACCAACCAACACCCACCCACTAGATGCCAGCAGGACACGTGATTCATCAGAGAGGTAACTTTCTCCCAAAGTGCACTTCTGATGTTCTCTGGCAAACTTCAGTTGTTGTCACTGATGATGTGCTGTAGTGAGGGGTGCTGTGGTCATGTGCATCCTTGGCTGCAGACCATGGTCACCTGTGCCAAGGTAGAATGCCTACTATTCTGGACAATAAGCCAAGCCACCTCTCTCCCAGAGCATTAAGTAGCCATGGCTTCTGGTTATGTGTTGCTCTTCTTTCCTTCCACTCTTGGTACACTTTAACTATGGTAGTCCTTGAACAACAAAAGCTCACTGTTTCCCAGACACTGCCACCCTTTCCCTTTTCTCTGTATCCAACCACCATGCTCTTTTCTATAGGGATCAAATCTTGTCCTGTACCCACTACAACCACTGTTTCAGCTTCGACTGATACAGCACAAGTCATAGATAGTGCTGCATACTCCCTTGGCCTTCGACATGTCAACTGTAGTGCTGGAAATTATCCAAACATCAGATGCCGGGGGGGGGGGGGATCATAATGTTTTGTTCCTATTGTGTAGATAGCAGCAACCTAACCTATGAAACATGCAAAAACCTCAATACCTTACTCCTAGGAAAACTGGTATACAATGAATCACGTCGTACTTTTTGTCTCCTCCTTGATCTTCTCTTCTCTTCAATGATTAGAGATTCCTTATCAAGAGCACCTATCAACGACGGCTTCTTAAATAATCGAGACACCAACAGAAAGCCAGCCAAATTGTGCACATTAGCTGGTTTCTCTGTTACTACTGGTACAACAGCTAACACACAGTTCTGCAGCATGTTTAACTGTCTCTTCTGTCCCAAGTGCAGAAGCACACAAGGTGTCTCTGGTAGATCACTTAATGCTGAATGAATTGTAGGAAAATGTGGATTATTTAAGGGCAATGATGAATGTATTAATGGCAGAAATGGACGGATTTTAACTTGACAGTTCAAAATGGCATTTGAGAGATTTTGCACTTTAGTACACAAATCTTCTGGTCTGCATTGAAAAGCAGTTTGCTGGTCATGGTATCCACAAATAGCTGTTAACATACACTGGTCTTCCCTAAAATCTGAAAGAAAAGAAATAAAGACATAAAAATAACACTAAACAATGCATGAACATAAATATCTTTTAGATTTAAGTGTCCCCACTGCATAAATAAACGAAGTATAGAAATAGTACATTTCTTTAAGTAAGTCAGACACTTTTCATATAGCAATGTACTTAACAAAATGGATAAAAAAAGTATGCCTCAAAATATAAGAAATTCGAGATATAGAAACCAATGGAAAGTGAATCCCCAGAATAATTAATTCTTCATACATACATATCACTAAGCTGTTCTCTAAGATTCAGAGCTTAGCTACAAAAAGAAATACAACTACCAGACATTTTTACTTACTGTTGTCGTATCAAACTTCTCCATTTACAGCGATCTTGACATACAACTCGGGCTTCGCTGATATCCATTACACACCACACACAAGATCTTTTATACTTCATACTCATAATCATTTTCTCATGCAGACACTCCTGAATCTGATCCACCCATGTCTTCTTTGGCCTTCCTCTGCCTTTCCTTCCTGCCACTTGAGCTAAAAAGATTTTCTTAGTAAGCATCTCATCACTCATTCTTTCAACATGGCCAAACCACCGAAGAATATTGGTCTCCACCTTGCTACCAACATTTTGCTTCACATCACACAACTGCAACACATCTTCATTCCTCACACAATCAGACCGTGTTTTGCCACAAACACCCCGTAAGTAACGCATTTCTCCAGCACACAAATGACTCCTATGTTTCTTCTGCAGTACCCAGGTTTCACTGCCATACATCAGAGTAGGAACAATTACACTTTCATACACAGACATGCGGGACTCTCTAGAGAACCCATCATTCCTGTGAAAACCTCCCAGAGCAGCTATGACTTTCAATGAAGAATTCACTCGCCTACTAATTTCACCATCCAATTTGTTCTCTCTGTCAAACATGCTTCCAAAAATACACAAACTCACTCACCTGGTCAATCACAGAGCCGTTTATACTTACATTACATTCAGTGCTACCCATTCCTCTCTCAAACACCATAACTTTGGGTTTTTCCCTTATTTATACTCAGTTTGAATTTCATGCAAACTTCGTGCATCCGAGTCAACATACTCTGTAACTCACTTTTGCTCTCTGCCAACAGGACAGTGTCATCAGCATACAGCAATCTGCACACACGGATATCACCAAGACATAAACCACTCTTATCTATTTTGGCATCACGCATGCATGCATCCATAAATATATTAAACAGCCATGGTGACATTACACAACCTTGTCTAACTCCTGCACCAATGGAAAACCATTTTGATAAAACACCATTCACTTGTACACAAGCTCTACTACCAGCATACATGGCTTTTACACTATTAAGCAGATTCCCAGTAACACCATATTCATTCAATACCTTCCACAAAAGTGTCCTATTCACTCGGTCATAAGCTTTCTCTAAATCTATGAAGGCAGCAAAAACTTTCTTACCAACAGCTAGATACTTTTCAATCATCATGCATAATGCAAACATCTGGTTAATGCAGCCTTTACCAGGCATAAAACCACTCTGAACATCCCACACTTTCTCTGATGTAAGACCCGGTACTTCTTCAATAACAACCTTACCAAACACTTTCCCTGGCACACTCAGTAGGCTAATACCACGATAGTTCTTGCATTCAGTCTGATCACCTTTTCCCTTATACAAGGGAACAATGATAGCATTCTTCCAATCCCGATGGCAGACAAAATAAATTTGCAGGAGATGGCTACTCGGTGGGATTAAGATTGCAGTGGTCAGAGAGAAAACGGTACTGATGGACATCTATATTAAACAACTCGCCATTTATATCGGCTCTAATAAAAGAAATCCCCTGAGCTCATTCTCTGCCTACTTACGGGAAACACAAAAATCTTCCACAGGAACCACGTAATCTTAGTAAAAACGGCGCATTAGTAATACTGAATTGAAGTTACTCTGTTGGTTCACAAATATTCCCAAATGTATTAAATCGTATAGAACAACACAGAGCCGTATTTAAATAAAAATTTTATAATCTTACCATATGTCTCTCACGTTACATTTTTCCTGTTATTTAAAATTGCTCAAATTATGCAGTTTTAATATAAATTGATATTGGTGATTAGTAATAGAAATTAAAAAATAATAAATAATAAAAACAACGAATCAGATTTTTCGAAAATTTCGAGAGTTGTTTTTCCTGGTTCGTTCACCGCTAAGGCACTTTCTTATTCAGAACTACATCACTAAGTGGGACTGCACAGTTAGCTAGCTGCATACCAAAAAATAAGAAC
Organism: Macrothele yani; assembly: GCA_039090855.1. Lineage (NCBI taxonomy): Eukaryota > Metazoa > Arthropoda > Arachnida > Araneae > Macrothelidae > Macrothele > Macrothele yani. The sequence goes on from CM076991.1 coordinate 86,083,102, forward strand.
CTACAGGGACCAATCAAAGAAATACCGCCACCAACAGACAAACATTTCACACACCAGGAACCCCCCTCCCCAGGTTGCAACTGAAACATACGCAGGAGTTGGAGTTTGCCTCACATAGAAATAAACTTCTTTCTTTTCGCTTAAGCACACCATTTGTACTTGCCGTAATTCCACCCATCAAGCTCGAGGCACAGAAGCATTCTTAATTCTTAGCAGCATTCTTTATTCCTATCTCATCTCTTTCACCAAAGTATGAAGGAACTGCATAGCATCCTAAAGGACAAGGTGTCTGTCAAATCTCTTTCAGGACTGACAGGAGTGTCCATTGGCCGCCGTTAAGAGGTTTCGCTGTTTGGAAGTTATCATTAATGTTAATATGAGGGCAGATGTTCTGTACCAATCAAACCTTGCAGTTGCTCAAAGTTATCCATTAATGGAGGTTTCACACTATCACAATAACACATACACTGAAGAGCAATTGAATTAGAGACAGCTAACGTTATGCAAATGTGGTGCTGTGGGCAGCCCTGTAAACGGAAACGACATGACGTATGCAGCAATCTGGCAATATAAGGAGTGATGCGACAGGAATCAGTAAGTATAGGTAAGACGAAGGATCGAAGCGCATTTGATCGTGGGCAAATTGTCGGGGCCCAACGAATGGGTCACTCCATCTCGGAAGTCGTGCAGGCACTGGGATTTTCACGAGCCACTGTGTCACGGGTGCACCGTAAGTACATCGAATCCAGTAAAACAATCCCTGCAAGGGCCAAATGCCATGGACAACAGCGTGTGGATGAGCGGGGTCATCGTCGACTAGCTCGCATTGTAACAGTGGATAGACGGGCCACAGTGCAAGAAATCACTCGGCAATTTAATGCTGGTGCACAAAAAGTGTGTAAGCAGCCACACCATTCAGCACCATCTCCTCGCTATGGGGTACAGAAGCCATCGTCCCACAAAAGTACCGCTGTTGACCGCACATCACAGGGTGCAAAGATTAGCATGGGTGTGGGAACATCGCCACTGGACCCTAGACATGTGGACAAATGTTGCCTGGACTGATGAGTCGAGATTCACGTTGGTACATGCGGATGGCAGGATACGAGTATGGCACAAACCACATGAAGCGATGGATCCTTCTTGCCAGCAGGGTACTCTTCAAGCTGGTGGGGGTGGCATTCTGGTCTGGGAACTGTTTACGTGGACTGAAATGGGACCCCTGGTATGTGTGACATCGTCCCTAACAGGTCAACATTACCAAGATATCTGGGACCACCATTTGCTCCCATTTGTGTGTCTTCAACATCCCACTGGGGACCTCATCCTGCAACAAGACGATGCACCGTGCCATCGCTCCCGAATTGTATCCGAATGGTTGGATGAACACTCCACCGACGTGACCTTGCTTCCTTGGCCAGCTAGGTCACCTGACGTCAACCCCATTGAGCAAAAGAGAGAGATGTTCAAGGCTCTGACCCCCTCCATCAAATCTTCGTGAACTGTGGGAGTTTGTTCAGGGGTCGTGGATCCGTATGGATTCCCAATGCTTCCGGTGTCTTGTCGAGTCCATGCCGAGACGAATCGTTGCCATCATCAGAGGGAAAGGTGGTGCTACACGTTACTAGACAGGAATCTCTAATTCAATTACTCTTCAGTTTACATAAACTGAAGCACCAAAACATTATGATCACCTACCTAATATGTTGAGTGTCTCCCAAGTACTACCCAAACAGCTCTTATCTGGCAAGGCATAGATGCAACAAGATTTTTAAAGATGTTTTGTGGTATCTGGTACTAAGGTGTTTCCAGCAGACCCTTTAACTATTGTAAGGTATATGGATGAGCTGTCACAGATCAGATTTTTTGTTCCAACACAAACCACACATTTATTGATTGGATTGGTGTCTAGGGAATTTAGAGGCCAGGGTAATACCCGGAAGTCCTCATGTTCTGTGATCCATTCTTCAACAATCCAGGGAGTGTGGCAGGGAGCATTTTTCTGCTTAAAGAAGTCACTACTAGAGGGAAATACCACTGCAGTGAAAGTTGCATCTGGTCTGAAATGATGTTCAAGTAGGTGGCAGACATCATAATTTCCTGCACACGAATGACTGGAGCCAGAGTTTTCCACCAGAACATTGCCCAAACCATTACACTTCCTACACCAGTTTGTTTTCATCCCACAGTGCATCCTGGCACCAACATTTCCTTAGGTAAATGACACACATGTACCCGGCCATCAACATAGTACAACAGGAAACAAAATTCATTGACAACCTTCTTCCAATCATTCAAAATCCAGTTTTGAAGCTCAAGTGTTCATTGCAGAAGCTCTTGACAGTGAACTGAGGTTGGCATGGTTACTTGGAGCCACCTGTGGATATACAGCCTCATTTTCAGAAGGGTTTAATGTACTGACTGTTGTGGCACATTACTCCTGTGAACAGCATTTAAATTACTGGTGAGTTGCGCCACAGTATGCCTTCTGTTGGCTCATACCACACAAAATAGCTTTTGCTCACTTGTAGCATCGATGAGCCATGCTTGGTCTTCACCCTGCTGGTGGTTTGTGGTTCTCCCCTCCTTGGACCACTTTTTGAAAGTACTAGCCACAGCTGGCAGTGAGCACCTCACAAGCTTTGCCGTCTTGGAAATGCTCTGACCCAGTCATCTAGCCATTACAATTTGCCATGTGTCAAACTTGCCTAAGTCCTCTGCCTTTCCCATCTGAAGAACAGGAATAACACTGATTTACACAGCTCAGTATCAAGTGTTATTTATACTGTTTCATAAACCTTTACACGTGCCAGCGTTTACCTGCAGTTGCTTCAATCTGCATAAAGATGTGTTGGTCATAAAGTTTTGGCTCTTTGGTGTAAGTTACTATTAAATTATATGAGCATTTCTCTACCACCAGAATTTACACCAGCTACATTACATTCAGTATTCCATAGTTACTCCACAAGTACTTTTCTAAAAATTTTATCGGCAGATATACACTGACAGAGAGTTTTTAAGATTGTATGTTACAAGTAAAGGTACAACAACCAAAAAGAGGTGCAAACAGAGAAAAGCAGAAATTGCATGAGGGAATACCAGATAAGTAATATGCCACTGAAATCAGCACCACGCAAAATGTCCCATTTATTTCAATAACCACATACAGTATGTTTGATTGTATGGCATAAGAAGACCATATGAACTGAATATTATCAAAATGATTTTAAAAGTCACACATCATCTATTCTGCTTAACAGAGGTCAAATGACAGCAAAAATTGAACAGAATATATTTCAATTACTAATCAAAAACAACTATTATGGGAATTTTACAAGGAAACTTTTTATTTAAATTGCAAATTTTTGGAGAAAACTCTTCTTCTTCAGGCTCGTGTACACACTCTAGTATTGTTCATGTTTATACAACCCTAGGCAAAAGTTATGGAATCACTTCCACATGAACAATGAGGTACATAGTAGGGAGTATAAGCGACACAAAGGAAGTAGGTGAAGCAAACACATAATTTAATTAAACCTGAACATCTAATCTACAGACAACAGGACTCATATAAAGGAATGTACAATAACTGACTGAAATACATAATGATGTGCAACAAAACGTGTGGGAAATAATTGTAGACTCACCGACATCAGAGGGACAAATTATGGAATCAGTTTATATGGAATATGGTATTTATCCACTTTAATACTTTGTAACTCCTCCAGGAGCTTTGATGATAGCCTGGATCTTTTGAGGAATAGATGTCACTAATGAAAAACAGTAGTCACTATCAAGCTCTTTCCAACATTCCAGAATAGCAATCACCAAATCAGTTTTGCAATATGGAGATTTCACCTGGATTAGTTTCTTCAATTTGCACCACACATTCTCAATGGGATTTAGATGCAGACTGTTAGCTGGCCATGTTATTGTATTTAAATGTCATTCCTGAAGAAATTGCTGCACACTTTTGGCCTTGTGACATGAGGCATTATCATCTTGAAACATGACCTCATCATCACTAAAACCATTTTCAATTGATGGGATAAGAAAGTTCTCTAAAGTGGCAATGTATACCTGCACATTGACTGTTCTTGTGATGATTGTCATCTCACCTGGTCTTTCACCTGACATGCAATTCCATGTCATGAGTGACTGGAGAAAACTTCACTGTTTTCTTGAAGCAGTTATCCTTATAAGCTCAGTGATGGAAAGTTGCAAAATCATTTGTGGAGCAGATAAAATACATTTTTGGAGCAAGTAAAATACATTTTTGGAGCTGGTGAAATACATTTTTTTGGCAAGAGAAATACATTTTTTTGGCAGGTGAAATACATTTTTGGAGCAGATAAAATACATTTTTGGTGTGAGAAAACATTTTTTCGGAGGGGGTAAAATGTTAGTAGATAGAAAAAACTCTTAAGCAAAAAATGTTTTGGAACTAAATACATCCTACTCAAATTAAAAACATCTTGCATTGAAATACACATATATGCAAATATTTTAGTTTCCAAATACACTATCTACCAACAAGTAATTGGACACCCCTGCAATCGACGATATCTGCGGTTCTGATATACGTCACGGCCGCCACCCGTGTGGGAAACAACAACGCAACCAGTTGCATGCAAGATGCCACGCAGTTCGGAGCTCTCTGATTTTGAGAAAGGAGTAATCGTCGGGTATCACAGAAATGGCCGATCCATACGTGACATATCCAGCGAGTTGAAGTACCCAAAATCGACAGTGGCCTATGTGATTGGCAAGTGGAAGATGAGAGGTGACTGTCCGAATGTGCCCCGACCCGGCAGACCCACATAACTGGGAGTTAGAGACCGACGGGTGCTGGCCAGAGAAATTCGGAAGAACCGCACCAAATCGATGGGCCACATCCGCGAGGAGTTTCAACAGGCATCTGGGAGTGTTCTTTGGATGAATACCATCCGTAAGGAAGCCCATCTGCTTGGTTATCAGGGACGTGCTGCCGCCCACAAGCCTTTGATCACCAAGTACAATAGCGCTGCTCGGCTAATGTGGTGCAAAGAAAGTCTAAAGTGGACCACTGAACAGTGGAAACAGGTTCTCTGGAGCGACGAATCAAGGTTCACCCTCTACCGTTCAGATGGCAGGGTCTGGGTTTGGCGTCCGCCTGGAGAACGCCTCCTGCCGGAATGTATTGTGCCAACTGTGAAGTTCGGCAGCGGTGGAATTATGCTATGGGGGTGTTTTTCCTGGTATGGCATGGGACCCTTGGTCGCAATTCCTGGTAGACTCAACGCCGAGACCTACTGCACCATTTTGGATGACCATGCGCTTCCTACGTTGTGGCAGTTTTACGGGGTGAACCCATGTTACTTTCAGGATGACAATGCCACCTGTCATGTTGCAAGGTCCACCATGGCTTGGTATGGTGACAATGGAGTTAATCGAATGGACTGGCTTGTGCAGAGCGCGGACCTTAACCCTATCGAGCACCTCTGGGACGAGTTGGAGCGTCAACTTAAGGGGTGCCCCCACCGTCCGAAATCAGTGAAGGAACTGACCTGTCTTCTCCAAGCCGAGTGGAAGAAAATACCGCTAGCTGTCGTACAACGCCTGGTTGAGATTATGCCCCGGAGGGTTGCAGCTGCAATCGCCGCTCGTGCAGGCTCCACCAACTATTGAAGGTGAATAAACTTCGTTTTCCTTTGGTATCACAGGTGTCCAATTACTTGTTGGTAGATAGCGTAGATCAAAAAATTTGTAACCATAGCAGAATTCTATTATTAATCATTTATTTTACAAAAAATGTTTTTTTTTTTTTTTATTTTTTGCTGCTTTTCTCAATATTGAATTGCTGACTTCTATCTTTTTCTAATTTTTTTAGGTAGTTAGCAATGTTTTATTTTGCTTCTTTTAATACTACCTGTCTATTTTCTATTGCACTCATGTCTCCTTTTTTTATGCCACATTCAATGTTCATCTCAGCATTAACATTTTATGAGAGGAATCCAACTGCTGCAAAAGTTCAGCTTCTTCCCATTTCAAATCACCTTTGTAAACATTCAATTTTTTCTTCTCTTTTTCGCTTATTTTACTGTATTTTCCACCACTAATCTGCTTTTGATATTTTTTCCAAGATTCTTTATAATCTGTAAGAAGTTTTTTGGTTACATTAATTTTACACACCCCTCCATTTAGTCTCTTGGCATGATTTTCGTGCTTCTTGCTCTCCCTCCGCATGACGCCTACAATCATCGCGGTCGCTATGCGCTAGGCTAAAATCGAAGCCACATGCTTTACAAAACGTGATTCGGCAAAACTATAGATGCTTCATAAAAAGGCCATTCTTTACTATATATATAGCAATACACTTGATGATAAATTTTATCTGACTTCATTCTTTTTGTTGTCATAGCTGTTTCACTGCTGCGTTTCATTTTGTTTTAATCTAAATTAACCCTTTCCACTCGAATAACTTTTCACCCATACTCACTCTGCACTCGTTTGTTTGTTGTTGTTTTTTCTGCAGTAGAGGTAAGAACTTAACAGTGAAAGCTCAGCTTTGGTCTCGCCAGCACCGACATATGAGCTATAGAGGAATCATTGGAGTGGCTGGTGAAACCCGACACGCGAGCTATTCAGTGAATAAGAACTGTCTCATGAACTATAGAGACATCATCGGCATGGAGGGTGACACACGACATGCGTGATATTCAGCAAAAAGGAAATGTCTCGCAAGCCCCAACACACGAGCTATAGAGGCGTCATGGGCGTGGCGAATGACACCCGACCTATTCGGCGAAAAATAAATGTCTCACGAGAGCCGATATGCAAGCTATAGAGGCATCATCAGCATGAGAGTGACACCCGATACACACGAAAAAGAAATCCCCCGGAGAGCGCTGACATGCATGCTATAGAGGTGTGGTAGGCGTGGTGGATAACACCCGAGCTATTCAGCGAAAACGAAATCCCTCGCGAGCGCCGACATGCGTTCTATAGAGGCGTCATTGGCATGGCGAGTGACATCCCCGACACACCGATGACGCTTCTTTTTCTCTATTCAGTGAAAAAGAAATGTCTCGCGAGCCGTGACATGCGAGCTATAGGGGCATCATCAGCATGGCAAATGACACCCGACCTATTCGACGAGAAAAATTCTCACGAGCGCCGACATGCTACCTAAAGAGGCATCATTGGCGTGGCGGGTGTCGGCAATTTCGTAATGTCGGGTGTCACCCGACATAGTGGAAAGGGTTAAAACATTTGCACCAAAATTTTCACAAGCACAAAGCCACATGTAATCAATGTAAAGAGTTCGCAATAGGCGCTGAGCTGAGCTCCCTCTCGGATTTTGCGCACGGTACTCTCATATGGCTGTACGGACAATCACATGACAAAACTCCATCTTCGTTGGCATGCAAGTCAGAGCATCGAAGGCGTATAGAGACTATCTGTGAAGTGCGTTTTTCGACCAAAAGACAGTAAAAAAAATAGAAAATTGCGGGCAAGAATCTTGCGTGGGCTTATCCATAGTTTTTGGGTGACCCGTAAAACCGTAAGATGGAGTGAAAATCCGTACAAACTATGGAATATTTGTAAAAGTTGGCTCCTCTGAATCCTTTAGAAACAGCACCATCGTATCCTGCAACGGGAAAGCCATTTTCAGTCGTCCTCCGCATCAACGAAATAGCTAACGACTGACCTTACGCTGTATTTACATAATCCTGCACCTCGCCCGGAATGAAATACAGCAACTGCGCAATCCCAAAGAGCAGGGAACGACACATAAACAATCTCAATTGCACAACACTCCGAAAGACCACCAAACTGTCTGTAAACAATCTTCATCAGGATTTCAAAATGTACAGCATCGTTTCTCCTACATACCACGTGATTACAACAAAACTTCTCCTCCATAAGCTCTAGTTACATCGCGAAACCTATTTGTCACTTATGCCGAAAAAACAACGAATTAGAAGGTAGGTGAAAAACATTCCGAAATGTTGGGATTGGCGGTATGTGTTGATTAAGTGTCGTTATACGTTTAACCAAATTACGCGCAGATCTTCAAAAGGGAGTCATTAGATTTGCCATTTAAAACAACAGTTTTTGCCGTGAAATTATGTTTTTTGCTCGGCAGTTTTTGGTGTGGATTGCAGTTTCGGCACAGTTGGGAACAAATATATATATATCATCATCATCATCATCATTGTCAACCATTATCAATCCACTGCTGGACGAAGGTCTCCCCAAGTTTCCTCCACAACGGTCTGTCTTGTGCCAGTCTCCTCCATGTCACTCCCGCATATTTATATATATATATATATATATATTTTTGTAATTTGTAGCAGTTTGGCGTAAGATAATGAAATTGGCACAGTTCAGCGTAAACTTTCCATCACTGTAAGCTTCATTAGCTCGTTGCCAGACTAACGTTCCAGTATCATCTCTGTGATCACTGCACATCTGTGTTTCATCATTGAATATCACTTTGATCCAATCTTGTATAAATCTTGTACAGATCATGATTGCTTTCCTTTGGCCCACTGTAAAATCTCTTCTTTTGGCTAGTTGTCAAAATTGGTTTCTGTTTTGCTTTTCATTAAGAAACTCCCATCTCCTTCAAATGGTTTCAACCTGTTCTGTCACAGACATCAACACCTGTGTCTGCCAACTTTGTCTTCATTTGTGTTGTTGTACATTTATGGTTTTGAAGACCTATTCAATTTAATTTTCTATCCTCACGCTCTGATTTTTTCCTTGGGCTACAGGTACATTTCCCTCTTATAACCATCCCATTCTGTTTATACTTCCACTAAATTTTCAAGACCACCGACTACAAACAACCAACATCTTTTGTCATGTCTCTTGTTGTTATTTCTTCTTAAAGATGCTTAACAATCCTGTCCCTCATTTCCATTCATAACTCCCTCCTAGAAGTCATGCTGTTAATTCAGTGACAGCACAATTCTGTTGGCTCACAAATACAACTACTCCTTTTTATTGTCACACTTAAATATTTGCATATTAGGAAGGCATGCTATTGTATGATTCTGTTTACAAACAATACATTCATTCCATTATTTTTCCCTCTGATGTCGGTGAGTCTATAATTATTTCCCACATGTTGCTACACATCATTACATATTTCTGTGAGATATTGTACATCATTTTATATGAATCATGCTGTCTGTAGCTCAGATGTGCAGCTTTCATTAAACTTTGTTTTGCCTACTTCTTTTGTGTTGTTTCTGAATACTACCTACTATGTGCCATGTGTTCATGTGGTGTTGATTCCATAATTTTTGCCAGGGATTGTAAACCAATGAAAACTGCTCAAACTTTAGGAATACATTGCTGAATTAGTGATGTCACTAAGTGGTGGTGCTAGACCCCCTCCCTTCCATCCCCACCCCTGTTGCCACCCCCAAAATGCAAACCTTTTTTTTTTTTTTAATTATAAAAATTTATGGAGCCATTTTTGTCCTCCTCCTATCCAGTTGTGACAGAGTGAAGGTTGAAGATTATTTGCCCCCTACCTTTCTTCTACGCCACCTCCTGCTAGCCCTGATGTTTAAGTCTAGCTACGTTACTGCATTGGGTGCATCTAAATGGTGAAATATAACGCTCAAAGCTTGAAGATATACTTAGAATTTCATGATTGTAATGATCAACTTTTTGTTTACCATAACCAGTAGAAACAAAACTTGATACTGACACAGTTGTATCAGGCAAGAGAGGCATGGTACTAACATAGTTGTTTTAGGCAGGAGATACAATGGTTTGTATTTTCAGGACATCAAAACTAATAATGCCTGATTCTTTTTGATTGCTCCTTCTCTCACACTTACAAACAGGCAACAACCTACTTATGATTGGGCAAACAACTTTTAACTTGATTACTTTTATACCTCTGATAAAATTTAATTTGCTTTTTCAAGAACATGGAAAAGATCAAGGTAGTTTCAATAAACATTTGAAATGTGCAAATCTCAGTATCTGTACAATGAAGCACAACAGCCTATTTGAAAGTGGGGGATTGGAAACTATGGGAAAAAACAACAACATAAACAAGAAAGATGACACTGAATTTTCGGGTGTAATAAGCACGTCTTTTGAATCCGTTCTGACGCAAATTAAATTTATAAAAGCTATTCAAAGTCAATGGAACCGGTATAGAAAACAATAGTATCTGACGGAAGAAAGAAGTTTTTCATTCGAGTTTTTAATTTCTCAGATATTGCTGTAAACGGAATCATGAGCTTACGAACTCTTAGAAACAGAGATATCGACAAAAATAAGATGTGGCTTTACGTCCCCTGGTAGGAAAACCATGCATTACTTTAGGAAGAAAGTATTCTCAATAGGTTTATCGACATGAGCGGTATCGGTCCAAGAAAAAAAAATTCAGTCGAGTTTTCAGGAGCCCAGATTTTGCTACAAATACATCAGAACCAGAAATTAACACTTATGACCCCTAATGGCCAAACATTAGAAATTATGTGAAAAATATTTTCCTTCAGGTCTTGTATCCGATACAGGAAGAATTTTTCAAATCGGAGTTTTAGGAGCAGAAATAACGCAGAAAATACAATTTACCTTTATGCCTCCTAGCGGAAAGTCAATGATTTACTTGAAAATTTTGAATTTATAGGAAAAACATTTAGCATCGGAAACACTATCCAACAAAGAAGGAATTTTTCAAATCGGACCTTTAGAAGTAGAGATATTGACAAAAATAAGATATACATCTACACCATCTGGCGTAGAAAGCATGCATTATTTCAAGAAGAAAATGTACCTAAACCATTTGTCGACATGAGTAGTATCGGTCAACAAAACCAATTTTTTTCAATCGAGATTTTAGAAGCTCATATTTTGCTGCAAATACATCAGAAGCGGAAATTAAGACTTACGCCACCTGGTGGCCAAATCAATTTTTACAAAAATTAGAACTTGTGTGCAAAGGATTCCTCATCAGGGGCTATATCCGTTGCAGAAAGAATTTTTCAAATCGGAGATTTAGAAGCAGAGGCGCTGACAAAACGTGCGCTCGACAAGGTCGTCGGCGGTTGTAGCTCATTCCAGACATGATAAAGATATAGGGGGAAACACAATTTACCTTTACTCCCCTAGTGGAAAGTCTATGAATTACTTGAAAATTTTGAAAATATATGAACCACATGTCACACTGGAAACACTATCCAACAAAGAAGAAATTTTTCAAATCGGACTCTTAGAAGTAGAGCTATTGACAAAAATAAGATATACATATACGCCCCTGGCGTAGAAACCATGCACTATTTTAAGAAAAAAATGTTTATAAAAGGTTTGTCGTTATGAGTAGTATCGGTCTACAAATGACGTTTTTTTCAATCGAGAATTTAGAAGCTCATATTTTGCTGCAAATACATCAGAAGCGGAAATTAAGGTTTACGCCTCCTGGTGGCCAAACAATTTTTTTTTTTTTTTTAAATTAGAAATTATGTGCGAACTACTTCCCACCAGGAGCTGTATGCGGTGCAGAAATAAATTTTGAAATCAGAGATTTAGAAGCAGATATATAGGAGGAAACACAATTTACCTTTACGCCCCCTAGCGGAAAGTCTATGAATTACTTGAAAATTTTGAAATTATATGAACATGTCACACTGAAAACACTACCCAACAAAGAAGGAGTTTTTAAATCGGACTCTAGAAGTAGAGATATTGACAAAAATAGGATATATATCTACACCCCCTGGCGGAGAAACTGTGGAATATTTTAGGAAGAAAATATTCCAAAAAGGTTTATCGATGTGAGTGGCGTCAGTCCACGAAAGAATTTTTCAATCAATATTTTAGAAGCTCAGATTTTGCGGCAAATACATCAGAAGCAAAATTTAACACTTGCGCCCCCTAGTGACCAAAGTATACTTTACCAAAAATTTGAAATTATGTGCAAAAGATTTTCCATGAAGAGGTGCATCCGCTGAAAAAAAATTCAAATCGGAGTTTTAGAAGAAGAGTTATCGGGAAAAATGTAATTTACTTTTACGCCCCCTAGCGGAAAATCTATGCATAATTTGAAAAAGTAACTATATCTAAAAAACTCTTCGACATAAATGGAATCGAAAGATAAAATAATTTTTTCAATCGGATTTTTAAAAGCAAATATGTGGAATAAAACATATTTTTGAATTCGACATCATCTGCATTTATGCCCTCTAGCGGCGAAATTGTTCATCATAAAAAAAAAAAACGAAATAAAGGATCATCATTCGAATATTTCAAGCTTCCCAATGCAAAAAGAATTTTTCAAATTGGACAAATAGTTGCAGAGATATCGTGCGTACAGATGGACGGACAAACTGATAACATAAGCACGATCTTTTTTTACAAAAGACATGCTAAAAATGTCTTTTTAAGGGCCTTATGCCCCAAAACTTAAAAACATATCATCATCATCATTGTCAACCATTATCAATCCACTGCTGGACGAAGGTCTCCCCAAGTTTCCTCCACAACGGTCTGTCTTGTGCCAGTCTCCTCCATGTCACCCCTGCATACTTTCGAATTTCATCCACCCATCTCCCATGTGGTCTTCTTCTGGGTCTTTTCCTGTCCCTTGGAATCCAATCTAAAATTTCGGCTGTCCATCGATGATCTGTTCTTCTGGCAGTATGTCCAGCCCATTGCCATTTCAGGGATTTAACTCTGATCATGATGTCTTCCACTCTTGTCATTTTTCGGATTCACGTGTTCCTCTTCTTATCTCTCCTGGTTACACCAAGCATGCACCTCTCCATGCTTCTTTGAGTTGTCTGCAGCCTTTGTATGTCTCTTTTAGTTAAGGTCCACGTCTCTGCACCACACGTAAGCACTGGAAGGATGCATTGATCAAACACTTTTCTTTTAAGACATAATGGCATATTGCTCTTGAAAATTATGCTGTTTCTTAGAAAAGCTTTCCAGGCAAGTTTTGTACGCCGATTAATTTCTTCATCAATGTGACCCTCACTTGATATCTGCTGTCCAAGATAAACGTACGTGTCTGTTATCTCCAGCTTTTCTCCATCAATCGATAAATCTTAATTTCTTGTAAAAGCATTGAACATCACTTTTGTCTTCTGAAAGTTCATTTTTAATCCCACTTCTTTACTCTTGTCAGCAAGTTCCTGGATCATACTCTGCAGCTCTGATGGGGTAGTTGCAAAAATGACTACGTCATCAGCAAAACGAAGGTGGGTTAGATAATCTCCATTAATCTTTATCCCTTTGTTTTCCCAGCTCAGCGACTGAAAAACACCCTCCAATGTGGCATTAAAGAGCTTCGGAGATATGGTGTCACCTTGTCTCACTCCCTTTCCAATTTTTATGTGTGTTGTATTTTCAAACAGCCTAATCTTTGCACTTGCATTTTCATAGATGTTATTAATAATATTAATGTATGCATCTTCAATACCGCAGGTTTTCAGAGCCATTGTAACTGCTGATGGTTTCACCGAATCAAAGGCTTTTTCATAATCGATAAAAGCCATGCACAATGGAAGTTCATATTCCCTCGCTCTTTCAATTAGTTCTCTCAGTACGTGGATATGATCTATTGTGCTGTAGCCACTCCTGAATCCAGCTTGTTCTCTTGGTTGAGCCATGTCCAGTGTTACCTTCAAGCGGTGTGAAAGAACTTTAGTGAAGATTTTATAAACTACTGATAGGAGGCTGATAGGTCTGTAGTTTCCGAGATCCTCAATGTCACCTTTCTTATGTAGCAGGATCATTGTAGCGGTGTTCCAATCCTCAGGAATCTTTCCTTCATTAAGGCCTCGAGTGAAAATTTGGGCGAGTACTGTTTCGATTTCTCCACTTGCTTCTTGTATGATGTCTACAGTAATACCATCTTCTCCTGGAGCTTTTCCCCGCTTCATGTTCTTGACTGCATGTGCAACTTCTGCTGGAAGGACTGGAGGAACTCTGGTACTGGTATCTTTCATGATGTCTGGAGTGCATGTATCATCCCTTTCATATAATTTGGAGTAGAAATCTTTCACTCTTGTCAAAATTTCGCCTCTATTTCTTGTTACAGAACCACCTTCTTTTCTCAGTGCCATAATCTGTTTTCTTCCCTTACTGAGATGTCCCTTTGCTATCTTTAGGCTTTGGTTGTTTTCAATTGCTTTCCTCACTAGTTCACAGTTGGATTTTCTTACGTCTTCAGTGATACTTTTTCTTACTGTTTTGCATAGCTCTATATATTCCACTTTGGAAGTCACATCTTCTTTAGTTGTCCTCATCTCTCTTCTTTATTGCATCAACATTTTCGTTTTTCCTGATAATTTGTTTACATGCAAGTTGTTCTTAGACCCAGCTAATTTTGTTGCTGTTTCCATAAGAGCTTTGGTTACTTTTCTGTTAACTTCAGAGATGTCCACTTCTTCCGATGTTAGGCCTTCTAAAGCAGAGAACCTGTTCTTCAGTTCCAACTTGAAGGTATTATGGTGTTTTTAAGGTTGGTTATGTCAATAGATTTTGTTTGTCTTATGAGCTTGCCACGTTCAAGTTTAGTGTTGAGGTGCATCTTACATCTCACCAATCTATGGTCACTACCTGTGTTAAACTGGTTTAGCACACTGCAGTCTTCTATGACGAATCTTTTGTTACACATAATAAAATCAATTTCACTTGTCATCCCATTTGGATGTCTCCATGTCCATTTCCTGTGTGGCTTTTTCTTGAAGAAGGAGTTCAAGATGAAAAACCCTTCTGCCTCTGCAAACTCAACGAGAGTATTTCCACGCTGGTTTCTGTTGCCGTGACCGAATTTACCTACTGAAGTTTCATTCTGTTGCCGTTGCCCTATTTTTGCATTGAAATCTCCCATAATTATTTTCAAGTGCTGCTTACCTTTATTATTTAGATGACAAATTTCCTCATAAAATTCTTCAATTTCTTCTTCAGGATGACTTGTGGTGGGTGCATAAGTTTGAATAATCTGAGCCTGGTATCTTTTCGAGAGTTGGATAACAAGTCGTGCAGCTCTGTCAGAGGAACTTTCAACTTCTACAACTTTATCCTTCAGTTTCTTGATTATAAATCCAACACCACTAGTTCTGCCAGTATCTGTCCCACGATAGTAGAAGAGATGTCCACTTTTCAGTTCGATGAGATCTTCTCCTTTTCTCCTTACCTCACTTAGCCCCACGATGTCCCACTTGATCCTTTGTAGTTCCTCTTCCAATTCAAGAAGCCTTGAATCAGAAGATAGGGAGCGTCCATTATACGTAGCCAAGGTCAGCATCAGATGGCAGCCTAGTCCGGTCCTCCGGGGATTCTTAGCACCCTCTGCCTTCATGTCGCACTGGCCGCTGCCTTGGCCAGGTACATTCCAGCTGCCGGAGACTGAGGGCCAAGGTTTAAGTTGTGGAATCATTTTGGAGGGGTTTGGCCATAACTCACCCTGCTGGCCAAGCGGGTTGGTGAGTGTGGGATAGAATTTCCTCTAATCCCGATGGTATAGTTATACCGCTATTGGTGGTCGTCAGAGCCCCTTTAGTGGGAACAGGATGCACCACGAGAAGGCGGGGTTGACATTTGTCAAGGAGAGGCTGCGATGTTATGCATCACCTGACCTTACATCCCTAAAAACATATATATACAAGTATATTAAGAAAATTTTACTGAAATAGTTTTTATTACCTAAACTGCAGGCCCTGTGCTGCAGTTTAGGTAGTAAATCAAAAAGCTCCAGTGGCTCCAATGTTCTGGAGCTTTTTGTTTTAATGCTCCAGTTGCTCCGATAAGTGTCTGTGAGCATCTATCTGGCAGCCAATTAGGAGTAACCCATTTCCAATATAAGGCTATTGACTTTTTTGAAGAAAACAGATTAACAGAATAAACAATTTAAACATGTTATCCATTCTTAACCTGGGATTCATACACAGGCCCGGACACAAGTGCCCATGTCTATAAAAAGCCAACAATAATGTGAAGATGGATGAACTCATGCTACGTAACAGGAGATTTACTATGGAAGCAATAGTACAAGCAATCAGCACTGGCCATAGAACAGTGCATAGGATACTTCACAATCAACTGCAGTACTGTAAGGTTTGTGAAAAGTCAGTAATGGTTTTATCATTATGACTTAAAGCCAAATGATCAAGTTTGTAATGTAAACATGTCTTATCCAGGCCTCCACATAAACTCAGGGCGCAGCCAGCAGCAGAGAAGGTATTACTGTTATTTTTCTCTAACCATCATGGACCACTTCTAATTGACTTCTGTCTTCATAGTAAAATGATTGTTAAACAATATTGTGATATCTTGACTTGGTTGCACCACATAATCAAAAATAAACTAAAACTTCTTTCTGAGGGGATTACTCTTTTGCATTAGACCCTAAACTACATACTCAACCACAGAAACACTCAGAAATTTTATGTGGAAAGAGCCTCAGATAATTTTTTTTTTTTTTTTTTTTTTTTTTTGAGAAGCCCAGAAATGTGATCTTTTCACAATTTTAGGTGAACAGATCACATTTTTGGGCTTATCAAAAAAGTCACTGATAGGAATGTTTGTATCACTCTTATGGAAACAGCAACAAAATTAGCTGGGTCTAAGAACAAGTTGCATGTAAACAAATTATCAGGAAAAACCAAAATGTTGATGCAAAAAAGAAGAGAGATGAGGACAACTAAAGAAGATGTGACTTCCAAAGTGGAATATATAGAGCTATGCAAGACAGCACGAAAAAGTATCACTGAAGACGTAAGGAAATTCAACTGTGAGCTAGTGAGGAAAGCAATTGAAAACAACCAAAGCCTAAAGATAGCAAAGGGACATCTCAGTAAGGGAAGAAAACAGATTATGGCTCTGAGAAAAGAAGATGGTTCTATAACAAGAAATAGAGGCGAAATTTTGACAAGAGTGAAAGATTTCTACTCCAAACTATATGAAAGGGATGATACATGTACTCCAGACATCATGAAAGGTACCAGAGTTCTTCCAGTCCTCCCAGCAGAAGTTGCTCATGCAATCAAGAACATGAAGCGGGGGAAAGCTCCAGGAGAAGATGGAATTACTATAGACATCATACAAGAAGCAAGTGGAGAAATTGAAACAGTACTCGCCCAAATTTTCACTCGATGCCTTAATGAAGGGAAGATTCCTGAGGATTGGAACAATGCTACAATGATCCTGCTACATAAAAAAGGTGACATTGAGGATCTCAGGAACTACAGACCTATCAGCCTCCTATCAGTGGTTTATAAAATCTTCACTAAAGTTCTTTCACACCGCTTGAAGGTAACACTGGACATGGCTCAACCGAGAGAACAAGCTGGATTCAGGAGTGGCTACAGCACAATAGATCATATCCACGTACTGAGAGAACTAATTGAAAGAGCGAGGGAATATGAACTTCCATTGTGCATGGCTTTTATCGATTATGAAAAAGCCTTTGATTCGGTGAAACCATCAGCAGTTACCACGGCTCTGAAATCCTGCGGTATTGAAGATGCATACATTAATATTATTAATAACATCTATGAAAATGCAAGTGCAAAGATTCGGCTGTTTGAAAATACAACACACATAAAAATTGGAAAGGGAGTGAGACAAGGTGACACCATATCTCCGAAGCTCTTTAATGCCACATTGGAAAATGTCTTTCAATCACTGAACTGGGAAAACAAAGGGATAAAGATTAATGGAGATTATCTAACCCACCTTCGTTTTGCTGATGACGTAGTCATTTTTGCAACTACCCCATCAGAGCTGCAGAGTATGATCCAGGAACTTGCTGACAAGAGTAAAGAAGTGGGATTAAAAATGAACTTTCAGAAGACAAAAGTGATGTTCAATGCTTTTACAAGAAATGAAGATTTATCGATTGATGGAGAAAAACTGGAGATAACAGATACGTATGTTTATCTTGGACAGCAGATATCAAGTGAGGGTCACATTGATGAAGAAATTAATCGGCGTACAAAACTTGCCTGGAGAGCTTTTGGAAGAAACAGCATAATTTTCAAGAGCAATATGCCATTATGTCTTAAAAGAAAAGTGTTTGATCAATGCATCCTTCCAGTGCTTACGTATGGTGCAGAGACGTGGACCTTAACTAAAAGAGACATACAAAGGCTGCAGACAACTCAAAGAAGCATGGAGAGGTGCATGCTTGGTATAACCAGGAGAGATAAGAAGAGGAACTCGTGGATCCGAAAAATGACGAGAGTGGAAGACATCATGATCAGAGTTAAATCCCTGAAATGGCAATGGGCTGGACATACTGCCAGAAGGACAGACCATAGATGGACAGCCGAAATTTTAGATTGGATTCCAAGGGATAGGAAAAGACCCAGAAAAAGACCACATGGGAGATGGGTGGATGAAATTCGTAAATATGCGGGAGTGACATGGAGGAGACTGGCACAAGACAGACCGTTGTGGAGGAAACTTGGGGAGACCTTCGTCCAGCAGTGGATTGATAATGGTTGACAATGATGATGATGATGATGATACTTGCTGTTCTCATTTTTAGTGTTATCCTCAATGTCAAGTAAAAACTTTACTTTCCATCTTTTGTTAATGCAGCATTATGACCTGGTGAGCACCTGAATGACTGTTGGAAATAGACTGTTCTCAATTTGAGACTACTGATTTTGAGAAAAACACAGAATCAGAAACAAACAGTACAAACACATAATTCATGCTTAGCCAGGGACTCACCTACAATCCATGTATATATGACAATAGCCATAACCCCCATTATCAGCAAGAAGCCACTAAGTACATGAAGTATAATTACCATCACCCCTATTGTGAGGTTTTCAAAGATATGTTTTTTAACAGGCATCAGGAATCACAACTGAGTGCCAGGACAAACATAACAATTTTTCAGAATCTCTGGGCTGAAATCTTATTCAGATGACAAAAAACTTATGGAAATGGTAAAGAAATCAGCACTTCAGTGTTGACTCAGGTGTGATGATGGCTACAATCTGATGTTACAGCAAAATGCCAGCAGTTTCCAACACAGAAATTTGAGTTCCTATTGAATTAATGGGCAACATCAACATTACATTATTGAAAAATGCCAACAATAACAATATTATTAATGCAACAATAATGATGGGCACCAAGATTTCACAATCAAGGAAAATATGAGTTAAAATATTAGATTTATGCATAAGTTTCTGGTGCTCCATGTAGTGTTTTGTAAATGCCAAATGGTTAAATTTTTAGCAGAATTTCGTGCTGTAGTAAAAAAGTGACCACACTATGTCAAACAACACGTGTTGGTGGACAGCTGACAGGTGCAGTTAGTTGAGGTAGGACGTGGTGACTAACAAGGTGCATATTCATCACTGTCTGTTCATGTTTAATCACAGGAAAACTGATGCAGAAGCATGAGAGTGGATTTGTTCAGCATACAGTGAGAAAGCTGTAGGTACACATATGTGTTGTGAGTAGTTTGTGAAGTTCAGAAGCATGGAGGAGACAAGTAGCATAGTGAACAGCTCAGATTTGCAAGCTCTTTTGGACGATGATGGCACCCAGTTGCACACAACTACAGAACTGACAATATAGTTAGGTGTGGATCAGTTGACCCCAGTTTGATGATTGAATGCCATGAGAAAGTGGGTCCCACATGAGCTCATACAGTCCAAAATTGGTCAGAGGCTGAACACATGTGTATTGTTGCTTGCTAGATATCAGAAAAAGAGCTTCCTGAGAAAAACCATGATGGGTGATGAAAACTGGTTTCACTATGAGCCAGCAATGTGAAAGGTCACATGGGTTGACCCTCAGCAGCCAACATCATCAACACTAAGCTCAACATCCACAGTAAAAGAAAGTTCTTCTTTGTATTTGGTGGTACATGCAAAGTGTGGTGTTTCATGAGCTCATGCTATATCAATCTTAATTGACTGCAGAACATTCCTGTCATTAACTGCTGCTTGTGAACAAGGAATGGCAACAAAAACAACCATTTTCAGGACTTTGGCACTGGAAAGTAATTCTGCTGTTGCAGGGCCCCATATCATTACTGTGACCCAGGAAACCATCATGCAGATGGGATAGGAGGATCTCCCTCCTGAGGCTTAATTACAAGACTTAACCCCATCAGAGTACCACTTGTTTTGCTAGATGCAACACCTCTTGGCTGGCCGACAGTTTGCCAAATTGGAGGATCTCCAAAAATGTATCGATGACTTCACCACAGTAAAATTTGTGTCATTCTTTCAAAACAGCATTCACTAGTAACCAGATAGATATCACACAGTTATATTTTACAAGGGCATGCACAAGTTGTACCAAAAGCAATACAAAAGTGGCATAAAGTTTTTATTAACTGACAGAGGTCGTTCAAATTGAACATGTTAGTAGAGTAACTCTTTCTCTATATAAAAGTACTACCCAACATAGTCTCCATCACAAGCAATGCATTCATACCATTTTTGAACCCAACTCTTGAATCCTCTTTGAAAAAATTCAGGTATTGTATCAAAATTCAGGTATCCTCATCTGTGAAATCAAACCATTTTCCCTGGAGACTGTCTTTCATTAGACCAAACAGGTGGAAGTCGGAGGGCACCAGATCTGGGTGGTATGGTGGACCACCAACCAGCCTAATTTGTTGCCAAAGATGTGTGTGGTCTCACATTGCCATGGTGAATGGGGTACCTTTCAGATTCTTGTTCAGTCTCTTCCTCCTTTTGGCTTCTCTAAGCTTCTTGAGTGTCTCAATGTACTGCTCACTGGTCACAGTATGGCCACATTCCAGAAAATCAAGAAGAATGACACCCCTGTTATCCCCCAAAACAGTCACCATGACTTTCTGTGCTGATAACTGGCTCTTGAACTTCTTAGGCCTCAGTGAAGAGGTGTGACACAATTCCATTGATTGATTCTTTGTTTCTGGATCATAAATATATGCCCATGTTTCACCCCTGTCACAAGATTGGAAAAAAATGTGTCTTCATTAGCTTCAAATGCTTCCAGCAGATCAGAGCAGACTTCCACCCTTCTCTCCTTCAAAACGGGTGCCAACTGCAAAGGTACCCACTTTGCACACACTTTTCAATACCCTAAGAGTCTTCCACCATTTCTCTGTATGGTATGTGAGTCCAGTTGTGCAACAAGCTCACGGATTATGACTCATCTCTGGCATGAATCAACTCATCCACTTGCTGATGATTCGTGTCAGTGGTCAGATGTTTGTCTTGCACTGCGTGATTTGCATTCAATGCTGGTTTCCCCTTCTTTAAACTTCATCCATCTGTGCACATTGTTCTTGTCAATGGTGTCATCTCCGTAAACATTCTGTAGCCTTCTGTGGATGTCGGACAGCCTGCACCCTTCCTTCATGAAGAACTCAATGACGGTACTTTGCTTCTGCTTGGAATCCATTATTTACCTGCAATGAAGAAGAAGGGTTACTATAGACAGTTAATAAAAAAGTTATGCCCACTTTTGGACTATTTTCGGTACAACCCTTGTACTTTGATGATGATTAAATGCGACCTGCTTGTATAAGTAAGACATCTATTTGATCATGAAATGCTGGAAACTTATATATAGACTTAGTATAATCAAGATTTGACACTATCAAAAAGGAACTATGAAAAGATGAAAATAACCATTCATGAAGAATAAATATTGCATATTGCTTACTTGCTTGCTCAATGGGCTGAGCAATATAAAATGTCCACTCCAACATGCCTGCATTCCATAAAAGAATCCAGCACACACCATTGTGCTCTAAATTTCCAAACCTATGGTTAGTGAAATCAATATTTTCTATTAGCAGAAAAAAATAGTTTTTATGGCAAAACATTATATCATCAAAACAGTACTGTAATAAATATTTATGAAAAAAAACCCCTTGCAAATGGTTGGTGTACCTAAAGAGACAAATAAGCCAGAAGGAAAGTACTTAACTCACATAATACTACATCAAACTTCATACATGAAACTGATCAATTGCAAAAACTTTGCTTAAATTTCAAAATTTATTGCAAACAGTATTTGCATTTTGAGATTTTTCAACAGAACTGATAATTACACCTGTAGCAAAGTCGACGGAGAAAGGGAGGGGGCAGAAGGCTATTTAGTTCCGTGAACTACTCTTGAAATTGTTAAGAAAAAATATGAATTTAACTTACATTTTTTTCTTATTTTATTGTCCTCCAAATTACTCATAATTTCTCTGCATGTTATATTTTCTGCTTGTCAGATACCAAACTTAAACTATTAAAATTGTACTTTTACTACTTACACCTCAAGATAAAACTGTCTTTGCACGATTATAAAAACCTTCATCTAGTACACCACCATTCACAAGCTAAAATATTTATTATTTACATCTAAGAACAATATGTACAGATAAAAGCATCGTTAAATTAACTAAGCGAGATCTTTCGGGTCCCCTAGGGATCCATTATCAAGCCTGAAAGCGCCACCCAAGTGCAGTGCACAAGACTTCTTATACAAACAGAAGATGACCGTCATGCATCTGTAACCATGGACACAACAATGTATACAAATGTTAATGTACCCAGAAATTAAACAACTCATTAATACATATTATTTATAAACTGGGAGGTTTTAGAGTCAAAGACTCTCTAAAGAGTCAAAGACTCTAAACCCTCCCAGTTTATAAATAATATGTATTAATGAGGGATCCATTATCAAAGACTCTCTAAAAAGTCAAAGACTCTAAAACCTCCCAGTTTATAAATAATATGTATTAATGAGTTGTTTAATTTCCGGGTACATTAACATTTGTATACATTGTTGTGTCCATGGTTACAGATGCATGACAGTCATCTTCTGTTTGTATAAGAAGTCTTGTGCACTGCACTTGGGTGGCACTTTCAGGCTTGATAATGGATCCCTAGGGGACCCGAAAGATCTCTTAGTTAATTTAACGATGCTTTTATCTGTACATATTGTTCTTAGATGTAAATAATAAATATTATAGCTTGTGAATGGTGGTGTACTAGATGGAGGTTTTTATAATCATGCAAAGACAGTTTTATCTTGAGGTGTAAACATTGAGGCACGAAATAAAATATTAGGATGTACTTTTACTGTTTGTTAAAACAGATGTGCATGTTGCTGCTTTATGGAACTTATTATATTCTATTAACATAATGAAAATGGAACTTGGACATTACATAGATTTATGTATTTATGAGAAGTTTTTATCAAGTATATAAGCTTTTTTAAATAAAAATTAAGATGATATGCAATATTCAAAATATAAAGGCCTATGCTCACTACTGGAGTGCATCAATTTTTCATTGTTCTATACATGATAAAAACTTAGTTATAAATATAGAGAACAGAAATATATCTATGCACTATTTCTCTAATTGAAATGAAAAGATACTGGAATTTTTCCACCTAGTCAATATTTTTTCTCCTAACTGTTGCTGTAAGTTATGTGGTCAATCACTGAACTATTGCTGGCATGCACACTGTCATAAAAGTGAAATATCAGAATTAGTTGAAAACTCAACTGAAAATTTATATGGGATTTTACTAAAAAATATTCTTAAAATAAATCTGCAGATTTTTGGAGAAAACTCTTCTTCTTCAGGCAGTTATTTGTTATCACTCTTTTTACTCTATTATTATCACAGTTATGGTTAACCTTGATGATTATGGTTGTTTTGCACAATATCACACCAAATGTTAGACAGAGAAAAACCCATGCAATCACTGATGGAATCCTTTTTCTTCTCAATTTCAAGTCTTTCTTTTAATTTTCCTTTTAAGAAGTTGGTTTGTTGATGATTTTTAGGGAATCCCAATCCATACTTCAACCAGTTTCTCTTATATGTCTATCTAAACCTGTTTTATTGGAGTAATTTTTTATTGCTATTTCCTCCAATAAAACATGTTTATATAGGCAGGTTAGAGAAACTGGAAACAACATAGACTGGGATCTCCTAAAAATCATCAGTTTTCAAAACAACTTCTTAAAAAGAAAATTAAAAGGACTTTAAATTGAAAAGACAAAGGGTTCTATCATCAATAATGTATGGGTGTAACACTATCTAACATCTGGCAAGATGTTATGCAAAATAACTACAATACAACAGCAGCAGAGTAAAAAGAGTGACAACAAATACCTGTCTGAAGAAGTTATGAAGACTTTTATTCCCAAAATTGGTAAATACGTTTTAAGAATAATTCCTAGTAAAATCCCACATAGATTTTCAATTGAGTTTTTGAATTGATGAACTAGGAAGCCCATCTTCAGAAAGTATGAGTTTCATTTTGTGAAGCATTGACTGTTCTCTTACATAGATTACAGGTGATAACCTTTCTCTCCTATGTTGGAAACTAAAAATAAAAATAAAAAGAAAGAAGATATTTATGCACAATGTTATTTACACATATAATGTAATTTTTCATGCATTAGACAGACAGATCATCAAACAAAATCTCACTTGAGGTACAAATAATATCAAATGGTATTCTTTATCTATTATTAAAAAAGTATTTCGCACGTTTGTTGCTCCATGAAGAACGCGCTCCCATCCTGAGAGGTTGAATTGTGTTACAGGTTCTTTGTTAGTTAAAAGAATTTTTTTATAAATAAAACATTTTAGTTAAATATTTTAGTTAAACATTCATTCAATAGTACAATCAAACATTTAGAATTTTTCTGTTAATTAAAACGTGCATAAGGAATGGTTACACTTCTTGGGGGGGGGGGGGGTCACGCTGCTCACATAAAAGCTCTTTTTCTACGATATTACAGCGAGTGCTTTCTGCACTCCTAGAGTACCATCTTCAGTGCATCTATTATCTACTTGAGGGTTCTTCGCGTGTGTAGCCGCAGGAGTTGTATGTCAGGAAACGAAGGGAGGGTTGCGGTCTTCATGGCGTGTAAGGTGATTACTCCTCAAGTGCCGCCATCCATTGGATTAGTTAGTAGGTATGTTCTTCGTAAGTATATTCTTTATTTTTAATAAAGGTATATTGAATTATTACTGTCTATTTAAATAAACTGTTTTATTATTTTTAGTCCTTTATTAAATGGGGTGATTTTTTGTAATGTTCTTTTTTTTCTTTTTTTATGCATTTTTTCTCTTTTTATAAGTGACTTCCAAGTTGTATCTAGAGTAGTGGGGTCATGTAAATTGCATATATATATATATATATATATTTTTATTATAATGCTTTCAGAGATCCTTAATTCTTTTTCATTTGTGTGGGTAGTTTAGTAGTTCAATATTTTCGAAATCAGGATATTGTTTATGATTAATGCAGTGTTGGATAAGTGCGGTTTTTTTTCTTCTTTTTTTGTCCCAGTTTTTTATATGTTGATGTAATCTTTTTATTAATCTATTTTTTGTGTTACCAATGTAAGATATGTGGTCATCAGAACTCTGAAATTATAGGAATTTCATGGGTGCCGGTCAAAACGCCAACAATCAAAACACCGACAGGTCGAAACACCAACAGTTCAAAACGCCGACATGTCGAAACACCGACAATCAAAACACCGACAAATCATAACACCGACAGTTCAAAACACCAACAATCAAAACACAGACAAATTATAACACCGACAGTTCAAAACACAGACAAATTATAACACCGACATTTCAAAACACCGACAATTATATGGACTCTAAGCTGGCGAGTAGAGGAACTTTATTTCGAGCGATTGCAAAATCACAGTGGGTGGTATGGGGGATGACAACACCCAACGAATAGATGTGCTTCCCCCTAGCGGTGAACGATGCAACTTTATTCATTTCTATTCCGACCGACGGCAACATATTTTTATCCCGAGATATGGCAACATCTGAGTGGATGGGTGGGAATTGGAATGCATAGGAGTTGGATATGTCGATGCTTATGTGCTGCCCCTAGCGGTGAACAATAGAACTGCATACATTTTTATTCCGACATCTGGCAACATATCTTAATTCCGAGCTGTTGCCAAGAATAAATTGATGACAAATGTTTTGCCTGTCCTACCTGTTGCATCGAGGAAGCAGATGCCTCCATTCGCATTGCTTACCATGTTCAGAACTTTATTGTAAGCCTGTCTTTGGTTTGTAATTAAGAGCGGTTCATTGGCAGCAACATATGCTTCCAAATCATTGACATTGTAATTCATCTCTCGCAGAATTTCGTTGCAAAGATTGTTTGTGTTGTTTCTTTGGGAAGATGGCAGTCCGCACTGTCTGAGGCCACATCCAGCCATCGACAAACACAGGTTCTCTAGAAGGATGAGAGCCTTGTTGAAGATGTCTGGTGAAAAGTCAATTTGCAAAGTTGGATTTTCCCGACTGACTCTCAAAAGAATGTCTTCGCTCAGATCCTCTTTGTATTTTCCCCACAATTGAAATGGATTTGAGACAGCGCAGGTGGTCAGCAAAATGCAAAAGAGATGTCTCAGGCGCGTTGGTGATTGGGTGGCAGTTGCTTCAGTTATTGATAAGTCTCAGTGGTCATCATTCTCCAACAATCCTCCCTTTTTGGCATGCTTCTCCGAAGGTTTCACAAACTTGATTGTTCACAATTTTCAAGTTACCAAAAGATGTTGGTCCTTTGATAATGTGGAGCAGCATTCTCAAAAAGAAGCACTCGGCAGTTGATGGATGAACTGTGTAAACTCGGCCAAGAGTATCCGTGGATTTTACCCCAGGATGTCCTTCAACATCAACTCCTTGTTTGCGTCGCTGGAAATTTTTCTGGATGCATTCCAAGTGTAGTAGTGTGAAACATCACCATAAAGAATGGTTTTAGCAAACGGATCATGCTTTCAAATTTCAAAGAAAGCTGTCAGTGTTGTGTTCGGTGGCCCTTGAAGTTGCTGCTCCTGAATGTTGTTTGGATTGAAGTAGACTCTTTGACCATTTTCAAGGTGGACACCGAGATGAACAACAGTCGGATAGCATTAATGAATTGGAAAACTGAGTATTCGCCAAACTGCCTTGTTGCTGCTGATGCATCTTCCCAATTGAAAACTCTCAACTTCATCAACAGTTGCTGTTTGTTGTTCAAGCCCAAAAACTGCTTGATCACTTCCTTTTTACATACTTGCAGATGTACTTGATGGCTTTGACAGTCTGGCAAATTCAACATTTATGTGCACCTGGAACATTTCGGACAACAGTGGAGAGTGTGGAACCACCCATCTGTTGTCTATGTCCATCTCCTGGTAGGTTTGGCCAATGTGCATTTATATTTTTGTTGAGAATCCGCCATCTCCAGGCTTTCTTCTCCTGTACAAAGGATACCCATCTTAGCCTGTTTGAGTTTCCTGGTGCAGTTCCCGTGGATACTTCGTGGATAATTTGCCACCCACCATGCAAGGAGCTTTCATTTTGAGTGCACTACATGGACTGTGGAGCATGTTTTTTGTAATAACTTCAAACAGCAAAGGGTCTTGTAGGGGATCTGGCAATTCTGCTGATATTACCATGTCAATTTCAGTAGGTCAGATTTTTCTCGTAGCCAGATGAGGATGTGAGCATGCGGAAGGCCTCTATCCCATCCGATGCAGTGTACGGCGAACAGCACGTGCAGCGATCATTTGAGGGGATCCTTGATTAAGATGTTTTGTAATTTGCTGCACTGATGCCCTTCTGTTGTATGTTACCAGTCTGGACACTCTGTGTTCAGCCCGAGGAGTCACTAATTGATGACGACCACACGTTGCACGTAGAGACCCAGTTTTTTGGCTGACAGTCCAGTCTTTAAACACTTTAACAACAGCTGCTCTGGAACACTTCACGAATGCGGCAGTTTCGGTGATACTCGCTCCATGGTTCCGAGCTCCTACTATCATCCCACGTTGAAAGTCCATCAAATCGCATTTTTACCCATCTCGTAAAAAGGTTTCCCTTTTATATTAGCCTCTCCTCTGGCGGCAACAGCGTGCATCCATAGCTCATTTGCTTAAAACTGTCAGGTAGGTGGTCATAATAAAGTGGCCACTCAGTGTATGTAGATGAACTGGAGGTAATCAGGGGCAAATGCCTAGACTGCATGTAAACATAACTATGGCTGATCCTGTACTTTGGGATAGAATACTAGATTGTTTCCTGGCAGGTGACAGCAAACAATAAATTTATATTACAAATTATAACTATTACTTCCACAAATTAAATGACAATAAACTGACTTTTTTTATCAATATATGGATAACAGTACTTGCCATGGAAACATGATTTTTGTCACATAAAAAGAAATAGCTGGTTCCTAAGATATTGAAATATTTGAGACAGAATGCCCTTGAAAATTGTACAGTTTCTTCCATAACCATTGTTTGGTTGTTATCATTCCCTTCTATCACCCACCCATTTGTGCATCCACTCCAATGTTGCCATCTCTCGGAATAAAAATAATAAAGTTCCATCATTCAACACTAGGGCAGCACATAAGCATCGACATATCCAACACCTATGCAACCCCCTTCCCACACATCCACTCAGATCTTGCCATCGGTTGGAACAAACATTACTGCAGTTCCATCGTTCACCGCTAGAGGCAGCACATAAGCATCAACAAGTCCAACATCTATGCATCGCCCTTCCCACTCATCCACTCCGATGTTGCCATCGCTCGGAATAAAAATATGTTGCCTTCGCTTGGAATAAAACTTCATAAAGTCTGTCGTTCACCACTAGGGACAGCACATAAGCACCGTTTGGTTGTTGTCATCCCCTTCTATCACCCACACATTTGTGCATCCACTCCAATGTTGTCATTCTCGGAATAAAAATAATAAAGTTCCATCGTTCACCTCTAGGGGAAGCACATAAGAATCAACATGTCCAACACCTATTGCCCTTCTGTTGTATGTTACCAGTCTCGACACTCTCCGTTCCGCCCGAGATAAAACTTTATAAAGTCCGTCGTTCACCACTAGGGACAGCACATAAGCACCCTTCCTACCCATGCACTCAGATGTTGCCATCACTCGGAATAACAATTTATAAAGTTCCGTCGTTCACCGCTAGGGGCAGAACATAAGCCTCGTTTGGTTGTTGTCATCCCCTTCTATCACCCACCTATTTGTGCATCCACTCCGATGTTGCCATCTCTAGGAATAAAAATAATAAAGTTCCATCGTTCACCGCTAGGGCCAGCACATAGGCATCGACATATCCAACACTGCATCCCCCTTCCCAATCATCCACTGAGATGTTGCCTTCGCTCGGAATTAAAAAATGTTTCCATCGGTCGGAATAAAAATTTATGCAGTTGCATCGTTCACCACTAGGGGCAGCACATAAGCATCGTTTCGTTGTTGTTATCCCATTCAACCACCCAGCCATTTGTGCATCCACTCCCATGTTGACATCTCTCGTAATAAAAATAATAAAGTTCCATCGTTCACCGCTAGAGGCAGCACATAAGCATCGACATATCCAACACCTATGCATCCCCCTTTCCACTCATCCACTCCGATGTTGCCATCGGTCAGAATAAAAATGTATGAGGTTCCGTCGTTTACCGCTAGGGGTAACCACATCCATCGATTGGGTGTTGCCATCCCCTTTCCCACCCACTCTGTTGTTGTTGCATCGCTCGGAATAAAGTTCTTCTACTCGCCGGACAATTATATTAATCCATATAATTGTCAGTGTTATGGTTGTCTCGGTTAGGATTTGTCGGTGTTCTGATTGTCGGTGTTTTGAACTGTACTTATATAAAAAGAGAAAAAATGCATAAAAAAAGAAAAAAAAACAGTACAAAAAATCACCCCATTTAATAAAGGACTAAAAATAATACAACAGTTTATTTAAATACAGTAATAATTCAATATACCTTTATTAAAAATGAAGAAGAATATACTTACAAAAAACATAGCTACCAACTAATCCAATAGATGGCGGCACTTGAGGAGTAATCATCTTACATGCCATGAAGACCGCAACCCTTCCTTCGTTTCCTGACACGCAACTCCTGCGGCTACACATGCGAAGAACCCTCATGTAGATAATAGTTGGCCTGAATTCAGTACTCTAGGAGTACAGAAAGTGCTCGCCATAATATCGCAGAAGAAGAAGAGCTTTTATGTGAGCTGCGTGCCCCCCCCCCCCCCCGACTCAATAAGTGTAAAAATTCCTTATGCACGTTTTAATTAACAAAAAAATTATAAATGTTTGATTGTACTATTGAATGAATGTTTAACTGAAAATATTTAACTAAAATGTTTTATTTATAAAAAAATTCTTTTAACTATCAAAGAACCCGTAACACAATTCAACCTCTCGGGACGGGAGCATGTGCCTCACGAAGCAACAAACGTGCAAAATACTTTTTCAATAATAGGTAAAGAATACCATTTGATATTATTTATATTTAAACTAAAGCACGTTTTTAACATAAGGCAACCATTAAGAGTTATCTCATGAAATTTTGTAACTCACTTGATGTTTTCAAAACTATCTTCTTATCTTCTTTTTTTTTATTTTGAATTCTATTTAACATGGAAAACTATGAAAATCTTATCGCCATAAATATGTCTTTACCGCAAAATCAACTGCATGAAATTGAAGTTCTGAAATACACTGCACTGTAATGCAATACACACACACAAAAACATCCATCTATCTTTGCTTTAACATCTTGGTAACATACATATTAACTGTGTGCATGTCTGGGTATTTATTTTATAAGTAGTATTATCAATGAATAAAGTATCAAGAACTAATGCCATATTTCTCTTCTTCATAAAAGACCTGTACATATATTATTGCACCTTAAATTTTTTTTAACATCATATGAATAATGCTTGCAAATTATTACATGCAATATCTGAAATTTACAAATGGCAAATAATAAATGAACAATTAATAAAATGCATAATTCCTGAACTTTTTATTTTAAATATAAAGCTTTATTTTTTTAAGGCATAAATTTTAAAGAATGCAAAAATAAAGGTATAAAATAAAGATGACATTTTCGAACAAGCTCGCAGGTTTTTTGGCTTCAACGCTAACACAGTGCAGCTATGTACATATATAACAAAAACAAAAATTTGATATAGTCATTAGCAATGTTCATAATAATACATAATTTAGAAACAACTGTCAACTGCAAGCTAATGAAAAGTGCAGCACAATAATAAAACCCAGGCACTAGTTCAGCCAGCCTTTACAGCACTATACCCAAATACCATGCAAGCTAAGTAGCTTTCTATCATTTTTTAAGCGGTACAAAGCTTTCACAGGTGTTGTGTTACAACAAACCATAAAATGCATAAGAAAGAGGAAATTTTCAAAACTTACCTGTACATAACAATTTCTGGTTTGGTGTTTACCATTGTTGTTGTAACCACCAATTGATCAGACTGCATATAGATGTCACCGTGAAGAGAAGGATCTTCAGAGACTTCTAAATGAACTGTTTGTTTGTTTGCCGAGAAATCCCATTCTGGCCATGTTGAAATGTCGGCAATGACATTTAAAACAATCTAAGAAAAAAACATACAGCAGTTGAAAAATGCAACAATGAAATGTAACAAAGTAATAATTTGTAAACATACAGTTCTGATAAGGTATTTGTACAACTCTGATTTTGAATCAAACTGATGTGACAATTTTTTACTACTGTTTTTTAAATAGTGGAACTATTCAAAATGCAGAGCAACATACAGAGAGCTACATTGTGAAACATAAGCAAACCCACTGGCAACTACGGCAGAAAGATAACACAACAACTATGGCAGAAAGATAACACAACCTTTTGAAAGTCTAACACAGTGAAGGACAAAATCAGATTTTAATTGCAAATCATGCATGCTAAGTCAAATTCAAAACTGATTGAAGAAACCTAGTCAAAATCTTCCCATCAAAATAACTTGGAACTATTCACAGCAAATAGTTATACATGTATATGAAATTATAAAATTTCAAGGCATATGCAGTTAAAATTTTAAACTTCCATTCTTTATTATAACTGAAAAACACTGCAATAAAAAGCAAAGCA
This sequence comes from Macrothele yani, assembly GCA_039090855.1. Taxonomy (NCBI): domain Eukaryota; kingdom Metazoa; phylum Arthropoda; class Arachnida; order Araneae; family Macrothelidae; genus Macrothele; species Macrothele yani. Next base: position 86,115,046 of record CM076991.1, read on the forward strand.
TTTGTCATAATCTTTCCATTTTTCACCAGTATCTTTGGTAAGAGGGGGGGGGGGGTTAATGACCACCATGAGCAATGCGTAGGATTATAAGAGGTGCCCACCACTAATTTTGGGCCACCGGTTGAAGGGAAGGAGAGATACAGTGCCATACAACAAGCACACCACCCATGCCTCATCTAAGACTCAAACCCTCATCCAGCTTGTATGAATGGTTAAATGCCAGCACTCCAGACCACTTGTCCACTAGGGAAGCCCCCAGGATCTTTCATAGGAACATATATAGATTTTCATTATTCTTACCTGAAAGAACAGCACACAGTTGTCCAATGATAATGCTTTTATTAGATTAAAAAGCAGCATTAGTGATTTGCCAAATGCTGTTTATTGACATTACTTATTTTCATGCTTTAACTGGTGAAGGCACAGGTATCGTCTGGTTTAACAAAAAAGATAGATGAATCAGCTTCTGGGTCAGTGTTTTCTGAGCTTTCCTGAATTTATGAATAGGATAAATTGCACAGAAACATTTAAGTAAAATGTGTTCTGAAAACAAATACACAACAAAGTGTACATGTGTGGACACAACTAGCTTAAACCAGTAGTCTTTACTGACTGTGAATATAAGAAATTTGAAATATCTGTAATATCTAAATTGTTCTATTGTGTTGTGATTAGAGTAATGTACAGTTAATTCAAGGAGTAGTAGTTTATCCTTGAAGAGCCACTCGGTCAATGATGTTGAGTGTTCTTTTATTTGGAACCAAGATGGTGAGGTTTTTATTTTTTCCAACTCGAGAGCAACCAACATAGAGCTGGCCGTGGGAAAAGCATGAATTTTGCTAGTGAGTCTAACAACTTTTAATGATTTAACCTGTGTTTTGTTGATACTTATGCAGGGGCAGCTCCTGCTATGGGGCTGTTGGGCTGCAGCCCCCCTTCCCTCTACCGAAAGCAGTTTTTTTTTTCATGCCATACCAAGAGAGAGAAGTTTTGTGAACACTGCTGAAGTTTTTCCAGCATAATGCCACAACTGAAGTTTTCTGAACTCAACTGGAAGTTTTTCCTGCATAGCACCACTGGGAGCGGAAGGAACATTGGCGGGTTGCTCTTCTTGCAGCTCTGATGGCTATTGAAACCAACTAATGTGGGAAACTTTGCCTATTCACACATCAGTTTGTTTCCTTTGAATAAAACTTCCCTGGGGACGCATTGATGGCAGCTCTCGCTAGCAGGGTTGCTCACGAATGCAGTCTCTCGTTGGATGGGAATGCATCGCCCGGCCTGTGTGCTTTGTTGATTAATACGGTTCTTGTGCTTTCGAAAAAGAAATAAAATAGGGGAATGAATTAAAAATAATGACGAATGTAGAAATAAAGTATTAAATAAAGTATGTTTGAATGTATTAATCAACCTGTTTTTTTTTCTTCCAATTTTTGAAATATGTAATTCATGAGACAAACCTTAAGGGTTGTCTTATGTTATAAACATGCTTTAGACTAAATATACATAATATGTAAGGTATTATTACCTGATATTGGCAAAGTATTTCGAACGCTGTTGCTCCGTGAAGCATGTGTTCCCAGCCCTAGAGAGGTCTATTGTTATGGGTTTTTTCCATTAGTTAAAATTTTTTTTAATAAATTAAACAATTAGGTTATATTATTATCAGTTCACATTCATTCGTTCGCACAATCAAACGTTTTAAATTTACTATTAATCAAAAGATTGTATTAGGAAAAGTTATACTCATCGAGTCAAGAGACGTCTCTCAAGAGGCTTTTCGTCACGTTGTTATAGTGAGCGTTTTCGGCACAACCAATGTGCCATCGTCGGGCCTTCTACACTTACATGAGGGTTTCCTCGCGTGTGTGTAGCCGCTGGAGTTGCATGTCGGGAAACAATATCTGTTGCCTAATTTAAGTACTGGTACCTCTACATTTTCTCTACACAGCCCACAAAACTTTCTCTTCGCTTCCTGACATGCAACTCAACTCCAGCGGCTACACACACACGAGGAAAACCTCATGTAAGTGTAGAAGGCCCGATGATGGCACATTGGCTGTGCCAAAAACGCTCGCTATAACAACGTGACGAAGAGCCTCTTGAGAGACATCTCCCGACTCGATGAGTATAACTTTTCCTAATACAATCTTTTGATTAATAGTAAATTTCAAACATTTGATTGTGCGAACGAATGAATGTGAACTGATAATAATATAACCTAATTGTTTCATTTCTTAAAATTTTTTTAACTAACCAAAAAACCCATAACAATAGACGTCTCTAGGGCTGGGAGCACGTGCCTCACGGAGCAACAACGTATGAAATACTTTGCCAATATCAGGTAATAATACCTTAGATATTATGTATATTTATTCCAATTTTTGGTTTGTTCCTGCTTTTATTCAACGTAATAATTCTAACAACAATGTTACTCCCATCGAACTGGAGATTATTTATGTTTGCCAATAACAAATACTGTTGCTGGGAATTTTGCAAAAAGTTTTACTTATATTTTCTCTTCTGGTCAAAATAGGCATGTGAACAAATTGCAATTAAGAATAGAGTTCAGTATTGGATAAATTGAAAAACAATGAGAGAGAGACTAATTTCTGCAGAGAAATACTTGCACAAAATTGATTTCTTCACTTACTAAGCACAGCGAAATACTTGCACAAAATTGATTTCTTCACTTAATAAGCACCGCGAAATTTTCGCTTTTAAACTCATGTAAACTTTTATTCACCAAAAATCATTGAAGTCACTCCACTGGGTACATTTTAGTTTGTGCTGCATCCTCCCTCCCCCAAAAAATAAGCTGCGCATTTCAATTGAGTAGTGCATTATACTTAATTACTTTGAAAAGAACATTTAATCAAATATTATTGTTTAGAAAATTTACGAAGTTGGAAAATTTTGAAAACAATTTTTCTACACTAAATTGTTATTATAGCTTCAAAATTAAAACTGGACTGAATATGTTTGCAATCCGTTTTTATTAAAGAGAATGCCGGTGTGTAAGTATTGCAATAACAACTCATCGTGAAATTCTAGCAGACCCTTCGAAATTCCACAAAATGTTTTTTATTGCCATCCAAGTTGCAGTGGTTGGTATCAAGTCGAAGTTCCAAAGGGAGTGTATCAGAAGAAAAAATATTTATTGTCATATTTCTAGGGGTCACAATGAGACACCTGAGAATGTGTACCTGACAGTGAGTGTGTCTCCGCTGCCACTGGCACACGCATTAAATTAAAAATTTTTTTTGTCCTTATACGTATATATATACTGTATATATATCATCATCATCATTGTCAACCATTATCAATCCACTGCTGGACGAAGGTCTCCCCAAGTTTCCTCCACAACGGTCTGTCTTGTGCCAGTCTCCTCCATGTCACTCCCGCATACTTTCGAATTTCATCCACCCATCTTCCATGTGGTCTTCTTCTGGGTCTTTTCCTGTCCCTTGGAATCCAATCTAAAATTTCGGCTGTCCATCGATGGTCTGTTCTTCTGGCAGTATGTCCAGCCCATTGCCATTTCAGGGATTTAACTCTGGTCATGATGTCTTCCACTCTTGTCATTTTTCGGATCCACGTGTTCCTCTTCTTATCTCTCCTGGTTACACCAAGCATGCACCTCTCCATGCTGCTTTGAGTTGTCTGCAGCCTTTGTATGTCTCTTTTAGCTAAGGTCCACGTCTCTGCACCATACGTAAGCACTGGAAGGATGCATTGATCAAACACTTTTCTTTTAAGACATAATGGCATATTGCCCTTGAAAACTATGCTGTTTCTTCCAAAAGCTCTCCAGGCAAGTTTTGTACGCCGATTAATTTCTTCACCAATGTGACCCTCACTTGATATCTGCTGTCCACGATAAACATACGTGTCTGTTATCTCCAGCTTTTCTCCATCAATCGATAAATCTGCATTTCTTGTAAAAGCATTGTACATCACTTTTGTCTTCTGAAAGTTCATTTTTAATCCCACTTCTTTACTCTTGTCAGCAAGTTCCTGGATCATACTCTGTAGCTCTGATGGGGTAGTTGCAAAAATGACTATGTCATCAGCAAAACGAAGGTGGGTTAGATAATCTCCATTAATCTTTATCCCTTTGTTTTCCCAGTTCAGTGATTAAAAGACATTTTCCAATGTAGCATTACAGTGCTTCGGTGATATGGTGTCACCTTGTCTCACTCCTTTTCCAATTTTTATGTGTGTTGTATTTTCAAACAGCCGAATCTTTGCACTTGCATTTATATAGATGTTATTAATAATATTAATGTATGCATCTTCAATACCGCAGGATTTCAGAGCCATTGCAACTGCTGATTGTTTCACCGAATCAAAGGATTTTTCCTAATCGATAAAAGCCATGCACAATGGAAGTTCATATTCCCTCCCTCTTTCAATTAGTTCTCTCAGTACCTGGATATGATCTATTGTGCTGTAGCCACTCCTGAATCCAGCTTGTTCTCTTGGTTGAGCCATGTCCAGTGTCACCTTCAAGCGGTGTGAAAGAACTTTAGTGAAGATTTTATAAACCACTGATAGGAGGCTGATAGGTCTGTAGTTCCTGAGATCCTCAATGTCACCTTTTTTATGTAGCAAGATCATTGCAGCGTTGTTCCAATCCTCAAGAATTTTCCCTTCATTAAGGCATCGAGTGAAAATTTGGGCGAGTACTGTTTCGATTTCTCCACTTGCTTCTTGTATGATGTCTACAGTAATTCCATCTTCTCCTGGAGCTTTTCCCCGCTTCGTGTTCTTGATTGCATGTGCAACTTCTGCTGGAAGGACTGGAAGAACTCTGGTACTGGTACCTTTCATGATGTCTGAAGTACATGTATCATCCCTTTCATATAGTTTGGAGTAGAAATCTTTCACTCTTGTCAAAATTTCGCCTCTATTTCTTGTTACAGAACCATCTTCTTTTCTCAGTGCCATAATCTGTTTTTTCCCCTTACTGAGATGTCCCTTTGCTATCTTTAGGCTTTGGTTGTTTTCAATTGCTTTCCTTACTAGTTCACAGTTGAATTTCTTTACGTCTTCAGTGATACTTTTTCGTACTGTCTTGCATAGCTCTATATATTCCACTTTGGAAGTCACATCTTCTTTAGTTGTCCTCATCACTCTTCTTTTTTTGCATCAACATTTTGGTTTTTCCTGATAATTTGTTCACATGCAATTTGTTCTTAGATCCAGCTAATTTTGTTGTTGTTTCCATAAGAGCGTTGGTTACTTTTCTGTTAACTTCAGAAATATCCACTTCTTCCGATGTTAGGAATTCTAAAGCAGAGAATCTGTTCTTCAGTTCCAATTTGAAGGTATTATGGTGTTTTTTAAGGTTGGTTATGTCAATACATTTTGTTTGTCTCATGAGCTTGCTACGTTCGAGTTTAGTGTTGAGGTGCATCTTACATCTCACCAATCTATGGTCACTGCCTGTGTTGAACTTGTTTAGCACACTGCAGTCTTCTATGACGAATTTTTGTTACACATAATAAAATCAATTTCACTTGTCGTCCCATTTGGATGTCTCCATGTCCATTTCCTGTGTGGCTTTTTCTTGAAAAAGGAGTTCAAGATGAAAAACCCTTCTGCCTCTGCAAACTCTACGAGAGTATTTCCACGCTGGTTTCTGTTGCCGTGACCGAATTTACCTACTGAAGTTTCATTCTGTTGCCGGTGCCCTATTTTTGCATTGAAATCTCCCATAATTATCTTCAAGTGCTGCTTACCTTTATTATTTAGATGACAAATTTCCTCATAAAATTCTTCAATTTCTTCTTCAGGATGACTTGTGGTGGGTGCACAAGTTTGAATAATCTGAGCTTGGTATCTTCTCGAGAGTTGGATAACGAGTCGTGCAGCTCTGTCAGAGGAACTTTCAACTTCTACAACTTTATCCTTCAGTTTCTTGTTTATCATAAATCCAACACCACTAGTTCTGCCAGTATCTGTCCCATGATAGAAGCAGAGATGCCCATATATATATATATATATATATATATATGTATGATGATGATATGCATGTAGGGATGTGAGGTCAGGCGATGCGTAACATCACAGCCTCTCCTTGACAAATGTCAACCCCGCCTTCTCGTGGTGCATCCTGTTCCCACTAAAGGGGCTCTGATGACCGCCAATAGCGGTATAACTATACCATCGGGATTAGAGGAAATGCTATCCCACACTCCCCAACCCGCTTGGCCAGCATGGTGAGTTATGGACAAACCCCTCCAAAATGACTCCACAACTTAAATCTTGGCCCTCAGTCTCCGGCAGCTGGAATGTACCTGGCCAAGGCAGCGGCCAGTGCGACATGAAGGCAGAGGGTGCTAAGAATCCCCGGAGGACCGGACTAGGCTGCCATCTGATGCTGATCTTGGCTATGTATAACGGACGCTCCCTATCTTCTGATTCAAGGCTTCTTGAATTGGAAGAGGAACTACAAAGGATCAAGTGGGACATCGTCAGGCTAAGTGAGGTAAGGAGAAAAGGAGAAGATCTCATTGAACTGAAAAGTGGACATCTCTTCTACTATCGTGGGACAGATACTGGCAGAACTAGTGGTGTTGGATCTATAATAAACAAGATACTGAAGGATAAAGTTGTAGAAGTTAAAAGTTCCTCTGACAGAGCTGCACAACTCGTTATCCAACTCTCGAGAAGATACAAAGTTCAGATTATTCAAACTTATGCACCCACCACAAGTCATCCTGAAGAAGAAATTGAAGAATTTTATGAGGAAATTCGTCATCTAAATAATAAAGGTAAGCAGCACTTGAAGATAATTATGGGAGATTTCAATGCAAAAATAGGGCAACGGCAACAGAATGAAACTTCAGTAGGTAAATTCAGTCACGGCAACAGAAACCAGCGTGGAAATACTCTTGTTGAGTTTGCAGAGGCAGAAGGGTTTTTCATCTTGAACTCCTTTTTCAAGAAAAAGCCACACAGGAAATGGACATGGAGACATCCAAATGGGATGACAAGTGAAATTGATTTTATTAAGTGTAACAAAAAATTCATCATAGAAGACTGCAGTGTGCTAAACAAGTTCAACAGAGGTAGTGACCATAGATTGGTGAGATGTAAGATGCACCTCAACACTAAACTCGAATGTGGCAAGCTCATAAGACAAACAAAATGTATTGACATAACCAACCTTAAAAACACCATAATACCTTCAAGTTGGAACTGAAGAACAGATTCTCTGCTTTAGAAAGCCTAACATCGGAAGAAGAGGATATTTCTGAAGTTAACAGAAAAATAACCAAAGCTCTTATGGAAACAGCAACAAAATTAGCTGGGTCTAAGAACAAGTTGCATATGAACAAATTATGAGGAAAAACCAAAATGTTGATGCAAAAAAGAAGAGAAATGAAGACAACTAACAAAGATGTGACTTCCAAAGTGGAATATATAGAGCTATGCAAGACAGTAAGAAAAAGTATCACTGAAGACGTAAGGAAATTCAACTGTGAACTAGTGAGGAAAGTAATTGAAAACAACCAGAGCCTAAAGATATCAAGGGGACATCTCAGTAAGGGAGGAAAACAGATTATGGCACTGAGAAAAGAAGACGGTTCTGTAACAAGAAATAGAGGCGAAATCTTGACACGAGTGAAAGATTTCTACTCCAAATTATGTGAAAGGGATGATACATGTACTTCAGACATCATGAAAGGTACCAGTACCAGAGTTCTTCCAGTCCTTCCAGCAGGAGTTGCACATGCAATCAAGAACATGAAGCGGGGAAAAGCTCCAGGAGAAGATGGAATTACTGTAGACATCATACAAGAAGCAAGTGGAGAAATCGAAACAGTCTCGCCCAAATTTTCAGTCGATGCCTCAATGAAGGGAAGATTCCTGAGGATTGGAACAATGCTACAATGATCCTGCTACATAAAAAAGGTGACATTGAGGATCTCAGGAACTACAGACCTATCAGCCTCCTATCAGTGGTTTATAAAATCTTCACTAAAGTTCTTTCACACCGTTTGAAGGTAACACTGGACATGGCTCAACCGAGAGAACAAGCTGGATTCAGGAGTGGCTACAGCACAATAGATCATATCCACGTATTGAGAGAACTAATTGAAAGAGCGAGGGAATATGAACTTCCATTGTGCATGGCTTTTATTGATTATGAAGAAGACTGTGATTCGGTGAAACCATCAGCAGTTACAATGACTCTGAAATCCTGCGGTATTGAAGATGCATACATTAATATTATTAATAACATCTATGAAAATGCAAGTGCAAAGATTCGGCTGTTAGAAAATACAACACACATAAAAATTGGAAAGGGAGTGAGACAAGATGACACCATATCTCCAAAGCTCTTTAATGCTACATTGGAAAATGTCTTTCAATCACTGAACTGGGAAAAGAAAGGGATAAAGATTAATGGAGATTATCTAACCCACCTTTGTTTTGCTGATGACGTAGTCATTTTTGCAACTACCCCATCAGAGCTGCAGAATATGATCCAGGAACTTGCTGACAAGAGTAAAGAAGTGGGATTAAAATTGAACTTTCAGAAGACAAAAGTGATGTTCAATGCTTTTACAAGAAATGAAGATTTATCGATTGATGGAGAAAAGGTGGAGATAACAGACACGTACGTTTATCTTGGACAGCAGATATCAAGTGAGGGTCACATTGATGAAGAAATTAATCTGCGTACAAAACTTGCCTTGAGAGCATTTGGAAGAAACAGCATAATTTTCAAGAGCAATATGCCATTATGACTTAAAAGAAAAGTGTTTGATCAATGCATCCTTCCAGTGCTTACGTATGGTGCAGAGACGTGGACCGTAACTAAAAGAGACATACAAAGGCTGCAGACAACTCAAAAAAGCATGGAGAGGTGCATGCTTGGTGTAACCAGGAGAGATAAGAAGAGGAACTCGTGGATCCGAAAAATGACGAAAGTGGAAGACATCATGATCAGAGTTAAATCCCTGAAATGGCAATGGGCTGGACATACTGCCAGAAGGACAGACCATCGATGGACAGCCGAAATTTTAGATTGGATTCCAAGGGACAGGAAAAGACCCAGAAGAAGACCACATGGGAGATGGGTGGATGAAATTCGAAAGTATGCAGGAGTAACCTGGAGGAGACTGGCACAAGACAGACTGTTGTGGAGGGAACTTGGGGAGGCCTTCATCCAGCAATGGATTGATAATGGATGACAATGATGATGATGATGATGATATGCACGTAAATATAATTTACAACCACTATCAATCCACTGCTGGATGAGAGTCTCCAAGTTTCTTCTTCCACAACAGTTTGCCTTGAGCCAGTTTCTTTCATGCTTTCGAATTTCATGCACCAATATTCTTCTTGTCATCTTCTGGGTATTGTTTTTTCCCTTGCTATCCAGTTCAATATTTTAACTCTCTGTTGGTGGCTATTTCTTTCAGCAATATGTCCATCCCATTGCAATTTCAGGAATTCTGACCATAATGTCTTTCACTCTTGTCATTTTCCCAATTCAAGAGTTCCTATTTGTATCTTTCCTCGTAACATCAAACATGCATCTCTACATGCTGCTTTCAGTTGTCTGGTCTGTACGTCTATTTTAGTTGCGGTCCATGTCTGTGCTCCATGTGTAAGAACTGGAAGGATGCACTGATTAATCAGTTTCTTTTTAAGAAATAATGCATCCAACCAAGTTTTATAGGTCGATTATTTTCTTCATAAATGTGGCAATGTGGCCATCGCTTAATATCTATTGCCTAATTTAGGTACCGGTACCTCTACATTTCCCCTATCAATCACTAAATATAAAATCTAAATATTCCTTTCTTGTAAAAGAAATGAATATTTAGATTTTATACGTTGCACATTCTCCATAAGATACTGATGAACTTGTAGGCATCTTCAAAAAGAAGGCAACTTCAAAGAGGCTTGCCATTTGCTCTTCTCCTTCAATTTCTGTTATCCTCCATAATGACAGAGACCCAAGACTCTTCCTGGAGTCCATAAAATTCCTATCAAGACTAACATTGGATTAACCGCGTACATAGGAAGTTTATTCCAGAAAATTATCTCATGACTTCAGGAACACAAATCTGATGTGAAATTTGGAAAACCTTCCTCTTCCTTGTCTCAACTTACCATGGCTGACACTTCTGCTACTCCACTTTGGTCAGATACAAAAAAAAATTAGCTTCCTTCTGAAATCCTTTTGCTCTGAGGTTTAGAGAAAGTTTGGAAATTTTATTTCCAAAAATTGCAACTCTGAGCTCCCCATTTATGTTCCATACATCCGGAAATCTCTCATTGCATCACATCACCCGTAGTTACTGTTACAAAACTTACCTTTCCAATCTGGCAACGAAACAAATTGTAGTCGCACTGATGAAGGCCACAGTAAAGGCTGAAATATATTTGCCTTAAAAACTTTTATACGCAACTTAGCGTGTTCTCAACTACCATCTACTTAACTTGTTTGTTAGTTACATGCATTGCCTACCACTCTTTTATAAGTTACTACTATCTAATATGTTGACGAAATTAAACTTTACTTTAAATAACTAACTTATACTTATCAAAATGGAATGCATATCATCATCATCATCATTGTCAACCATTATCAATCCACTGCTGGATGAAGGTCTCCCCAAGTTTCCTCCACAATGGTCTGTCTTGTGCCAGTCTCCTCCATGTCACTCCCGCATATTTACCAATTTCATCCACCCATCTCCCATGTGGTCTTTTTCTGGGTCTTTTCCTGTCCCTTGGAATCCAATCTAAAATTTCGGCTGTCCATCTATGGTCTGTCCTTCTGGCAGTATGTCCAGCCCATTGCCATTTCAGGGATTTAACTCTGATCATGATGTCTTCCACTCTGCGTCATTTTTCGGATCCACCAGTTCCTCTTCTTATCTCTCTTGGTTATACCAAAGCATGCACCTCTCCATGCTTCTTTGAGTTGTCTGCAGCCTTTGTATGTCTCTTTTAGTTAAGGTCCACGTCTCTGCACCATACGTAAGCACTGGAAGGATGCATTGATCAAACACTTTTCTTTTAAGACATAATGGCATATTGCTCTTGAAAATTATGCTGTTTCTTCCAAAAGCTCTCCAGGTAAGTTTTGTACGCCGATTAATTTCTTCATCAATGTGACCCTCACTTGATATATACTTAAATAGATATAACTTTCTTAATTAAGTAGTTATAAAACATTTACAATGACCATGTGAAGACATCGTGTTTTTCTTACAAGACGCCGCTACAAGTCACGAAAGTTGGCTTGTGCTGCCATTTATTGACGATACGAGAAAATTTAACAAAGTATTTTACATAGTTTCACATGTGATACAATCGGTTTTGAAAGATTTTCTGCCATTGGGAATGTTTTAAAAATTGCAAAACCATTGTATCACGTGTGATGCACGAGAACCAAGGAGGATAAAGATAACAGAGAATAAAACAAAAACAGCAACCCCAACAAACTGGGAATGAAAAACCAAGGGAAAACACAGGAGTCATTTCACTCTGTTGGTGTACAATGTCAAAAGAGAACAATAGTATAGCTGCTTGAAAATGCCTACAGGCTGGGTGAAACATATTTGCACCAATGAATTACTTTGGAACTCCTAATACATTTAGAGACATCAGCCATTTTCGATTTGTATGACTGTGAAAGATAAGGTACTTTTTGTAAGATAATTTGAGCTGAAAGTTCTGTTGGTTACTGGATATTCTACAAAAAACATCTGAGGTAATGCTATGAGTGTCGTATTTTCTTCCAAAAATAGCTATTTAATTTTTTTTTTTCGGAATGAAAAATTTATGGCCATATCTAGTGATACTATAACAGTAATTTTCAAAAATTTACATTGAGCTTCCATCACAATATAGCATTTTAACTTGCTAATTTTGAAAGACAAAGAAGCAAGCCACCAAAAATTTCACCAATGAGACAGGATAAGTAATTCAGCATTACAGGTAAAATTTAGAAAAAAAAAAAAAGTGCAGTAATTTATTCCTTCTTTTAGATTCAAAAACTACATAAAAACTGAGAACAAAACATAGTAAACAGACACAATATAGAAATATTGCATATATATTTCATCTGTCCCTTGTTTAGGGCCACAAGTTACAGGGAAGGGAGAGAACCAATGTCATGAAACCAGAACACCACCAGAGCATCATTCAAGACTTGAATCTAGGCTCAATTTTCATAATTTAGAAGCTACAATGTCTGTTGTTGAAATCCATGGCCAATGGTACTGTCAAAAAAAGTGCTGTGCACAAAATAGAAAACACTAGAATGTTATTAAATTTGATGTAGGAAATAAATGTTGCTCATGGGAAAAGCAAAGTTATTACAAAGTTACCCTTAAAGACAAAAACCTAGATGCAGTGAATTACAGTTGGTATGTATAACAGAAATGGAGTAATGTGGTGGTGTATTATTTTAACTTCCAAGTTTTTAACAAGGCTTGCAAGACATATGGTTTATGCCAATTACACATTTTGCAGTGGTTAGTTGCTGCTGTTCCTTGGTCCTTTTAAATGCCAGTTACCAAATGAACCACCATGATGACAGCTAACAGCAACTCTGAATGAATGGCATTTACATTAATCTTTTTTTTTTTTTTTTGATTGGAGGTTTAACGACCACCGTGAGCAACTCAACGGGCTATAAGCAGTCGCCCGTCCCTAATTTAGGGTCACTGGTTCCAGGGAAGGGAGAGAGCCAGTGTCGTAAGACAAACACAACATCCATGCCTCACCAGGATTCGAACCCGGACCCCATTCGGACGAATGATCAGAGGCCATCGCTTAGACCACTGCATTACAGGGGCGGCATTTACATTAATCATTCACAATCTTTTGCACCACTGTATCACATAATCACAGAAGTTTTCTTTCATAATACATTTTAATTGAATATGCATTACAGTAGTATTAATTCTTATTATTATTAGTAGTAGTATTGGGTTGGTGTGAATGAAATGTCCAGCGCAAACGAGCAGTGGAAACAGGCCCCCACCACAGCAGAATGGAACCACCCACAGGTGTTGCGGGTATTGTATCACAGAGTTTCTATAAATAGCTAGCACATGCGTGAAGAACAAAGGTTCAGGCGTGGTTTGTTTGGATGTAATGTGACTTGCAAAGGAAACATGAAGATGCCAAATATGAGAGTCATCTTCCTGTATGAATTTAAACTGGGCCATTCTACAGGAATTGCTGCTTAAACTGTTAACAAAGTGTTTGGGGGAATACAGCCAACGAATGAACCATTCGGCGATGGTTTGTGAAGTTTCAAAGCGGAAATACGGACCTGCAAAATGAAGCACTTCGTCACTGACCTGTTGCTGTTCCTGATGATGTTCTGTTATGTGTGGTTGAAGTGGGCCCCCGAAAAATGTGTTGTGAGATAGTGGCAGAGGTAGGTGTCCATCACACAACAGTTGTTCGGCATCTGGCTGCGCTGGGTGAGGTAAAAAAGCTGGAAGTATGTGGCTGCTACATGAGTTGACAACTGCCAACAGGACCAGGCATTTGGAAATATGCATGTCGCTGCTTGTCAGGAATCTCTACTGCATCAAATTGTCCCCTGTGACGAGAAGTGGGTCCTTTATGATAAACGGAAATGATCTGCACAATGGTTAAGCAAGGCACGGTCTGCTGGACGGCATCCTAAGCCACCTCTACACACCAAGAAGCTGATGCTCCTTGTCTGGTGGTCCACAGCAGGGATAATTCATAGTAGTTTCTTGGCAAGAGGCCAAACCATCACTGCAGAAGGTTATTGTGCTGAATTATATCAGATGCATCAGAAATTGTGGCAGAAACAGAAACTGGCTTTGGTCAACAGACATGGTGTTCTTCGCTCCAGGACGATGTAGCCCTCATGTCGCAGAACGAACGATGCTGACACTAAGTGCCTCTGGCTATGAAGCACTGCCTCATCCTGCATGTACCCCGAACTTGTCTCCAATAGACTATCATCCATTTCGTCGCCTGAATCACTTCCTGCCCAGGAAACAGTTCATGACAGACAACAAGGTTTTATGTGCAGTTGACAACTTCTTCGGGTCCCAGCATTTTTTCAATGGGGGGGAGGCTCTAGGGGCGATCCAAAATCTGGGGGGCAAATTATGCTTCATTCAAAATTAGAAATTCTTCTAATTATTTACATATATATGTGCATGTGTGTGTACTAGCATTACTTAGTTTTTAAGTAAATACATTTCTCTGGCGATAAAGACTAGAACTAAAAGCATTAGTAAATTACAAGAAACTTACTTTTAAATTACCCCTGAGAATAAAATATGTCTTGTAAGACTACTAAGGTTTTGATTGGAATACATATAGTCAGCCTTTTTATTCTCTATTAATATTAAGAGAAAATTTCTGAAATGATGTGTAATATAAAATATTTACCTTTAACAACTGAGCATCAGATTTCATTCACAATTTGTTTTCGAAATGTCTCAGTGCACTGGCATATCTAACAGCAATAATAAAGGATAATAAAGGCAGGGAATCTCATTTGTAAAGTCTATAGCCGGGTTTCCACATCGCGTGACAAAATGTGACTGAAATCTGATAACCAAAATCAACTATTATTGTTTCATGCCAAGGTGAAATGATTATAAGAATTTTCTTTCAGTGCAGATTAATACGTCGATTTTTATGGGTTGTGTCAAATTGATCAATGACTTCGCTTAAATCAATTCGTTTTTCAATTGTTGACTATAGCTAAGACAGCAAGATTATGTAGACGATCGTTAGCCATTCGATTTCTGAAATAGGTTTTCAACCTTCTCATGCATGAGAATGTTCTTTTGCAGGATGCACTAGTCACTGGTATGGTTAGTGTAATAACTGCAAGCTTATACAGCACATGAAAAGCTAATTTGTATTTCTCCAAAACTTCAGCTAACTTACTGAGAGTTCCCACAATGCATTTTCTTTCTTTTTCATAACACTTTATTATTCTGGGTAACAAGGTGACCTCTTATTCCACACTATCTATGTCGCATTTATAGTGCTCGGCAAGAGGCCTTAGATCGTCGATAAATAAAAGTTTCTTATTTCTGGGGTCCAAAGAACTGAAGCCACAAATGAGTGTAGTACGAGTTGTAAAACACTGTTTGAGTTCTTTATTGATTGTGTCCAAAACACAGGGATATAAAAGTGCAATTGAAAATATTCTTTAGTTAACAGGATATCCTTAGTCAAAACTTCAGTAACATACTTTGCCAAGCGTGGTGGGAGTTTTCTTCTCCTTGATTTCTGTTCACTAAACTCTTCCATACTGTTTGCGTTTGCGATATCTGTTGCCTCATCAAAAAGTGTAGCAAACTCTGCCTCCAAATCATGCATGGTAGAAAAAAGATGCACTGTTGTTTCAATTGTCTCAAAGGCTTTGTTTATTTCACAGGCTTTGTTTTGCAAATAATTCGAAACTAATGCCAGTTCATTCAAAATACATGAGAAAACACAAAGTTGGATAACAAAATCTACCCAGTTGCCCCCAAACAACGCAAGCTTCAGCTGCCCGATCAGTACAGTCTTCCGACAGCGATGACAACAAAATGATAATGGTCGGAAATGTTTTTTTAACTGCTGAACAGGCTAAGAAATAACATGTCCATCTGGTATCACTAAGGTGTTGCAATTCCACAACAGTCAAACCCATTTCACGCTGCACCGAAACAAATTTAGCATGTGTTACCGAGCCAGAGAGGAAAACATACAACTTTTCTAATATTGCAAAGAAAACTCTAGCTGCTTTAATGTTTCTGCATGAATCTACAATAACAAAATTCAATCTATGATTAATACAGTGAACATAACACCGCTTGCGGTACTTCTTCACGGAAGAGAGCTTGAATTCCATTCAACCGCCCACTCATGACATTTGCACCATCGTATGTCTGCGCAATGCAGTCATGTTGATTCATGTTCCATGTTCCCAAAGTGTGCCCTGCAAATAATACCTAACCACCACAGAAATTTGTTCAACTTTATTAATGTTCTTCGACTCGTCGACTATAAGAGCAAATTGCTTGGCAGTATCGACTTCTCTTTTTATGGTTTCTAACGTGATTTTTGCAAATGCACTAAGTATTTCATTTTGAACTGAGTGGTGACTGTACTTTGCATTTCTAGGGCCAATATTTAACTTTCGTTTCAGGATGGGGTCATTTTTCGCCATGAGTTCTAGAAGTTCTACAAAATTTCCTTTATTGGGGCTATTCGAAGTTTCGACATCCCCATGTTGTGCTACCCCTTGAACAGCTGTATATCTTAATGCATCCACTATTTTTTTTATATATTCTCTATTTTCCTTGACTTCCGCAGCATATGCAGCACTTTGAAGTATGGCAACTGATGACTCTGCGCTTCTTGATTTCATTTTCTTATAAGAGGTCCACAACACCAAGCAAGTTTTGTGGGCCAAGCTGTTCTGGAGTTTTTTAAAACCTGAATCCTTTTCAAGTGCTTTTTTCCAATTGTTGTAACCTTGCTGAGTGCAAGTGACCTCATGTTTTTCGTCGTCCAATGAAAACATTCTACACGGAAAACAATAAGCGGAATCTCTCTTTATACTACAATGGAAACATGTTATACCAATATGTCTGGAAGCTTCTCTGTTCTTTACCATATTTTTTGTGGGAATTGTTTTAATATAGGTTGTTTGGGTTGATCCGAAAGGGAAGTTGCTATATCAAGCTCTCCGAGTTCAGCATTTTTTGTCTTGTGACCATGTGGTCCTTCCAGTGTTTTATTTTTACAAGCATTGCATTCATAAAAAATTCCCATTGAATCATTACAAGCACTTAAAGAATCCTCGTTGATTCCTAATGATTCACCACATGCGTTGATGAAGTTGAAGCCGTCTGATAACACTAGCCAAGAATGGTTCTGTGGTAAAAGCGAAAGTAGGCGATTCTTGTGGAAAACTGTGTCCTGAATCCGAAAATAACGTTAGTTTTGGTCCATCACATCTAGTTGTTTCGCAATATTGTTTTTTCTGTATACGTGAATTGACGTATCCCCATTGTATGTAATGTAGAGCCATCTCCTCACAATCACCCTTAAATATCTACAAAGAACTTGACTTAAACCTAGGAAATGCTATATTACTATGAGAAATGCCCCTTGTCAATGAATGTTCCTGCGTTTCGTTATTGTTTATGTTTTCAGACGCCGCTGCGTCACGTCAGAGCCGTCGGCGCGCCGCCGCTTGTTTATTGTACCCCTAGGAGTTTCTGTTTAAAGAACCCTCACATTCCCTCACTGAATATCCTATCGGTTGAGCAGAGGGCAGGCATGCCTGTGCATGTGCCCGTCCTATATTGGAAGTGTGAAAGTAAAACACGAGTTTGTAAGTATGGCTAGTGCATCGGGATTGTGTAGAAGACAGTGTGTACGAAGTCCTCAGCAATTTTGTTACATTTGTGGATGTTATGTGTTTGATGGTAAGGTACGTAAACTAGATTCATTCGTGAAGAAACTATACTTTGCGTACTTCAAAGTGAAAGCCGGCGACCAAGATAAGTTGTTTCCGCCTCAAGTTGCTTGTAACAGTTGTGTCGAGGGACTGCGGTACTGGTATGAAGGAAAATGGAAGGCAATGCCGTTTGCAATTCCAATGATATGGCGTGAACAGAAGAACCACCACGATGACTGTTATTTCTGTATGTGCAATGTTGCTGGTTATAACAAAAAGAATAAGAAAGGAATTAAATACCCAAATATGCCATCAGCCATGCGGCCTGTTCCTATGCATGGACTTGACTTACCAGTACCTACACCACCAGCTAATTTGAGTGATGAATCTGAAAGCAGTTCTCTACTTTTAGACACTGAGGACATAAGTTTTGAACCAGAAGAATTTGACCATTCACCAAAAATGTTTACTCAACTAGAGTTGAATGACTTGATAAGAGAACTGGGGCTCACGATGGAAAAGAGTGAATTACTAGGCTCAAGACTTTATGAGAAAAACCTGCTGGCACCTGGAGTTACATTTTCTTGGTACAGGAATCGTGACAAGTGTTTTCGGAAATACTATTCGAAGGAAGACAATCTGTTTTTTTTTGTACGGACATCTGTAATCTTATTCATAAGTTGGGAGAGGAAATCTATCAACCTAGTTCCTGGTGCCTTTTCATTGACTCTTCCAAAAGAACAAGGCGATTTTACTTCATAACGGCAACAAATTTGCTTCTGTACCACTTGCTCATTCCACAAAATTGTCAGAATCATACGGAACATTAAAGTTAGTGCTTGAAAAAATTAAATTCCATTAACATGAATGGCAAATATGTGGTGACTTGAAAGTCATTGGAATATTGTTAGAACAGCAGAGAGGATACACAAAATTTCCCTGTTTCCTTTGCGAGTGGGATAGCAGAGCCAGGGACAAACATTGGGATACTGCACATTGGCCTGAGAGGAAGCAACTGACAACAGGTTCCATGAATGTCATTAATGAAAGTCTAGTTGATCGTGAGAAAATTCTACTCCCTCAGTTACACATAAAACTTGGTATTATGAAACAGTTTGTAAAGGCACTAGACAAAAGTCGTCCATGCTTCCAGCAGTTATGCACAACATTTCCTTCATTGTCACAAGCTAAAATCAGAGAGGAAACATTTGATGGCCCGCAAATTCGTAAACTGATGATGGATAACAATTTCACCTGTACAATGATCAAACTGAAGAAGAGGCATGGAACGCTTTCAAAGAAGTGGTGAAAAGTTTTCTTGGAAATGTAAAGGATCCGTCATATAAGACAATTGTACAAAATATGTTGGACAAATTCAAATTGCTTGGTTGTAATATGAGCCTTGGGAGCTTTGAGTGAAGAGCAAGGTGAAAGGTTCCACCAGGACTTAAAAGAGGCAGAGCCATGTTGTCAGGGACGTTGGGATGAGCGTATGATGGCTGATTACTGTTGGTCTATTTCATGTGAGGATCCTTCCAGAGAACATTCAAGCGCATCGCGAACACTGAGCTTCCATGGCAAGAGAAGAAAAAGTACTGCCGACCAACATTAAGGAATGTAATTAGGAACGTTTTCAACTCTTGTACACTTTTTATTTTATTTCTATGTAGTTTTGTTCTGATTATTCCCTTTACTTTTAAAGGTTGTTCTTGCTTATGTTTAGTTTTAAGAATGGTTAAATATGCATGCTATATATGCAAAGACCTGAAATGTATCTCTTTGGTCAACAGAAATTGATGAACTTACATTATACCATATTGCCAAGGAACCCGATCTGATACAGCAAAACCAAATGCATTTTTGAATTCAGTGTACAAAGATTAGTAAAAGTCACATATTCAAGTTCATACCGCAGAAAAAGTTTTCATTTGCAGGCTAGTGTAATCATTATCCATTTTGTAGACACTATCACTTTATTTACTTTTCTTCTTCCTATTAACACTTGTTCGAAAAAAATCATGGATTGATCGTTTTGCAGACATGTTATTTCAAAGTTTGGTTTGGGAAGAAAAACCTCACTTTCATGTGTCACGCACAATACATGCAAAAGCATACATCAAGCAGGAAAAAATAGTCTTTCACCAGAATGAGAAAGAAAATGAGTGTAACTACTAACTAGCCAAGAGAAATTTTGCTCACTGTCTGGTGGTGACTGACGCCAATCACTGTCTACTGTTTTTGCCAATCATGATAACGCCCACTATTTGTCATAATCTGCGAGGGCGCCACGACGGGGATGGGATTATGCTTATTCAACTTTTCAACCCAGTGGCATGAGCAGCAGCATCGGATTGACGATGATCTTTGAACTTTCGGCCGGGCTTCGACCTCTGTCTGCTAAAGTGGAAGCGCAACATGCAAGTAAGGTTGCCCTTCTGAGTTACGTATCATGGTTAGAGAAACATAATTGCATAATGCTACCCTTCTCCCATTAACACAGAACATGCAGCTCCGATAGTAAAGTGTACTACATTTTCTTCATTTATCAAAAAATTCAGGGGGGGCACCAAAATTTTGGGTGGGCTCGCCCCCCCCATCCCTGGCGACCTCCCTGGGTCCCAGCCACAAGACTTTCTTCGTTCCAGGATCATCATGGTCTTGCAGGACCGATGATGACTATGTGTTGATGCCGAGGGGGATTATTTTGCTTAGGTAAGTTGTCCTACTTTTCCATTCTCACCGTCCACGTATGCTGGTCCTTTGCCGGACATTTCATTCGCACCAACCCAATAGTAGTAGTCATTGTCCTGCATTATTTCACTTCATCGCAAACCACAGGTGATGGAAATAATCAAAATGTATTTTTTGCAAACCTACTTTTCATGCTGATCTTATAAATGCTGCCTCATATGGACAACCACTCCTCTCATAAAGGAAATTTTTTTTTGCTAAACAAAATTTATTTATACTTAGTTTTTGTGAGTTCTTTACTTTTCATCTGTACATGCTTCATATTTTCTCCTTGAAATATATAATATGTACTTAATAAACATCTATATACCAGTAGTTAAAAAAAATTTGCATTGCTTTTCAGAAATTTCAGATGTAAGTAAAGCAATATATTAAATAAATACATAAAGAGTTATCAAAGTGGTATATGATCATGGTTGCTTATATTACATGTATGAAAAACAACATTAAAAAATGGAGAATATAAGTAATCCTACACTAATTTTCTATAACATTCAGTATCACAATTGAAATTGCTTTCAGAATAGCAATTGCAACAATGAAATGGTTTTCAGATCACCATGATTATTATAAAAATCATCTAAAATGTTCACTGTAAATATCACAAATCCATGTCTGCAACTTTTCATATCTTGTACATGTTAAACAGAACTACCCTGAATTTGATTTTAAACAACTAGACGTTAGCTTTACTTATAACTTTACACATAAGATCACAATTTCACTGCTCAAATTATAATACAAAGTCTTACCACAGCACTGCAATTTATTCTTGTAGTGCAGCCATATACATTGACAGAAGTTCCCAAGATCTTGAAGGGAAGTTCTTTTTTCCAGCAACGCAGGCTGCAGTAAGCAGGCACCAAGGTCCATCCCCGGGCTGCACTTATGGGTAGGTTCTAAGGTAAATAAAACAAAGATTTCTTGCATATGTCTCATCAGCTTTACATTCAAAATATTATGTTGCAATTATTAGTGAAAAATAAGATATGCATCATCATCATCATCATCATCGTCAACCATTATCAATCCACTGCTGGACGAAGGTCTCCCCAAGTTTCCTCCACAACGGTCTGTCTTGTGCCAGTCTCCTCCATGTCACCCCTGCATACTTTCGAATTCCATCCACCCATCTCCCATGTGGTCTTCTTCTGGGTCTTTTCCTGTCCCTTGGAATCCAATCTAAAATTTCGGCTGTCCATCGATGATCTGTCCTTCTGGCAGTATGTCCAGCCCATTGCCATTTCAGGGATTTAACTCTGATCATGATGTCTTCCACTCTTGTCATTTTTCGGATCCACGAGTTCCTCTTCTTATCTCTCCTGGTTACACCAAGTATGCACCTCTCGATGCTTCTTTGAGTTGTCTGCAGCCTTTGTATGTCTCTTTTAGTTAAGGTCCACGTCTCTGCACCATACGTAAGCACTGGAAGGATGCATTGATCAAACACTTTTCTTTTAAGACATAATGGCATATTGCTCTTGAAAATTATGCTGTTTCTTCCAAAAGCTCTCCAGGCAAGTTTTGTACGCCGATTAATTTCTTCATCAATGTGACCCTCACTTGATATCTGCTGTCCAAGATAAACGTACGTGTCTGTTATCTCCAGCTTTTCTCCATCAATCGATAAATCTTCATTTCTTGTAAAAGCATTGAACATCACTTTTGTCTTCTGAAAGTTCATCTTTAATCCCACTTCTTTACTCTTGTCAGCAAGTTCCTGGATCATACTCTGCAGCTCTGATGGGCTAGTTGCAAAAATGACTAGCAAAACGAAGGTGGGTTAGATAATCTCCATTAATCTTTATCCCCTTGTTTTCCCAGCTCAGCGACTGAAAAACGCCCTCCAATGTGGCATTAAAGAGCTTCGGAGATATGGTGTCACCTTGTCTCACTCCCTTTCCAATTTTTACGTGTGTTGTATTTTCAAACAGCCTAATCTTTGCACTTGCATTTTCATAGATGTTATTAATAATATTAATGTATGCATCTTCAATACCGCAGGTTTTCAGAGCCATTGTAACTGCTGATGGTTTCACCGAATCAAAGGCTTTTTCATAATCGATAAAAGCCATGCACAATGGAAGTTCATATTCCCTCGTTCTTTCAATTAGTTCTCTCAGCACGTGGATATGATCTATTGTGCTGTAGCCACTCCTGAATCCAGCTTGTTCTCTCGGTTGAGCCATGTCTAGTGCTACCTTCAAGCGGTGTGAAAGAACTTTAGTGAAGATTTTATAAACTACTGATAGGAGGCTGATAGGTCTGTAGTTTCCGAGATCCTCAATGTCACCTTTCTTATGTAGCAGGATCATTGTAGCGGTGTTCTAATCCTCAGGAATCTTTCCTTCATTAAGGCATCGAGTGAAAATTTGGGCGAGTACTGTTTCGATTTCTCCACTTGCTTCTTGTATGATGTCTACAGTAATTCCATCTTCTCCTGGAGCTTTCCCCCGCTTCATGTTCTTGATTGCATGTGCAACTTCTGATGGAAGGACTGTTGGAACTCTGGTACTGGTATCTTTCATGATGTCTGGAGTGCATGTATCATCCCTTTCATATAATTTGGAGTAGAAATCTTTCACTCTTGTCAAAATTTCGCCTCTATTTCTTGTTACAGAACCATCTTCTTTTCTCAGTGCCATAATCTGTTTTCTTCCCTTACTGAGATGTCCCTTTGCTATCTTTAGGCTTTGGTTGTTTTCAATTGCTTTCCTCACTAGTTCACAGTTGAATTTTCTTACGTCTTCAGTGATACTTTTTCTTACTGTCTTGCATAGCTCTATATATTCCACTTTGGAAGTCACATCTTCTTTAGTTGTCCTCATCTCTCTTCTTTTTTGCATCAACATTCTCGTTTTTCCTGATAATTTATTTACATGCAACTTGTTCTTAGACCCAGCTAATTTTGTTGCTGTTTCCATAAGAGCTTTGGTTACTTTTGTGTTAACTTCAGAGATGTCCACTTCTTCCGATGTTAGGCCTTCTAAAGCAGAGAACCTGCTCTTCAGTTCCAACTTGAAGGTATTATGGTGTTTTTTAAGGTTGGTTATGTCAATAGATTTTGTTTGTCTTATGAGCTTGCCACGTTCAAGTTTAGTGTTGAGGTGCATCTTACATCTCACCAATCTATGGTCACTACCTGTGTTGAACTTGTTTAGCACACTGCAGTCTTCTATGACGAATTTTTTGTTACACATAATAAAATCAATTTCACTTGTCGTCCCATTTGGATGTCTCCATGTCCATTTCCTGTGTGGCTTTTTCTTGAAGAAGGAGTTCAAGATGAAAAACCCTTCTGCCTCTGCAAACTCAACGAGAGTATTTCCATGCTGGTTTCTGTTGCCGTGACCGAATTTACCTACTGAAGTTTCATTCTGTTGCCATTGCCCTATTTTTGCATTGAAATCTCCCATAATTATTTTCAAGTGCTGCTTACCTTTATTATTTAGATGACAAATTTCCTCATAAAATTCTTCAATTTCTTCTTCAGGATGACTTGTGGTGGGTGCATAAGTTTGAATAATCTGAGCCTGGTATCTTTTTGAGAGTTGGATAACAAGTCGTGCAGCTCTGTCTGAGGAACTTTCAACTTCTACAACTTTATCCTTCAGTTTCTTGTTTATTATAAATCCAACACCACTAGTTCTGCCAGTATCTGTCCCACAATAGTAGAAGAGATGTCCACTTTTCAGTTCGATGAGATCTTCTCCTTTTCTCCTTACCTCACTTAGCCCCACAATGTCCCACTTGATCCTTTGTAGTTCCTCTTCCAATTCAGGAAGCCTTGAATCAGAAGATAGGGAGTGTCCAAGATATGCATATATATATATATATATATATATATATATACTTAAGAGCAAAACTGAAGACTAAGGAAAAACTTTAGAATTTAAAACGAAGGTTGCAAAATAACCTGAAGATCAAAACGCGCAACGCAGCAGTTTTGAAAATTCAGAATTCACATTCTATAAAGAAGATACCTAAGCAAAAAAATACATATAAAATTTTGACTCACACCTAGTACAACATAGAAAAGGTTATGTATCTACCTGTGTGAGTAAAAGGAGAAAAGATAAAAAAATAATAAAATAAAGCACTGCCGAAATACTTTGTACATATTGCAACTAACTGTTTAAGGTATATAACTTTCACAAAGTTTTCTTTAGTTAATTATTATCTTTAACTTATTCTCGTTTTCGTGCTGTCATAAGTTGTAGAGTAGGGGGTTTTAGACTCAAGTTTTCTTTCAAAAATCTGTTCGTTAAAAATTAATATTTCCTTTTTAATTGCAATGTAAAAAATTTGGATTTCTTTTGCATTGATTTTCAGGTTTAAATTCTCTCTCAAACGAACTTGGCATTTCGTTATGGCTGAAAATCATTTCTAATTATTATGTCACTCTCACAGCTTGAGTTCTCTTTAATCTTCTTCTCTCTGTTTAATAGTAACAGATGAAGAGCATGGGTCGGGCCAGGAAGGTTAATGGATGCAAGCGAAATTGTTAACTAGTGCTAGGTCATGCAACTCTACGGAGGACATGACATATATATATATTTTAAACTATTTTAGGTGGGAATGTTACTTGCATCTATGGCCTTGCAGAAACCCATTTCCAACTAGGTCTTTGTGGAAGTGAGAAAATGCAGAGTTTTTGCTGGTCCTTGATAAAGCCAAGGCTCAGTATTCTCGACACCTTCTACATTCAGTAGTTTTATTTTATTTTTTTATCTTTTTCTCCTTTTACTCACACAGGTAGATACATAACCTTTTCTATGTTGTACTAGGTGTGAGTCAAAATTTTATATGTATTTTTTTGCTTAGGTATCTTCTTTATAGAATATATATATATATATATATATATATGGAAACTAGTGGCATTAAAGTGTGTCCAATTTTGATAAAATTTTGCAATAGTCCTAAAAGGAATTTTAAGTAGATGAGGTAAAGTTTCATGAAATTTAGAAATAAATGAGATATAATACTTTTGCAAACAAATCCTAGAGTTAAATCAAAATTTAGGTAAATTACAAACAAAAATTTAGTCTTCTAAGGTTACTGACAGGATTCTATTTTATAATGGTAGTTTGGAACATTGGGCAATTAAAAGCCCAGTGGTTTGGAACATCAGACTTTTACTTTTCAACTCAGAAAGGTTTTAATGGTAATATTTCTAGAGCTCAAATGATTTTTAAATTAGTGTAAAGTTGCACATTTTTAAGAATGGAAGACCACTAGTATTTGGTACAAATGTTTATATGTTTAGCTGAATCATTACAGAGCTAGGTGAGTATGACAATTATATAGAATATCATTAATTAGGAGTGTAGTTAATCAGCAGGGTTTGAAAATTGGCCTTTTTCTAGAACTGTTGTGAAAACAAAGAAGCAACAACCAATGAGTAAATTCTGCCCTAAAACCACAAAAGGGCAAAAATCAATCTCTTGATAAAGCAGTGGCTGATTATTATTATTTTTTTTTTTTTATTCTGCTAACATACCATTTAATGCAGCAGAATTGGATCAGTCTAAAATTATGATCGAAACACTGAGACCTGGATATCAACCACCCTCAGCAAAAGCCATTGGTGGAAAATTGTTTGATACTGCAGCAGAAGAAATTGACATTTAATTTTCCTTCCCTCTGAGTACCTTTGGTTTTTTACAGACGTTTCTGGCATCTTGATTTTAGTCAAGGCCTGTTCTCAATGTATAGAAGGATTATCAAAAGCTTTGTTTACTCCTGAAGAATTCAAACATTGTTGTCAGGTTCCTCATACTGTTTCCAACTTCCTCATACTGTAGCCAGTAACTAAACTGAAATGTTTTAATTTCCATTTAGTAACTGGCTACACTCTAAAATCAAGAGGTCAGAAACGTCTGTAAAAAACCAAAGAAACTCAGAGAGAAGGAAGATTAAATGAAAATTTCTTCAACTGGAACTAGAACCAAATAAATATATCTGGGTAAAGCCTTGAGTAAGTGATTTAATACCTATTAAGAAGAAACTGAATCTCATCTTTCAGAAAAAATAAGCAGTGTGAAGAATGAGCTAGTCCAAGCTATTAATGTTCATGCCGAAACACAAAGTTTTTTGCTGTATGCTGATGATACTGGATTAGAAAAGAAAACAGCAAAATATTGTGTTCCTCAATTAGAAGTGGCCATAAAGGAATGTGAAGAAAAATTTGAAAAACCTGTTTTTGCTGTTGTGACTGACAGCAAAAACAAAACAAAAAAATTATAAAAATGTGGAAAATTTTAATTGAAAAAATATTCAACTCTCATAACATATGGATGCTCAGCACATCTGTTGAATTTGGTAGAAAAAGATATTTCCCCAAAGACTGTTTTAAAGCAGATTGCAGAGGTCCAAAAATATTTTTGTAACATAGGCCTATATCAACCACATGGATCGTTCAAAAACCTGGCTTAATGCTACAATTATCCAATGAAATAAGGTGCAATTCTCATCCTAACTGTGTTAAAACATTTGTGGCCAATTATTGTAAATACAGAGAAATATCTTTACAGCATATTGAGGATTCTGATCAATCTGTTTAAAAAATCTTGGATAACTTGGGCATTTACTGTGAAGCTATGAATCTGGAAAAGTAGTTATCAATTGTTACTACCACACTGGACACACATCAGAGAGACACAATGTCTATTTCAGTTGCAGTTGAAATATGACTAGATTTACTACAAAAAGAAATCCTACACCCTACTATCTAGATTTTAAAAAATGTTTGAACAAGCAATTCTTGCACCACATTTTCTAGCAACCTCATGAATCCAAAATACAGAGGTCAGAAACTTAACCAAGAACAGGAGAGTATTCCAGAAGTGGATGTCCAAATTTCACCCTGATTACACAGTTGAATAATATGACCACCCCTGGAATCACTGTGTACTCGCCCAGGCATGTCACAGAGTGCATGTGACAAGGTCAACCATGCGGAGATATAAGCAGCTGGCCAGGGCAGATGAGCCATTGTGTAATGTGAGTACAATGGGCAGAGGTAGTGATTTGATGGACATTCAAAAAGGAATGATTATCAGTTACCGCACCAAGGGTGAAAGCATCTCAGAAACAGCAGCAGACTTCGTGGGCTGTTCACGAGGTGTAACAAGAATGGACCACTGGCACGCCAAGTATCTCCAGACATCATAACTGTGGAGCCCGAAAGGCCATTGACCCCAGAGGAGAATGTCGGCTTCGTCGACCATGAAAAGGGCAATCGACGCGCAACGGTGCAGCAATTGACCATGCAAATGAATTCTAGGGCACCCAAGTAGATGTCCCCAATAACAGTAGAGCAAATCCTGTTATGCATGGGTCTCCAGAGTCGATGCTGCGTCAAGGCGCCCATGTTAATCCAGGTCCATCGGCAATGCCACCTGCAGTTCACATGGGACTACTGTCATTGGACAGTGGAAGAGTGGGAAAAGGTTGCCTTCTCCGATGAATCAAGGTTTTTACTCCACAGAAATGATCGACGGTGGAGGACACGGAATTAGACACAAGAGGACCAACACCCGGTCAAGCTTTTCAGTTAAGTACAGGCCAATGATGACAGTGAGCATGTCTGGAGGATGTTTTCCTGTTATGCTCTGGAACCGCTGGATGGGTCCCTGAATGCTTATGACTACGTGTCCAACCTCGCTGACCACATGCATCCCTTCACATTGGACATTTACCCTGGTGGCGATAGTGTCTAAAGGACAATGCGCAATGTCACGTCGCTAAGGGGGTGCATGACTGGTTCCAGGAACATGACAGCAATGTCTCCATTCTCCCTTGGGAAGCGAAATCGGCCAACCTCAACCTCCGTGTTCTGCTGTAGTCTGAATGGGAACGTGCCTTGAGCAACCTTCCAGGACCTCATTGCATCCATGCCACGCTGTCTCGCAGCTGTCATCCGGACCAAGAGTGGTTATTCCCATTATTAGGTAGGTGGCCATATTATTCTGATACGACCATGTATTTGGGCTTTTAAAATTAAAGACACAAACTATTACCTAATAACAATGATGAAAGAAAGTGCCATCAGCCAATTTTCTTCCATAAAATGGTGGCAAATCATGGCAAAAAAAGTCTGAAAAGGGTTCAAATTCAAAATTGCCTGCTGGATTTTGTGACTTTTTTGTATGCCCACATTCAGTACCAGCTTCATCTGCTTACATTGAGAGAATTTTCTCTTATGTTTCAACTAGGTTGGAATAAGTTACAAAATAGGCTTGGGGTAGAGAAAGCCACAAAATTTTTTCAGTTTATACATTTTTAAGATCACAGCATGGTCCAAAATTTCCTGTAGATTGGTAGTTTTGTTTCTGGTTAAAACCCCTGAGATTACATTAATTATTTTAAATGTAGCTGTTTCGCAGAAAAACTCTGAGATTTGAAAATATTTGAAAATTGTGTGGGTCACAAAACTATGGTAATTTCAGCCTGCTTTTGAGGTTCTAGTAAAATACAAAGCAAAAATATTTTATTATCTGTACCATAGTTTCATTTTTAGGCAATCTTTGTAAATAGTCAAAAACCATTGCAGTTTAAATGCTGCACACAAATAATATCTCAGGCAAAATTTTATTTAAAGATAATATTTTAGTTAAAAGCTAAGTATGTTATATTCCATTTCTCTATTGTTTTTTTTTCTATAGTATGAATAGATAATAATAATATGTTGGTCTATTCTATAGTTATTCTTTATATGTGGAAAGCTATTTATATATGCAACCATTATTATTTTCAGGATTATTGTTTAATTTTCTTATTTCAGATCAGTTGCTTTGTCAGCTGATCTGAAAGGTTTGTTTTGTGTTGCTAAATAATAAAATCGGTAAACCATCACCTTTGAAAAGAAACTAAGTAAGTGAATCTAGTCATTATTCCTATTCTTATTAACTGTAAAAGAAAATATTTTATTTGGTGCTGATTAAATTTAGAATATTGTAGAAGCAAAAATAGAATCTAATTTTGAAAAGAGAAAAAAAAAAAAAAAAAAAAAAAAAAAAACGGTGGGCTTTTTGTTGGGTTTTTTTCAACTGAGCCCACCCTGGTGAACCCTGTTAATCAGAGCAAAACCTAAAGTGACAGAGGTACCAAGGCTCAAGAATTAAGAAACAGAGATACTTTTAGTACAAGGATGTATTAAAAAAAGGGGCAGAGTATATAGGGAATGTAGATTTATGAGCATGAAACTGCTTGGGAAATAGACTGAAAAAAGATCTGCATAGAGATGAAGGAACTCTGCAAAGAATGACATGACACAGAACAATTTAAAGAGTGGAGTAACACAACATAGAATCCACATGGGAATAAAACACCCAGAGCAGTGACCTCATCTATTGTGAGATTTATCATGCTGTATGATACATTCTTGCAATCAAATTTCCTGAAGCAACTTGAGTATAAGTGCAGACTCTAGGTCTTCTTCTGAAGCACAGCAAAGTTTTTGCATGTCTTTGTTTTTTTCTTTTTTGGCAGATTCTGACAAAAACTGAAGTTATTATTTACTCCTTTAAAAATTCAAATTCTCTTTAAATAACAAACATGTCTAATAAAGTGGGATTACACAGACATGTGAGAGATATTGGGCATGAAATGAAGAAAAGAGTCAAAATCCTCTAAATATGTGGTGTCACTGAATAAACAAAGACATCACTCTTTCCACGTTTATCAACACATAGCAACCAAAATTTTTTTATTCAGTCACCGCTGGGATCGTACTCCAGATCTCTTGATATCTGGCCAAGTGGGTTCACCTTATGCTACAGTGGCCAACAATCAGTGGTGCTATGTGTGTTTATCTGTTAGCTTCTGACATCACAAATCCATAGGATGGGCTCAGCAACTGAGATGAGTCTTTATCTGGTGGGCATTAACGGCACAAGCTATATATTAATTACAGCAAATAAATCCGAAGGGTGAGAACAACAGTGAAAATCCTCTAAGTGCATGGCGTCAGTGAATAAACAAAGACATAATTATCAACACATAGCAATCAAAAAATTGTTATCTGGTCACCGCTGGGGATCATACTCCAGATCTCTCAATATCTAGCCGAGTGCATTTGCCTTACGCTACAGTGGCCAACAATCAATAGCGCTATGTGTGTTTATCTGTCAGCTTCTGACATCACAAATCTATAGGATGGGCTCAGCAACTGAGATGTCTCCATCTGGTGGACATTAATGGCACAAGCTATATATTAATTATAGGAAATAAATCCAAAGGGTGAGAAGATAGAGTTATTTGAAATTCTAAATCTTCAGCTTCAAATAACAAAAACATTAGGCAAATAACTGGAAACACAGAATAGAGTTGGTACCATGGTCACTTTTTCATTACACAGTAAAGCACTAACCTGTAACCTAAAAAGAAATTATATTTTGACCTCAATATTTGTGAAATAGGTATTTTAAATGATTCCTCTAATAATTTGTATTTTATATAATTACTTTTATTGATTTAGGAAAACCAGAAATAACTGTGTATTTATTAATTACTAAGAGGTAGGGTTGTTTCTCGTACCCTTCTCCAAAAAAAAAAAAAAAAAAATAATAATAATAATGAAAACAAATTTTATAGAAACTCACTTTGACTATTTCACGTTTTGTTTAAAAATTGTGAATTTTGAGAATTTCTTTTTTATGAATTTTTACTATACATTCATTTTTAAATTTAGTAGATTTTTGGAGATAACTCCCTCCTTCATCAGGGTTATATTCAGAGGAATTCCCTTCCTTGTTGGATGTCCAGTTATGGTTAAGTCCAACTAGTACTAGATGCCTGGTACAGAATTTCCCCATGAAATCATTGATGGACTTTTTTCTTCTTTTCTAAGTGTTTACATATTTTTTTTTAAATTACTAGTAAAAACCCATAAAAAGAAATTCCTTGAATACGGAATTTTTAAATTATATAGGTAGCACCAAAAAATCACAACAGTACAATGAAAAGAGGGAAAAAATTTTTTTTAAACAGTTCACACAGGTAATAAATAGTACAGGAGTGATTCATTTTCTGTCATGTACAATCTCCAAAACATTCAATCAGTTGACACTCTATAAAAATAACTGCCTACAAAAAAGTACTGCATAAAAAAAAAAGCAACTGAGAAGGAAAGTCTGCAAATTTACAATGGGCAGACCCAATAATAAATGATGCAAAGGTTTGATCTCTTCCATCTGAAAGGCAAGATTTACTTCACTGCTAGCTGGTCCTGATGGCATGCTGATGGCCAATCCCAAAATTTGCCAGTAAGTGAATTACTACTCCTTCGCTGATCCCTATTTGCTCTATTTCCCAAAACATTACCTTGAAACACACTAGACGAAGACATTACCACACTAAAAATTAATTGCTGTGTTGGATTTACAAAAATATGAATGGTAGGCATGAATCAACAACTTTAAAAGACTAAAAAAAACTTGAAAATTACATATATTAACATACCTCCCTGTGTGCTTCAACAAACTTGACAATTTCAATAGCTTGGTCCTGAAAATAACCAAAACATGGCATTAGTTCATGTGAAACTTAGTTTCACTTCAAAACTGCATTATCAGCTATATTTTAGAAGTGTACATGCATGAACATTTGGTAGGAATTCCTTGCATATGTGCATGAATAACTTGCATTCAAGCATTTTATTCTTTAATTATAATTTTGTAATTGTGTTTATAAATAACACTTATTGGGGGAAAAGAAGGAGGGTCTTTTATTACTATTCATAAGCACATGAACTCCCATCAAAAATTTTCATGCCATAATTATTAGGTGTGCAACTTAATTCTTGGCCCCTAACCACAAGTGATCATAGAAAAATGCAAATAGCTGTGTGCAATAATGGCTGATTGCAGCACCATCGAACAGCTTTCCAGGCAACTGTAACCGCTCACAGTTGTAAGTGAAAGAAGGGACGAAAGTTGACGGTGAAAGCAATGTCGTTCGAGAAGCAACATTTGAGGCACTGCCTCGTGTTCGCGTTTCAGCTGAAAAAAAGTGCCGTGGAAGCTCAGCAAATGATCTATGCTGCTTTGGGTGAGGTTGCTGTGTCCTAGAGTATGTGTAAGAAGTAGTTCCAGTAGTTTAAGCAGGGAAATTTCGATCTCCGTGATGCAGAACGTCCAGGACAGCTACAGAAAATTGACGATGAGGAACTGGAACAACTGTTGATCGCGGATCCCTGTCGCACACAGTCAGAGCTCACCCAAGAACTGTGAGTAACACCGCAAGCCATTGCAAAGGGCCTGCACAAGCTTGGACGGATTCACAAGGAGGGCTGTTGGGTGCCCCACCAACCCACAGCTGTGAACAAGTCTAGGCGCTGCGATGTTGCCGTGTCCTTGCTCTCCAGATTCAAGAAGGAGGATTTCCTCCACAAGATTTTTACCTGTGATGAGAAGTGGATCCTCTACCATAATCCTAAGTGGCGCAAATTGTGGGTTTATCCAGGTCAGCCTACCACCATTACCGCCAAACCGAATATCCATGCCAGGAAGTTGTTGATGTGCATATGGTGGAATCAGTGTGGTGTCTTACACTATGAGTTGCTCAAACCTGGTGAAACGGTCATTGCTGAGCATTATTGTCAGCAACTCATTTGTGTGAGTGATGTAATGGAGTCGAAAAGGCCATACACCGGCAAGGGCAGGAGGTCGGCCCTGTCGCTTCAGGATAATGCGCATCCTCACACCACGAAAATGACTTTAAACACAATCACCGACCTGGGACGGGAGATTTTATCCCACCTGGTGTATTCTCCAGACTTTGCCCTGTTGGATTATCACCTCTTTTACTCCCTGCAACATCACCTGAGTGATATGCGCTTCACTTCTGTCGAGGAGGTCCACACAAGTATTGATGACTTTATCAACTCGAAACAGCCCTCTTTTTTCTGTAGTGGCATTTGGCAGCTCCCTGACTGATGGCTCAAATGTATCCAACACGACGGGGATTATTTCCCTGATTAGGTACTAATTCAATTTGCTATAATTTGCTGTCAAAGTGTCATGCCTGTGGCTGAGAAGTAAGTTGCACACCTAATAAATTGCATTTTGAATTTTTTTTTACTAAACAACACCAAATATTTGCATTTTTTTATTTTCTACTATACATATTTGAATTCTAAAATGAAAAAAATAAAGGATAACCCTTGATTTCCTTTGGGGGGTAGGGAGGTTATAGGATCCCATTTCACACTCTTAGTGCGTGTGTGTATTACATACAGTAATTCTGGTAAATTGGGGCACATCATGACTACAATACTTTGGCCTAATCAAGCAGTGTTTGCTCAAAACACTAAGCTTCCAAAGTGGAAGAATTGGTTACACAGACTGTGATGTCATTGCCTGTATGGGTAGATCATAAATCAAAACCAATGCCTTCACAGGAGAAGCATTATCAACAATTTTAATTCAAACAGTGTCTACAATTAAAAATTAGTAAAAATGCTTTTGCATAAACTGTCGTTAGATCACATGGTGAAAAATTAATGGCCAAGTGAATATCTTATTTAGACAAAGGCAAGGTTTCAAAAACACTTAGTACAGATTTTTACACAAAGCACAATTGCAGGGATATATATATATATCATCATCATCATTGTCAACCATTATCATTTCACTGCTGGATGAAGGTCTCCCCAAGTTTTTTACACAATGATCTGCCTTGAGCCAGTCTCCTCCATGTCACTCCCATATGCTTTCAAATTTTACCCACCCATCTCCCATGTTGTCTTATGGGTCTTTTCCTGTCCCTTGAACTCCAATCTAAAATTTCAGTTGTCCAATGGTGGTCTGTCCTTCTGGCAATATGTCCAGCACATTGCCATTTCAGGGTTTTCACTCTGATCATGATGTCTTCCACTTTTAGTCATTTTCCATATCCATGAGTCCTTCTTATCTTTCCTGGTTACACTAAGCATGCAACTCTCCATTTTTTTCTTTCAGTTGTCTGCAGTCTTTGTATGTCTTTTTTAGTTAAGGTCCATGTGCCTGCTCCGTACGTAAGTACTGGAAGGATGCATTGATTAAACACTTTTCTTTTAAGACATAATGGCATATTGCTCTTAAAAATTGTACTGTTCCTTCCAAAAGTTTGCCAACCAAGTTTTATGTGCAGATTAATTTCTTCATCAATGCAACTTTTGTGTGATACCTGCTGTCCTAGGTAAATGTAGGTATCAGCTATCCCCAGCTTTTCCCCAACAATCAATAAATCTTCATTTCTTGTAAAAGCATTGTACATCAGTTTTCTAATAGGAATACAAGTACAAGAAAATTCTAACAGGAATACAAGTACAAGAGTTAAAAAATGTAATGTTGTATATACATGAAAATAATATTTTTGCACTTGAAGATATTATTTATAAGCAAAATACAGGAGCACCTATGGGATCACTCCTGTCTACACTATTTGCAGAAGTTATTATGACAGATATTGAAGCCAAAGTGATATATAACCTGAATGAACCACCATTAATATACTGTAAATACGTTGATGATATTTTCATCTTATCAAAATTGAATTCCACAGAACTAGAAGAAATAGCTAAAAAATTTAAACAAGAGTATTCATCCATTGAAGGAACAATTGAAGTTGAACAGCAAGATACCTTGACTTACCTTGATGTACAGATTATAAAACAACCCAACACATTAGATTATACTGTGTATAGAAAATTGCCGAACGTGCCTGTGATCATACCATATGATTCTTATCATCCATATGCTCATAAATGTAACAGTATTAAGACTTTAATAAAAAGAGCTTTTACGCACACGTCAAATATGCAATACAAAAATGATGAATTGAAATATATTACAGATGTTGCAAAAAATTATGGATATCCCAGTAAAAAAATAAAAAAAATGGATTAATGAAGTACAGAACAATTGTATTAATTCTTCAAACATAAGAAGAAACAATAATAAGCAGATTAAATATATTGGATCGTTTCCGTACATAAAATGAATTTCAGCTGAAATTTATAAATTGTGTAATAAGTATAATTTACAATTAGGCAATAAAGTGCACACCATTAAAAATATTGTACTCAATACGAAAGAAAACAAGAATTGCTTGGATAGAGCTGGTGTTTACGAAATTCCTATAAGTAACAATCCCGCAGTATCATATATAGGAAGCACTAAAAATAAACTAAAATATCGTTTACAACAGCACCTACGGAATTGGCAGAAAAAAGAAACAAAAACTGCTTTGATCCAGTACTGTATTGAACAAAAACAATACCCAAAGTATGATGAAATGAAAATTATTAAGAACTGTCATATGGAAAGGCTTTTAAGACTAGCAGAGACAGTATTGATTGAAAAAAATTAGACACAGGTCATGTAATGTTAACGATCCTAATAGCTTAAACACGTATTGGAAGGATTTGATCAGAATGGAGAGAAACAGAGAAGAACAGAGGGGTAATAAGAAAAAAAAATGATGTAACGTAATATAAAATAATAATAATAATAATAATAAATGTTACTATAGAACATAAGAAGATTAATTTCAAGAATTAACTACGATCGGCTATCGAACAGATACGAAAA
The DNA here is from genome assembly GCA_039090855.1 of Macrothele yani. NCBI lineage: Eukaryota > Metazoa > Arthropoda > Arachnida > Araneae > Macrothelidae > Macrothele > Macrothele yani. The sequence continues at coordinate 86,150,818 of CM076991.1, forward strand.
GAAAAAGGCCATTAGGTCATCTGACAGATGGCGCCACTGTGTCTGAGCGGTGAAGAACGGGAATCAGACAATGCCGTGCAAGCACAAGAACATTCACTATGTTTGAGGGTGGTGACGGAGGTTCATCTGTTGCATCCACTCCTTAAGAATGGCCTGGCCAGAGGCTGAAAGTACTAGGATAGTACGCTTATTGCTGAATGGGGAGAGGTCCGAGATTATTGAAGATAATGGTTGTGTCAGGTTTGGTTTGTTTCAATTAATTATCAGTGTGCAGTTGTAAATAATTATGGGTTACAGTTTTAACTTTGATGTTTTAGGAAATGTGTAATATAAGTTTTTTTTTATTGAAGTTTTAATCAGATATTAGTGTTTTAGGGTGTTGAATTATGTATACTTGTAGTTGATTATTTTGAATCAGCATTTAGTCATTGGGGAAGAAAGAAAAAAGGGGAAGCACGAAGTTTGTGTGAGATGAAAACCTCCTAATTGATATTTGGGATAAAGGTGAGTAACCTCAGAATGTAGATTATGTCTAAATAGCACGTTAATAATTAAGCAGCTAAGTGACATTTTGACATTTGCAATGCTGTATGAATATATGATACATCAGTTTTGTCTTCTGAAAGTTTATTTTTAATTCCACTTCTTCACTCTTGTCAACAAGTTCCTGAATCACACTCTGCAGCTCTGAAGGGGTAGTTGCAAAAATGATTACATCATCAGCAAAAAGAAGGAGAATTAAACAACTCATAATCAATAAAAGCTATGCACAATGGGAGGTCGTATTTCCTCATTCTTTCAATTAGTTCTCTCAGTACATGGATATGATCGATAGTGCTGTAGCCACTCCTGAATACCGCTTGTTCTCCTGGCTGAGCCATGTCCAGTGTTATTATCTTCAAGTGATGTGAAAGAACCTTAGTGAAGATTTTATAAACCGCTGAAAGGAGGCTGATGGGTCTGTAGTTCCTGAGATCCTCAAAGTCACCTTTTTTGTGTAGCAGGATCATTGTAGCATTATTCCAATCCTCAGGAATCTTCCTTTCATTGAGACATCTAGCGAAAACTCTGGTAAGTCTAGTTTCAATTTCTCTACCTGCTTCTTGTATAATGTCCACAGTAATTTCATCTTCTCCTGGAACTCTTCCCCATCTCATGTTTTTCACTGCATACATAACTTCTACCAAAAGGACTGGAGGGACTTTAGTACTGGTACCTTTTATAATGTCTGGAGTAGATGTATCACTTTTTTCATATAGTTTTGAGTAGAAATCCTTCACTTTGTCAAAGTTTTGCCTCTAATTCTTGTTACAGTACCATCTTTTTTCAGTGCCATAATCTGTTTTCTTCCCTTACTGAGATGTCCCTTTGCTCTCTTCAGGCTTTGGTTGTTTTCTATTGCTTTTCTCAGTAGTTCACAATTGAATTTCCTTACATCATCAGTGATCCTTTTTCATACTGCCTTCCATAATTCTATGTATTCGACTTTGGAAGTTACATCTTCTTTATTTGCCCTCATTTTCCTTCTCTTTTGCCACAGCATTTTTGTTTTCCTGATATTTTCTTCATATGCAACTTGTTTTTTGTACCACCTATTTTTCTTGCTGTTTCCATAAGAGCCATCGGTGAGTTTTCTGTTAACTTCAGAAATGTTAGCTTCTTCCGATGTTAGGCCTTCTAAAGCAGAAAATCTGTTCCTCAGTTCCAATTTAAAGGTAATAGGAAGCTTTTAAGGTTGGTCATGCCAATACATGTCATTTGTTTTATGAGCTTTGCCACACTTGAGTTTAGTGTTGAAGTAAATCTTAAATCTCACTATTCTATGGTCTCTCCCTGTGTTGAAACTGTTCAGCACAATTCAGTCTTCGCTTCCATGATAAATTTCTTGTTACACATAATAAAATCAATTTCACTTGTCATCCCACTGGGGTGCCTCCATGTCCATTTCCTCTGGCTTTTTCTTGAAAAAGGAGTTCATGATAAAAAACCTTTCTGCCTCAGCAAACTGTACAACATTATTTCCTCGCTGGTTTCTGTTCACATGACCGAATTTGCTTACTGAGCTTCATTCTGTTGCCTTATTTATGCATTGAAATCACCCATAATGATCTTCAAGTGCTGCTTGCCTTTGTTATTTAGATGCAGAATTTCCTCATAAAAGTCTTAAATTTCTTCCTCAGGATGACTTGTAGTAGGTGCGTAAGCTCGAATAAACTGAGCCCGGTATCTTTTTGAGAGCTGGATAATGAGTCATGCAGCTCTGTCTCAGGAAATTTCAACTTCTAGAATAGTATAGATTAAGATAAACAACGTAGTTGTCACAAATGTTTATTTTTTCAAGCCGACCATAGTTTCGCTGGGTATTGACCTAGCTTCATCAGGACGAATGGCACGTAAATATTCAAATTGTATATGACATCATAAATGGTGTTTACAGTCACGTGTTTTAGTTAGATGCTTCCACACGCTTGATAGAAATGGCGTGGATGCCATGTCATTAACAAGTTGCGAAGACTTCTGATATATATGGAAAGCTTCCAAAATATCAAGTTTGGAGGTTGAATCTGGCTTTTCAATAAGTTTTGCTTCTTCAAAGAGAAATTTGTGGTCCTTTTCATAACAGTGTTTAGCCAGTGTACATAGGACAGACCCGTAGAGCCTTACGTTTTCAATTGAAGGAGCACAAGACCTACATTTGGAATTGTGACCTAAAGAAGTCATCGATGGCTAAACACTGTTACGAAAAGGACCACAAATTTCTCTTTGAAGAAGCAAAACTTATTGAAAAGCCAGATTCAACCTCCAAACTTGATATTTTGGAAGCTTTCCATATATATCAGAAGTCTTCGCAACTTGTTAATGACATGGCACCCACGCCATTTCTATCAAGCGCGTGGAAGCATCTAACCAAAACACGTGACTGTAAACACCATTTATGATGTCATATACAATTTGAATATTTACGTGCCATTCGTCCTGATGAAGCTAGGTCAATACCCAGCGAAACCATGGTCGGTTTGAAAAAATAAACATTTGTGACAACTACGTTGTGTTATCTTAATCTATATACAGTCGTCACAAGACTGTAGTCTTTGAGATAGTAGTCTGGAAGTCCGTTAATCTTCAGTTTAACGGACTTCCAGACTACACCGGTGCGTAAGTATAGGTCTGTGCATCTTAAACGGAAGCCATTTTAACATCCTATTTGCTACTTCAAATTCAACTTTCAACGTGAAGTGAATTTTAGGAACGTTGTACATCTAATGTTCCTGAGAAGATATGACCACTTTGAAAAGTACGATCAATCGTTTTTCGAAACTGAGAATAAAGAAGTTCAGATTACTGAACCATTTGAATTTTTTACAACGATGCAAAAGACATCGCATCTTACCGAACTTTATATCCTTGAAATGTAACCTAATACCTACTCAGAACGTAACAAGAGCAGTTAGCAATGCTTCTTTTGCGATTCTTAGAGCTGTTATTAAGGACACTCGGAAGGACATTGCGAAGGTGGAACATGAACTTTATGATCTACATCTTTGGTTAGCTAACAAATTAGCAGATTTTGATACTTTAGACAAAAACACTTCAGTTCGTAGTATCAACATGTCTTCGAATCACAAAATTTCCCTCCAAAGAAAATTCCAAAATTTGATGGCAGGTAATAAGAATAAGCAGGCTTATACCAATAATAATAATAATAACGGAATAGTGTATCCAGATAATGAAGTGTTTGTCAACTTGTCCAGTCATAGTCTCACTGATATTGAGAAGAGGACTTTACGATATAATTCTAGTTTTGCTATATCAAGGAAGATACCGGTATCAGACATAGTTGCTTCAGTTGAGGAATCTCTAATACACAGCAGTCTCAACTTTTTTTTTTTTTTTTTGATTGAAGGTTTAAGACCACCGTGAGCAACTCAATGGGCTATAAGCAGTCGCCCGTCCCTAATTTAGGGTCACTGGTTTCAGGGAAGGGAGAGAGCCAGTGCCGTAAGACAAACACAACATCCATGCCTCACCGGGATTCGAACCCGGACCCCGTTCGGACGAATGATCAGAGGCCATTCGCTTAGATCACTGCGCCACCGGGGCGGCAGTCTCAACTTTGATGAAAAAAAAAAAAAAGAAATAGTTAGACATTGTATCAGCCAAGTGATAGCCACAAATCACGCTACATTACCTAGACCAAATTTAACCATCAAAGAAATTAATGCGCTTAAAGAATTGCGCTCAAATTCAAATTTAATCATTACTAGAGCTGACAAAGGAGGTCAGGTGGTTGTTTTAGACAAAAATCATTATGATAACAAAGTCGAAAATTTTATTTCGGATGGACCTTACAAAGAAATAAAGAATGATCCTTCAGATAAACAATTGAAAGAAATACAGAAATTGATCAAAAACTCAGAAACTCCGAGTCAAAACATAAAAAACAAACTTAAACCTTCATACGCCCGTTGTGCAAGATTCTATGCTCTCCCTAAAATACATAAATCTGGAATTCCTTTCCGGCCTATAGTAAGTAATATCAGCACAGCAGCATATAAGTTATCAAAGTTCTTATCTTCAAAATTATCGACCCTGGCCACTCCAAACGAAACATCTGTGAAAAATTCCATTGAGTTTACCAATCGACTCAAACTACACCCCTACGTAGATCAACTAATGCTATCCTTTGATGTGGTATCTATGTTCACCAATGTTCCAGTAAAAGGAGCTCTGGAATCCCTAAAATCAAGTCTTGTAGAGCATCATTACAGCCAACCTGAAGTTGAGGAAATAACAAGACTAGTGGACATTTGCATAAAACAGAGCAGATTTACTTTCCGTGGAACGTTTTATGAACAGACGGAAGGTCTAGCCATGGGCAGCCCACTGTCACCTATATTATGTGAAATCTACAAGCGTCGATTTGAAGAAAAACTTTTGAAACTCGTGAAATTTGACTTATGGATAAGATATGTAGACGATACTTTCGTTCTATGGAAGGGAAAACATTCTGAAATTCCGGAATTAGTCAAACTTATAAATTCTATTGATAATCACATTCAATTCAGCTACGAAACTGAAAATAATGGATGCCTACCATTCCTTGACGTCCTGGTAACCTCCTTAAATGGATCTCTCGCAACCACAATTTATCAGAAGCCTTTCGCGATTTTTTTCACCTCCACATGCCAAATCTAATCACCCTTATCAACAAAAACTCAGCGCCTTTTACAGTTGCGTATATCGCGCGATACATATATGTTCAGATAAGGACAGTTTGGAAAAAGAACTTCATTTCCTTAAACGTGTTGCAGTACAGCGAGGATATAACCCTTCCATTGCAGACAAGGCTCTAACAAAATTCCAGAAACCGAAGCCCATCTCCCATTGACTCCTGGGATGCGCCCTTTGCAAGAGAATTTTGCCATTATTCCATTTTCCCATGACATTGCCTTCAAAATTACAAAAATTCTCAAAACCTTTAATTTTAAGGTGTTTTTTAAGCCTATAAACAAAATGAGATTTTTAGGATCAAAGGACTATGTTGAAGACAAAACTCGTGAGGAATTTATCAAATTCCATGTGAATGTGGCTCTTCGTACATAGGACAGACCTGTAGAGCCTTACGTTTTCGATTGAAGGAGCACAAGACCTACATTTGGAATTGTGACCTAAAGAAGTCATCGATGGCTAAACACTGTTACGAAACGGACCACAAATTTCTCTTTGAAGAAGCAAAACTTATTGAAAAGCCAGATTCAACCACCAAACTTGATATTTTGGAAGCTTTCCATATATATCAAAAGTCTTCGCAACTTGTTAATGACATGGCATCCACGCCATTTCTATCAAGCGCGTGGAAGCATCTAACCAAAACACGTGACTGTAAACACCATTTATGATGTCATATACAATTTGAATATTTACGTGCCATTCGTCCTGATGAAGCTAGGTCAATACCCAGCGAAACCATGGTCGGCTTGAAAAATAAACATTTGTGACAACTACGTTGTGTTATCTTAATCTATATACAATCATCACAAGACTGTAGTCTTTGAGATAAAGAATTCTAGAATAGTGTCCTTCAGTTTCTTGTTTATTATAAATGATCCAACACCACTAGTTCTGCCAGTATCTGCCCCGGTATAGTAAAAGAGATGTCCACTTTTCAGCTCAATTAGATCTTTTCCTTTTGCCTCACTTAGACCAACAATGTACCACTTGATCCTTTAGAGTGCCTTCTCCAATTCAAAGAGTCTTGCATCAGAAGATAGAGATAATCTGTTGGTCATAGCCAAAGTCAGCAACAAATGGCAGCCTAGTCCGGCCCTCTGGTGATTCTCAGCACCCTATGCCTTCATGTAGCACTGGCTGCTGCCTTGGTGAAATACATTCCAGCTGCTGTAGACTGAAGGCCAAGTTTTAGGTTGTGGAAGCATCTTTGGAGGGGTTTGGCCATAACTCACCATGGTGGCCAAGTGGGTTTGGGTTGGTGAGTGTGGGATAGCATTTCCTCTAATCTTGGTGGTATAGTTGCACTGCTATTGTGGTGGTCCTCTCTCTCTCTCTCACTCCGTCTCCCCTCTCTCAAGGTCAGGTGATGCGCAACATATTGCCTCTCCTTGACAAATGTCAACTCCGCCTTCTTGTGGTGCATCCTGTACCCACTAAAGGGGCTCTGACAACCACCAGTAGCGGTATAACTATACCACCAGGATCAGAGGAAATGCTATCCCACACTCACCAACCTGCTTGGTGTCATGGCGAAAATTTTAACCTCTGGTGAATTTCAGAGAGACCTGATCAATCTTTCTGTTGGTTTATCGGAGATTAATTAATGCAAAAATTTTCTTCCATGACATACGTTAGAAGAAAATTCCTGGTTGAAAGGCAGGGGAATTCATGCGCAAAATTCGCTTGTCTTAATCACTACCAGGAAAACAAAATTTCATGTTGGGAAAAAAAAAAAGAATATTTGATTTAACTGACTTTGGGGTTTTGAAAATAATTATTTTATCTGTTCTTTTATCGCGATAGGAAAAGGCGAGTAGGTGTGCAGCTCAGAGAATCAAAATTAATTTTGGTTTAACATCACGGAACGAGAGAAAAAGAAAATTAAAACTAGTGATTTTCTGCAAAGCAAGAATCCGCCATTTTTGCGTTCCTGTTTCCAAAGTCGCACAAAAGTAACATCTTTTCGTCTTTTGGGGTAAGGAATTCAGCAACGAAATCTATTTTTAGACCCCAGGGTCAAAAAGGAGAGCTTGGTCTACACGTGTGAAGGTCAGAGGTCACTCGAGGCGTGGGAGTGAAAAGTCCGTTGGGAAGCCGTGAGTTGCTAGGCTGAAGTTTCGACCAATGAGAGGGGTCAGCGGTTTCAAGCACCCCCAGAGTTTTTATCCGTTGAGAGTCACTTTTGCTCTTGTCTTGCTGCTGGACGTCAGAGAAAGAGGGGACGGCGGAGTTTTTTTTTCTCCTCGCCTTTTGGCGGGAGAGAACCACAGAGAAAAAAAGAGTTTTTCCATGGCAGCATCTTGCTGACCACCAGTCCACCACAAGGGGACACTCTGGATCTGGGCTGCCTATTAAAAAATTTTTGACAATGTAGAACGCAGTTAAAGCGGCATTCCGCCGGCCGGGAACCTCGCCCTGAGGAACAAAATGGCGGCAGGCTGGGACATTGTCGTTAATGGAAGATTCTTGGCTGAAGGAGGACATGCCTTCTCCCTTATGGAAACCCCTGGAAGAGTGGGCCCAGCCTCTACCGCTCCCAACTCGGCTGCTACTCCGAAAAGGAGGCCTGCCTCAAAGGTTCCATCTCATCCCGAGGTTTCGGAAATGGTTACCTCTGCTACTAACCGTTTAAGGAAGGGAACTGGGAGGAAGAAAAAGAAAGTCCAACGAGAATGTGGTTGTGCCAGGACTGTAAATTGTATTGAAAACAGAAAGGAAAAAAAAAGAACGCCAGCTCGAAGGTAATGTTTTAGTTCATATCTTTTTGTATTGATATATAACATCCCACGCAGGGTACCTAAACTTCGAGCTGAGCATAAGAAACAAAAAGAAAAAGAGCAAGTTTTTTTTCCCTCTGATTTTGGCTGTGTCGTCGTTCAGCTTTCAAAATTAAAATGTATTAGTTACTCAGGTACGAATTCAGAAAAAAAGAAAGAAAAAAAAAAGAGGGGAGTTGAAAATGCTTTCATTTATGTTTTTTTTTGTGCTGTCATGTCTGGTATTTTAGCAACTTCCCAGGCCAGTAGGTTTTGATGTATCGGAAAAATTTGGTTTAATAGTTGGGCACAGTGAATTTTGGTGCATCGATAATAGTTTAGTTGGGCATGTGATAATTGAGAAGCAGTGTTATTGTGATGTCGTGGGTGATAAAATAATTGTAAACATTTTTTCTCTAGCCTTTTTACAGCGTTGAGTTATTTTTTTTTTGAGTGAAGATAAATTATGGGATGATTTATATTGGAATTTTGGGAACATATTATAGTGTGATGAAATTGGAAACCTAGAGTGCTGTTTACATTCTTGGAGTGTTGGGTGTCGAAATTGAGATGGTAGGAGTGTTAATTGAGGACCAGTATTTTACATGCTCCAGATGAGTGTTAATCTCCCATTGGAAAGGGGTGATCTTAGGGCAAGCAGGGAACTTGTCCTAGGGCAGAGGGCTCTGAGTGGGGAATTTTCACCAGGATGCGATATGTGCAGAATAGAAGTTAAAGTATTTTTTTTGTTCTCAAGTTTAGTATTTCACAAAAAGAATGAACATCATGGGTTGAGAAGACACACTTTTGCTCACCAGTTCCAGTATTAATTGTTCTTTTCTTTGGCCTAAATTTTCTTGTTTTTACTATAAGGTTAAAAGTCTAAATGTAATTTTAATTTTCAATAAGGTGAAAATATTTAGTGGGTTATGTAAATGGTCAGTGTATTGTCTGAAGTGGACCTGCGCATTGCCATGGTGCAGAAGGATTTCCTTGCTAGTGATTTTTCCTGGAATATATGTGGAGAGAGATAAGTGAATTTTCCTGGGATATATGTGGATATAGTGATTTAGGATTTCTTGGGATATAGAGAGATAAGTGAATTTTTCCTGGGATATATGTGGATATTGTGATTTAGAATTTCTTGGGATATAGAGAGATAAGTGAATTTTTCCTGGGATATATGTGGATATAGTGATTTAGGATTTCTTGGGATATAGAGAGATAAGTGAATTTTTCCTGGGATATATGTGGATATAGTGATTTAGGATTTCTTGGGATATAGAGAGATAAGTGAATTTTTTCCTGGGATATATGTGGATATTGTGATTTAGAATTTCTTGGGATATAGAGAGATAAGTGAATTTTTCCTGGGATATATGTGGATATAGTGATTTAGGATTTCTTGGGATATAGAGAGATAAGTGAATTTTCCTGGGATATATGTGGATACTGTGATTTAGGATTTCTTGGGATATATACAGAGATAAGTGAATTTTTCCTGAGATATAGTTGTGTTAGTTCTGGGCCAGATGTGCCTGGAGTATTTAGGGTTGAAGTACGACAGGCTCTTGCAGGCGTGGTTGATCAAGGTGGGATCATGCATTGGTTCGAAAAGGGGGAGACCCTTGAAGACGTGGTTTTTGGGGGAAAACTTGTCTTCAAACCCCCCAGTAGTTTCGCTGCTCACGGAGATATGTACTGCCAGCGAGGGTCGGTCGAGCGTTGCTTCAAGAAATGTGGTGAGATCATGTTAGAGGAAATTCTGTGCCTGATGATGATGTGTCACACTTGAGGATTTTTTCCTTTCCCTTTGCATAGGCTGAAAGTGGATTCACGACCCAATTTCACGCCTTCAGCCTGACTTGGTATTTTCTTCCTGTGTTGGTTCTCAAAACCCAGGGTAGTGTCTGAACTGAGAGTATTTGCCTCACCGCTACCTCAGTAATTCACTGCAGGTGTTAAATTCAAGAGTGTTTGGTGATTTAAAGTATCTAAATTTATTTGTTTATGATTTGCTGTAGTGCTAGGGATGTAAATTCTAAATTCTGGTTGTTGGTGTTAGTGAACTTGATATTTAGTTTGGAAATTTAGTTAATTAGTATTTTGAGCTTTTGTTTACAGTGTAGAGTTATTAAGTATCCTGAGCTATTATGTGAAGTGCAGAGTGAGGTGATTTTTATGAGCAAGCTAGTGCAAGAAGATTGTTTGAATTTCTGAATTATGTTGATGTTATGAATAGTGATAATTTTTAAGATTAGTTAGTGAGGTTTCTTTATAAGTGAAGTAGGTTCATTCAGGATAGTTCTATAGGCTATGTAATGTTAATTAATGCTTGTGCTCAGTGTAAATTCTGTTTTGAGGATAATTTACTTGGTTTGTTTGCTTGCTGATAGTAGATTTGTTAAAGTATAATTTGTGACTCTTAAAATAACTGTAAATTTAATTGAAGTCTTTGAATCTGGTCTGGGGGATTGCGGAGTTTGCTAAGATTGTTTAGGTGCCGTAAATTTAAATCAATAAGTGTAAAATTGTAAATTGGTCATTGAGCTAACTGGGTGAGAGAGAAGAGAGTACGTTTCAAAAGAACAGAATTTGTCCACCTTGTGGAATTAAAAATAATCCAGTATTTTTTTTTTTTTGTAAGCTATGTGAATCATGGTATAATTTTGGATGCATGCCTAGTGTTCAAACCAACTGTGTTGACATATGTAAAGTTGTGCTGTTCATAAGGCCAGTGGCCAAAGAGAAATAGAAAGTAAATTGAGATTCTGTTTTATACTGCTGTGTTTAAGCAAACAAGAAAAAAGGAAATACCATCTGTTTGTCCTCTAAATTAACTCATTAAGTTTTTAAAGAAAAATAATAAATACAGGCAGTAGCCTTTCAAAAAAAGTTCAAAATGAGTGCAGTGTGGAAAGTTTTTGTGTGCTGTTGTCTTCCATGACTTGGTCCCATGTACTCCCCCTTAGCTTGACTAAGGCTATCGATCCGAATACTGGTAGTATAAGGTATTTCATAGCTGCAATTTTTGTCCTATCCTTTTAAATTGACTTTCACCGCCTCCACAAGTTGTTGTTGAACGAGTACATTTTATCCTATGACTTATAGTGATACATTTTCATACACAGGCAACAATATTCACTTATTTTTGCACTTTCAGGTGACTCAACCCTGCGTGAACACAAACAACGCAAACTTTACAATAACTTCTTGTGGAATGTAAATTTTCAGATGCATTTTTGGTTAGGATGTTCATAGCCTTTTCTAGTACTTAGAAAATATTTTTGTTTCGAAATGCATCCACCCATCTCCCAAATTTAAATTTTCTATAATTTCCATATTTTGAATTTCAATACCAGCATAAATATAACGCCTTTGATAAATAACAATCAATTCAATATAATCATTATAGTCTCAAATCAAATTAAAATTCAATTTTTTTTTTTTTTTTCCACCAAAACATTTGGTGCCGTGACCATAGGATACATGCCTTGTCATGGAATTCAACCTGTACTGCACAGTAGTTACGAAAAATCTTGAGTTTGGTTTCATATGTGAATTATTTTCTCGTAGTGATAAGTTCTGGTAGTCTCTCTCTCTCAGTGACCAAAGTAGCGAAAGTGCATATTTTTTTATTTTAGCTGAATTTCTGTGTATAAGTATTATTATATTTCAGTAGCAGTGTTTGTAATAATTGAATAATTTTGGGCTTAACATAAAAGCCAGTTAGGGCTTGACACACATAAAAAGATTTTTTTTGTGTTGGTGTAATATTTTCAGTGATATATGAGTAATTTCAGTAATTTTGTGCTTGACACACATACAATTTTTTTTTGGATGTTTACCTACATGAGTTTTCACACAAATAATTTCTCAAGCGTACCTGCATAATGTATAATTTGGTATTTCGAATATAACTAGTGCTAATTAATAGTTTGCAGTGTGTCACATATATATATGCAATTTCACACTTTTCCAAATATTGAAATTCTAGGTGTATTTTTCATGTGTTGCAAAATTTTTTTTACCTCTACAGTCCGAGTGTTGAATTAAGTGTAATTTTAATGTGTTGCATTCAGGCAATTTATCATATTCTGTTGAACTAAGCGAAGAAAGTGTATTGTAAAGTAATGTTGTCATTCGAAAATGCCTGTTGTTGGTGATGTCAAATTGGTGAAAGCATAATGCAAAAATTGTAAGAGGCGTAACTTCTCTTCTCTCCTCACGCTGGTTAATTTAGTGCCTAGGTGCACTGGTTAGTTATTTTAAGTTAGGTTGTTTACTATTGGAGTGAAGTGTAGGTTCAGTGTTGGGTAGGATTAGTATTACTGTAGTAATAGCCAGTGAGTTAGGAATTTAATAATCAGTTAAATTTCTTTTAATTTAATTTTCTCAGTGTAGTTAAAAGGTTAGTATTTGAGCCGGTGCAGAATTTTTTTTTCCTTCGTTCCGTGAAAATTTTTTGGCTTGAAAAAAATTCTTTCACCTCTGTAATTAAGGTCAGGTGATAAGTAGCTTCGCTTCGGAACATTTGTTTTCCTAGTTCAGTGGTAGCCATGTTGGAACGGAAGTCAGCTCACCGGAAGTAGGTGGCGCTGCAGGTTTGTTTACATTCATCGGTTTGTTGACATGGTCGGAGCACGTGTGTGTTGAGTAGTAGGTAGAAGCGAATTTTCTGAGATTTTATTTTATGTTTCGACTCGCTTTGCTCGTCTTTTTCGCAGGGGAATGTATTTGTCATGGCGAAAATTTTAACCTCTGGTGAATTTCAGAGAGACCTGATCAATCTTTCTGTTGGTTTATCGGAGATTAATTAATGCAAAAATTTTCTTCCATGACATACATTAGAAGAAAATTCCTGGTTGAAAGGCAGGGGAATTCATGCGCAAAATTCGCTTGTCTTAATCACTACCAGGAAAACAAAATTTCATGTTGGAAAAAAAAAAAAAGAATATTTGATTTAACTGACTTTGGGGTTTTGAAAATAATTATTTTATCTGTTCTTTTATCGCGATAGGAAAAGGCGAGTAGGTGTGCAGCTCAGAGAATCAAAATTAATTTTGGTTTAACATCACGGAACGAGAGAAAAAGAAAATTAAAACTAGTGATTTTCTGCAAAGCAAGAATCCGCCATTTTTGCGTTCCTGTTTCCAAAGTCGCACAAAAGTAACATCTTTTCGTCTTTTGGGGTAAGGAATTCAGCAACGAAATCTATTTTTAGACCCCAGGGTCAAAAAGGAGAGCTTGGTCTACACGTGTGAAGGTCAGAGGTCACTCGAGGCGTGGGAGTGAAAAGTCCGTTGGGAAGCCGTGAGTTGCTAGGCTGAAGTTTCGACCAATGAGAGGGGTCAGCGGTTTCAAGCACCCCCAGAGTTTTTATCCGTTGAGAGTCACTTTTGCTCTTGTCTTGCTGCTGGACGTCAGAGAAAGAGGGGACGGCGGAGTTTTTTTTTCTCCTCGCCTTTTGGCGGGAGAGAACCACAGAGAAAAAAAAAGAGTTTTTCCATGGCAGCATCTTGCTGACCACCAGTCCACCACAAGGGGACACTCTGGATCTGGGCTGCCTATTAAAAAATTTTTGACAATGTAGAACGCAGTTAAAGCGGCATTCCGCCGGCCGGGAACCTCGCCCTGAGGAACAAAATGGCGGCAGGCTGGGACATTGTCGTTAATGGAAGATTCTTGGCTGAAGGAGGACATGCCTTCTCCCTTATGGAAACCCCTGGAAGAGTGGGCCCAGCCTCTACCGCTCCCAACTCGGCTGCTACTCCGAAAAGGAGGCCTGCCTCAAAGGTTCCATCTCATCCCGAGGTTTCGGAAATGGTTACCTCTGCTACTAACCGTTTAAGGAAGGGAACTGGGAGGAAGAAAAAGAAAGTCCAACGAGAATGTGGTTGTGCCAGGACTGTAAATTGTATTGAAAACAGAAAGGAAAAAAAAAAGAACGCCAGCTCGAAGGTAATGTTTTAGTTCATATCTTTTTGTATTGATATATAACATCCCACGCAGGGTACCTAAACTTCGAGCTGAGCATAAGAAACAAAAAGAAAAAGAGCAAGTTTTTTTTTCCCTCTGATTTTGGCTGTGTCGTCGTTCAGCTTTCAAAATTAAAATGTATTAGTTACTCAGGTACGAATTCAGAAAAAAAGAAAGAAAAAAAAAGAGGGGAGTTGAAAATGCTTTCATTTATGTTTTTTTGTGCTGTCATGTCTGGTATTTTAGCAACTTCCCAGGCCAGTAGGTTTTGATGTATCGGAAAAATTTGGTTTAATAGTTGGGCACAGTGAATTTTGGTGCATCGATAATAGTTTAGTTGGGCATGTGATAATTGAGAAGCAGTGTTATTGTGATGTCGTGGGTGATAAAATAATTGTAAACATTTTTTCTCTAGCCTTTTTACAGCGTTGAGTTATTTTTTTTTTTGAGTGAAGATAAATTATGGGATGATTTATATTGGAATTTTGGGAACATATTATAGTGTGATGAAATTGGAAACCTAGAGTGCTGTTTACATTCTTGGAGTGTTGGGTGTCGAAATTGAGATGGTAGGAGTGTTAATTGAGGACCAGTATTTTACATGCTCCAGATGAGTGTTAATCTCCCATTGGAAAGGGGTGATCTTAGGGCAAGCAGGGAACTTGTCCTAGGGCAGAGGGCTCTGAGTGGGGAATTTTCACCAGGATGCGATATGTGCAGAATAGAAGTTAAAGTATTTTTTTGTTCTCAAGTTTAGTATTTCACAAAAAGAATGAACATCATGGGTTGAGAAGACACACTTTTGCTCACCAGTTCCAGTATTAATTGTTCTTTTCTTTGGCCTAAATTTTCTTGTTTTTACTATAAGGTTAAAAGTCTAAATGTAATTTTAATTTTCAATAAGGTGAAAATATTTAGTGGGTTATGTAAATGGTCAGTGTATTGTCTGAAGTGGACCTGCGCATTGCCATGGTGCAGAAGGATTTCCTTGCTAGTGATTTTTCCTGGAATATATGTGGAGAGAGATAAGTGAATTTTCCTGGGATATATGTGGATATAGTGATTTAGGATTTCTTGGGATATAGAGAGATAAGTGAATTTTTCCTGGGATATATGTGGATATTGTGATTTAGAATTTCTTGGGATATAGAGAGATAAGTGAATTTTTCCTGGGATATATGTGGATATAGTGATTTAGGATTTCTTGGGATATAGAGAGATAAGTGAATTTTTCCTGGGATATATGTGGATATAGTAATTTAGGATTTCTTGGGATATAGAGAGATAAGTGAATTTTTCCTGGGATATATGTGGATATTGTGATTTAGAATTTCTTGGGATATAGAGAGATAAGTGAATTTTTCCTGGGATATATGTGGATATAGTGATTTAGGATTTCTTGGGATATAGAGAGATAAGTGAATTTTCCTGGGATATATGTGGATACTGTGATTTAGGATTTCTTGGGATATATACAGAGATAAGTGAATTTTTCCTGAGATATAGTTGTGTTAGTTCTGGGCCAGATGTGCCTGGAGTATTTAGGGTTGAAGTACGACAGGCTCTTGCAGGCGTGGTTGATCAAGGTGGGATCATGCATTGGTTCGAAAAGGGGAGACCCTTGAAGACGTGGTTTTTGGGGGAAAACTTGTCTTCAAACCCCCCAGTAGTTTCGCTGCTCACGGAGATATGTACTGCCAGCGAGGGTCGGTCGAGCGTTGCTTCAAGAAATGTGGTGAGATCATGTTAGAGGAAATTCTGTGCCTGATGATGATGTGTCACACTTGAGGATTTTTTCCTTTCCCTTTGCATAGGCTGAAAGTGGATTCACGACCCAATTTCACGCCTTCAGCCTGACTTGGTATTTTCTTCCTGTGTTGGTTCTCAAAACCCAGGGTAGTGTCTGAACTGAGAGTATTTGCCTCACCGCTACCTCAGTAATTCACTGCAGGTGTTAAATTCAAGAGTGTTTGGTGATTTAAAGTATCTAAATTTATTTGTTTATGATTTGCTGTAGTGCTAGGGATGTAAATTCTAAATTCTGGTTGTTGGTGTTAGTGAACTTGATATTTAGTTTGGAAATTTAGTTAATTGGTATTTTGAGCTTTTGTTTACAGTGTAGAGTTATTAAGTATCCTGAGCTATTATGTGAAGTGCAGAGTGAGGTGATTTTTATGAGCAAGCTAGTGCAAGAAGATTGTTTGAATTTCTGAATTATGTTGATGTTATGAATAGTGATAATTTTTAAGATTAGTTAGTGAGGTTTCTTTATAAGTGAAGTAGGTTCATTCAGGATAGTTCTATAGGCTATGTAATGTTAATTAATGCTTGTGCTCAGTGTAAATTCTGTTTTGAGGATAATTTACTTGGTTTGTTTGCTTGCTGATAGAAGATTTGTTAAAGTATAATTTGTGACTCTTAAAATAACTGTAAATTTAATTGAAGTCTTTGAATCTGGTCTGGGGGATTGCGGAGTTTGCTAAGATTGTTTAGGTGCCGTAAATTTAAATCAATAAGTGTAAAATTGTAAATTGGTCATTGAGCTAACTGGGTGAGAGAGAAGAGAGTATGTTTCAAAAGAACAGAATTTGTCCACCTTGTGGAATTAAAAATAATCCAGTATTTTTTTTTTTTTTTTTTGTAAGCTATGTGAATCATGGTATAATTTTGGATGCATGCCTAGTGTTCAAACCAACTGTGTTGACATATGTAAAGTTGTGCTGTTCATAAGGCCAGTGGCCAAAGAGAAATAGAAAGTAAATTGAGATTCTGTTTTATACTGCTGTGTTTAAGCAAACAAGAAAAAAGGAAATACCATCTGTTTGTCCTCTAAATTAACTCATTAAGTTTTTAAAGAAAAATAATAAATACAGGCAGTAGCCTTTCAAAAAAAGTTCAAAATGAGTGCAGTGTGGAAAGTTTTTGTGTGCTGTTGTCTTCCATGACTTGGTCCCATGTACTCCCCCTTAGCTTGACTAAGGCTATCGATCCGAATACTGGTAGTATAAGGTATTTCATAGCTGCAATTTTTGTCCTATCCTTTTAAATTGACTTTCACCGCCTCCACAAGTTGTTGTTGAACGAGTACATTTTATCCTATGACTTATAGTGATACATTTTCATACACAGGCAACAATATTCACTTATTTTTGCACTTTCAGGTGACTCAACCCTGCGTGAACACAAACAACGCAAACTTTACAATAACTTCTTGTGGAATGTAAATTTTCAGATGCATTTTTGGTTAGGATGTTCATAGCCTTTTCTAGTACTTAGAAAATATTTTTGTTTCGAAATGCATCCATCCATCTCCCAAATTCAATATACCCAAATTGAATTAAATTTAAATTATTTTTTTCCACCAAAACATTGGCCAGCCTGGTAAGTTACGGCCAAACCCCTCCAAAATGACTCCACAACTTAAATCTTGGCCCTCAGTCTTTGGAATCTGGAATGTACCAGGCCAAGGCAGCGGTCAGTGCGACATGAAGGCAAAGGGTGCTAAGAATCCCCGGAGGACCGGACTAGGCTGCCATTTGATGCTTGATGCTGACCTTGGCTATTTACAATGGACGCTCCCTATCTTCTGATTCAAGGCTTCTTGAATTGGAAGAGGAACTACAAAGGATCAAGTGGGGCATCGTCAGGCTAAGTGAAAGGAGAAAAGGAGAAGATCTCATTGAACTGAAAAGTGGACATCTCTTCTACTATTGTGGGACTGATACTGGCAGAACTAGTGGTGTTGGATTTATAATAAACAAGAAACTGAAGGATAAAGTTGTAGAAGTTGAAAGTTCCTCTGACAGAGCTGCAAGACTCGTTATCCAATTCTCAAGAAGATACCAGGCCCAGATTATTCAAGCTTATGCACCCACCACAAGTCACCCTGAAGAAGAAATTGAAAAATTTTATGAGGAAATTCGGAATCTAAATAACAAAGGAAAACAGCACTTGAAGATCATTATGGGTGATTTCAATGCAAGAGTAGGGCAACAGCAACAGAATGAAACTTCGGTTGGTAAATTCGGTTATGGGAACAGAAATCAACGTGGAAATACTCTCGTAGAATTTGCAGAAGCAGAAAGGTTTTTCATCTTGAACTCCTTCTTCAAGAAAAAGCCGCACAGGAAATGGACATGGAGACATCCAAATGGGACGACAAGAGAAATTGATTTTATTATGTGTAACAAAAAAAATTGTCATCGAAGACTGCAGTGTGCTAAACAAGTTCAACACAGGTAGTGACCACAGATTGGTGAGATGTAAGATACACCTCAACACTAAACTCGAGCGTGGCAAGCTCATAAGACAAACAAAATGTATTGACATAACCAACCTTAAAAACACCATAATACCTTCAAGTTGGAACTGAGGAACAGATTCTCTGCTTTAAAAAACCTAACATCGGAAGAAGTGGATATTTCTGAAGTTAACAGGGAACTCACCAAGGCTCTTATGGAAACAGCAGCAAAAATAGGTGGTACCAAGAACAAGTTACATATGAAGAAAATTTCAGGAAAAACAAAAATGTTGACGCAATGGAAAAGGGAGATGAGAACAAATAGAGACGTAACTTCCAACGTGGAATATATAGAGCTCTGCAAGACAGTGAGAAAAGGTATCACTGAAGACCTAAGGAAATTCAATTGTGAACTAGTGAGGAAAGCAATTGAAAACAACCAGAGCCTGAAGAGAGCAAAAGGACATCTTAGTAAGGGAAGAAAACAGATTATGGCTCTGAGAAAAGAAGATGGTACTGTAACAAGAAATAGAAGCAAAATTTTGACAAGGGTGAAAGATTTCTATTCAAAACTAAATGAAAGGGATGATACATCTACTCCAGATATTACGACAGGTACCAGTGCCAAAGTCCCTCCAATACCCCCTGCAGAAGTTACATATGCAATTAAGAACATGAAACGGGGAAGAGCTCCAAGAGAAGATGGAATTACTGTGGACATTATACAAGAAGCAAGTGGAGAAATTGAAACTACACTCGCCCAAGTTTTCACCAGATGTCTTAATGAAGGGAAGATTCCTGAGGACTGGAATAATGCTACAATGATCTTGCTCCATAAAAAAAGGTGACTTTGAGGATCTCAGGAACTACAGGCCCATCAGCCTCCTTTCAGTGGTTTATATAATCTTCACTAAGGTTCTTTCACATCACTTGAAGGTAACACTAGACATGGCCCAACCAAGAGAACAAGCTGGATTCAGGAGTGGTTACAGCACTATAGATCATATACTGAGAGAACTAATAGAAAGAACAAGAGAATATGAACTCCCATTATGCATAGCTTTTATTGACTATGAAAAGGCCTTCGATTCCGTGAAACCAACAGCAGTAACAATAGCTTTGAAGTCCTGCGGTATTGAAGATGCATACATTAGCATTATTAGTAACATCTATGAAAATGCAAGTGCAAAGGTTCGGATATTTGAGGATACAGCACAAATAAGAATTGGAAAAGGAGTGAGACAAGGTGACACCATATCTCCCAGGCTCTTTAACACCACATTGCAAAATGTCTTTCAATCATTGAACTGGGAAAACAAAGGGATAAAGATTAATGGAGATTACTTAACTCACTTTCGTTTTTCTGATGACGTAGTCATCTTTGCAACTACCCCTTCAGAACTGCAGAGTATGATCCAAGAACTTGCTGACAAGAGTAAAGAAGTGGGATTAAAAATGAACTTTCAGAAGACAAAAGTGATGTACAATACGTTTACAAGAAACGAAGATTTGGCGTTTGATGGAGAACAGCTTGAGACAACCGATTCCTACATTTATCTTGGGCAGCAGATATCGAGTGAGGGTCACAATGATAAAGAAATTAATTGGCGAATGAAACTTGGATGGAGAGCTTTTGGAAGAAACAGTATAATTTTTAAGAGCAGTATGTCATTATGTCTCAAAAGAAAGGTGTTTAATCAATGCATCCTGCCAGTGCTTACGTATGGAGCCGAGACATGGACCTTAACTAAAAAAGACATACAAAGACTGCAGACAACTCAAAGTAGCATGGAGAGATGCATGCTTGGCATAACCAGGAAAGATAAGAAGAGGAACTTGTGGATAAGGAAAATGACAGGAGTGGACGGCATTATGACCAGAGTGAAATCACTGAAATGGCAATGGGCTGGACAAGTTGCCAGAAGAACGGACCACCGATGGACAACCGAAATTTTAGACTGGATTCCGAGGGACAGGAAAAGACCCAGAAGAAGACCCCATGGGAGATGGAAGGATGAAATTTGAAAGTATGCTGGAGTGACATGGAGGAGACAGGCCCTAGACAGGCAATTGTGGAAGAAATTTGGGGAGACTTTCATCCAGCAGTGGATTGATAATGGTTGTTGTTGATGATGATGATATATATATATATAAGCCATTTCTTACCGGCCTTGTTATGGACTTCTGTTGGACCGATTTTGATTTCTTTTTTTTTTTTTTAATGAAAACTGTGACTATGCAGATGTGCACAAAAGTCTAAAAAGTCACGATTTTCGATTCTGTCTATTTTTTATTTGCCCTCAAAAGTTTTAATGTTTTTTCCCTTCTCACACTTTTTTTGGGGCGTATGCTTCGAGTTCATCATTGAATTCGTGAAGTCACAACATGGCGACTGGGCATAAACACACGTTGTTAACATGTTAGCTACCTAATGTTAGTTTCAGTTCCATGTTGTGATGTCACACTTTGATGACATGTTGCATATCATTGGAAAGATGAACCATCGCTATGTTGTGACATCACACTTTGATCTGTCACGAACCACAACGAGGCACGAACACTAGTCACTCAAATTCAGACATCAGTCTTTAGTTTCGAATTTGAAAACAGCAGGTGTGCGTTATCATGTTGTGAAAAATGTCAGTACACAACAGTAATTTCAGAAGGATTCCAATTTCTCCTGGTGGTAATTGTTTATTTCATTCAATTTCTTTTTGTCTTACGAACACTCAAGAGAATCATCATCAAATCCGTTTGTAAGTTGTTGACAGAATTATACATAATTGGGATTTATTTTCCCATTTTATTATTGGAGATTAATCTTATAGACTGCCGATTCGTGTGGCTGATGATTATAAGCGTTTAATGTTACTTGATGGAGAATATGCGGGGCATGTTGAATTAACTTGCGTTTCTCAATTGCACCCCAACATATCTATCTACATACGTACATCGAATACACGATTTTGATAATCCCACTACATATGGTGCTGGCAATGAATTATGACATTTATTGTTTTCTGGACCCCAAAATGGTGGCCATTTCAATGTACTGTTATTTAACAATGTTAAGGAATGTGCAAACTTTTAATAAGTCGTGGTCATCCTAAGCGATTGTGTCACAAAAAATCTCTTACAGGACGTTGAAGAAAGGAACAGAAGAAAAACAAGCTCATAAGAAAGACATTTCAGATGGAAAAAAGAAAACCATTTAAGATGGAATACCGATGTGCTGTATAAAAAAATTGTGATTACGTTGAACCTTTCAGTATCGGTTATACAGTGTCACTGAATTGTTGTCATTGTTTAGCATTGTATTTTAAATGTGAAAAAACATCCACTGGTCACTTCAGTCTTTGCTGTTTCAATGGAAAGGTATTTTACTGGAAAACAAAATGCCAAATTTTATGAAAAAAATTATATGTAGGCTACTGTACAAATTCAAAAAATTTCAGGGAGTATACCCGACCATTTTATTTGTCTCCTTCAGTGCAAATATTAAACTGCCCCCTGGATATGGTCCATACTGCTTCAAAATCTTAGGTGACACTTACCACAATATTAGCTTTATATATCCGGAGTCTAAGGAAAAATCTGCTTATGGACAACTGTAGGCTATATATTAGATTTTACGGAAGCTAATAAAATTAGATTAGATCGACCAGATAGTGCAGGGTTGACAAAAGACATCTCAGAAAAGTTACAAATCTTTTTACTCGAAAATAACCCTTGTGCAAATTCATGCAGGATCTGCTCAACAAGCAAAACAAACATCAATCTGTACTAAATTTTGTTATGCGGTTTTACCATGAACCATTAGAAAATATTCGTCATTACAATGACGCGACTGTCTCAGAGATAGCAGCAGTATTTCAATCAGCAAATCGTGCTCCACCATCACATCGACACATATCCGTATATCCAAAGCATGGGGTATACAAAACATTGATTATGACAATATGCACTGCGACCCTATGACATATGCTTTAATTTGGCCTTGGGGTGAAAGTGGGTGGTATAAAAATATGATTGCTTCTGGTTTCAGAAAAACTGCCACGAGACTGACAGAAACCCTGCATGAACATGTTTGTTTCCGGATTGCGATAAGAGGTGATTTCTCTGCAGGCAATTTCAATACTGTGCTTAATGCAGGCAAGTTAACTCAGCAATTATTTGTTGATTGTTATTGTTGGATCGAAGGGAGCTGTTTGAAATTTATTCGATTCCAACAAAAAAAATTGTGAGTTGATACATATATAGGTCTTGCTGATGCTTTGCAATTCAAGGCACAACAAGAAAATTTAGTGCTTGGTAGAATGGTAATACTGCCACCTACTTTTGTTAATACTGCCATCTACTTTTGTTGGTAGTCCTAGCAACATGATGCAGAATTACCAAGATGCCATGGCTATAGTGAGGAGTTTTCGGACAATCAGATTTATTTATAACTTTCACATGCAATGCTAATTCGCCAGAGATAAAACAAAGCATCCAGCCATGTGAGACCTCAAATAATAGACCGGACATTATAGTATGTGTCTTTTAATGCAAAGGTAAAAGAATTGTTGCGCTTGATAAATGAAACACAATTTTTTGGCAAAATCAAGGCATATATTTATACTACTGAATTTCAAAAAAAGAGGTTTGCCTCATATGAATTTGTTAGTTACCCTTGAAGATCTATATAAATTTCATGAGATTGATGACATAAATAGAGTTGTATCGGCTGAAATACTGGATCCTATTAATGACACAACCCTTTACAATTTAGTAAAGAGTCAAATGGTACATGAACCTTGTGGTTTTTAAATCCATCTTGCATTTGCATGGAAAATGCAAAAAAGGTTTTCCAAAACAATATGCAGAAGTAACTAACGAAAATTTCAATGGTTACCCAATTTACATGGAGAGAAATAATGGACAAAAAATTTCTAAAAACATAAAGGGGAATATTGTTGAGGTCGACAATCGTTACACTGTCCATACAATCGATTTCTTTTTAAATACTTTGGAGCAGATGTTGAAATATGTTCAAGTGTGCAAAGCATCAAATATATTCACAAAAACATTTATAAAGAACATGATTGTGCTAATATACAGGCCACTGTTAAAGAAAATGTGATGGACTATGATGCAATTAATGTATTTTTAAATACCAGGTATGTAGGTCCAATTGAAGCATCGTATAGAATTTTTAGTTTTAAGGTGCATCAACAATCTCACACTGTTGTTCAACTACCAGAACACTTACCCGAACAACAAGTTTATTTTACAAACGATCATGCATCCGAAGCTCTGTTACGGTCAGAAATGAAAATGTCTGCTTTAATGGGTTGGTTAGAACTTAACAAAATCCCTAATACTGCAAGCCCATATATCTATCTGGAGATGCCTTTAGACTATGTTTGGAGTAACAATAAATGGAAAAAAAGATAGCAACATACCAGCTTTAGAATTAGAAATAAATCTTTTACTGGCCCAGCGGACCACTAGAATTTGCAAACCATTGGTCCACAAAAATGCCCACTGGAGTGTAAAAAAAAAAAAAAAAAAAACTTACGACATTATGTACAGCATATGCAAAAAGTAATGTATCTTTTCAATACAACTATCTCCAGTATTCGTTTTTAAAACATCTAATTTCAAGGTGCAACTAACAGAACAATGAATGTTACCAGAATAAGATTCCTACAGTTTGATGATATAGCAGAGTAACAGTGCGTTCCCAATATGTTTTTAAGTAAGAAGGGAATGAGGAAACTTCAAGGGTACAAAAATTCATATATTACATGAGCAACCTTTTTTTATATGATTCATTGTTTAGGGTTTAGCTTATTTTTCCTTATTTTAGTCTTACTGCTCATCCGTCCTACTTTCCCATGAAGTTAGTTTCAATCCCCCATTGAACACTGTTTCATGTGAATTGCTCTTTTACAAAAATTACCTTCATGCATCCAATTGATGTCATCCGCCACTGTGTTTTCTTGGAGCACAAACAAAAGCTGGCTTGTGTTTGGTGTCAGTATCTGCTGCATTCACTAGGGTGGGCGAATCCAAGGAAGAGCAGGATATTTATTTTGCTTAGTTCTGCTCATTATGAATGGTGGAGATGGAGGTAACAAAAAGAACTGTTGCCATTGCAGACAAGGACTGAAAAATTGCCTTTCTGTATTTGCTGTCTTTTCCACTCTTTACAAACCATGAAGTATAAAAACAATAGCCGTACAGCAAGGTAAAAGAAACAGAAATTCATTTTTAAACTTGTGACAACTTAGAAAACAAAAAAAAAACAATTACTGGTCATCCGGGCGAGTAAAATCAAAAGTTCAGTGGTCTGGCGGAAGTTTTACTGGTCAATGGCCATCGGACCACTGGGTAATTCCAATGCTGCATACCAAAGTTATTGGTAGAATGTACATCGTAAGTCAACAAGATTCGGAACGTTATCATTTGAGATTGCTACTTCCGCATGTTGTTGGTGCGAAAACGTTTGGTGAAATTAAAACATACAATGGTATCACTTATTCCACTTTCAAGGAAGCTCTAATGCATTGCAGTTTACTGTCAGATGATTCAGAGTGGTATCAGTGCTTGACAAAAGCATGTGTTTTTTAAATGCCATCCCAATTAAGGGAGCTATTTCCATTTATTTGTGTCTTCCAAAATCCTACAAATGCACTTAATTTGTAGAAGACATTTAGAGATGACATGACTGAAGACTACTTACAAAATTATGAAGACAACATAGCTTATTAACTTGCATTAAGAGATATCTATGGCGTTTTAAAATTACATGATTCCTCTTCCACTGACATTGGTGTACTGGGCCTCACTTTAGTTCATCATCTTCAAGTCAATTATCCTCCTTTCTCTTTTACAGAAGAGGGGGATTTGATGCAAAACACTGATTCTGAACAAACAGCCATTATTGATGAAGTTATCAATGCCATGCAATGCAATTATAATAAAAATAATGCATATTTTATTGATGGTCCAGGAGGAACCGGAAAAACGTATGCATATAGGTATTTATTTTCCAGTTGTCTGTGACTAGGATATTCCATTATAACCATTGCATGGACTGCGATAGCTGCAATGCTGCTTCCTGGTGGATGAACAGTTCACAGTCGTTTCAAATGTCCTATTAATTTGAATGAGTTATCCGTATCTACTTTAAAAATTAACAGCAAAGAAACTTTAACTGTTCGAGATGCTAAACTCATAATATGGGATGAAGCACCTATGGGCAATAGCACATGCTTTATTATGTGTTCACAGGCTCATGCAAGATATTACGCAAAATGACAGACTAATAAGTGGAAAAATTGTGGTTTTAGGAGGCGACTTTCAACAAATTCTACACATTGTTCTAAATGGATCATGCCAATCAACTGTCCAGCAGTGTATTAAAAATTGTTCACTTTGGCAACATTTCAAAACTTTAAAATTATTTAAAAATATACGTACAAATCAAAATGAAACGTAGTTTGCCCAATTTCTTTTACAAATTGGAGACAGTAGATATCCTCGCACACCAGGTCACAAAAATGAAATTGATATTCCCTCACGATTAATGGCAGAAAAAGATTATTACTAGAATTTTTAGCAAATATCACATATTGATGATGACATAACTTTTTCCAAATTTGCTATTTCGGCGCTTAAGAACGAGCACTGTGATGAAATTAATAACAAAATTGTATCTCATCTTCCAGGGGATGCTGTTGAGTATTTAAGCATCAATACGTTGACATCTGAAAACTACAATGATATTATACAATTCCCAACAGAGTTTCTAGACAGTTTACAATATAGTAGAATTCCCACATAGTGTCCATTCACCACAGGCATCTATCTATGACTACTAACTGTTCAATTTCTACAATTAATATGTTTCCACAGTCACAGTTGCATTTACAAAATACAGATACACTGGATGAAAGCCAAAGAACAACAAGAAAGGGACAAGAGAGATGATGGCAATGATTACATGAAAAAAGCACAAACCCAAAGCAGCTGCAATAACCACAAAACTCAAAACCAATCTCAATAATCTACTTTCTGGAAAAACAAAGCAGTTGACTGGAGGTAGCACAGATCCAATGCCCATGTTTGAGTTGCTACTGATACACCACTTGTTGCAAAAGCATGAAAAGTGCCTTGCAGCATGACACTAAAGAATGAAAAGTGGTTCGACAAGCATAAAAAAATGAGTTCCAGATTATTGGAAACTTATCATATAATCCAATATAAATTATCTTTTAGACTTTTTCCAACACCCAGCCAGCTCTGTGGAAAGTACCAAAAAGAAAATGTGTTATCCTGGAAATATGGAGAAGAATCATTATTTGCAGCTAAAATCATATTTTCTAGAATCCCATTAGTAAATTACTTACACCTTTTAAGGGTCAGGTGCATTCCATAGTATGGATTTAGTTTTCCAAATATGATATTTTAAAGTTATAATGCTCCAATACACACAGGAAGATTTGTCAAGTCATGGTAGGAGGAACACAAAGGAATATTTCAGCACCTCTCATAAGTTGCCCAGTGACCTGGTTTAAATATCACTTGCCCACAATTTTCATAAATAGGGTAACCAGTTTAACTCTTCCTGCTACATTTAAAGTATGATTTCCTACAGAGGCAACTATCGATCTTTTGGGGCCCTAGGCGCTAAAAGATTAAGTCTCCCCATCGCTTCAGAAATTTTCATCCATCTGATTAAAAAAAATTAAGTCAAGAAAAAGGTTTTAACCGTTTTTAAAACGCCATTCCATTTGTAAGAAACAGTGCTGATGTAATCCCTTTGTCTGTCCGTGCACATCGAACTTTTTTGTTTTTAGAGATATTTCAAAAATGATTTTTGTGGCCAACAGGAAATCAAAGGATATTAAGTTTGGCACTTTAAATGTCCCATATACTTCATGAATTTACCCCTAAGGGCTGTCAAAGTCAAAAATTAAAAAAAAAAAATTGAAGTTCTGTTGTGAAGAAACTATTCAACTAAAAGGAAAGCTAAATGATTTTAACTGTTCCTTTCAAAACAGGTGTGTCAATAAGAACTTGAAAATTTGGAGCATCAACAACAGCAAGGAAAAATACAGAATATGTTACTAATATAAGAAAGCAAAATATCAATTGATAATACAAATAAAGTGGTAACTTTAAGGATTGATTTGTTTCGGTCCGTAAGAACGAAAACAAAACTGACAATCCAATTATACGTTTCCAGGGCCCTAGGCACATGCCTAGTTGGAAATCCGTTCAGATGTTTTCCTATAAGAATTGCCAACTGTCCTTTCAGAGTAGCTGTTCACTCTCTTTCCATACACCTAGCAATTTCCCATAGGGTTTGTACCCACAAAAAGGTTTAGACACAACTACCTGTGACTTATGTACTGCATATAAATAAACAAAAAAAAAATCTTACATTTGATTAAACATGGAGGCTCAGATATGTCAGAGGGAAGACAAGTTGGAGAGACAGATTGAAAGTATGAGTCAACATAGTTTTGAGAGCCATAGTCATGGGCACCTGCAGGAAATTTTTCAAGGGGGATCAAGTGTAGTTTTTTTCACAGAAATTTTTCAAGGAGGATCAAGTGTGGTTTGGCTAACATGTAGAAAACAGTAATTCGTGAAAATGAAAGATTAATACTATTACTACTACTTACTATACTAGAATACTACTACTTACTACATTGGAACACTACTACTACTATTATTATTATTATTAATTGATGCTGCTCTTGAAGAAAGTGTATGTTAGTAATAGTCATGTATTATCATGTACATTGGTAATTGTTTTCAAAATAATGAAAAGTGTTGAGCAGAGCCACGCCAAGCCTTTTAAGTTCAGCACACACCACCCTGAATGGAACTTGTTTGGGCGTAGGGTTTGCTAGGTTTTTCGCTTTCATGCATGTTATTGTTTTCCAATTCCAAATTTCCAATAAAATTGGGATATTAAATTAAGCGTCCCAAACTCCATCTTTCCTTGTGGTCCAGTTCTGTGAGTGTAAATAAAAAGTAATAAATAAAATAAAGAGAAAAATAATTCTACATGGGGGGGGGAGAAGTGACCCCCTGTCAGCACCCATGGCCATAGCATAACACAATGAGCACTCCCAGGTAGAGAGGACAATGATGGGGAGAAAGGAATAGATGATGTTATTTGTAATGGGGAGTTCATACACCTGGGACAACAGGACAACTGCTTAACATGTCCATCTGACACACCACCAGTATTTGGTGGTTAAGAGTAAGGCAACCTGGGATAGATCACACGACCTTCAAAATGGAAAGCAGTTTTTCTAACTACCTGATCATTTGCGGCTCGGGTGGACGTTCAGGATTTATTTGCATCCATTATACTGGGAAGACATGCTGTATTTACAAGCAAATGTGGTTCTACATAATAATGAACACAATTTTGCTCCCTTATATTTTCAGATATTAATGAAATTCATGTAAATAGTTTAATCAATATTATTCTGAGAAATAATATTTCGCGACTTCAATGAATACCACAATTTAATTTAATATTTCATGATGAAAATTTTCATTCGGAAAGCTCTACAGGTCTTGAAGACTGCGCACAAATCAGAAATACGCGATTTTTTTTCTATTTCAATGTTTTAAAATCATCTAGCCCATAACCAGAAAAATGATTAATAAAATAACACAACGTGAAAGTGAATGAACATTCAGATAGTGTAAAATTTTTAAAAGCAACTGTTGATGCAAAAGTTTGCACTTACATCATCCACAAATAGTTGATTTTTCTTTGGGCTCGAAAGTAAAAGAAAAATTAAAAATGTGGCCAAACATAATCCAACTAACAAAAGAACAAGCAACAAATATGGAAACATCTGATCAGCAATTCAATCATGTGCTGTCGTACACATCCTGTAATAACCTACAAAATTTAAAGGGCTTGGCTCACAGTAACAGTGACTACTTGCAATGTTTTCATTTCAGTCAGTTTGGAGTTTGCGCAGTTGCGGGTATGTTTATCTGAAACGGAAGTTACCGGAGCGTTCTGAAATACGTATCACTTTAACTTCCGGTCGATAAGACAAACAAAAAGTTATTGATAGTTTTTTAGTGTGTTTTTTTTATTGGAGGTTTAACGACCACCGTGAGCAACTCAATGGGCTATAAGCAGTCGCCCGTCCCTAATTTAGGGTCACTGGTTCCAGGGAAGGGAGAGAGCCAGTGCCGTAAGACAAACACAACATCCATGCCTGACCGGGATTCGAACCCGGACCCCTTACGGAAGAATGATCAGAGGCCAACGCCTTAGACCACTGCGCCACCGGTTTATTGATAGTTGCCGAATGGTTTAGGGTGTAGGTTCCTGGAGAATCATCTGAGCTGGGCCTAAATTCGACTTCTCAATGAGGCAGCGGTGGTGTGTTTGTCTAACGAGTTTCATGCCTGGAATGAAGTGATGAAGGCAAAGCCCATTTAAGGAGACGAGAGCTCGGGTGGTGGACAATACTTTGGGGCCCCAGTATTAGTGGCACATCCGAAATTTCACTATTGGTGGCAGAATAAAAAATACCCAGGAAAAAGCATTCCCAAAATATGGTGAGGAAGCAGTAAGCAGTGACGCAACGTGACCCCCCCCCACCCGATTTGCTACAGCATCCCTAAGCACAGTAATTTCCCCAGGATTTCGAACGCCAGGGAGGATTCCTTTTTCGCGTGGTGTGTGTGGGGGGAGTCAGTGAGAGTGTCTGCAAAAGTAATGGTGGTACCTATACGGTTCTGTAATTTTAACTTTTTAAGTAATAGATTTGACAATAAGTGTAATTGCTTTGTCCAACACTAAAATAAATCACTTGAAGAAATCACCCTCTTACGTATGGCAGATCTGCGGCTGCTGTGAATAAATGTTGACGCCTGTCGTGCACGTAATCATAGGTGACTGATTGTTTTCCCACATCCTAAACGGGGAATCCCACTGTTGCCTCGCGCTTTTCCTCGGCAGCTCAGAAAGAGGGCGATTGGAGAGCGATCGTATTATTTACAACCCATTGCAGAGCAATCGTATTACAACCCGAAGTCAAAAAGCCGAACACTTTCAATCTGTAGGACATTCAGTGTCTTAAAAGTGAAACTAGGCATTTATTTAGACAAAGCTAAATATATCTTAAAGCAAAATATGAATCTTTGGGTTAATAACTGTGCGTGTTCAAATTTTTTCATAAAACTATAACTGGGGGACTGCACTACGCCCCCTTCGTTACCTACGCCCCCACGCAGCTGCGGGTGTGGTATATATGCCACTGTGAGGAACCCATAAAAATATCTGATCAAATGATCATATGTATAGAAGATTTTAGGAAGGGAGTGTCTGACCCCAAGTGTTAAACAACCCTTAGAAATAGGAAGCTAGGAGATTTGGGCTAGAGTGCCCGATAGGAAAGTGACACGGAAGCGAAGTAGAAAGGGGAGGCAAGACGCCCTTATTTATTACCGGGGGGCAGGTACCCAGGGTCTGCCGCCCCGGTGGCGCAGTGGTCTAAGGCGTTTGCCTCTGATCATTCGTCCGTAAGGGGTCCGGGTTCGAATCCCGGTGAGGCATGGATGTTGTGTTTGTCTTACGGCACTGGCTCTCTCCCTTCCTGGAACCAGTGACCCTAAATTAGGGACGGGCGACTGCTTATAGCCCATTGAGTTGCTCACGGTGGTCGTTAAACCTCCAATCAAAAAAAAAAAAAAAAAAAAAAAGTACCCAGGGTCTGACGGCTTAACGTGCCCATCCGACGCACGGCGGATATTTAATGGATCGAGCTTTCGAACCTGAGGTCCTTTCCGTGGCAGTCACGAACGTTGCCCACTAGGCCACCCGCAACTATAAAAAATATCTCCGTGTGCAGCCCATAATTCATGGACGAATCAGTATTTTTTTATTGCTCGTATTATTATTATTGGAGTTTAACGACCACCGTGAGCAACTAAGGCTATAACAGTCGCCCGTCCCTGATTTAAGGGAACTGGTTCCAGTGAAAGGAGAGAGCTAGTGCCTTTTTTTATTAGAGGTTTAACGACTATCGTAACCAACTCAATGGGATATAAGCAGTCGCACGTCCGTAATTTAGCGCCACTGGTTCCAGGGAAGGGAGAGAGCCAGTGCCGTAAGACAAACACAACATCCATGCCTCACCGGGATTCGAACCCGGACGAATCATCAGAGGCCATTGCTTCTACCACTGCGCCACCGGGGCGGCCCTAGTGCCTTAAGACAAACACAGCATTTATGCCTTACTGGGAGTCAAACCCATCTCGGACAAATGGTCAGAAGCCATCGATAGACCACTGCGCCACCTGGAATTAGTGTTAACAAGGAAATGCAAATATGTATGATTGAAAAAGGGATACCAGTTCAGTTCTACTTAAATGTCCCGCCCCTCGGTTCAGCTTGTTAAAATTATATCGAAGTAGTGGGCAAAATAATATGAACCAAATATCATGATTCAAAGGAATTCTTAATGTTTGAAAATTTCCGCCAAATACAGATTTGTGCAAAAGAATCTCTGTAACGCTTTCGAAAGATCTGAGGAAGGACTGGAGAGTGACTATACTTTTTCTGGGCTCCTAAAAAAGCTGAAAGAAATAGAATTTTTTTCACAAGGCAATTTCATGTAGTTTTTGCTGCTGTGCTATCTGGAAAAAAACAGCTGTAGAATTCTGTCAATTTTTCAAACATCCCGCACAATTTTGAAGCCCCTTGAATTGTAAAAATTTCCCCCCAATTCCGATTTGTACAAAAGAATCTCTGTAACGCTTTCGAAAGATGTGAGGAAGGACTGAGGGTGACTATACTTTTTCTGGACTCCTCCTAAAAAAGCTGAAAGAAATAGAATGTTTTTTCACAAGGCAGTTTCATATAATTTTGCTGCTGTGCTATCTGAAAAAAAAGCTGTAGAATTCTATCAATTCTTTAACATCCCGCACAGCCGCCCCGGTGGCGCAGTGGTCTAACCGATGGCCTCTGATCATTCGTCTATACGGGGTCCGAGTTCGAATCCCGGTGAGGCATGGATGTTGTGTTTGTCTTACGGCACTGGCTCTCTCCCTTCCCTGGAACCAGTGACCCTAAATTAGGGACGGGCGACTGCTTATAGCCCATTGAGTTGCTCACGGTGGTCGTTAAACCTCCAATCAAAAAACAAAGCCGCCCCCGGTGGCGCAGTGGTCTAAGGCGTTGGCCTCTGATCATTCGTCCGTAAGGGGTCCGGGTTCGAATCCCGGTCAGGCATGGATGTTGTGTTTGTCTTACGGCACTGGCTCTCTTCCTTCCCTGGAACTAGTCACCCTAAATTAGGGACGGGCGACTGCTTATAGCCCATTGAGTTGCTCACGGTGGTCATTAAACCTCCAATCAAAAAAAAAAGAAAAACGTCCCGCACAATTCTGAAGCCACCATATCATCGAAAGTAAGGAACAGCCGCCCTGGTGGCGCAGTGGTCTAAGGCGCTGGCCTCTGATCATTCGTCCGTAAGGGGGTCCGGGTTCGAATCCCGGTCAGGCATGGATGTTGTGTTTGTCTTACGGCACTGGCTCTCTCCCTTCCCTGGAACCAGTGACCCTAAATTAGGGACGGGCGACTGCTTATAGCCCATTAGGTTGCTCACGGTGGTCGTTAAACCTCCAATCAAAAAAAAGTAAGGAACATCAAGAAATGCTAATATATAGGAAGTTCTTACACTGGAGGCTGATGCTGTTGCGTTAGCAGCTGACAGCAGGAACGGCTTCAGCGTTCGTGCGCCCGGTGCGATGAAATTTGTTGATACCCCACAGCTTTGTGTGCGTGTGTACTGTGTTATACAGAGGTTTTCAGCCGAGTAGGAAAGATGTACAATATAAAATAATAGTCATGCGCGTTGATTTTAAGGTCAACGGCAAAAACAACTGAAATTTTTTTGGGCTTAATTGTAACAATAGCCTATTGTGATCAAAGCGAGTATTTGATTGTGCTAATTTGGACAATTCCAGTAACAGCGAGGCCTTTCATCGTCTCCAGTCATCATCGCTCATCATCTCGAATTACAATACTCGCATAATAATTTTTCTTTATTTATACATACCCTACTACGTATTTCACACACACACACACAAAAAAATAACTTTCAGCGCGGCAATTTCCTGAACTCGGTGCCCTGTGAGGCGACACTGCTCGCATCGTTCTAAAGTCTGTCCTGACTGATAGTTTTAAATTTGAAACTCTGATTGACGATCGAGTTAAACAGATTTCCCGTTCCACCTGAATCCATCCTGGAGATTCATGTATGTCTGCAGTCCCCAAATAGATGCATCTTAATGTGCTGTGGATACACCACAGTCGACAAGGAACAAGCAAGTGCAAGATTTTAATCCAGTTTTTATAGGTGTGAACGGGATCATACAAGATCTCCGAATATTCACTCGCCAACGGGCAGCTTTTTTCAAGGCACTTGAATAACGTATAGACTAAAACTGAAAAGCATAAATAGAACAGATGTTAAAATCAAATAAACGATGGTCACGTGAAATAGCAATAGCTTAATATCTTGCAATATACATCCGATAAAATGATTTTGTGTTTATCTCCAACAGAGCGGTCCATGCGCGTCGTAGACCTATCGAAACTAAATCGTTGTTGGAAGTGTTTCTTTCAGGACTTTTTGGCCGGGGGGGGGGGCAAATGGATCCTTAGAGGGGGCAAGTTTTCCATTTGCTATATAAACTGAAGTGCCAGAAATACTGGTACAGACGAACTTATGCAAAATACATAGCAACGTCGCCTATGCGCGTATTTGGTTGCGTCCGCCATTGCGTATATAAAGCGATAGACATCCTTGCCAGCTGTCAGAGCGGTTTTCGGCATGAGAATGACAAGTAATAACGATTTAAGCGATTTTCAACGCGGTGTCATAGTTGGCGCTCGTGAGATGGGCCATAGTATTTCGGAGGTAGAAACGAAGTTCGGATCTTCACGGACGACCATTGCAAGGGTGTACCGTGACTACAATAATTCCGGCAAAACCTCCAACCTACGATATCAGTGTGGCCGTAAAAAGACATTGGGTGAACGTGACCATCGTCGGCTGTCAAGAATCGTTTCACGCGACTCTCTGGCAGGTAGCATTGGAATTCAATGCTGGGGCCTCAACAAGCATCAGCGTCCGGACTGTGCAACGTACCATGCACGATATGGCTTTGGGGGCTGACGCCCAACTCGAGTCCCCTTGATGGGTGTACGACACAGAGCTATGCGCCTCGCTTGGGCTCGGCAGCACCGTCACTGGACACTTGATGAATGGAAACAAGTAGCCTGGTCTGAATAGTCGCGTTTCCAACTGTATCGGGCAGATGGAAGGACTGGTGTGCGGCGATAACCCCATGAAGCCATGGATACCGCCTGTCAACAGGGAACTGTACCGGCTGGTGGGGGTCCGTAATGATATGGGGTGTGTTTAGCTGGACTTCACTGGGACCCCTGGTACGTCTACAAACGCCTGTGACCGGCCAACGCTATGTGCGCATCCTTTCTGACGAGGTACACCCGTTCATGTTCTCCATTCATGCTGATGGGTTGGGCCTGTTCCAACAGGCCAATGCACCTCCACACAAGTGTCTGGACTCCACATTATGGTTAGTGGAGCATTCGTTTGAGTTTGGGGTGTTGCTATTCCCACCCAAATCCCCGGATCTGAACGTGATAGAACACATTTGGGATGCCATGCAACGCGCTATCGAACACAGGAATCCGAGACCTCGGAATACACCCGAATTGTGGAACACTATGCAGGCAGCATGGTGTGTATTGCCTACAGCATATTTCTAGAAGTTAGTGGAGTCCATGCCCCGTCGTATTTCTGCAGTCCTGCGCTCCCGTGGCGGACCTACCAAGTATTAGACTGCTGTACCAGTTTTTCTGGCACTTCAGTGTATATATATATATAACTTTTTTTTTTTTTTTTTTTGATTGGAGATTTAACGACCACCGTGAGCAACTCAATGGGCTATAAGCAGTCGCCCGTCCCTAATTTAGGGTCACTGGTTCCAGGGAAGGGAGAGAGTCAGTGCCGTAAGACGAACACAACATCCATGCCTCACCGGGATTCGAACCCGGACCCCGTTCGGACGAATGATCACAGGCCATCGCTTAGACCACTACGCCACCGGGGCGGATATATATATATATATATATAATTTTAACTACTTTTTTTTTTTTTTTTTTTGATTGGAGGTTTAACGACCACCGTGAGCAACTCAATGGGCTATAAGCAGTCGCCCGTCCCTAATTTAGGGTCACTGGTTCCAGGGAAGGGAGAGAGCCAGTGCCGTAAGATAAACACAACATCCATGCCTCACCGGGATTCGAACCCGCACCCCTTTTGGACGAATGATCAGAGGCCATTGCCTTAGACCACTGCGCCACCGGGGCGGCTTTAACTACTTTATTTATATATATAGAAGTAATTACTATATATCTAGCACAGGGGCGCATTTAGAGGGCCTCCCCGGAAAATGCTTCATTTTTATTTTTGGTTAAAATGCGACTTACGTTAGAAAAGAATACCTTAATTTAATAAAAATGTATCGACTTACATTAGAAAAAAAATGCTTTAATATTTTTCTTCAAATTTTCATTAACTTTAATTTTGTTCCAGATGGTGGATTTCAAAAACTTCCTTTTTTCGTCCCCCCAACCCCCGAAGAAAAATTCTATATACATACCTGATATAGTAATTACTTCTTCAAACATTTCAGGAATAACAAACTGTTTTCAGCTAAAGAAGGGAAGGGGAATTTTCAGCTAAAGAAGGGAAGGGAAGTAAAGAAAGGAAGGGGAAGGCTTGAAATTTTTATCTGTTAAAATGCATTCAACGCACTCTTGTTCCTAAATCACGATCCCCAGACAATTAGGTATGATTAGTCTACTTGTTATATTTTGAAGAATACCATTCGTCGTAATACACTTTTTAATAAAATAAACTATAACTAGTAGTACCATTTAAAAAAAAAATTGAAGAACTATTTGTATCATAAAAAGAAACGAAACTTCTTTTTTCATCATAGCCTGAATTTATTAAAATTTGGCTCGGTAACCCAAAATGTCTTCATGGGAGGGAATGGTCGTTTCCGGGAGGGCTTCGCCCCCTGGATGTATGCCTGAAAGAAACACTGGTTGTTGGCCTTTCTGTGAGAGGGAATCTCTAGGGTCTTAATTAGGTTCCTTACAAATCTTCATGGTCTTAATTAGGTCCCATTCAAATTTCTATGGTCTTAAGAAGATCCTTTTCGTAGTGGTGCACGGAGGAATATCCTTGATGTTGCTCCAGAGCAGAGTTCCTGCAAATTTGATACTTCCCTTGACAGTGCTGTCGCGAACTTGCCATACTTGACATGCTTTGTATATTCTTCAAGCCTTGTAGCAAAAGTTCTTTTTGTCATTCCAGTGTAGATCTTCTTGGATCCACCAGGGTACAGTATGGGGACGAAGTACACTGCAACACGCTCAGACGTAGCTGCAGACGAGAGGAAAACGCTGGAAGCACCGCAGACTTTGTGAAATGCTTTATTTCTCAGGCTCAGCCAAAATATACATGATACCCGCCGAGAGTCGTCGCCCCGAATATGTAGATACTAACTCGATCTGAAATCAGCTGGAAATATAGCCTTTAGTAGAATAGCGGATACACACTTGCCTTCGGACATACAGGCGGGGTGAGTGCTTCCTAATTACTAGAATAATTGTCAGCTCCTATTGATGGAAAAGTAATAAGTGAACAAACCCTCTTTTTATGAGAAAGGGACTCTGTCAATCAATCTGAAAACTATACGATCACAGACACCATTGAAACCTTCAATTCCAGGAGATGAATACAACACAGTCTCATCATCTGAGGATACGCAAAACGCCCGGGTATCACGTGATCAGACGAAAGCCTTCTTGTCCCTATCAGGGCAAAACGATCTTGGGTTCGTGATGCTTTTTTACGCTTTCCAACCGTAGCTTGAAAAAGCGTATATGCTTCAGCTTTTTCCGTCCGTCTGTCCGTCCGTCTGTCTGTCGGCACGATAACTCACGTAAAAATGGTTCGATTTCAATAAAATTTTAGTATGTGGTAGGGGACCACAAGGGGACGAACCCTATTGAAAATGGGTGAAGTGGGGTCAAAGGTCACGCCATAAGAGCGGGATCCATACAATTGCCCTTATGCGTCATAACTTACGTAAATATGGTTCGATTTCAATGAAATTTTAGTATGTGGTAGGGGACCACCTGGGAACGAACCCTACTGAAAATAAATGAAATGGGGTCAAAGGTCAGGACATGGAGCGGGATCCATTCCATTGCCTTTATGCATCATAACTTGTGTAAAAATGGTTCGATTTCAGTGAAATTTAAGTATGTGGTAAGGAACCCAATGGGAACGAACCCTATTGAAAATGGGTGAAATGGGGTCAAAGGTCAGGACATAAGAGCGGTCCATTCCATTGCCTTTATGCATCATAACATGCTTAAATATGGTTCAATTTCGATGAAATTTTAGTATGTGGTAGGGAACTACCTGAGCACGAACCCTATTGAAAATTGGCAAATTGGGGTCAAAGGTCAGGCAGGGCATAAGAGCGGGATTTATTCCATTGCTCTTATGCATCATAACTTGCGTAAAAATGGTTCGATTTCGATGAAATTTTGGTATAAGGTAAGGAACCATCTGGGAACGAAACCTATTGAAAATAGGCGGAATGGGGTCAAAGGTCAGGACATAAAAGCGGGATCCATTTCATTGCCTTTATGCGTCATAACATGCGTAAAAATGGTTCGATTTCGATGAAATTTTAGTATTTGGTAGGGAGCCACTGGGGACGAACCCTATTGAAAATGGGCGAAATGGAGTCAAAGGGCAGGACACTGGAGTGGGATCCATTCCATTGCCCTTGCGTATCATAGCATCATAACTTACCTAAAAATGTTTCGATTGCGACAAAAGGTTATCATGTTGTTCCGGAGGTATAGTGAACCGGTTATGATTTCTTGATGCGAGTTTGTATATCAATGAAATGGGGTCAAAGGTCATTGCACAAAAGCAAGATTTATTCCACAGCCATTATTCTCATAACTTGCGTAAAACTGCTTCTATTACGACAAAACTTTAGTATGTTATTCTTGAGGTATACTGAACCGGTTCTGTTGAATATCATCGAAATGGAGTCAAAGGTCAGGACACAGGAACGAGATTTATTCCACAGCTATTATCCTCATAACTTGAGTAATAATTTCTGGTATGTTGGAAAGCGTATCATAATCAATGCATTGCATGATTTTACTAACTTGTTTTTATTAGGGCCACTTGTTCTAGGGAAAGGAGACATCCAGTTACGTAAGACAAGAACAACATCCATGCCTCACTGGGGTTCGAAACCGGACCCTTCACAGAGGAATGTTCATAAGCCAGCAATTAGACCACTGCTCCACGGTTCATGATATGATTTCTTGATGCGAGTTTGTAGTAAACAGAGGTGTTCAGGCGGCCGTCTACTGTTTTCCTTATCATTACATCCAAAAAACGGCAAAGAGCTCTCCACTTCGTTTTCCGCGATGAGTTTCATTGCGGAATTTGAAGAGCAAAGACGTTAATTACTCGATACATGATGTTCTGCAATGCAATACGTGTTGTCCGAGGCTGTGCTAAGACCCCTTCAAAATAAAATCTTATGCGAATTTGCACCGAAACCATCGACGTGGAGTAAATATTTGGGTGATGTTTTCTTTATATGGAAATATAATAGAGAGGACCTTCAATCTTTTCTGGAGAAAATCAATTCTGTATACCCCGCAATTTAATTCATCATGGAAACTCGTCACGAATTTCGGAGTTTTACTTCAAAGATCGATGATTGTTTTCCGTCAATTTTTCCCGCTAAGCTAACTTTAGTAAGCAGTGGTGTCATTCAAAAAAGTAAACAAACAAACAGACAAACAAAAAACAGTTCTGTAAACTTAGCTAAATGTACCATCACAATATAGAATATACGTAAGCGTAAAAGTATTTTGGAGGATGGGTGTGTGTGTGTAATGTATTACGTAAATACTAGAAAGAGTTTTATTATTGTTGCTTATAGGTCAAATACTTGCACAATAGTATCACTTCTGGAAAAATGTGTACATTGGGATCTTACAGATGTCTTTTTCACAACAGGCTACAAATCGCAATTTGGTTTTTGGAGTGTCATCAGGGACGCTTTAAGAACATTCTGAGGCCCCAGTAGCGTCGGATCCTTCTCCCCTTCCGTTCCTCGCGCACGCACATACCAGTGGTCACATTATTGTGACCACCTCCTACTTTTGAGGTCAACAGCATGTAGCAAATGACAGATGGCAAGTTTCGTGAGCTGACTTGGAGAGTATAAAAGGTGCGCTGTAGGCAATCTGAAAACATGGGTCGCGGGTGACCTACTGGGCAGCGTTCGTGACTGCCATGGAAAGGACCTCAGGTTCGATCCCAGGCAAGTACGAACGCTCGATCCACTAAATATCCGCCGTGCGTCGGATGGGCACGTTAAGCCGTCGGACCCCGGGTACTGCCCCCCCCGGTAATGAATAAGGGCGTCTTCAACCCCCTTTCTACTTCGCTTCCGTGTCACTTTCCTATCGGGCACTCTAGCCCAAATCTCCTAGCTTCCTATTTCAAAGGGTTCTTTAAGACTTGGGGTCAGACACTCCCTTCCTAAAATCCTCTACATATGATCATCATGATCAATGAGAATATGATCAATCTGAAAACATATCACTCGTTGCTGGCATGGATAAAAGGAGCAACTTATCAGATTTGCAAAATGGGATGATTATCGGCTTTTGGGACAAGGGTGGCAGTATTTCTGAAATAGCGTAGTTTGTGAACTGTTCGCGTGCTGCTGTGGTTAAAGTGTATCGTGATTAGAGAAATGGCACAATTGCGAATAAGCGTCGGGGAAACTGTGGAGCATCACGTGCCATTGATGTGAGAGGTGAACGACTGCTTCCAAGGTGCGTCAGGGCCGATCGCACGCCACAGTGGAGCAACTCACTAGCCGAATTAACAAGGGGGCTACCGGAAGTGTGTCTAAAACGACAGTTCAGCGAACCCTGCTGCGTATGGGGCTGCGATGCAGAAGTATAGTCACTGCACCTATGCTTGTGACGTGCCTGCCCCGCTGGACTCACATAAGATAAAGGCAGATAGCAGCTAGAACACATGCCAATGTTGTATAGTGGATAGCACTCGGAGCTCCGGAGCCGAGAGTTGTGGATTCGAATCCTGCCCCTGGAATAAAAATGATGGAGAAGTTATCTTTGTCATATGTTAACGAAGGTGCATCAGCAGAAAAGGCTTACATTTGCACGGCAGTATCGGAAGTGGGCCTCCGATGATTGGCAAAGGATTGCCTTCTCCGATTAGTCATCGAACGGGTGGACGTTGGCGTATAAGGCGAGAAACATCGGTGAACAAACTCTTTTCAGCTATTGCTGGCAGAATACAAGCTGGTTGGGGCACCGTTATGGTCTGGGGAATGTTTTCGTGGCATTCTCTGGGTCCACTCATACCTGTGGAAGGCACTATGGACCGAATTCGTTAAGAATTCATCCTTGCAGACCATGTACACCCATTCATGCTGATTGTCTTCCATGGGACGGATGGGATCTTCCAACACGACGATGCGACGTATCACACAGCTAGAAACGTCCGAGACTGGTTGGAAGATCACGATGAAGACTTCTAAGTGCTTCCCTGGCCCCCAAATTCCACAAACTTAAACCCAACTGAGCATGTGTGGGACCACCTCGATCGTGTTGTTCGCTCTATGGATCCTCCAGCAGCAGTCCGATGCATGGCTCCACATACCTGTGAACACCTTATTGAGTCACTCCCAGTCCGTCTAGCTGCTGCACACGGCGGTTACTCTGGACATTAGCTGGTGGTCACAATAATGTGACCCGACCGTGTATAATTCCATTTTATCATCTAAAATAAAAAATATTGCGAGGTATTATTTTCCTTTCCATCTCAAGAAAATATGATAAAAATGTCTTCCAGTGTAGTTCAGGAAATACATTTCTATATGTAATTGATACTATTCGTTACGTAAAAAGTCTATTATGTTAATAAGAGGGGAAAAGAGAAAAAGATTATGCGACATTGATCCTGGACCTTGAAACAGTGGTGGTTAAGTAGAAGCACGAAGTTGATATCAAAGTCAAGTGAAATTCAAGGTTTTAGAGCATTTTTCTGATTTTCCGTTAATCCACAATAAAATAATCAATATACTGTAAGTACTTATTGTAAATAAATTAAATAAGGAAATGCATAGATGAATTTCTAAAAAAAATATTGAAAAAAAAACAATGTTCTCAACGAAAGCATCTGAATGTCTTCAAGCATGTGGCACATCGGTGGCATGATTAATTTAGTGACCCGGACTAAAGCTACGAAGGAGGAGGATAGGTAAGTTTTTTTTTTGATTGGAGGTTTATCGACCACCGTGAGCACTCAATGGGCTATAAGCAGTCGCCCGTCCCTAATTTAGGGTCACTGGTACCAGAGAAGGGAGAGAGCCAGTGCCGTAAGACAAACACAACATCCATGCCTCACCGGGATTCGAACCCGGACCCCTTTCGGACGAATGATCAGAGGCCATCGCTTAGTTTCAATATTCGCTTTTATTCACTTAAAAGAATTTCAACAGAACATCCCCAACCTCACACGCAGTGTGAGAAGGGGAGAAATAAAACAAAATGTAGAAATTTACAATGAAATAGTAATTGTAAAAATGAGCAATGACAGGCATTGCATTATTTGCTGTAAACAGCAGTAGCTCTGGGATAATTGTTCATTGAAGTCTTGGAACATCACTGGAGCGAAACAATTTACAGAAAAAAAATTATCGCAGTTCTAGTGACATGGGAATCACTGGTGGCAGAGAGTCAGTGTGAGGATGAAGAGAACTGTGTATAAAAGGTGACATCAGCAGGAAGCAAACACAATCCAGTTCCAGGAGGAAACATGGTGAGGGAACAGTAAAAATTTTGAAAGTTCCGACGTAGGTTTATTAAAACAGCAGATGAACAGTCTGGGCACTAGAAAACCGAAACCAGGGACGACACGGCAACCATGTGTTAAAGAAGGCAGGTAACCGTGCCGTGTCATTCGCCAAGGAGTATTCCAGGGTGAGTCTGGCTTTAACCCTCTTGCGGTAGTGTGCAACCAAGGAGGTAGAGAATGTGATAGGATCTGGATCTTGTAACTGTAGCAGGTGAGAGAAAATAATATATTTAGCTAGGATAAATAAATACGAACAAACTGGTAAAATAGAGGAGAAACTTGTAGAACTGTGGCCGAGAAACGATAATCATCTAGGGTGAGATCACTGGTACGAGAAGGATGTGCAAGTTGGAACATACTGTGAAATAGTGGGAGCAGCGTCGGACAGTAAACAAACATGTGTAAGACGTCTCTAACGACGTTACAAAAAGGACAGAGATCTGATGATACTATATTTCTCTGGAACAAAGTCGAAGGGACAGGCAGTTGATTGTGCAAAAACCTCCAGTGCACATAAAGTTCTGAGGAGAGGGCCGGTGAATGTTGGGCAGTAGACCAGACCGAGGTTAGTGCAAAAGAAGGAACAGAGGGAATAGGGCAAGGTACCGCAGAAGAAGAACGGAGAAAACGGTACAGGGTGCGGGTGGAAAGACTGTGGAGAGGGAGGAGGTCACCGGGATTGAAGAGCATGTTTAAGTTGGAGGAAGTTATCAGAAAGTTCGGGCGAGGGTGGGAGGGTGGGAAAAAAGGTCGGAAACGGGTTTCCATGAAAAATTGGGGAGGACCAGTTGGGAAACAGAGACTACACCAGCGTGTAGCCAAGCGGAGAAAAAGAAAAAGTTAGCAGTAGGGGGATGGAGGACGGAGGAGAAGAAAAAAGAGTCTCGGAAAGAAGATCAAGAGTGGAAGAGGGGGGTTGACGAATGAGCGGTAAAAAACGAAGGAACTGAACAGCTTTATGGTAGACTAGAGGAAAACGAGGGGGGGGGGAATGACAGTGTGAATATCCATCTTGAGAAGAAGATGGACGGTGAGGCAGGGATTAAGGGGTGAAGTCAG
Organism: Macrothele yani; assembly: GCA_039090855.1. NCBI lineage: Eukaryota > Metazoa > Arthropoda > Arachnida > Araneae > Macrothelidae > Macrothele > Macrothele yani. The sequence goes on from CM076991.1 coordinate 86,194,173, forward strand.
AACATTAAGCAGAAGAATGGAAGCGGAAGAGTCTGGTTGAACTGCCAAACGGAGGAAATTGAAAATTCTTACAGCTTTATAACGTATGGTAATCTCTGGCATATTGAGGCCACTACAAGACAAAGGTAGAGATAATACTGAGGAAGATAACCAATGAGTGGATGACAAAACAATGCTGAGCATTCCTGATGGTGTTGCAGTTTGAACGTAGGCTGGTGGTGGTTGTGCAATACAGAAATGATAAACTAGCGAGAGGATGTGGGTGCCAGCAAGCCGTACACGACTGTGGTAGGTCAAACAACACTTGAGATTGGACCAGTAAGCAGCGGTGTGACGTAGTTTCCTGACGAGGGGTCTCCAGGAGACAGCCGCTGCTGAGACCCGGCTGCCAATGTGCACCCCAAGTATCTTTTGACTGGTGGAAGTCCAATGAGCGCCCCACGGTGCATCGGGGCGATGTCTCCAGGAGCCACACCACAAGCCTGTACACTTTGAAAGATTTGACGAAGCGCCGGAAGCCGCAGCATACACCTGATACCATGCAAGAACAATTGTGAATTGCCATTCTTCTCGGATGAGAACTGTGAGATCATCGGCGTAGGCAGTAAGAACGATAGAATGGTGCCTGGTGCTATGCTGAATAGTGGAGGGGAGGTAGGGGAGGTTGTAGAAGAGAACCGATAGAGCAAAGAAAAGGCTCAAAGACTAGAAAGAAAAGTTGTCTGGAAAGAGGACATCCTTGACGGATGCCCTTACGAAACGGAATGGGGGCTGTAAGGAAGGAGGCCGTCCGGATATGGACAACTGAGTCCTGGTACAGGGCAAGGAGGGCTGTGATGAAGACAGATGGGAAACCGAAGGCAGAGAGCACAGAAGCAAGCCACTGATGACTCACATTATCAAAGGCCTGCCTCTGATCAAGATTGAGGAAGGCTAAAGGTTCGGAGGAAAGGTGGGCAAGGCAATATGAGTCACGGAGGAGATTAATATTAGTATGAATGCTTCGGCCAGGGACGGTATACGTTTGATCGGGATGTATGACGGTGGGAAGGACAGGGTTCAATCGAAGAGATAGTATTTTAGTATAAATCTTGTAGTCAACATTAAGGATGGATATAGGACGCCAGTTATTCAACTCCAGCAGACACCCCTTCTTTGGAAGAAGAATGATGTGAGCTAGAGTAAAAGCGGTTGGAAGAACAGATAAGGAAAAAGCAGCTGTAAAGCAATGCAATAGGAGAAGGTAAAGGAAAGAGGAAAACGTACGAACGAAATTATCTGTCAACCCGTCAGGACCAGGTGACGAGTGACAGTTAAGTAAGGCAAGTGACTGTACTACTTCTGCTGGGGTGATAGGCATAGAAAGAGATGTAACAAGATGCAATGGAATATGTGGTAAGGCACGAAGAATCGAATCAGCATATGGAGAACTTGACTGGAACTGAGCTAAACGTGACTGGAAATATGTTCTAACGCCGGTGCAAATGAGAGTGGGGTCATTAATAACAGTTCCACCGGGTAACTTCAGATTACGGAGGTGATGAGCAGAACGTTTGTGGAATTCCAGTTGTTGAACCTGTTCACATAGATAGTCATTTGGCTGGAGATAAAGGAGCTTGAGGCGGTGAAGAGCTTGTTGGGAGACAGGAAGTAGCAAGGCATGAAGTTCAGTTTGGTAATGAGAAAACAGCGAAGAATCAAGATCTAGGGTGGAAAAAATCGAGCGTGCAGCATCAATCTTCATAGAGGCGGTAGCACGTTTTTCGTGGGAATATTGTTTGGTATAAAGAAGAATTTCGGATTTGACATTTAACCAGTGTTGCAAGGGACAGGAAGCAAAATGGAGCGTATATAAGACTTGTTGGAGCTGCGATTGGATGGCATTTACGTAAGTTGAATCAAGTAAAAGATCATCATCAAGGGTCCAAGTACGGTAGTATTGCCGAGGAGATTGACCGGTGTGAAGACACATTACGACACAGCTGTGGTCGGAAGAAACTGTCGGTGTGTGAGAAAGGGAGATAACTGAAGGAAGAAGAATTGAAGAAACATAAAACCGTTCAAGTCGGGCAGTTGTAGGGGAGGAAGTGGAGTAGGAGCGCTAGGTGTACGAACGAAGAAATGGGTGCAGGTGTCGAAAAGAATCTTGGAGTTGTAGCTGGTTGATGCTGTAGAAAGTGCTCTGGTAAGAAAATACCTGGTATCCGTGGAACCGTCCAATCTGTCGAGGGATGGGTCAAGGGTGCATTTAAAATCACCACCTAAGATGACAATATCAGTGGCCGGAAGACCTTGAACACAGGAAACAAAATGCTCAAAAAGACAGTCTGCATACTGTTGATTGCCGGAAACATAGATGTTGAAGATATGGTATCGGAAGTGGTGAAGTCGGAAGGACAGAAGCTGCAGGAGGTCACGATAAATCGGTTTGACCGTGATATCAGTAATGAAGGATTGAAGACGAAAATGGATGGCCACCGCTAGTCCTGCGTGAAGACTAAGTCGATGGACATGGTAGAATTGAAATGGCCAGGTTCGCCACCGGTGGTATGGGGTGTTGGGATGACAGTTAGTCTCCTGTAGCAATAATATATCCGCATCATGCGTTAGTCTTCAAACACTAACGCATTGGTAGGAGGGACGGAGCATCCTTTACAGTTGAAAGAAAGTAATTTTAACTTGAAAGAGGTTGTAGTGGTTGAATGTTACTATCAGCACTCCTGTGAAGACTGGTTACACGTTTCTTTAATTTAGATGTCTGCGCATTAGTGACTGTGTCAATTTTCGGCAAAAGAGCAAGTAGATTCTGAAGTTGGGTGATAATAGTAGGAAGCTGAGCATTACGTGATTGAACGCAGTCTAGCTGCTTGAGAGGACGTGCCGGTTGATTGAGTATGATGAGAGCAAGATCATACGGCGCCAGCGGCCCGTCTAATGCAGGGAAAGTTTCCAGATATTCTGCGAAAGCTTTTTGATCCAACAATTTCGGAACAGCTGGGGACTTAAGAGATGTATGGACTGCTGTTGGAGAGAAAGACTGTCGAATTGGCGAACAGGAACGAGAGCAGCGTGGAAAAGACGTCACCGGCGAGATTGAACTCTGTCTGGTACGTTTCAACGTGGGAACGCTGGGAGAAGCTGGTGGGTGTAGGACAGTTAGATCTGCCTCCACATTAGGGGATCCAAGGGAAGAAAATGAAGCAACACGACGGAGGGGTTGCCATTCCTTTTCTGAGATAATACCCTCCGAAGAACGTAGAGGTACCACAGCGGCAAGTGGGTCCAACGATGGAGAGGTGGCCAAAGTTCCCGTAGTAGAGATCAAAGACTTGGAGACTGCTGATGAATCATCATTTGCTGGGGGAGAAGTCTCTGGAACAACAGTAGCAGGGATCAAGGACGTCTGGGGAGCCGAACTTGGTGTGGCCAGAGAAACTGGTGTTGAGGGTGGGGTGTTGACTTCAGGCGGTATGGAAATAGGTGGGTTGGCAGATACATGTAGGCCGCCCCGGTGGCGCAGTGGTCTAAGGCGTTGGCCTCTGATCATTCGTCCGAAGGGGTCCGGGTTCGAATCCCGGTGAGGCATGGATGTTGTGTTTGTCTTACGGCACTGGCTCTCTCCCTTCCCTGGAACCAGTGACCCTAAATTAGGGACGGGCGACTGCTTATAGCCCATTGAGTTGCTCACGGTGGTCGTTAAACCTCCAATCAAAAAAAAACAAAAAAAAAGATACATGTAGACAACGTGATTGGATGTGGCCATATGCCTTGCATTTAAAGCAATGCAAGGCAGTAACGATATCGATCCGGAAAATCTGCTTCCCGACAACCACAGTGAGGTCAGTAGGGCAATCAGCAATGGTATCTTCAGTAGGGAACAGGATCCTTGCTTGGCGACGCAGACCTAAGATGTTCCTGTCATCTAGGTCTGTTGGTGCGGAAGACAGAGTGGAAATGGAATCAACTACTTTTCCACAACGGGAAAGGGCCACCATTAAGTAATGGTCCTTGATTTCTGGTGGTACGGGGTAGCACGTAACAAGTACGCGGCGCTGCGTGAGCGGGACTCCCAGTAAGGTATGATCCCCAACATGCAGTCCGTCAGATAAGACGCGCTCCGCAAACTCTGGCTTCGCAAAATAGATGAGAACAGTCCTAGGTATCCTCGCCATATGGGTAATCGCTCTCTTAGGGAGGATTTGGCAAACGGCTAAGGAGTATTTCTTAAGGCTGGTTTCCGGGAGGGCATCAAAACATATGCCAAGTTTCTGCGTGCGTAAAACCTCTTGCCCAGCAGCTGAAGTTTCCGGAATTTCGATGCGTAATTTCTTATTGTCTCTAGTGACAATCATATCAAGAGGCGTTGTACATGGATTCTTCGCTGTAGAGGAAGATGAACTGGTACCCTTCACAACGGAAGCATAAGGTAGAGTTGCCGTAGGAATGGGCGGAGATAGGGAAGGTCGAGACGCAGTGCTCGCAGCAGCAGATGAAGGACTAGAGGCAACGGATACTGAAGAAGTTAATGACGTCACTGTGGTGGACAATGTCAGGAAATCAACATCCATAGAGTTGGAAGAAGAGGTGGTAACATCAGATAACGCGGCTTGGAAACCAGCTGCGTGTGGTAGGGACGATGACCGAACGTGGCCAGGTGAGGGTGGAGCTTTGCTATCAAGCTTCAGACCTGGCCTATCAGATGCGGTCGCCGCCATTTGCAATGGCTGGCCTGCTAAACCCGACCCTGGGCAAAGCCAGGACGGAAAAAGAGTTAATACAAGTAAAGTTTTACTTACAGGACGTCAAGGTCGGACTCAATCGACACAGGAGACGTTCACAACACAGAAGATACACAAAATGACTGCACACACACAAAAGAACACCAATAAACGCAGGTCAAACACGGAGCACAGGTCAACACAACCTTTACAAAGCCATCGCTTAGACCAATGCGTCACCGGGGAGGCATAGGTAAGTTTCACATAAACTTTAAACTTACCTTTATTGCTCATTTTGTTTGCTTGATTGTTTTATTGGGGTTAATGGCCCAAGAGTCACAGTTGGCCAAAGAACAACACGCATAGTCAGAAAACAGTTACATGGTCAACTAGGGCCGTGGAGACTCCACCCCCGAATCAGCGGGTTTTGTCATTTTCCACACAAGCTTGGTTGCATTGCATCTTCTTTTTTTTTTTTTTAACGGGAAGGAGATCCCCAGTAGGCCTGCAAAAACTCCAGCACTGTGTTTAAATTTGATTTAAACGGCAAGTGTTTTTTTTATCTCCTTTCCATATTTCCCCTTTCTCTTCCTCTCTCTTTTTAGAACATGTGTTTTCTGCATTTGCGTGCAATAAAGTCTGTAATGATATCTGAAAAATTCATTTCTTTTAACACAACGCCTTCAACGCTGATCAAACACAAGTTATTCAATCTCGGTTGCGTCATGCAATTTCTGAACCCGTTCTTTATTAATCTGAGTTTGGAAAAAGAACGTTCTCCTCTTGCGTTTGTTACCAACATGCTCAAAAAGTTCGCACCGCAGTTTCAATGTTAGGGAATGTTGTAATGAGTGCATTTTTTACAGAAGTGCCCGTACAAACTTCGGATATTAACCCTCAAAAATTTTCTGCTGCTTCATTTTTTGTCACCACCTTCTCCTCTTCAACATTTCTTCCCCTTCTGAGATGTTTATATTGCTTAAATTCAACAACGTATCCTTTCCCTGCACGATATATGATTTCAAATGGAGACATTCAGAGGCAAGTTCTTTTTACTGAAATTCATATGTATAGCCAATACAGCACTGGTCAATAAAATCTTTTTTTATTGCCGAGGTTTCTTCAACGTGTTTGCGGTACTTGTGGCTTGCTGAATCCAGAAAGGGCATTCGTTTTGTCCAGTTGGCTCTAGTTTTGAGATAATGCATACCTCTCAAATTTGTTCCCAATACTACCTGTGGCTGCTGACATATGAAGCAGATTTTGATCTGGCTTTTTACTCTTAAACAGTGTTTTTATACCTGACGCATTATTTGATTTTATCTTTAATATTGTTTTGAAAAATTATCCCTTGCATGTTATATCACATTTATTATTATTTTTTTCTTCTTTAGCATAGAAATGTGAGTTCTTCACGAAGAAGCTGCGTAAACAGTCCTAATGCATTCTGCTACATTTGTGGCGAATACACTGCAAAAACAAAGGCAAAGCATCATTGACTTTGTAAGACAAGCATATCTTATTTTGGAATGAAGCTTGGAGACCAATATAAGTCTTGGTTGACCATAAGGTTTGCAAAACCTGTGTAGATGCATACGACAGTGGAAAAATGGAGAAAGAAAATGTTTACACTTTTATGTGCCTATCGTGTGGAGACAGCCGTAAAACCCGCAGGATGATTATTGTTTTTGTGCTGTGAATGTGAAATGATTCAATCTCTACAAGAAACATAAGTAGGAGTATCCTGATTTGGAATCAGAAGGCGACCTGTGTCACACTGAGAAGATGTTCCCATACCAGTGTTTACCTCATTGCCTGACCTTCCATTGGGAGATGTTAAAGAAATGCAGGACTTGAAGTGTACCACAAGCGGTAGCAGTGGAAGTGAATATGAAGGAAACTTTTCAATACCTCAGCAGTTCTCCCCAAAAGAACGAAATGATCTGATACGAGAACTCAATCTTTCAAAGCATGCATCTGAACTTTTAGCATCCAAGCTAAAGAAAAGAACTGTCTAAAGCTGGAAGTTAAAATAACAGCTTATCGTATAAGAGAGAAGAAAATTCTTCCTTACTTCAGCCAAGATGAAGAACTTGTATACTGCAATAACATTCGTGGACTTAATTAATACTGAGAATAATTGGACTTATTCTCCAAATGAGACTACCGACCCGAAGATTGGCGGCTTTTTATGGATAGCTCCACCAGAAGCTTGAAATGTGTTTTATTGTGCAATGGTAACCGCTATGCATCTCTTCCTATTGCTTACTCAACATAACTTAAAGAAGAATATGAAAATGTCAAAAAGGTCTTGCAGAAGCTTTGCTATTTTTTTTTTTTTTTGATTGGAGGTTTAACGACCACCGTGAGCAACTCAATGGGCTATAAGCAGTCGCCCGTCCCTAATTTAGGGTCACTGGTTCCAGGGAAGGGATAGAGCCAGTGCCGTTAGACAAACACAACATCCATGCCTCACCGGGATTCGAACCCGGACCCCTTACGGACGAATGATCAGAGGCCAGCGCCTTAGACCACTGCGCCACCGGGGCGGCGAAGCTTTGCTATCATGACCACCAGTGGTTTATTTGTGTTGATCAAAAGATGGTTAACTTCTTTTGGATTTTTTTGGATTGGAGGTTTAACGACCACCGTGAACAACTCAATGGGCTATAAGCAGTCGCCCGTCCCTAATTTAGGGTCACTGGTTCCAGGAAAAAGGGAGAGAACCAGTGCCGTAAGACAAACACAACATCCATGCCTCACCGGGATTCGAACCCGGACCCCGTTCGGACGAATGATCAGAGGCCATCGCTTAGACCACTGCGCCACCGGGGCAGCGTTAACGTCTTGCTCGGGCAGCAAAGTGGATAGACTGAGTACCCTTGTTTCATCTGCTTGTGAGATAGTAGGGCAAAGCAAGATCATGGGGGAGGGGGAGGAGGATGACATGGCCTTCAAGGGAAAAACGTGACTGTAGGTGCAGCTAACATCATTAACGAGCCATTGGTTGACAGAGAAAAAATCATTCTCCTAGCACTCCATGTCAAGCTTGGACTGATGAAGCAATTTGTTAAGGCCTTGGATAAAGATAGAGATTGCTTCAAATACATTTGCAGATCGTTCCTGGAAATGAGGTCTGAAAAACTTAAAGCAGGGACCTTTGATGGTCTCAAATTCATAAACTCATCAACGATTCGAATTTCACCAAATTTATAAAAAATGTTGAAACATCTGTCTGGTGCAGTTATGTCTTAGTTGTCAATAACTTCTTGGGTAACCACAAAGCAGACAATTCTGAAGAATTGGTGCAAAACATGCTCGCTAACTTTAACAATTTGGGTACTAATATGAGAATAAAGGTACACATTCTTCATAGCCACTTTGACAGATTTCGGGATAATCTTAGTGATTTCAGTGAGGAACAAGGGGAGAGGTTCCATCAGTAAATCAATGTGATGGAGGAAAGGTATCATAGCAGATGGGATAGACACATGATGGAAGAATACTGCTGGAGCTTCCAACGTGATTGTCCTGATGACCCACATAAGAGAAAATTGTACAAAAAAGCGTTTTTTCATGAATTCTTTGTGAATATTTGAATCATCTTACTTTTTTTGTGTTATTGTACTGAGGACAACGCCATTAGGTATTTCATATGTTTACTTCTGTGTGATTTGATACAGTTTCAATGTTTACCTTTATTTTCATATTAGCACCCAAATTGTTAAATTTGTGGATAGGTTACGCCTCACCATTACATTCTTTGCATATCCTATGTTTCTCAATGGGGCCTCCATTATCTCAAAAAGTAGAGCCAATCTAGCAAAACCGATGCCATATTCATAATCCGCGCCACAAAATCTGCCTAAACCCGCTGAAATATTATGGGCAATAAAATCACTGTTGATCGGAGTGATAAATTGTTTCAGTGTGTTCTGATTTCAGTTTTCTCAAAATTTGATAACTGTTCCACAAAACCAACTCTTTCAAAAATTATGTTGTACGACGCATTCCTCCGTTTTCACCCATAAACCAAAGACTCAATGATCAGGGCCTGATTTACGCCTAGGCCTGCAAGGCCTGGGCCTAGAGCACCACATTTTAGGGGGCCCCAGAATCGCAATGCAAGAAAAATATGCCTCTTTTTATTAATTAATCATTATGAATGGAAAAAAATTGGGGTAAAAAAGTTTTTTTTTTTTCTGGAATGTAGATTAACATTTTAATTTCAAAAGTGAGTAATGGTTCAGAGAGAAAAATAGCAATGCTTTTCATTTGAAACTTGCAGATGAAATATAAATGTGCTACATTCCTTATATACTATACACCTCTTGAGAGAGGTTTTGCATTGCTGAGATACTTTGTAGAAGCTTTGAGTATTTCATATTGTAAAGTATCAGATATTAAAATTGCTTGGGTCTAAATTAAGTGAATGAGCTGAATATTGTGCTTTTATGAGTGTGAGAATTATCCAGTTACGCATGTTTGCTCAAATCTAAGAATCATTTCTCTGTTAACAGAATTATTCTACTATAACATTGAACACATCACAGGTGACTAATCAGCTACACGAAAGTTTACCTTGCCCCCCCCCAAATCAATCTGTACTAAGTCTAAATGATGTTCATTGGTTAAAAATAAAATTAAAAGGGATGAATAACTTAACATCTGCAGATATTTAAGTTATTACATGAATAAATGCAAAAATAGCAATACTAAACTGTTTAATAGTGTTTTACTTACCCGTCTATATTTTTAAGTACGAATTTCTTTGCCAACATTAAGATTTAATAAAAGCAGATATTATTTCTTATTTTTCCCCACACAGTGTCCCATTTATTAAAACATCTTTTAAATTAATTGATAATATTTCATGGTGACAAATGTACTTACTCTTTCAAGAATGTGAACAAGTGGTGGTGGGGAGGAGGGGGGGCTCATTTTATGCTGTGCCTAGGGCCTGATTCTGTGTAAATAGGGTACAGTCAGTGATAGGTAAAAAATTTCCGATTTTAAACTTTTTGCTTCCTTTTGAAAGTTTATACTGTTTAAATTGTAGATGCGGCTGCTAATTTCTTTCAATCGCTTTTTGAGATCTTTATACACATCTGTTGTAGATTTATCATTCGCTCGAGCTTCATATTCATAAAAAAGTCCTCTCTTGTCCTGTTTGTATGATGTCAAAGACTTGATTGTATGAACAGCTACAGGCAAGTCCATTTTTTGGCGCTGCAAAAAATTTGCTGGTTGTGTTGAGATGTGACAAAATTTCGCTCCATAAAATCGTTAAGAAGATAGTTTCCAATTTATCCATTTTTTTCGTAAACTGTTTGCAACTAGTCGTGTATTGGCAGACTACGTATCATCTTTACCCAGTCTATCCAAAGCTGACTTCACTTACTCATAGCTTTTACTTAAAGCAACAACTGCGTCCCACGGGCAGACCAACGAGTTTTAGGGTACGTTTATGCTGCAGCCTCGCTGCTGGGACATCGTCGAGCTGTGCACATGAATGCCTGGCGATGATGAAACAAAACCATAAATCTTTATAGGCTCATTTATCGCAGAGCAGCAATGCTATCTGCGCTGCTCGCTGCGATCATCGCCACAGCGATGATATCAAACTAGTTTGTTTTTCGCGCCTCGACAATCGCTAGGCATCCTCAAACTTTCACTGTGATTGGTTCCTTCAAGGCCACTCTTCCCGTCCATTTACTCACTTTCCCAACCGAGTGTGAAACTACGCAGTTATCTCTCTCATATCTTTAAAAACTGTGTTGTGTTTTTTTAGAAGCAAGTTTTATTTGTGGAATTTTCCTGAGATTTTAACTTTAATTTTTTTTTTAACTTCTCCTTGGATTGATCAAGAGTTTTCCTAACATAGAGCTTCATCATGTGTCTCAGTAAAAGATAGGCTTCATCACCTATGAACACAAAGGAGGCTTGGATGTCAGTACTTGGTAGGAAGCTATCTTCAGGAATGTTAAGCACACACCCTTTCTTATTCTGTCATATAAGGCAGACTTTCAAAAAGTGCCCCCATCACTTTGTTTTCCATAGGCTCCGACCTTAATGAAAATAAATTTACAGTGTGCATCACTGACGGCCTGAAGAACTATTGAAAAGTAGCTTTTATAATGAAAGAACATGGAGCCTGACCATTGAGGGCAAAATATTCGGATACGCTTTCCATAGACAGAACATAGACAGTTAGGATTTCGTTCCATTTCTTGTAAAACACCTTCTTTGAACTCTTCTTTAGTTGGTGGCTTCATATGCAGTGGCTATAAAACTCGCCATAACACTGGTAAAGTCTGTTTGACAATAAGAGATACAGTCGTGATTCCTATAATAATAAAAGAGATGTGAACAGCTGCGGGGTAAATGCTCCATGGCGAGCATTGCAGCTACATGCAAGCAGCGAGGGGCCTGAGCGAGCATCTATGTGCCAGCAGCGAGGCTGCAGCACAAACGTACACTCAGACAGGCACTTTACCACTTTCTGCTTTGGACTTAATACTGTTATCAGAACTTCCCAATGATGGGTTGAAGAGGGAAAAAACTATACAATTTGTTGAATAAAATCAAAGTAAATGACAATATCCGCGCTATATTCTGCAGCTTGCGCATCGACTAAATTAATTAAATGCCGGTGCACATGGCACATGTTTAGCAAACTCATTTTCCCCCTTAATTCTGATTTCTAAACCGAAATGATACCCTGCCATATTTGAAGCACTGTCATAAGACTGGCCTCTGTAATTTGCAAGAGATGGAATTCTCTTTTAAAATAGAAATCACAACATTGTCTGCTTTGTGACCATATATTGGAATAAACTGAAGAAATCTCTGGTTGGAACAATTGCATCTCTTACGTAACGTGTGACAAAAGTTAACTGTCGCCATGAGAGATGACAGGTGTAGAATCGACGGAAAGTGAAAAATATTTGCTTCTTTTTATTTTTACAACATTCTTTTCCAAAACTTTTCTACCTACCTATAATTTCGATGAACTCTTCTTAGATCGTTGCGGATAAGTATGAGCGCTTCCCTTTCCAGCATTTTGATATTTCTGTATGTGCTCGTAAAATAATATATCAAACTGGCTTAGGAGCTCTAAATACTCAAATGATTTCGATTTTTTTTCAGAGCCTATGACCTGATCGTGACCCATCATTTGTAATTCAATTTCTAGCATCGAGGGTCTGCCTTCTGCCTTTCTGCATCGAGGTGTCTGAAAGGCAGACCCCTCGATCCTAGAAATTGAATTACTGTCACAATTCTCTTAAGCACTTATTTCCAATACTGCCGCTGTTTTTGCAACTGAATTTGGTATTATACGAACCGTGGATGGACAATTGAAATATTATGTTGGATTCCAAGGCACAGAAAAATACCCATAAGAAGAGCTCGTGGATGATAGGTGGATGAAATAAATTCGAAAGCATGCCGGAGTAACATGGACGAGATTGGCACAAGCAGACTGTTTTGAATGAAACTTCAAAAGACCTTCATCCAGCAATGGATTCATAAGGGTTGACAATGATTGTGTGTGTGTGTGTGTGTGCGTGCGCGCGCGCTCTCTCTAAAACTCTAAAGTTTAGGGGATGCCGCCACATATCATGAAAAGGTGTCGATTTTAGATATGTATTCCTGCGTTGCCTATCATACTGTAGCATATAAATTTTGTTACGCGCAACCTCTTGTATGGATGTAAACCATCGCCAGTTTTGGTTTACCTCTCTTGAAAGCAATAGTCATTTCGTTTCAGAATAGGTCAAGAAATTTTTTAATGCTTTCCATCCGAAGTGCCAAAGTGTTTTGTCGGTGGATTTTGCTTTTATCTGGACACTGAAGGTCCAAATAAAAGCAAAATCCACCAAACGTGTTACCTCATGGTTTCATCCCCATGGGGTAACACTTCACAATGCACTGTGAAGTTTCACCCCATGTGGATGAAACCACGAGTATGAATTACATACTGACTTTTTTACAAAAGAAAATGGACATAAAATGCAGCACTGAAATTTCTCACAATAAAACTTAACTTCTCCTTTCTGATATAAGCACACCGGACAAAAAATTAGTCACCCTATGTCAGAACTTACCTAATAACGGGTGACGAGCCACAGTACGTAGGTATCTATTCCAGCGTTTCACCTTCTGTTTCAAATGATCCCACAGATTTTCAGTAGGATTTAAATCTGAAGATTTGGCGAGTCGGTCGAGATGAGACAGTGTTGTTGATTGTTCGTCGTGCCCCTCGGACACAGTTTTAGCCCTGTGCACTCAGCAATTGTCGTCTTGGAAGGCAGGAGTGGCAATGCGACGCTGTTCCTGGAAGATGTAAGGCAAAAGGCAACACTTCTTCATTCAGAATGCTGAGGTACACATGCTGGTTAAAATTCATCGTCACTGCAAGGAGAGGGCCGACTTCATGGTACGAAAAACATCCCCCAAACATCACAGAATCCCCTATAGCATGAATAACACTTTCGACACAATCAGGATTAAAGGCTTTTTGGGGCCTGCGATGAACTCGTCGCCTCCCATAATGAGCGTACAAACAAAAACCAGACTCACCAGACCAAATTACTCGTTTCCAATCTCCACAGGAAAGTTTTGGTGCCTCTGAGACCTTTGATAACGTGCGACTTTGTGACTTGCGGTTAAAAGAGGCATCTCCTTTGCTGTTAAAAGAGGGAACTTTGTGACTTGATGTTTAGGGGGCCAGAGAAGTACTTTGAAGTCTTCATCGTACTCTTCCAACCACTATCGGACATTTCCAGCTGTGTGACACGTCGCATTGTTGTGCTGGAAGATCCCATCCGCCCCCAAAAGACAATCAGAATGCATGAGTGTATGTGGTCTGCCAGAATGAATTCATAACGAATTCGGTCGATAGTGCCTTCCACAGGTATGAGTGACCCAGAGAAAGCCACGAAATTATTCCCCAGACCATTACGCTGCCCCCAGCAGCTTGTGTTCTTCCAGCAATGGTTGAAGAGTGTTTGTTCTCCGATGTTTCTCGCCTTATACGCCAACGTCCATCCGTTCCGTGAAGCAGAAAACGTGACTCATCGGAGAAGACAATCCTTTGCCAATCAGCGGAGGTCCAATTCCGATTCTGCCGTGCAAATGTAAACCTCTTCTGCCGATACACCTTCGTTAGCATAGGTGCAGCGACCATCCGTCTGCATCGGAGCCCCATACGCAGCAGAGTTCGCTGATCTGTCGTTTTAGACGCACTTGTGGTAGCCTCCTGGTTCATTCGGTTAGTAAGTCGCTCCACTGTAGCGTGTCGAACGGCCCTCACGCACCTTCGAAGCCGACGTTCACCTCTCACTCATATCAATGGTACGTGGTACTCCGCAGTTTCCACGTCACTTAGTCGCAATGGTGCCATTTCTCCAATCACGATACACTTTAACTACAGCAGCACGCGAACAGTTCACAAACTGCGCTATTTCAGAAATACTGTTGCCCTTGGCCCGAAAGCCCGAAAGCCGGTAATCATACCTTTTTGCAAATCTGGTTAATCGCTCCTTTTATACACGACTGCAACGAGTGATATGTTTTCAGATTGCCTACAGCACACCTTATATACCCTCCGAGCCAGCACACGGTACGTGCCTTCTTTCATTGGCTACACGCTGTAGACGTCAAAAGTAGGAGGTGGCCACAACAATGTAACTCGAATGCGTATATATAAATATATATTCATTTACTCATACTAAAATTTGAATAAGACTTTTTGTTGCCCCGAAGAATCGGCCGTCCTAGTCTGTGCACTTCTGGCATTCCTGGTTGGTGCGTCAGTACAGATGTATTTCTCGCAACAGGCTATATATGACAATTTGCTTTTTGGAGCGTTCTTGACTAACATTTTTCGTTTTTCACTCTCGCGTCCTTCCCAAAGTGTGTCGGGTTCCCAGAATAGCATAGGCTTTCCAATAAGCATGATGACCATCAGGTAGGAAATGATCTGCAGACATTAGGCTTCTTAAATTAAGCGCCATTTCTGCTTCTGTTTAGCTTACAGCAATCACTTTTACATTTTTTTTGCTTCAGTCGTACTTTCAGGCAGAGTTTTGAATGGTAAATCTCTTTCATCAGTTGTGTCCTAAAATCATTAATCGGAATGGGAAACTTTAAGAGTACTCATTCATTGAATCTTATTTGTCCAGCAACCTAAGGAGAAAGCGTAACATCCTTTGGCCAGAATGGAGGATCCAAATTGTTAAATAGAGTCAATGCAATGAGATAAGACTTCAACTGTTTACGTTAACGTCATTAACGTCAACAACCTGCTCGATCGAACTGGTCTATTTTAAAAAAAAAACAGCTCGCCCGAAGCGTTATGAACTGGCCGAATGACATCCCTGGTTAGACTCCAGTGTTACTTCTCTCTCTAATTGTGCCCTGAGCCTTTAGAAAATAGACACCGGCAAGAAAGTATATAGCGAATCGTGTGTGGATGTGCAACTTTAAAAAGTCGCTGGCTCTTGGCCGCGTAGCTCCGGAAAGTTAGTAAGTGGAACAAATATTGCAGTAATTTAGACCGAACTCTTTTCAAGAATCCAGTTTGATTAACGACGATCATGACCCATGTGCGTTGGGATTGAGTAGGATCTTCAGCGTAAGAAACAGAAGGGCTCCTCAAGAAACGCATAAATGGAACCATGAAATACGGGTTTTTCAAGTTTTCGGATGTTATTTGACTTACTACTCTTGTCATAATTTACACCAACAGACGGAATCGCACCTTCAAATTTGTATTTTTTTTTTTTTATTTCTTTATTGGAGGTTTATTAACGACCACTGTGAGCAACTCAATGGGCTATTAGCAGTCGCCCGTCCCTAATTTAGGGTACTGGTTCCAGGGAAGGGAGAGAGTCAGTGCCGTAAGACAAACACAACATCCATGCCTCACCGGGATTCGAACGCGGACCTCTTTCGGACGAATGATCAGAGGCCATCGCTTAGACCACTGCGCCACCATGGCGGCATTCAAATTTGTATCACATAAACGGAAGTTTAAGAAGTACAGTTTCGAAGGGGAAAAGACAGACTTTACAAAAAAGAGTCTGAAACACATTAGATGTAAGAAAAAAGATATTCACAAAAGTGTTATTTAAACCTTTAACGATCACAACGCCCAAAACGCCCTTACATCCAAAATACTACGACCGCCCGAAAACGCCCGTCTACAGCGAGTAGAATTTCCTGCACGCACCCGTTCTTTGAATTTATACGGGATTAGCAGAAGTCAGCCTCAGTGACCATTGTTTTCGCTAAACAAATAAGTAAAGCAGGCGTGGGTAACTCCCGAGATGAATATATTTACTCTCATGACATCGCATGTTTTCTCCATGTAATGTACTGATCGCACTCTGGAAACGTCTGTCAATGCACACTTGTAACGTACCAGGAGATGTGACGTACCTGCCCGAAGGACGCACACGACATAAAGGCAGATAGGAATCAGAATAAAACGTCAGCGTAGCTCAATTGGTAGAGCAACTTATTCCGGAATGAGGGGACCCGGGTTCGAATCTGGCGCGGGTAAAAATGACGGAGAAATTTACTTCGTTATAATGGCGCCCGAACTATCCGGATGATCCGACCGTTCAAAATTTTGCATTGGTGTGATGTTATTTCCACACCGCGAGATAGGAAAAATAAGAGAATCCCTTCTCCAGCAAAAAAAAAAAAAAAAAAAAAAATAAGGGGGAGATGATGTAACGTACCAGGAGATGTGACGTACCTGCCCGAAGGACACACACGACATAAAGGCAGATAGGAATCAGAATAAAACGTCCGCGTAACTCAATTGGTAGAGCAACTTATTCCGGAATGAGGGGACCCGGGTTCGAATCCTGGCGCGGA
This sequence comes from Macrothele yani, assembly GCA_039090855.1. Lineage (NCBI taxonomy): Eukaryota > Metazoa > Arthropoda > Arachnida > Araneae > Macrothelidae > Macrothele > Macrothele yani. Next base: position 86,210,780 of record CM076991.1, read on the forward strand.
TAAAAATGACGGAGAAATTTACTTCGTTATACACTAAGACTTCAGATCTGTAGTTTGGTGTGGTGACCGAGCTCTAATCCTTCCTTTGTTAACTTGTAAAGGAGAGGGGATCAATTCTCAATGGAGAAAGAGACAGTTTCGGGCGTTATGGTATGCTGAGCGTTACAAGATTTTAGGGTCGTGGTCGTCAAAAGGTTAAACATAATGGGTGTACCTCCATTAATTAAAATTTCCTTTTTTCTACATTTTAGCTACGCTATATGATCAAAAGTGTCTTGCCACTCCTCAGGACTACAGCCGGACAGAGAATTCGGAAGGAGTGGCTGATGATTGGGGTCGAGTAAAAGATATAAAAAATGTTGGGCGCTGAAATGAGATGTCAGTCGTTAGGATGGAGTAAGGGAAACGCAGTTTGGGCGCCATCTGTCCTGGCCTTACCTTGGCTACGGCCCTGACACACCTTTTGAGAAATGGATTTTTTTATATAGGTCAGAGCCATAGCTCATATTAGTATAACAAGACGCACGCAGCCTGACAAAGACCATAGACAAGCATGAACAGCAGAATGAGCCGCACGAGAGAGTTTGGTGGCTTTCAATGGTCGTAGAATTCCATCTTATCAACAAGTCAGTTCTGGAAATTTCTTTCCGGAAGCAGCTGCCGCTATCAACTGTAAGTGATATTACTGTGAAGTGGGGACGCCTAGGAGCGACAATGATGGCCACGCAAAATCACAGAGCGTGACCGCTGAGTGCTGAAACCTCGAACGACTCGGTCAAAGAGGTGGCAGATATACTGCGATCATGACAGAGTGAATGTAGTAGTAGCTCAGACCTCAAAGACCATGAGGTTGGTGCAATATTTTTCAGTAACATAAAACATGCAGAGTGAATAAGTTTCGTCTTTTATTTGTCATTTTACAAACAAACAGAGGGCACGTTTTTATTTATGTATGTAACGCTAGAGAAGCTGTGATTTGTAATCAAGAGCTTAGGCAACAAACACTACGGAGACAGGGTTTTGACAATTTAAGCGGGCCCTTGTCCGCTTCCGCTTCCGTCAGGTTGCAAATCCTGAAAAAAATAATAAAAAAGGAATTATTATCTTATTTAACTAACAAAAGCAATTACGACTATCACTTTTTGAATGCGCTGGTGTCTCTCGCTTGCTTTCTCTCTCTATCTCACAAACACACACACACACACACACACACAGACACACATTGATATACACTTAATATGTATATATTTAACCACCTTCCTTTTGCTGATGATACGGTAATTTTTACAAACGATTCTTTTGAATTACAAATTATGATCCAAAAAACTAGCACGAAGAGATGTATTAGTGAGATTATATGCGAATTCATTGTGAAAAAAATCATTTTCGCACATGTAAGAGAAAGCATGATTTGTGATTTGATCAAATAAAATAATTGGAAGCAGCTGATATCTATGCTGACTTTAGTCAAGCGATAATATTAATAAACAAGAAAGATGACACCAAATTTTTGGTTGTAATGAGCACGTCTTTTGAATCCTTTTTGACGCGAATTAAATTTATCAAAGTTATTGAAAGCCAATGTAACCGGTCAGAAAAAAAAATCAACCGGATTTCTACAATCGATAAAACATCCAGAAATAGAAACAGCTACTCAGATATTGCTATAAATGAAACAGTGAGCTAAGCCCTAAAATGGAAAACTTGTGCTTTAAGAAAAAGAAATTTAAATTATATGAGAAACATTTCACACCGGAAACGCTCTCCAACAAAGAAAGAAATCGGACTTTTACAAGCAGAGATATCTACAAAAGTAAGACATACAGCTACGACTCCTGGGGTAAAAATAAGCATTTTTTTAAAAAGAAAGTATTCTGAAAAGATGTTATCGATCAACGAAATAATTTTTTCAATCGAGTTCTCAGGAGCTTGGATTTTGCTGCAAATACATCAAAATCAGAAGTAGATACTTACGTCCCCTAGTGGCCAAACTATTTTTTACCAAAAATTAGAAATTCTTATCAAAACATTTCCCATTAGGAGCTGTATCCGGTGCAGGAAGAATGTTTTAAGTCGAAGTTTCAGAAGCAGAGATATAGGGGAGAAAGAAATTTACTCCTCTTAGCGGAAATCTATGCATTACTTGAAAATTTTGAAGCTATATGAGAAACATTTCGCACCGGAAAAGGTCTCCAACAAAGAAAGAAATCGGACTCTTACAAGCAAAGATATCGATAAAAATAAGATATACATCCACGCCCACTGGAGGAAAACTAAGCATTATTTTAAAAAGAAAGTATTCTGAAAAGGTTTTCCGAGGTGAGCGGTTCGGTCCACGAAATAATTTTTTTCAGTCGAGTTCTCAGGAGTTTAGATTTTGCTGTAAATACCTCAAAAGCAGAAATACTTACTTTCCATGGTAGCCAAACCATTCTTTACCAAAAATTAGAAATATATGGAAAACATTTTCCACGAGAAGCTGTTTCCTATACAGGAAGAGTTTTTCAAATCGGACTCTTAGAAGTGGAGATATCGGGGAAAACGCAATTTACCTCTACGCCCCTAGCGGAAAATTTATGCACTACTTAAAACATAAACTGTGCCTAAAATAGTCCGTTATAAATGGAATTGAAAAGAAGAAAGCATTTTTTTCAATTGAATATTTAGAAGCAAATACGTATATGGAATAAAATGTATTTTGAATTCGATATCACCTGCATTTACGTCCTCTAGCGGCGAAGTTATTCATCGAAAAGATAAAAACAACAACCCGGAATGCAAGGGACATCATTCTCACACTTCAAGTTTGAAATGCGAAAAATAATTTTTCAAATCGGAGCAAAAGTTGCAGAGATATATATGGTGTCCACAGACGGACTGACGGACGGACAAACCGGTAAAATAAGCACGATCTTTTTTACAAAAGACGCGCTAAAAATGATATCATGAAAAAAAGCACCAGGCTTATAAATATGGTATGAGTACATTACGAGAAACAATGATATTTTTAAGAGAAGTTACCTCTGTGCACTTATTAAATAAAAACATTTTTTTAAACGAAATTATTCGAATACCACGTCCCACCAATCTTATATGCATATAACATAGGGGTACTTCTGCGAACACAATGAAGTGCACGTTGTATTAGGTACAGTTTCATCTGTTTACAGATGATATGATATTTTGAATAACGATTTCGCGAGAAAAATTACACCGAAAGCTAATATATAGAACATGAGGTGCATAATACGTGATGGAATTTTCTAGGCAGTATATTAGTTTGATAGGGTAGAAGCCATGATCACGTGACAGCTGTCAATACCTTCTGCAAACACCATGTTGTGCAATTCAATCAAGCGCACGGAGTGGTGTGCTAGGTAATTCGGGCTATTCTGATAGTGGTGTTAAAGATTCTGAATATGAAAATATTTTATTCACAGTGGAGATTCTAAACCTAAAAATTGTTTTTATTTCTAAGTATTTGAGCAAGCTGGAAACACAGCTAAGTAAAAGATTTTCCTTTGTTTTCATTCAGGAATTGTCAGTTTGAGATTTGGGAAATAGAGCAAAACTTCCGCTTCCATTCTATGATCTCTAACTAAAACGTTTTTTTTTTTTTTTTTTTTTTTTTCATCTCTAAATGGGACACACACAGAAAAGTAGCAAGCTTTTCTTATCTGGGAGGCCGAGCCTTAAAATTACGCCCCTTTGAGTTCAAAAGTTCCTTACCTCCACTCAAATACTATGCAGTTTTTACTTCCTCATACCTTCGTTATAGGAAAGTATTATGATCGTTAAAAAATCTCACTTCCAATTTTTCGAAATAATCTTACTCAAAATTAGGTGAATACCCAAGAGCCAACGGTTTTAAATATCAAGTGAAATGCAAAATTTATGTGAAGACAGACAACACAACACGTGCAGAAATGCAGAAGGAAAACAAACCAGCACAAAACGAATGAGTATTAAATAGTAACGATAGGAAAATGCTTTCGGAGAAATGCTTGGAAAAATTCCGTTTAAGGTTAAACACTCAGAACTTTCTGCGGCAGAGCACAAATGACTAATTAGCTATTCATCCCTACGACGTATTCGGAAAGGTCACGGAGGTTAGGTATATCAGCATATTGTTTTACATATCTCCATCAACTGCTTCGGACAGTTCCATTAATTCGTATAATCTTTACTTTTCCACAACTCACAGTGTATAAACTGTTCTGTACGTTGATTAGCTGCACATAATAGTGTATGCGGCTAACTAAAGTACATATTTACAAAAGGTACTGAAGTTTACAACTTTGTTTTTGAGTTGACATGTTTGGCAAATTTATTCACACTGTGTTCATTTCTGTTTTTTACGCTCCTCAGAGTATGAAATTACGCCCTTGATATGACCATCCTGGGAGGTCAACCACCCTCCCGGTAGCCAGGGACGTCACCAAGGGGGCGCGAGGGTGGGCTTGGCCACCTATTTCAAAATGGGCCATTTTTGAATATATTTAAAATATAATCTGGACTTTTCCAAGTAATAAGTCTTGTGTTTTATATCATGCAGCCTTACGTATATTTCCCCCTATGAAGTGAGATGTTTACATCTCCGTAGAAAGGTTATCAAAACATCATTCGAAAGAGCCATGAAAAATTCAGTTCTTCTCTAGTCTTCCAATTCCTTAGTTTCGGCCTCTTTTTCGTGTTTGTATGGCCAGGGGGCTAATGAGGAGGGTGGATAGGAATTCACTGAGGAGGTCACTACTGATTGCTCTGCTGTATGTTTTCTTTACAAAAATAGGGGATTTCAACACAGACAGTGGAGTCTAAAGCTGCACCAGCGCTCTTAAGTCTGCCCTGGGACAGTAAAGTGCGAAAAGTGCCCGAAGACTGCTTTGTAGGAGAGGAGTGCAAGGCAAAGTCGCTGGCGTGAAGGAAGGGAGTTCAGGAGGAGGGAGGCACTGGGTCTGTGTAGCACGACGCTAAAATTAGATTTAGATAACCAAAAACGACATTTTCCTTTAAATTGTCCAAACACAGTACTATTTTCGTAAGCAAAAAAGCAAAATTTTTAAAAGCAGTTTAAGACAGTGAATTCAGAGCAACTAAAAAGTCGAAGGCGACATTCAAGTAACACTTGTATCTTACACCAGTGGCGTAACTAGTCAGATCCGTGTATGTGTCCAGGTCGAGGGCGTGAGGATTGCGCGAATTCTTTTGTAGCGGGTAGTGAAAAGCATTAAAAATGAGATCTTTCAGTGTTTCTTAAAATAATATTGCTATTAAGCTTGCCCCACCAAAAGTAATGCTCGCCCATCCAGATTTCGAAGTATAGCGAAGTTCCTGCCGGTAGCTACGGGCCTGGTCACACATCTTCTCCCCAACTCTGTCTTCTCCTTTGTAGTCGCCATTTTCCTTTGAAAACCAGCACTTGGTAAATTTGTCCAGTTGTATTCCCTGATATCTTTATTTCATGTTCTTCCATTAGTCCCTTCTCATATAGTTTTCCTAGTGCTTTACTTTCAGTATCTAACACGATGATTTTAAACGGTGATAAAGAGCAAATACGCATTCCACAGAAAAGAAATTTTAGGCCTGCAAAAATCAAGTACCCTGCTCCATCACGGAAATGAAATTGGAAACAGCAAATATCAAAGCAAGTAATTTTGCCCCTCTCGAACTTTTCCCACCTACTTCATTCTATTTTACCAAAGTATTTAACATTAGAAATACAACTTAGCTTTTTCTGCAAACGCGATATTGACTCGAATCTGTATATCGGTGTTTAGAAAGATACGGATCCATCTAAAAATCGTTTTGGTACTTAAGACTTAGAATTACAAACGCACACAAAACTATTGCTAATCCACTCTAAAATTCCTCAACGAAATTCTCTCATATACAATTGTAAGAACGCCTATTCCATGTTTCTTTTATTCGAAATGACTTCCATGCCTGTTTTCTGAGGCTGTTCCATCCATTATCCTGGCCTAGAAACTGACTTTCCACAATTTAGCAAAGGTGTGTCCCAAAGACCAAGAAATTATACTTCAAAGTACTCGTACTTTACTTTAGTTCATCTCAGAGTTATGGATTAAGCAATCGACTTTCATGCATCCCCTTTTCCGAAGGTGCTTTCCGTAGCGATAAATGTCTGTGTTAGAAGCGTTATTTTTGGACTTTGCAGACGTAAACCACAACAAAGCTTTACGTTACTTACAAGTTTTTTCTAGTATACAACTTTCTCGCTAGATGGCGTAAATGTGAGATGTATTTTTGCATGAAGCTTCAGTTCCTAGAAGATTGGCTCGTAAGCATGAGTAACTTTTTCTAGACCATTTTAAGTTTTTTCAAAGTTACCGCTTGGTAGTGTAAATGTAAGAATCAATCTTTTAAATAACGCTCGCACGGGTACTAATTTGTTATTACAGTATATCAGACAGTTGTAATTATTTTTCCGAAAAAAAAAAAAAGAAAAAAAAATTGTGAAGTGGAGATTAGATGCTGATCCAGCTGCAGATATTATGTAAAATGCCAACTCAAATACTCAAACAGCTTTTTGCAGCGCTGTTGTCATTTATAAATCCGGCACGTGACATTAGCTTTCAGCACAGAAAGGAAATGGCGAGTCAACGCGTAAATGGCGTTCATAGGACTGGAATTCAACTCGTGCCAATTAGTGATAACTGTCGAGTGACAATTATTCCTGTAGGGATTCATTAAAGACAAATTTTATACTCCACCACTGCTTACAATTATTGACGACTTCAAGACTTGCATATCAAAAGCAGTTACCACAATTCATTTGGACCTGCTGAACAAGGTTTGGGACGAAACTGAATACCGTTCTGATATCTGCCGCCCTACAAAAGGTGTATATTGATGCGTGGTTTCATCCCCTGGGTAGCTAATGAGCTGTGAGCTGGAGTTAATGTGTTAATAATTCAGTGAGTAATTGTGCAAATTGTCTCGAATAATTAGGGACTAAATATTGGAAATAGGAAACAAATGAGAGTGTTAGAGAGCGGGAGGCAGAACAAAGAGGGATGAGTGTTTCGGGGAAAATAGAAGTTGCCATCACATCTCTTGATCTTGGAAACTCTTTTAGGACCACCCAGATTGCGGCGATGAGGATTCTCTCAACTTGTGGTAACAAAGCCCACAATTTGTCTCATGGCGAGACATAAGCATCACGAAAAGGGGCTGTTAGCACCACGAGTTACTATTATGGGGGCCAAAAGTAATATTTAGGGAGCAGTTCTAGCGCATGAAGACGGTACCACCCTGTAGTTCTTAGACGGTTAATAAAAACCAGAATGTTCTGAAAAGACCCGAAAGGAGCTCAAACGAGGCAAGAAAGCAATCGTACTCTGTTACCTGAAAGAGAAAGAAGCTGCTTCCTACCTGGCTGTTCGAGGAACGTAAATCTCCTTTGGAAGTTGTAAGTTATGGGAATGGATCTGGTGGATTAAATAATCGGAATGGACCTCCAATATCTGAATGAGTAAAGCTCGACCGAAATGGCAGAGTTAGCTCCTTAGGAACAGAGACCTACAAAGTAAAATAGCACAGAAATGGTAAAAAATGTCACGGAAATGGAGTATACGGAGCCTAAAGCCTCAGAAGCGAGTGTGAAAGTCGCTGGACCTCGGAAAGGCAAAACCCTTGCGGACAGCACGACGGTCGGTCAGTTTTGCTCATCCACGACAGAACGTCCAGGAGCCGAAAGGGAGGAGATATGGAGAACCAATCACCCGTTAACGGAGCATACCCCAAGAGAAGTCGAAGCATGGTAGTGACAAACACAGCATTCAGCATGGCCAGTGTGTGCTGGGGGTGGGGGGCGTATACTCACGTGAATTACCCGGACTCGTAATACGTGGAGCGCCCATAAACACGGATAACTCAATTATCAACGAAATGGACCAATTATAAGTTGTAAGCACATAAATATTTATTCTTAGTACAGTGAAACCTCCGAATAACGGTCACTGCTCGAACCGGGAAAAAGTGGCCGTTGTAGGAAGGTGGCGTTGCTCGGAGGTTAGGCCTATATTGACATTGCTAGTCCTTTGCTTTTGTACAAAAGAAGAAGAATTGCATTAAGCTTGCGCACAAAGAAAGCGATTTCAGAACTTTCTCCAAACGGCGAATGTTGAATAAAACTCAATATGACTATTGGAAAAAAAAAAAAAGAAAAAACGTGGCGTAGAGGAATTTAAGAAAATGGTGTCTGACCCGTTGTGTTAAACTTCCCTTTAGAAATAGCATGCTGAGAATTTAAGTTTAGGGTAAGCCAAGGGAAAGAAAAAGAAATAGGAAAATGTTAAATCGTGAAGTCGAGCTGCGCAATTAGCTAACCGCGCCCCGAAAAATGGGAACAGAACCCACATGGACCAAACAAAGATATACCCCGACGGAAAACATTTCAGGCACCAGCAAACCCCCTGCCCTTCCGCCCGCCCCTGGTTGCGACTGAAACATACACAGCTCGCCTCACGTAGAACTGAAGTTTCACTCCTTTATTTTCACTTAAGCAGACAGCCCATCACTGTACCTGCCGTAATCCAACTCATCCTTCCGAGACATACTTTTTCAGAAATAATATTATTTGTCTCCATATTATCCCTCTCGACGAAGCACCGAAAGAACTCCGTAAAATCTAAAGGACAAGGTGTCCGTTAAATATATTTCAGGACTGATTAGAGTGTCCGTTGGCCGCTGTTGAGAGATTTCGTTGTTCGGAGGTTATCGTTAATGTTAATCCTACGGCAGCTGTTCTGTACGAATCAAAACTTGCAGTTTCTCGGAGGTTACCGTGTTCGGAGTTGTCTGTTAATAGAGGTTTCAAAGTATATCTATTCGTTTCGGAGAGAACATAGCGCCAAATCCAGAACTATTAGTGACTGAACTTTGAAGGGTATGCAAATGCAGAACTTTACCTACTCAGGCGTTACTGAACGGTAAAATGCGATAGACGATATCGACGCATTATACCGAAAACTACATTGAAAGGCAGAGGTGTATTTGATACTCCCTCACCGTTTCCTATAAGTGTAGCAACAAGCGTTGTGAATTTTCTGTTCTTGAATAAATGTGTTTTTGTATGTCTGGGCCGCGAATGGCCTAGTGGTCAACGTTCGTGACTGCCACGGAGGAACATCAGGTTCGATCCCAGGCAGGTGCGAACGCTCGAACCACTAAATATCCGCCGTGCGCGTCGGATGGGCACGTAAAACCGTCGGACCTCGGGTACTCCCCCCCCCCCCTTGGTGAGAAATAAGGGCGTCTTCCTTCCCCTTTCTAATTCGCTTCCGTACCACTTTCCTATCGGGACTCTAGCCCAAATATCCTAGCTTCCTATTTCTAAGGGTTCTTTAAGACCAGGGGTCAGACACTCCTTTCCTAAAATCTTTTATCTATGATCTGATGTGATCTATTTTTGTATGTCGAAATTTAGCGTTCTCTGCCTTGCTCTGAGAGTTGATTAATGTAGGCTTATTTCATTTGCGCTAGTCAGCGGCATCCAAGTTACAGTCTCTGCAAATAGGCAAGGGCTCCACGCTTTCTTATTGAAAACAAACTATATACTATTGATTTATTGAAGAAACCACGCTCGATACATGGATGTAGGTAAAAATACCCCTGAAAACTGAAAAGCGAAAAAAATACCACCGGAGGAAGTACCTCCAGAACAAACGGTTCATTAGGAACACTGATGTGTGGCAGTGTTCCGGGGTGGCAATTTACCGGGAACCCTGCCACACATCTTTCAGCAACTTGGCCACAAAAGTTCAAGGAGAGGGGAGGGGGGTATAAAGATTGCCGTTTCTGGGCCTATATTGAGAACTGAATTGGGAACTCCATACGAATTTCGCGAAAACGTTCCATGTAAGCCAAGCGAGAATTGGACTTTAATTTGAAGAAATAAATTGCTGAGGCTCCGAGGTACACTTGGTGGTGGTGGTGGGGGGAGGGGGCTCTCTACCCCCAACCTCCGTAATATTATTTTCTGGGCTGCTCGAACCTGTCAGTGTATCCAGGAAGTTCCACTTGAGGTGTCCGCGAGCTGGGGGGGGGGGGGTGGCTTTTCACCAAAATGTAAAAATGGACGTAGAGCTGTAAACATTAGTACCATGCTTTATATAATGATTCGGTATACGACCATGAATATTCAGGAGGGGGGGGTGCCCTCAAGTTTCTAAGAGCTATTCTGGGGTAACATCGAGGATACACTGTGACAGACTCCAGCGGCCCAGACAGAATATAACATTACGGAAGTTCGGGATAGAGCCCCCTCCTCCCCAAACCAAGTGTACCCCGGATCCTCGGCAATTTATTTCTTCAAATTAAAGTACAATTCTCGCTCGGCTTACAAGGAACGTTTTCGCGAAATTCGTATGGAGTTCCCAATTCAGTTCTCAATATAGGCCCAGAAACGGCAATCTTTATAGCCCCCCCCCCCTAAACTTTTGTGGCCAAGTTGCTGAAAGATGTGTGATAAATGCCGATAAATTGTTAAATTGCCACGCCGGAACACTGCCACACATCGGTGTTCCTGTGTGGCAGTTTACATTGAGCCGTTTGTTCTGGATGTATTTTTTCCGGGAGCATTTTTACCGCTTTTCAGTTTTCAGGGGTATTTTCTCCGGGGGCATTTTTACTGCTTTTCAGTTTTCAGGGGTATTTTCTCCGGGGGTATTTTTACTGTTTACCCTCGGTACATATCAAATGGTGGCGAGGGTAGAATAACCGCTATAGGTGTTTGGGGCAGCAGTTGTGGCAGGCGTTAGGATAATCGCTGGAGAGAAGTGAAACGCATCAATATGTTGTACTCGTTTGGGACGAAAAAACAAAAAAACAAATTCGTAGTTTCCCTTTCTATTAGTGATTGTCTGACAGTTATGAAACCTATGTTTTTCTCTCAATAAATATTTGCAATCGGAAAGGTAATTTATAATCACACTGCAAGGTGATTCACTTTTTAAAGATCAGTTTGTTGCGGTAAATATATTATCCCCGTAACGGTGCACACTACATTTCTATCATAGCAGGAAGCTCGACAGGTATTTCTTACCTCGTCATCGATCTGAAGCCTTTTTCCACACAGTCTCCCTGTAAAAAAAAAAAAAATCGTCACCTCAAAATTGTTATAAAATATATAATTTTTATGACCTTTTTATTGAAAACAAACTATATATTATAAGCAGAATGTAACAAAAGTATTAAAAAGAATGATGATTGTTTTCCATGGAATTTCGGCTAGCCCTTAGCACGTAACAAGAACAGCATTGGTTTGTTCAGTGATATAAGTGAATAAGTTTGTTTTTTTACAAATCGAAAGTCCAGCATTGCATCTGTTGCGGTAAATAGCTGATGATGTGAAACCAATTTATTTATTAGTTCATTTACAGTTTGTTGCAAGCGGTGGTATTGAACTTCAAGAAGATGTTGGAAATTTGTTATGATGTTTTGCTAGAGTTTTATGTGGCGCTGGCTAGGAGAAACACAAAATTTAGGTATGGGCTGATAATCTGGTAGTCAACTTGCACGTGTGGGGATAATAAAAATTGATTTAACCATTTAATACAGATGGACTTCAGTCCAAACGAACTTGCATCGAAATAAGCAGAAAAGAGTTTAGTGAAAAATAGCAACCATTTCTTAATGAATTTTAGATTCATGAGAGCAGCGAAGTAATGTATAAATGATAATGACCAAAATCAATTTAATTCCTAATACATAAGACAACAAAGTCGAATCTTTTACCGTAAACTTTGTGGTCATCACGAAAGCAAAGAAACTTCGACGCAATTCAAATTAAATGAAAATTTTAAAGATGACAATCCCGCTCCAGGACGACGAAATTTTCAAGTTTTCGGATATTATCTGACTTACCATCTTTGTCATTTTTACACCAAAAAACGGATTGTCATCTTCGAAATTTGTATTATATGGTGTAATCCCGTATTTCATTCATGATTTATCTGCTCCTCCGGGCAATCACGGGATTGGATTCTTAACCTCCAGATTCACTAAACATCAATGCCTGTTGCTTCAACTAGCGAATCCTGTGATGGTTGTATTCAAATTAATCGAAAACTAGTGACTTGGTCGTTCTGGGTGGTGTAGTGGTTAGCATACCCGGGCGCTATCGGGAGACGCGGTTTCGATTTCCCCTCCACGACAACGAAATTTTCAAGTTTTCGGATATTATCTGACTTACGACCCTTGTCATATTTACACCAAAAAACGGATTGCCAACTTCAAAATTCGTATTATATGGTGTAATCCCGTATTTCATTCAAATTAAATATTTATAGTTCAATTGAATCTAGTTGTATACATTTTACATAGAAGTTTATTCCTTATGTTGTCAAAGTGCTTTAACGAGGAACAGAAAATCCAAGGTGTCCAAGAAAGAATGATACATTTTAAACATGCTTCATGAGGAAATAAAGAAAATTAGGAAAATACAGTTAAAAAACGATTGTATGAAAAATACCCTTAAAACGTACGTCCGCTATTCAAATGACTGCATAGCGTTGGCACACGTTTTATCCGTGATGCCTTTTACAGCACGGACAATGTAGTCTTTCACGTCTTCCAAGATCCAACTGGTGTGTGGTACATCTGGTCCTTTGTGCGATCCCACAAGAACTCCACGGGTGTCGAACCAGTGCCCTCTTAACACTTCTGGGGGCCCTGGGCTGTCACATTTTCGGGGCCCCTGATCTTATTTATACACTGATTGGCCACTTTATTATTACCACTTCCTCAGTACTTCGTTGGGCCACCTTTTGCCTTTAACACTGCGTCGATTATTAAAGGCACGGACTCCACGACATGTTGATAGGTGGTTTGTGAAATCTGATACCATGCTTGATGAATAGCACTTTCCAAGAGCGTGAAATTACAGGGTTGTGGATCCAGCTATCTGATGGCTCTTTCAACTTCATCCCACAAATTCTCAATGGGGTTGAGATCTGGAGACTGTGGGGGCCACCTAAGCAAAGTAAACTCACCGGCATGCTCCTGAAACCAATCCTGTACAATACGAGCACTATGGCAGGACGCATTATCTTGTTGAAAGTAGCCATCGCCATTGGGATAAACCATCCACATGACAGAATGCACTTGGTCCGCAACGATGTGCCAGTCAGACGTTGATCAACACGAATTAAAGGCCCAAAGCATTCCAGGAAAACATTCCCCAAACCATAACGTTGCCTCTACCAGCTTGAAGGGTTGTAACAATGCATTTGGGGTCCATGATTTCGTGCTGTTTCCGCCAAATTCTCACTCGGCCATCGGTATGGTGCAACTGAAAACGTGATTCGTCGGACCACATAATTTGTTTCCAATTATCGACTGTTCAATCCTTGTGCTCCTGTGCGAACTGGAGACGTTTTCTCTTGTTAACTGCAGACAGCAAAGGTGTTCGAACAGGCCTTCGACGGCCACATCCCATCCGATGCAGTGCACGGCGAACAGTGCGTGCAGACATCATTTGAGGGGATCCTTGATTAAGATGGTCTGTAATTTGCTGCACTGTTGCACTTCTGTTGTCTGTTACCAGTCTGGACACTCTCCGTTCCGCCCGAGCAGTCACTAGTCGATGACGGCCACACGTTGCTCGTGGAGACCCAGTTTTTTGGCTGACAGTCCAGTCTTTAAACACTTTAACAACAGCTGCTCTGGAACATTTCACGAATGCGCTGGTTTCGGTGATACTCGCTCCTTGGCTCCGAGCTCCTACAATCATCCCACGTCGAAAGTCCGTCAAATCGCATTTTTTACCCATCTCGTCACCCAAAAATCACTCTACTACTGTCGCAAGCACTAAGCTTTCCCTTTTACACTAGCCTCGCCCTCTGGCGGCAACAGCGTGCAGCCATAGCTCATTTGCTTAAAACTGTCAGGTGGTCATAATAAAGTGGCCAATCAGTGTATATATACAGTACATATATACAACATATGGTATTATTACAATGTGTGGTTATTTTTTTTTATTCACACATGATATTATTATAACATGGTATTATGTACATACAACATTTGAGAATGCTTACGTATATTTTCCACCATCACCATGTTATCTCAGAGAAAAAACAAATTATTCAAATAAAATTAAATTAAAAAAGCAGAAGAAATAAACCAACCAGCCCCGTTTCCGGGCAATATGACGCACCGGAGAAAAATGCTGATATGCGGCCTCCGTCATTGCTATTTATTTAAACAGCGAAGATTGAATATATATAAGTAGACCAGGTGGGCAAACCTAAGGAATATACATAAGTACACTTCTTCGTATATTAGACAACACAAGGGATTGTTTAAAAGAGAAAAGTGATTCGGAAAAAATTCCAATTTGTGCGTGGCCTTCATGACTCTCAAGTCTCACCCACACTCGGGAGCGGGAGAGAGGTCGGCTTTTTTTTGTTTCTTATTTTGTCATAAAAGATCCACCTGAACACCTAACTTCTAACCTGCCTCATCGGGAAATCGAAGCTACGAGCAAGATTTGAACCCCCCCCCCCCCCAATAAGGGTGGAAGGACTTCCAACTTTATTCATTGCTGTTTCTTCTTTTCTTTAAATAAAAAAAAATAACCTTCTGGTGAGTGGTGAAAGAGTTTGATTTTTTGTAAACCCATAGGACTCTTGGGGCGTTGGGGGTTCCAGTTCAGGTGGGGGACCTGGTCATCGGCCCCGTTGGCCCACTCCTTAAGACAGCCATGTGTCGAACAGATTTTCTCGGGCTTAGGATGAAAACTCCCAGTACTATTTCAACAGCATGTGCTGACATGGATGATCGTCCTGGACAGTTTGATTCTTCATGCTACTCGTCGGCATGAACTGCTCAACCCATCTCAGAATGCTGTTACGATTTGTCTTTCAATATGTAATTGGTGTGTGGTACATCTGCTCCTTTGTGTGCTCATACAAGATGAAATTCATGCCTTGAACTGCTCAACCCATCTCAGAATGCTGTTACGATTTGTCTTTCAATATGTAATGGGTGTGTGGTACATCTGCTCCTTTGTGTGCTCACACAAGATGAAATTCATGCCTTGAACTGCTCAACCCATCTCAGAATTACGATTTGTCTCTCAACATGTAATTGGTGTGTGGTACATCTGCTCCTTTGTGTGCTCACACAAGATGAAATTCATGCCTTGAACTGCTCAACCCATCTCAGAATTACGATTTGTCTCTCAACGTGTAATTGGTGTGTGGTACATCTGCTCCTTTGTGTGCTCACACAAGATGAAATTCGTGCCTTAAACTGCTCAACCCATCTCAGAATGCTGTTACGAGAAAGAATTTCTTTGTCGTAAGCCGTTCTGAACTTTCTTCGCACAGTGGTAAACGGCTGCCCCAGTGGCGCAGTGGTATTAGCCCTGGCTCTTAACACTCGTCCGAGATGAGCCTGGGTTCGAGTTCCGGTGAGGCATTGGGGTTGTGTTTGCCTTACAGCACTGTCTCTTTCCCATCCCTGGAACTAGTGGCACTAAATTAGGGGCGGAAGACTGCGCATAGCCCACTGACTGAGTTACTCACGGTGGTTGTTAAATCCCCCAAACTAAAAAGAAAAACGCAGTGATAAACGGACTTTTATTCTCCCATCCACCGAACACACGCAGGCTGCTAATTGGTAGCCATTCTCAACACACTTGGCGATTGGTCTCTGTAATGTAGCTGCAGGTTAAACTTGTGCGCTTGCGCACGTTCACGTACGCATTTGTTGGAACAGGCACCATGTGAAACTAGTTGAGTGCCGCTGTCGTATGATGGAATCCATATTCTTGTGTCTTTATTAATCTCCAACTTGCTTTGCTTATTTTCTACGGTGAAAATTATATTGTCTAAACTTTCTTCATTTCTTGATGAATCATGTTTGGAATTGTGTTGGTTCTATCTCGGTGCATAAGCGTTACAGACATTCGATTGTGTTTGTTGTATACTAGAGACGACGAAATGGCCCGTCGAGAACATACTTATGATTTTACTTGTGGTAGAATAATTGGGAGGTGCGAACTGTGATGAGTGTGGCATAAGAGTTCGGTATCACCAATAGCATCGTATTGCGTGAGTGGTCGACCTTCAGATTTACAGGTACAGCTGTGCGAAAGACCGCTGATGGTCGTCCCCCACCCCCACCCTCAAGTGAGGCAGGCTAGAAGAATCGACACAAGACAGCAAGTAACCTTGCAAAACGACAGAGCATGAGCACAGGACGCACAAGATCGCGGTTTACCGTGGCCAGGCTACTACAGACAGGTGGACTCTTTCCCAACGACCAGTACGCTGTGTTCCATTAAAAACTGCTCACAGGAGACACCGTTTACAGTGGTCCAGAGAACATAAGGACTGTACAGCAGAACAGTGAGATAGGGTACTCTTTACTGATGAGAGTAGATTTAGGCTCTCTAGCAATTCTGGACGTCAACTAATCTGCCTTGAGGTAGGTGGTACTGCCCCGAAAACATCAGTGAAAGGGATAGATATAACTGTCGCGGTGTTCTCGTATGGGGAGGCATTCTGATTGATGGACTTACGGAGCTCCAGATACTGAAAGGAGTACTGTAACCGGTTCGCGCTACTGTAGTGAGGTAGTCCTTCCCCATGTTCTTCTGTTCCGAGGTGCCATTAGCTCACAGTTCGTGTTAATAGACGATAACGCCACACCTACATCCGATCGTACGGTGGATGTTGATGAGCTGTTGGAAAGGCAAGACATTCAGTGGATGAATTGGCCAGCACGTTTCCCCGATCTAAATTCCATAGAACACGTGTGGGACGCTCTGAGGAGTCTCGTTGCGGCACGTCAACACACACCGGAAACTGTTCAACAGCTGAAGACGGCGCTGACGGAAGAATGGGCAAAGTTACGGCAAGAATTTATCAATAACCGAGTGCAAAGTGTAGTCAGACAGTGCAAATCACGCATCGACGTCCGGGGTGATCATAACTCCTTCTGAGGACCTCCTCTTTCCTTCGTACCATCTTCAGCAGCGATGCATCGGTTGCATTGCATCCAGTGCTATGCAGCCAATTCTGAATAAAGTTCCACTGCATCCTTTAGTATCTGCAGCTGTGTCGGTGTTGTTTCGGCCATCATTTTGGTACGTAATGGAGTTCCTATGGCATGAATTTCACATATCTAGGCCGTCTCTGTCCGACACAACAGGTCAAAACTTGGCTTGTCCTTGAGTTTTTCATTGCAGCACGGCTCGTTGTTTCACTGACGTTACTCTATAGGTTGTAACCTCAAACATACTTGGATATTGCAAATAGTGGCATGCCAACAGAAACAAAGCTAATGTGTCTCGCTTTGTGCAACTCCCCGTTTTCTGATTTTGTAGAAACAAGCTGCTCGACTCCAGTGTTGAATTCAAAACACTGTTTGCCTTTGCTCGTCAGTGCCTCTCTTGATGTCCGCATTAATATTTGTTTCTGTTTGTTTCGACGACATTTTTTTCCATTCACATTCAGGTGTTTCATCGGAGAGTTCTGATACTTGCACTAATTTTCATACATTATTGGAAAAAATCTGAGATGTCTGCTGTTCTAAAGGCAGACGGAACCGTTAATCGAGTCCTGGCGATTACATCCCTTTTAAAGTTCCTCATATTTCCTTTAGTGGAAATTCTCACTTAATGAATCCGATCTTATAATGATAGATTCCTACGCTGATTTAAATTCTGCTTCCTTTAGAGCATCCTGACAGGTGAGAGAGGAGATAAAAACGGTGAAGAACTACGATAGTCTTAAAGAGTATACGATTTCTCGTTAGGTAGTGAAGTTATAAGCTGCTTAAAAATCATCCCAGCACTTTCACAGAGAACACTTCACCGCCGCCGCGATCCAAACCCACATCTGCACGGCTATAACTGATACAGTTGTTTAATTTAACTCCGTTAAGAACACTCTTTTGCTAATTTAGTTATACACCTTTCTTGTACAGGCCGTACATGAGGATTACTGGGAAGGGCCTGGCAAGGAATTGGTTGCAACTAACGTATGCATTATCTGTATCTACACAACATGTAACACTTGCACAGGAAGGTAGTTGCATTTTTCTGTCCAGTCCTGTACATATACGAAATTTAGCATACATTCAATACATAATGCGAATTTTAATGCATTACTGAGCAAACCACGTGTCTGTAAGTTACAAAAGATGTAACTAATGTAATTCTTGTTTTTCTGAGAGCACGCATTGCAGCAAGTTCTTTTCTTTTCAGTAAAATTCAATTAGAACTGAAGATACTAGTTCCCAGACTCAGCTAAAATCATATACTTAATTGGAAATTTGTCAGAATATAACAGGAAGGAAAATATGGTTAAGTGAACATTAAAAAGAACTGCAATTAAAATATGTTGATGAAATTCACACTTGAATGCCCTCTTTAAAAGGCCCAGAAACAGACATTCACCAGGTATCAGTAGTAAGCGCTATTATAGAGAACTCATTCTGAATTGTGCGAAATAAAATACGATAGGATATTAAATTTCACAAAGCTCTTATTAAAAATCAATAATATAAACACTTACGAAAGATTTCCGGTTCTTCTTCACGGAAAACATTGGTCATTTCATCTCCAGTACAAGGCTTTCCCCCGTTCGTAGGAGGTGGATTGTCACATTCCCTGGTCCTCTTAGCGACTTCAGCTGAACACTTCCATTCTGACCACTCGCTCCAACCACCATTGACTGCAATTCAACAGTTAGAGTGTATCAAAATTACCTCCTTGAAAGTCAACAACATGTGCAGAGAAATTTAGAACATTTAAACTGAAAAGTTCGTTTTAAGATCAGAAATTGGAGAAAATTTACAGTGCGTTTCTAAATGGAAAATGAAATAGTTTCATTGTGGGGCAGGTGCATAGACTTAAGGTGTGCTAAGATATATTACATAGTGGTGTTAAAGCTCAGTCCTTTCTAACAAAGAGTGGACAAAAATAATGGAAACGTCAACTACTACACAGTTTTACGTGTTTAATGATGTGGCGTTGTACTACAATTTGCTCGTACTGTATATTGCTAGGTGAAACAAAGAAAATGTGGTACATACTTTTTTAATTTATGATGTAAAAAATCCCCAAAGAGAACAGGAATGTACTGTGTTATGACAATGAAATGATTATACGAAAAAAGAAAGCCCTCTGAACGGTGTAATGAACATCTATAGCGATTACATCAAAATAAGAAAAACATTGTACATTATAGAAGTTCAGGTAAGGAGATCAGAATTTACGCAGAACAAACATATCAATAAGAAGTATGATCGCATTCAACAGCTAAACATGTTTAACAACGATTAATTCGGCACAGCACAAGGGTGCTCAGAAGGGTCCGCGCTAAAAAAAATCCCATTTGCCACCTGAGCCGAGCAACCGAAGAGATGGCAGGCGAATTGCAGTTCGTCTCCCAAAGGAAACCCACACATGTTCGATGCGATTTAAGTCTGAGAATCCTGCTGTCTGAGACATTAATAATACATATTCAATTTCTAGGTATTCATCTCTCGAGTGAGTTCTTAATCACTCATCTTTAGTTTTTAAGTATTCATCCACCAGGCGAGATCTCAATTAGACACATCTTCAGTTTCTAAATATTAATCCACTAGGTGAGCTCTTAATCAGACATCTTCAGTTGCTAAGTATTCATCCTTGAGTTGATTTCTTCATTTGATATCTTCAGTTGCTAATTATTCATCCACCAGGTGAGTTCTCAATTAGCCATTTTGAGTTTCTAATTATTCATCCACCAGGTGAGCTCTCAATCATACATCTTTAGTTTCCAAGTATTCATCTCTCAAGTGAGTTCTTAATCACACATCTTTAGTTTCTAAGCATTCATCCACCAGGTGAGATCTTAATTAGACACATCTTCAGTTTCTAAGTACTAATCCATTAGGAGGACATTTTGAAAATGCCGTCTTAGTCGATTAATACTTAGAAACTGAAAATGTCTGATTAAGAGGATTAATGTCATCCTCTTAATCATGACGAAAATGTCTGACTAAGAAGATGGCATTAATCCTCTTAATCAGACATTTCCAGTTTCTAATTATTCATCCACCAGCCGAGTTCTTAATGAGATATATTCAGTTTCTAATTATTCTAGAAGCATGATGAGTTTTTAATTAGACAACTTCAGTTTCCAAGTATAAATCCACCAGGTGGGCTCTTAATTAGACACATCTTTAGTTTTTAAGTATTCATCCACCAGGTGAGCTCTTAATTAGATACATCTTCAGTTTCTAAGTATTAATCCACTAGGCGAGCTCTTTATCAGACATCTTCAGTTGCTAAGTATTCGTCCCCCACGTGAGAACTTAATTAGACAATCTTCAGTTTCTAAGTGTTAATTCACAAGGTGAGCTTTTAATCAGACATCTTCAGTTTCTAATTATTCATCCACCAGGTGAGTTCTTAATTAGACATTTTCAGTTTCTAATTATTCTAGAAACCCAATGGTGAGTTCTTAATTTAGACATCTTCAGTTTCTAAGGATAAAGCCACCAGGTGAGCTCTTAATTAGACACATCTTCAGTTTTAAGTATTAATCCATTTGTGTGAGCTCTTAAGCAGACATCTTCAATTTCTAATTATTCATTGACCAGGTGAGTTCTTAATTAGGCATCTTCAGTTTATAAGTATTCATACATCCGGTGAGCTGTTAATTGACATATTTGGTTTCTATATATTTATCCACCAGGTGGACTCTTAATTAGACATCTTCAGTTTCTACGTGTTCATCAACCAGGTGAACTTTTTCCACATGACGACATCATAGCGAACCGGAATGGACACTGAATAAACTATGCAGTAAGAGGGAGGATTATGCATGATGACATAGTGAACAACATCAATATACAGTTATCCAGTGTGCTACAGGCAACTAGGAGCGCGAGCCTCTAGTTTATAGTTCGACATAGTACGAGTTCCTGATGAGAAATGAGAGGCGTGTCTTTTCTGTAGCCATCGTTCAATCTCTTTCCTAGAACCAGTGATCCTAAACCAGGGTCAAATGACTGGCGTGTCTTTTATGTAGCCCTCGTTCAATCCCTTTCTTAGAACCAGTGATCCTAAACCAGGGTCAAATGACTCCTTCCGACATGAGATGTTTATTGGGGGAGGGGGAGGACATTAAACACCGAAACGAAAAAGAAACAGGAAAAATAGGCTCGAAAGTAAAGTCATGAAATTGTTATGTTATGGGTCTGAGATTAAAATAACGAACTTGCAATTTATTGAGTTCGAGAATGAAGTCAAACACCACCTTTCGAAAAAACAAAAAATAACCGGGGCTGCTCTTTATAGTTATGTTGTAACGTATATTATAACTTTCATTTTTAGCACGTCTTTTGTAAATAAAAGATCGTGCTTATTTTATCGGTTTGTCCGTCCGTCTGTACCCACGATATCTCTGCAACTATTAGTTCGATTTGAAAAATTCTTTTCGCATTGGGAAGCTTGATATATGCGAATGATGATCCTTTATTTCGTTTTTTCTTTACGTTGTACAATTTTGCCGCTAGAGGGCGTAAATGCAGATAATGTCAAATTCAAACATACGTTTTAATCCACATATTTGCTTCTAAACATCCGATTGAAAAAAATCTTTTATCTTTGGATTCCATTTATGTCGAAGAGTATTTTAAATATAGTTACTTTTTCAAATTACGAATAGATTTTCCGCTAGGGGCGTAAAAGTAAATTACATTTTCCCCAATAACTCTTATTCTAAAACCCCGATTTGAAATTTTTTTTCTTCAGCGGATACACCTCCTGTTGGAAAATGTTTCGCTTATAATTTCAAATTTTTGGTAAAGAATACTTTGGCCACCAGGGGGCGTAAGCGTTAATTTTTGCTTCTGATATATTTACCATAAAATCTGAGCTTCTAAAATATCGATTGAAACAATTTTTTCGTTGACTGATGCCACTCTCATCGATAAACCGTTTCGGAATATTTTCTTCTTAAAATATTCCACAGTTTCTCCGCCAGGGGGCGTACATGTATATTTTATTTTCGTCAATATCTCTACGTCTAGAAGTCCGATTTGAAAAATTTCTTCTTTGTTGGATGGTGTTTTCAGTGTGACATGTTTTTCATATAATTTCAAAATTTTCAAGTAATGCATAGACTTTCCGCTAGGGGCGTAGAGGTAAATTGCGTTTCCCTCTATATCTCTGCTTCTAAATCTCCGATTTGAAAAATTATTTCTGCAACAGATACAGCTCCTGATGAGAAATCGCTTGCACATGATTTCTAATTTTTGTGAAAAAACGGTTTGGCCCCCAGGGGGCGTAAATCTTTTCTGCTTCTGGTGTATTTGCAGCAAATATGAGTTTTCTAAATTCTCGATTGAAAAAAACGTCGTTTGTAGACCGATAGTACTCATGTCGACAAATCGTTTAGAAACATTTTCTTCTTATAAAAATGCATGGTTTCTACGCCAGGGGCGTAGATGTATATCTTATTTTTGTCAATATCTCTACTTCTAGGAGTCCGATTTGAAAAATTCTTTCTTTGTTGGATAGTGTTTTCCGTGTGACATGTTTTTCATATAATTTCAAAATTTTCAAGTAATTCATAGACTTTCCGCTAGGGGGCGTAAAGGTAAATTGCGTTTTCCCTTATATCTCTGCTTCTAAATCTCCGATTTGAAAAATTCCTTCTGCACCGGATACAGTCCCTGATGGGAAATCGTTTGCACATAATTTCTAATTTTTGAGAGAAAAATGGTTTAGCCACTAGGCGGTGTAAATCTTAATTTCCGCTTCTGATGTATCTGCAGCAAAATATGAGCTTCTAAAATCTCGATTGAAAAAACGTCGTTTGTAGACCGATAGTAATCATGTCGACAAACCGTTTAGAAACATTTTCTTCTTAAAATAATGCAAGGTTTCTACGCCAGGGGGCGTAGACGTATATCTTATTTTTGTCAATATCTCTACTTCTAGGCATCCGATTTTAAAACTTCCTTCTTTGTTGGATAGTGTTTCTAGTGTGACATGTTTTTCATTTAATTTGAAAATTTTCAAGTTATTCATGACTTTCCGCTAGGAGGTGTAAAGGTAAATTGCTTCCCCCCCCTATATCTCTGCTTCTAAATCTCCGATTTGAAAACTTCTTTCTGCACCGGATACAGCTCCTGATGGAAAATCCTTTGCATATAATTTCAAATTTTTGTAAAAAATCGTTTGGACACCACGTGTCGTAAGGCTTAATTTAAGCTTTTGATGTATTTGCAGCAAACTATGAGCTTCTAAAATCTCCATTGAAAAAAAGTCAGTTGTTTACCGATACTACTCATGTCGACAAACCTTTTAGGAACATTTTCTTCTTGAAATAATGCATGGTTTCTACGACAGGGGCGTAGATGTATATCTTATTTTTGTCAATATCTCTACTTCTAGGAGTCCGATTTGGAAAATTCCTTCTTTGTTGGATAGTGTTTCCGATGCGAAAATTTTTTGGTAAAAATTCAAAATTTTCATGTAAATCATAGACTTTCCGCTAGGGGGCACAAAGGCAAATTGCGTTTTCTGCGTTATTTCTGCTTCTAAAACTCCGATTTGAAAAATTCTTCCTGTATCGCATACAAGACCTGATGGAAAATATTTTTCACATAATCTGCAATGTTTGGTAAATAATGGTTTGGACACCAGAGGGCGTAAGTGTTAATTTCTGCTTCTGATTTATTCGTAGCAAAATCTGGGCTCCTGAAACCTCGACTAAATTTTTTTTTCTTGGGCCGATACCGCTCATATGGAAAATCTTTTTGAGAATACTTTCTTCCTAAAATAATGCATGGTTTTCCCACCAGGGGACGTAAAGTCACATCTTATTTTTGTCGATATCTCTGTTTCTAACAGTCCGATTTGAAAAATTATTTCTGTGTTGGAGAGCGTTTCTGGTGCGAAATGTTTCTCATATAAATTCATGTTTTTCGAACACACAAGTGTGCAACCAGAGGGCGTAAGCTCACGATTCCGTTTACACCAATATCTGAGGGATTAAAAACCCGATTGAAAAACGTCTTTCTTCCGTCAGATACTATTGTTTTCCATACCCACTCCATTGACTTTGAATGGCTTCGATAAATTTAATTTGCGTCAGAACGGATTCAAAAGACGTGCTTATTACACCCAAAAATTCGGTGTCACCTTTCTTGTTAGTTCTTTTTCCTATGTAAATTTGAGTTTGTTCTCTTTTGCACCTTCCAAACTTAACGTGATATCTTCTCTCTCACATGAATGAGGTTCGGCAACACCCTGAGGTCAGTACGTAAGTGACGTATGCATGTGATAAGAACAAGACGAGATACATGTATATAATGGCTACGCAGTAGCTGTGAGAGGGGGGATTTTGATAGTGAACGTTAATGCTTCTTTTGAATACGAGATTGCTTAATTGCTGTTTAAGTATATTTGAAGGCTACGTGTTCTGCTTTAATGACAGTGTTGTGTTTCGTAGTCAAGTGTTATTATATATATTAACTCAAGTTCCAGTGTTGTGTTTCATAGTTTATTGTTATTGTGGATGTTTACCCAAGTTTCGTTGATCACCTTGTTGAAGTGCAAATGGTCAGGCGACTATTGATTGCAATAAAGGATTAGCTGTAAGTAACAGCTGCTTGTAATTTATTTGAGTGACTTGTATTTCACTGCAGGTGAAGTTTTTGATCTACGTAGTGTTTTAGTGTCAGCTACACACAAACGCGACAATGTTTGAAATCACCTATGTAAAACACTGCCGGTAACGTTTGGCAGACTGGTGTCAAGCATTCGCCAGTTCGACAAATGCTATTAAGTAAAACAAAAACTAAGAAACCAGAAATAAAATTTGACTTAATTCTTTGCGAATCCTTTTCGCCATTAGATGATTTGTAATGGAAAAGAAGAAAACGAATGTGATCTTTAACGTTCATTGAAACTTTGTGCTACATAAATCATGGGAACTCAGTAGATTAGCGTTATGAGTCACTGAATGCTGGAGCTAAATGACTGGGGATTGCTATCCTTTGCTGAAGAACCTATCGCCTTTGTAGCGCAACATGTATTCCTTCTAGCACAGGCCGCAGGTTCATATTAATCGACAACAACGGCTCTCGTCTCATTTCTTATCTTCCCAGTCCTCAAAAATCCTTCTCCGTCTACGTGCACTCGGTGATACCGGAACAACTACAGTATCTCAGCAGATTTGCTACGTTACGCAGTAAATCTGGTTTCCATCAGTTCTGTTTTGTGAAGTAAATAGGCATTTGAGTGATAAATGTTTTCCCTAACATTCACAATTTCCTGATGGTTGATAGACCGAAAGTACACTAAATTAAAACACAGTGAGTTGACTTACGGCCCGGTCCTCAGAGCTACTGGTTTATTCTGGGGCACATATGCATATGATGTCACAGTTTTGTGTGGACCATTTATCAAGAAACCGCAAACGTCGCGTGTGTTGTGTCACTCGAAGAACGGAGCAGAAACAGAGACGGCTTTGACAAAGACGAGAAGAAAGGACTCAAGCAACAACAACACAGCATCTAGACAAACGTTGTATATGTATGTCTTATTTTGTTAGTTCGTGACCTGTTCTGAATTTCATTCTGTATAATAAAATAGTTAAGTTTTGTACGAATGAACTGAAATCATTGTCCATTAACTTTCTGTCATAATTATGGTAAATTTGAATAGCCACATAACTACAATTCCTCCTAGCGTAGTAGAAGATTTAACAACCTACAAACTTGTACTAACGTAGAAGCTGAGAGACAGAACTTATAATAATACGCACACACACTATAAACTCGTAATAATGAAGTAGTTGAATAACAAAATTCGCGGGAGGGAAGTTTCTAATTAGTTCAGACCCTTCGAGTTGTGTTCCTGTATTTATACCAGTTATCATGACTTGACTGACTGCCAGTCATAGCCCAAAAAACAAAAACTCGTAAGAGTTAAGGTGTAACATTCATTATGAAAACCAAAATTTATATAAGTGAAAAGTCAACAAAAACGGTAGGTTAGAAAGGCAGTATACGTCACATTCCCTAAAACGAGTTAAAATTAATCATGTTACCTCAGAAATGTGCTTGAAACGAATTATATTAAAAAACTTATTTTTACAAAATGCGAGGGACGAAACATTAAAGAATTTTGTTTTGTGACTTATTACTGAAATTTGTGCCGCAGGGAGGATACGGCGTTTGCCATGTAAACCATTTCTAATTTTTCACTACTGCTTGTAAAATGAATTAATAATTTTGCCGTTAATTGTGGTTTTTTTTTTCGTTTTTACGGTAGCATCTTCAAGATCAACTATGTCCTATTAAACAAGAAAATTTTCCATTGTTTTTATTTTTTTTTCATTCAAAAAATCATATTTGTCCTTTCACAGGAACTTCAGACAAACGTAGCATATAAAAATTTTACACAGCTCACTGAAAAGTTTCATTCTTAAAAAAATTGCTAGCTTATTAAAAAAACTGACTACTGAATTTTTAATTCACATGATACAAAAAAGCCTTAGGTATTCCGTTAAATACAACTGCATATGCGGTATTATGTGTTCCAACATACAGTATTAAGTCTCCTTTTCCTTTGAAATGTAGTGTTTTAATTTCTTATAAGTTAATAATTACACTTTACTACGTGCACATGCACTAAATGCTACTTTATTAGGTACATACTCATACTGCGTTTACAGCGTGTGAAGTCATGATCTTACGAAGGAGGTTAGAATAAGGTTTCTAGAAATGCCCTGCGTCACTTAACCGTGATGCCGCAAAGTGTGGGAATTTTGATTTTTTTACATGATACCCATGCCGTTTAACTTGTGTATTTTTGAATTGTGTGGCTCTTGCTTGCAGAAATCGTGTTAACGTTATACCGGAATGAATTATACTTCATAAACGAGTGAAGTTTTAAATTTCAACGTTATATTTGTTTTGAACTTGCACTAACTTTTCATGAATTTCAGTTTAAAACAGAAACGGACAGGTGCCTCAAAACAATTACGAATTTTACAAATTCAGCATTTTTTCATACATCGGCACAAATTCTGATGCAAAATTTGAAACATTTGCGGCGAAAGAATGCGATCCAGCCAAACACTAAATGCATTGCAATAGACTTGGAAACCACCAGCTTTCCCACACTTTAATGGCAGCCGCTCGCGGTTATAGGCTTCACGCAAAATGGTACTGCTCCACTGATGAGGGAATCTCCAGATACCTTATTCTAACCTCCTTGGTCTTATCAACACATTTCTGTCTTCGCAAATATCTGCCACGGATCTCTTGCAAATCTGTTGACGAATATCTGTCATGAATCTTTTCCAAATTTTACTCTTGGCAAATATCTATCATAAATTCCTTGCAAAATTCACTCTTGGCGAGTATAGGTCACAAATCCCTTGCAGATTTCACTCTTGGCGAATATCTGTCATTATTTCCTTGCAAATTTCACTCTTGGAGAATAGCTGTCACAAATCCCTTGAAAATTCACTCTCGGCGAATATCTGTCAGGAATTCCCTGCAATTTTCACTCTTGAATATCTGTCACGAGTCTCTTGCAAATTTCACTCTTAGAGATGTATCTGTCATAACTTTCTTAAAAACTTCACTCTTGGCAAAAATCGGTCATGAGTATCTTGTAAATTTCACTCCTGATGAATATCTGTCACGAATCTCTTGCAATTTTTACTGTTGACGAATACCACGTGCTTTTTGCAAATTTCACTCTTACTGAATATCTGTCACGAATTCCTTGGAAATTTCACTCTTGTCAAAAATCCGTCACGAATACCTTGTAAATTTCACTCTTAGCGAATATGTGTCACGAATCCCTTAAGAATGTAGTTCCTGGCGAATATCTGTCACAACGTCCTTATAAATTTCACTGTTGGTGAATACCTGTCACAAATTCCTTGAAAATTTCACTCTTGGCGAATATCTGTCACAAATCCTTTCAAAATTTTACTCTTGGCGAATATCCGTCACGAATCCCTGGCAAATGTCACTCTCGACGAATATCTGTCACAAGTACCTTGCAAATTTCATTCTTGACGAATATCTGATACGAATACCTTGCAAATTTCATTCTTGACGAATATCTGTCACGAAATCTTTCCAAATTTTAATCTTAGCAAATATCCGCCACGAATCACATGCAAATTTCATTTTTTATATATCTGTCACAACTTCCTTAGAAATTTCACTCTTGCCGAATATCTGTTACGAGCCCCTGAAGATTTTATTCTCGGCAAATATCTGTCACGAATTCCTCGCAAATCTCACTCTTGATGAATATCTGTCACGAATCCTTTCCAAATTTCACTCTTGGCGAATATCTGTCACGAATCCCTTGTAAATTTCCCTTTTGGCGCTATAATTTCAGGGATCATAACAACGATCATCTCAAGTACTTATATTTTTAAAAATTCTGCAATGGTTATTAACTCAGTTTTTTTCGGGAAAGTATATACTTGTGAAATTTAATTGCTCACGATCTTCTGAAGTATAAATATTCCGTGCCGTATCATGCCCTAATTTATTTCACTACGGGCAACATACCAGGGACATAAGTTATGATATCGAAATTCAATACTGGATGGTATGCCATGAATGTATCTTTCACGAATTTTCTTTATCCGTTGCCATTTCTTTAATCTATCATCGCGGATTCTACAAGACAGTTACTTCACGAATGTATCCATTGTAATTATAAAGACACGGGGACATCGGAATAGTTTTCAATTTCGCAAGGAATATTTAAGCTATAAAGCAAAATAAACGAATGGAAATGCATTAATACAAATGCGATGTATCTCAAAACACTGCGAAGAATTTCTATACGACATTATTCTACGTTGGTTTCGTTGTAGTACCAGGAGATCCTGTTAAGTCCAATTGGTGATGGGCTATACTCGTAAGTGTTTTCGCCAGATGCCCTTCTTTGATACTTTTTTTAATTAAAACAATGTATTTTTACTAATAATTGAAATAAATACTATTCTGTTATTTCTAAGCAAGTTTTCTTGTAACAAGTTACAAAACATGAAAGGGAATATTCACTAACTTGGCGTTTTGCGATAGTGCGAGAGAAAGTGTCAAGCCCAAATATTGGAGACAATTCGAAAATGCGCTCATGATCGTAATTGTTTGCGCTTTCCAACCGTAGGTTGAAGAAGCGTATATGCTCCAGCTTTGTCCGTCCGCATGATAACTGACGTAAAAATGGTTCTATTTCGATGAAATTTTAGTATGTGGTAGAAGACCACCTGGGGACGAACCCTACTGAAAATGGGACAAATGGGGTCAAAGGTCACGCCGTAGGAGCGGGATCAATTCCATTGCACTTATGCGTCATAACTTGCGTAAATACGGTTCGATTTCAATGAAATTTTACTATGTGGTAGGGGACCGCATGGGGACGAACCCTACTCAGAATGGGTGAATTGGGATCAAAGGCCAGGACATAAGAGCGGGATGTCTTCCATTGCCCTTATGCGTCATAACTTGCGTAAAAATGGTTCGATTTCGATGAAATTTCAGTATGTGGTAGGGGACCACCTGGGGACGAACCCTATTGAAAATGGACGAAATGGGCTCAAAGGTCAGGACATAGGGTTGCGATCCATTCCATCGCCCTTATCCCATATTATTAAGATGGACGTCAAGTAATTTTGCTTCCTATACTTCCAATGGAAAAAAAACTTTTGTACACATTTCTTTCACAATTAATGTGTTCCCAAGGATGAAAATTTGAACATCGATAAAAATAACTTCCTATTGTAACTTGGAATACTTAATATTTTCTAAAACATAACCATAATTACATTAAAAATCAATAACTTTTCCTTTGGTGGTGTTGAAACCAGAAAAAGGATGGCGCGACCTGTACTTTGATGACGTCAGTAGACAAACAAATGTTGGATTGCATAATTATGATCATGTTTTAGGAAATATTAGGTATTCCAAGTTATAAAATGAAGTTATTTTAATCGATGTTCAAATTTTCATCCTTGTGAACGCATTAATTGTCCAGAAAAAAGATGGCGCGACCTGTATTTTCATGACGTCAGTAGACAAACAAATGTTGGATTGCTTAATCATGGTTATGTTTTAGAAAATATTAAGTATTGGAAGTTATAAAATGAAGATATTTTAATCGATGTTCAAATATTCATCCTTGGGAACGCATTAATTGAGAAGAAAATGTGTACAGAAATTTTTCCATTCGAAGTACAGGAAGCAAATTTACTTGACGTTCACCTTAAAGGAGCAATTCTCGTATCTATGTAAATCTTATTTTGAAAACGGCTCTAAGGATTTTGATGAAAGTCGTTAACCTACCGTTTTCTGGTACTAGAAATCGATTTAGCTTGATCTCGACTTTAGGAAAATTCGTTTAGTGGGTTAAATAATCACCCCGAGTTACCACCTTTTAAGTGCAGTGTCATGGCGTCGTGCCATTAGATGTTGGCGCGCGGTCACGCCATCTGTGTCATTACGTCGCGCGTTGTGTGTGGATCCTATTAAAGTTTTATGACGTCACACCTTGTTGGCAGATGGTCGATATTCCTATCTGCCTCATTACGTCACGCGTTGGGTGCGTATGTTCGTCCGCACGATAACTCGCGTAAAAATCGTTCGATTTCGATGACATTTTAGTATGTGGTAGGAGAACACCTGGGAAAGAATCCTATTGAAAGTGAACGAAATGGGGTCAAAGGTCAGGACATAGGAGCGGGATCCATTCCACTGCTCTTATGCGTCATAACTAACGTAAAAAAGGTTCGATTTCGATTAAATTTTAGTATGTGGTAGGGGACTATCTGGGGATAAACCCTATTGAAAATTGGCGAAATGGGGGTCAAAGATCAGGACATAGGAGCAGATACACTTCCATCGCCATTATGCGTCATAACTTACGTAAAAATGTTTCGATTTGGATGAAATGTTAGTATGTTGTAGTGGCCTGCTTGGGGACAAATCCTATTGAAAATGGCCGAAATGGAGTCCAAGGTTAGGACACAAGAGCGGGATCTATTCCGTAGCCCTTATGCATCATAACTTACATAAAATTGCTTCGATTGCGACAAAACTTTATCATGTTATTTCGGAGGTATACTGAACCTAATATCATCGAAATGGGATCAAAGGTCAGGGCACAGGAGTGAGATTTATTCCACAGCCATTTTCCTCATAACTTGAGTAATAACTTAAGTAATGATTTCTAGTATGTTGGAAAGCGTATCATAATCAATGCATTGCATGATTTTACTAACTTATTAAGCTTTGTACATAGTAATCCTCTATCTAATTATTAAAATTAATTATTTCTGATAAAGTATCCTTACAGCATGTTACAAATTATGAAAGAGAATACTCACTGACATTGACGTTTTACGATAGTAGTGCTGAAAATGACAAGAATAAATAAGTATATTCGAAGGTTAACTCACTTGGGCAGTTGATAGGCTTCGTGCACATTCCCGCTCGAAGGAAACTTCCTTTGCACATCCGGCCTCCATGCGCAGGAGCAGGATTGTTGCAACTGCGTTGCCTGAATGCCGAATACTTTCTCAAGTGACAGTTCGTTGCTAAACACGGTCCGTAATTGCTCCACTCGGACCAGTGACCATGCACTGCGAAAATAAGAGGCATAATGTACTAATGACATACAAAGCATTTTACATCATCTTAACTATAACGTTTAAGATGCAGTTTGGGTATTTTGAGTTTTACTGCAATGAATGATTGTACTGTATTACGTTCTAAACTCGCTAACAACCAAAACTATTCGTTTTTTTATGTAATCTATGTCTCGGTTAAAAATTTATAATACCTCTTCATAAACAACATTAATATTTTTGCATTAGATGATGAAATTATTTTTCTCTGTCATTTTGCTTCTTCTGCTGAATTTTGCTCCTTAAGGAGGAATGCAATGTAAAAGAGTTTGACAAATACACCCTTTAAGAGCCGTAAGCAAAATAATTTACCCAACTAAAGACCGGCAGTAAAGTACCGTATACATCATCAAAGTGAAGTATATCCGTCGCCATTAAACATTGCGACCATAGATGCAATACTATGTCCAAATAGGGGAAGATGTTTTGTTTCTCGTGATGCCCACGTAACAAAAACGTTTTTATGAAGGGGTCGACGGCAGCGCACGCGCTCATGTTTTTCCCCATTGACGGCCATTTACTCATACTTAGCTCTTTCATAATATCCTAGTTTCCGTACAAATTGTTAAGCATGGTAAACCTTTAAGTTTTTAGTAAGCCTGTCTTTTGGAATTTCGGTTTAAAACCAGCCACTACAACTCAGAGAAAAAAAGAGAAACAATCTGCCGAATTTTGATGCGTCTATCATGATTTTTATTTTAGTTATAGCTGACAACCCCTCCCCCTCCACATACATACATACATATTCTCTTTTATTATTACAGATGTCACCTTAACGATGCACATAATGCATGTTTTCACACGCAGCAAGACAGTGTAACGGCATTCATTCTTCGGATATGGTTGTTCACAGACAATCGCGGACATACGAGGCGTGACAATTTAATTCCCGTAGCGGTCGTACAATGGCGCCCTTGTGGTGATGCGGGCACAATCACGTGACTACGCGTGTCCGGATATGTTTCAAGAAGTGCATGTGTTAACCGCAGACCAGCCATTCGTGAGTGAGAAGTTGCGAAAGCAAAACTCTGTGTGACAGTTTTGAGGTAAAAATGAGTGATATAAATTCAGAGCAGCGCATTTACATCAAATTCTGTGTGAAGATCTGTAAAAATGCTACTGAAACGTTAGAGCTATTGAAAGTGGCATATGGTGAGGATGCCATGAAAAAGTCCAGTGTCTTTGAGTGACGTAAGCGCCGAAAAAACACGTTTAGGTCAAGCTTGCAGTTAAAGACCATGCGTGTGTGGGTTTTTTTCTGTGTTTTTTCGGTCACACGTGGATAGTTCATTACGAATTCGTTGAACATGGACAAAAGGTCAATCAACAATGCTAATTAGAGGAGTTGGAAAGGTTACGGGATTTTGTTCGGAGGAAAAGAGCTAAATTGTGACCTGAGAAGTGGATCATCCATCACGACAATGCCCAAAGTCATGATGCGCTCAGTGTTCCCGAATTCATGGCTAAGAAATCTACAAACCAAATTGCATCAACCACCCTGTTCACCTGACTTAGCCCCTTCTGATTTTTGGATCTTCTCCAAAAATAACAACTGCCATGTAAGGACGAAGATAAAGATTTTCAGACATTTCTGACATCCAGCGTAAGGTGACGTAGGAACTCAAGAGTATTCCAGAAACAGAGTTCCAGGCATGTTTTTTTTTTTGATTGGAGGTTTAACGACCACCGTGAGCAACTCAGAGGGCTATAAGCAGTTTCCCGTCCCTAATTTAGGGTCACTGGGGAAGGGAGAGAGCTAGTGCCGTAAGACAAACACAACGCCCATGCCTTACCGGGATTCGGACCCGGACCCGTCTACGACGAATGATCAGAAGCCATCGCTTAGACCACTGAGCCACCGGGGCGGCAAGGTATGTTTTGAGCAATGGCAACATCGTCTAACTCAATGCATAGCTGAGGAAGGGTATTACTTCGAAGGAGACAGTAGCCTTTAGTGCACAGGTACGCATAGATTTTTGCCATAGATGCATTCCAGGAATTAAATTGTCACACCTCGTATACAACATTTTAGCATACTTCATGTATATTGGTACTAACTAGACAGGCAGTGATTACCCAACACTTAAGCTGGGGCTTTTGCTCGTTGGACGCCGTCGTCAGCTTTCATGGAAAGATTGTGGTCGCGATACAAATGCATAGCACACAAAATCAGGGCGATACGTATTGCTTTTTGGGCTATTCCGCTCCTAAAAGCCCCCAAATTCACTACTCTTAGCCATTAACAGAACAGATGTTCTTCACGGCAGACCTAAGCTGAACTCTGTCGCATTTTCTCACGTGAGGTTTCTCTTCTGCGGTGACCTCTTGATCCCCGACGCTCTTTCGAGGGTGGCACGAATTCCCAGACAGTTGCAAAAATTTCTTCTCCTCGCCCTGTGTAAATAGACAGTTCAGCCTTCTTTTGGCATTGAGCATCGCGACTTGAAGAGGCCTATTTGGGAGTTTCAGCTCTAAGCGATCTTGACAAACGCAAAACTGATCTAAAATTCAAAGCGAATATTTAAGAATATTCGACTTCATACCAATGTTATCTGAACAACTGGATATTCCTGGACTTGATTAGAATGCTCGTCGCTACGTGGAGGCATCTGTTGCCACGACTAGCCCAAATATGATATTTCTTCAACTTTCCAGCGTTCAGTTGATTGGGAATTCGTTCCACCGGGTGGTGTAACGTAGCACTGTCGGGCAGAAATCGAGAGATGCGTTTTC
Source organism: Macrothele yani (assembly GCA_039090855.1). Classification (NCBI taxonomy): domain Eukaryota; kingdom Metazoa; phylum Arthropoda; class Arachnida; order Araneae; family Macrothelidae; genus Macrothele; species Macrothele yani. The sequence goes on from CM076991.1 coordinate 86,245,216, forward strand.
GATTTCCGTTCCAGTGTTACGAATTCCTAGAGCATTTTGGCGATATAGGAGAAGAGAAAGACGGCATTTCTGCGCTGAAAAGTAATAAGTTTCTATGACCACTATGTACACTGGCATTCAAAATTAAAGCTTGAATGGCGTTTTTGAGAAACAGATAAATTTCACTGAATGAAATGTAATGGCAGTTATGTACCCGTATTGCGCATATCAGCCACTGCATTAGAAATTTTTATTCAATACCGGGTTGGACATTGGAACACCCACGGACGGAAGTTTGGTGGCTTAAGCCCCTCCAAGGAGATTAAAAGCGACGTACGTCACGAATTAAACATTCAAAAATATTATTTTACATATTTTTGGAGATGACAATCCGATTTTTGGCGTAAATATGACAAGGATGGTAAGTCAGATAATATCCGAAAACTTGAAAATGTTCATCATCTGGCGTAAATATGACAAGGATGGTAAGACTAGCGAATCCTGTGATGGTTATATGATGAATATAACCATCACAGGATTCGCTAGTCGAAGCAACCGGCATTCATGTTTAGCGAATCTGGAGGTTAAGAATCTTATCCCGTGTTTGCCCGGAGAAGCAGATAAATCATGAAAGAAATACGGGATTACACCATATAATGCAAATTTTTGAAGATGACAATCCGATTTTTAGCGTAAATATGACAAGGATGGTAAGTCAGATAATATCCGAAAACTTGAAAATTTTCATCGTCCTGGAGCGGGACTCGAATCCGCGTCTCCCAGAAGACGCCCGGGTATGCTAACCACTATACACCACCCTATATTCAAATTGATCGGAAACTTGAAACTTGGTCGTTCTGGGTGGTGTAGTGGTTAGCATACCCGGGCGTTTTCTGGGAGACGCGGATTCGAGTCCCGCTCCAGGACGATGAAAATTTTCAAGTTTTCGGATATTATCTGACTTACCATCCTTGTCATATTTACGCCAAAAATCGGATTGTCATCTTCGAAAATTTGTATTATATGGTGTAATCCCGTATTTCTTTCATGATTTATCTGCTTCTCCGGGCAAACACGGGATAAGATTCTTAACCTCCATATTCGCTAAACATGAATGCCGGTTGCTTCGACTAGCGAATCCTGTGATGGTTATATTCATCATATAACCGTCACAGGATTCGCTAGTCTTACCATCCTTGTCATATTTACGCCAAAAATCGGATTGTCATCTTCAAAAATTTGTATTATATGGCGTAATCCCGTATTTCTTTCATGATTATTTTACATGTTAAAAAAATTACATAGTGTCTTCTTCGCAAAGCGATTTAAAGCGACGTACGTCACAACCGTATATAAACTATAGGCGTACACTATATATATATCATCATTCTTCTTCTGGGTCTTTTCCTGTCCTTCGGAATCCAGTCTAAGATTTCGGTTGTCCATCGGTGGTCCGTTCTTCTGGCAATATGTCCAGCCCATTGCCATTTCAGTGATTTCACTCTGGTCATGATGTCGTCAACTCCTGTCATTTTCCTTATCCACAAGTTCCTTTTCTTATCTTTCCTGGTTACACCAAGCATTCATCTCTCCATGCTACTTTGAGTTGTCTGCAGTCTTTGTATGTCTTTTTTAGTTAAGGTCCATGCCTCTGTTCCATGCGTAAGCACTGGCAGGATGCATTAATTAAACACTTTTCTTTTGAGACATAATGGCATACTGCTCTTAAAAATTGTACTGTTACTTCCAAAAGCTCTCCATCCAAGTTTTATACGCCGATTAATTTCTTCATCAACGTGACGTGACCCTCACTGGATATCTGCTGCCCAAGATAAATGTAGGAATCGATTGTTATGTACACACATTGTGTACGTATACTATATATATAGCCCCCTCCAACAAGAATTCCTGGGTGCGACACTGGGGTTGGACCTGCTTTAGCTCGAATTACCGTACATACTCGGTTTGGCATAGATTCCACAAACTGTTGGAGTGTATCTATATCTACAGCATATCACGCGTTCCCTGGACAGTCCTTTAACTCCCACAGATTTGACGGAAGAGGACTTTGCTCCGAGATATGTTTTTCTAACATGTCCCATACATTCTCAATGGGGGTTCAGTTTCGGGTTTTGTGGTGGCCGGGGAAGAATGTGAAAGTCGTTGTTATGCTCGCTGAACCATTACTAAACACATCTTGCGCGATGGACTGCAGCTTGTCGTCCACGAAACAGCCGTTACTTCCTTGATAAAAAGTCAATATTGCAGGACGAACTTAATCAGCAACAATGTTCAGATAATTCTTGGTGGACATCCGGCCTTCCAGCAATATCAGGAGACCCGTTCTGTGCCAACTAAACATGCTCCAAACCATGACACCACCTCCACAACCTTAAGTTGTGTTTACAAAGCAAGCTGGGTCCATTGCTTCACGGGGCTTCTTCCAAACTCTGCTTACCGTAGGCATAGAACAAGGCGTAGCGCGACTCGCCGTACCACGGCTTTTCCCCAGTCTTCCGGTGTCCAGTAACTGTGTTCCTGACACCACTGTGGAGGAACGTTCCGGTTCTTCGCAGAAATCTGTAGTTTCGGTACAGACATACGACTGCCAATACAGATTTTCCTTAATTCCCTGCTGCTGCTCATAGTTTGCTGAGATATGGATCGGAAACAGCCTTCATTAAATGCTTCGCTTAATTGCTGCACACAGGATGTACCATTTTTTCGTACAAGCCTACTCAGACAATGGCGATCTCGTTCCTGGCAGATTGCCGTCGCATCAAGGTTACGCCTCTTAGACAAACAATGTATGTTATTTTAAAGATCCAGGACATCTCGCCTTTTGAAAAAACAGTCAGCTCTGCTGCTTCCAAAATCGTCGCTGCAGCGACTTGGACACCCAGAATAAGCCCTTTATCGAACTCCGTAAGATCCTGTGTTTTTTCCACTATGATATGCACTACTGACCAGCAGTAGTCTCAAATAGTTGCTTAGAGCCAGTGGTGAAGTACGTGACAACGTATTTTGCACGTAAGTAAGGTTTATGTGCATCTGCATAAAGTTTTCTAATTCAGGTGTTTGTAGATGGAACACGAGAAGTTCAATTGAGCACCTACATTTGCGTATTGCATAGCATATGCTATTCAATATGCAAATGAAATGGCCTGCTTAAATCCATCTGGGGGCCGCCCTGGTGGCGCAGTGGTCGAAGCGATGGCCTCTGATCCTTCGTCCAAAAAGGATCCGGGTTCGAACCCCGGTGAGGCATGGATTTTGTGTTTGTCTTACGGCACTGTCTCTCTCCCTTTCTTGGAACCATTGACCCCAAATTAGTGACGGGCGACTGATTATAGCCCATTGAGTTGCTCACGGTTGTCGTTAAAATTCCAATAAAAAAATCATCTGGGAACAAAACCGTCAGTGCCAGTTGGCAGCTCGTGTCAGAACCATCTCTTGGGACAAAAAAACCCTGTGCTTTTATCTGACTCAAAACTGTAAGCAGGCCAGTCGCAGGCCCGTGCGGCAAAAGACTTGAGTATCCAACCTAGTGCGGTTACAAGATTAGCTCAGCAATTTAACGACATCAATGACGTGTCGTGAAGGCTTGGCCAAATTCCCCAAAGGATTACCGCAACACGTGATGATCATCATCTAGCTTTAAAAGTGAGATGCCTCAGAGTGTATACAGCGAGACAATGTTTTACAGAGCTTTCAGCACACAGTGTGAAAGCAAACCCTATTTTGATTGTCTAATTAGAGTGGCCTTTATGTAAGAAGACCCATGGTTTGTATTGATCGCCCCTCATCTTACAGGAGAGCATGTTTGAACTGGTTCAGACAACTCTTTCCTAGAGCGAAGACCAATGGAACTAGTGCTCTTTTTCTGATTAGTAATGAATTAGTTTACAAACTGATTCCGACGTCATTTTGTCGAGTGGAAACCAAGAACTCGTAATTATCTCTTCAGCTTTAGCGAACTACACTCACTTATAGGGCATGATTTGTTAGTCTGGAGTGACATTATGCTGAATGACTGTACAAGCCGGCACCACATGTTTGAAGGCGGCTACAACAACGAGATCCTTGAAACCTACGTCAGGGTTTTTGGAATGTCGTTGGTCGAAAGTTCCTTTTTATGTACGGTAACGCTTGTCCACATAGGGCTCGACTGGTCTACGATTTCTTTGGCGGCGTGAATATTCGAAGGATGGATTTCTGAGTTAGATATCCGCACTTGAAGCCTGGATAGCATGCCTGGCTTCAAGTGTTAAGGAGACAAGCAGCAGCTCGTTTGCCACCTCTCAGAACCATCCATGACTATGTACCACCCTATTTGAGGAATGAGACTCATTGTCTCCAGATCGCATCAGCAAACTTGCCATTAGCAGGACTCGTCGTTGTGAGAGTTCTTTGCCTGTAAGAGGAGATCATATTTCCGATTAACCAATCTTATTGGATGAAATCTGATATCTCACTATAAAGACCCATCTGCTAGTAATCATGAATAATCAAACTATGTGCATAATCTTATGTTGTAATAAATCGTTTATTATAATTACGATTATGCGGATTTACGTGACAAATTTCTTTCTTTCTCTCTGTACAATCTTTCTTATGCTGTTTTTTTTTTTTTTTCCTTTTTCTTCCACAAAGATATTTCCGATTTTAATTTTGGGCACTAGTGCACACGCGAAGATTCATTTTTCATCAATTTCTAGAACATTTTCAATTTTTCCTTAGTCCTGATTCATCCGACCGAAATTTGGCCCTGAAGGTGGGAAGAACGAATTTCAAAATCAATATAGAGTGAAACCTGGCTGTAACGATATTACCTATAACATTAAACTTGTCATTAAAGTTATTTTCCGCGGTTCCGGAAGATTTCCCATAGTACTTATAAATTTCAAACTTGCCTGTAACGATAATTTGTTTTTGGGTCAACCTGTATATATAACGATAATTTTGCGCTTTTAAAACTTAAACCATGTGTTGTGTCCAAGACTTTTCAAAACGACAGATCCTTTGACAATCCATTAATACCGAAGAATATCGTTCTATAAATACAAAAGATTATCTGAATTTGGATGAAGAGTTATTTGTGTTTAGTGGAAGCACCGATGAGGATATAACATCGGAATGGAAACAAAATGATGATGAAAGCGGAGAGGAAGAGGCAGAGGTTTCGACTTAATCATAACCCAACTTAACAGCTGTGGATGCTGTTAAATTATTTGAACCATTACAGAATTTTATTCCTTGCTACCGAATTTCCAGACATATCTTCGTCTGGGAAATATGTGTATTGCGGCTGTATTCTCTTCAGAAGCTTAGCAAACGACAATATCCGATTACTTCTCTTGTTTTTTAAGGCTACATTTTTCTTAGTTCGTATTTATTGATCCAAATTCTGTTTTACGTACGTATAACTTAATTATACAGTACGTATTTTGTATCTGTTTCTACGTATTATGTATTTCTTTTTTTTTAATTAAAAACATAATTCCCAATTTTATTTTTATCACTATGAACATGCATTTTTAGATTAATAGAAATGTTAAAATACACGTTACGTTTTCGAACTGGATTTATGTTCATCTACATTCCTAATCTTTAATATTGTTTAATAATAATTTAAGTTTAACATGCTATTAATAAAAATAATGTTACACCCATATTAAATAGCTTCCATTATAGAATACATCAAGTTCAATCTTGTCTATAACAATATATCTCCCCGGTCCCTAGGATATCGTTGTAGGCAGATTTTACTGTATATACTGTAACGTATACTCTATATTCACTTTCCTTTTGATTTTACTATCTCTGGTTATTTTATTTTACTATGTAAATTATCTTCCTACTGAACGAAATATTATTTCACCCGCTGAATGAGATCTGGCAATGAGTGTAAGTCATGACGTGGTGGTAGCTAGTATATAGGCGCGTTCATCGAGACTTATCGAGAGCTTTTGTGTTGTTATGAGGAGAGCTTGTGGTTGTTAAGAGAGAGCGTTTATAATACGAGGACAGATTATTCATTATTATACTACAAGTTGTGTGTGTGCCTTAGTTGACCAAGAGTTGTATCAATAAAGAAGTTTATGTAAGTTAGTCTTTCTCAATTCATAGTTTTTGTCAGACCTCTGTCTGGCTGTTAGGTTTATAACATTTATTGATTCCTATAAATAACCAGCGTTGAGACTTTGTTTAAGTTCGTAATTAACTAGTAACAACACCCTTTTGAATTCACTATTTTGAAGCTTAGTACAAGTATATCATTAGCTAGCTGGTAGGAAGAGAATCATTCATATTAATTGGCTTATCTGTTATGAATAAAGCTAATTCATTATAATACTTTCCACTGACGCTGCAGAGCTTCGTTTGGAGAAAAGTACATCATCACTATTTTTTCTTTCGGGTTTTGGAATTTTCTAGCTTTCCATTCTGAATAAATATTCCCTAGGGATGCGTTGAGAAGGATTTGTAATGTAGTTGAATGAAGAACATGTGATGCACTACAGTTACATACATCTCATTTAGAGTATCTAAAGAAATTCTGGGTGTGCCCCAACGGCCTTGTATGACAGATAGACTTGACTTCCGCCGAAGTAGTCGTGTCGCTTCATGAGAAAAACGCCCGCCGCCATGGCATGACAAGCAACTAGGTCGTTTAATGCAGTTGTCCAATCAACGGCTAGCTCATTTTTACAGATTCATAGAAGTCAAGAGATGAAATCATAGGTTTTTTCTCAAATTGAATTTTACTCAAAAATATCGAAGAAATTCTGTAAATTCAAAATAATCAAAAGAAGTCGAGAAGTTATATCAAACTATTTTTTCAGCTAATTATTCCAAACAAGCCATTGCATTGGTTTATCCTAAGAAGAATTAATTCTCTCTGAAAGAGCAAAACTGCGGAATTGTCAGAAGGATGACGAAATTTACACGGACGAGAGGATTTTATTGGTACAGTAACGTCCAAAAACTGACAGTCCATTGAAAACACCCTGTGTGTTTTTATTTTTTAGCACAGTTTGTAAAAATGTTGTTCAAATGAACACGACGATGAAAAATTAAAATCTCACCGTATAAATTTTTAATTCTTTTTTCCGGTGATTAATACTGGTAAGATGCCAAGATCTGAAATCGTGTAGTACACAAGCAATGAACACTTTAGCAAATTAATAAGCTTCGTAGAAAATGTTTCACAATTTTGATGCTCTTCGCATCAGGATTTCAAATTCATCTTGAATACATTTCTAGTCATACAATCTATATATTTAAAACGCAAGGCCATTCTTTCTACAATCCGCCAGCACCACCCACTGGGGTGATTTTCATGATTTTTTTTTAATTGAAAGCTACTGACTCACAGATTTGTCATCGCTAATTTTTATTGTCATGATTTTTTTTTTTTTATGTTACCATGGTATTTTCTTTGTAAAATCCGCCGTTCGTTATTCTGGCGTTTGTTCTCGCTTCAGTAGCTGCAGCGCCATCTGCCTTTCTACAGCGGTCGGACTTGAAACTAAGCCCTCCGCTATCACCTACGTAGTTGTAATTATCCGAATCTGTTCAGTAGTTTTCGAGATTAGTAAAAAAATTCCGTATATTACCGTGAACTACTTTCTTTCACGTTGGGTGTGATCAGGTTGTATGAAAACAAAGTGGAACGATACCCGGGAAATCGAGAACTACTTGGAAGCGATCTGATTCGGTAGTACAGCCAAAAATAAAATAATAATAAAAATAATAAAGAAACGAGATAGACTATGTCCACCGGAAAGAAATAAGCTTCCAAACGGTGAAAGAATTATCCAAATCGGTTCAGTAGTTTTTGAGATTACCTCAAACACACAAAGTTTCTCTCTTTAAATATTAGTATAGATTATACAATGATACCAAAAAAAAAAAAAATGAAAACTGAACTGGCAAAATAAAATATGTTTTAAACCCCATTATGTAGCTATCTAGACACGATATCATTTCGGGTCACTGAAAGAATACCTCAATACTCCAATATAAGCCCGTCAAGGACAGGTAAGCACATGTTTATACAATAAACATGTCCTATACGAATTTAACGCCATCGTTAAATTCGTATAGGAGTAGTTGGAAAAATAAAAAAATAATGGGAATATTATGAAAATTTTGTTGTTGGCGACCCATCTTATACACTGGTCATTAATAATTCAAACGTTTATTATAGTTATGCATTTTATTACGATTCGTGTTATATGACAAGAAAATATTTCAGTCACAGCTTTTTCAACCGTGCATGGTACGGGTTACGGATTAGTATTGGTTTATATAATTATGGCTGCTTGAAAGACTTTTTTCTAAATCTTCACAGCTTGGTATTATGCAAAGCAATTGTTTTATCTTTGCATTTAATTTCGAATAAATGTCGATTTTTTAATGTTTTTCAAGGGAAAATTACTGGCGCTTTCTTCTTATATTTGCAGTGCATGTATACCTGAGAAAGGCTATACGATATACAGCGATTTATCAAAATAATGGAAACACGCAGTACGCCATATGCGAATCACAGGAACGACGTCACCCGCCTTGTGAGGTATACAGGGTGTCCGAAAAATAACTATACACTGAAAGTAACACTTACCATGTCTAACTGGTTCCCATAGGAGGTGTTGGAAATGTGCCCCACCGACCTCCAGACATGTCTGTACACGCTTCTGAATGTTGGTGAAGACCTTTCTTAGGGAATGTGGTATGATAGGAAAAGTAACTGTGACCAAAAAATAACTGTGCACTGAAAGTAGCACTTACCATGTCGAACTGGTTCCTACAGGAGGTGTTGGAAATAGGTCCCACCAACGTCCAGACATGTCTGCACACGCTTCTACATGTTGGTGAAGACCGTTCTCAGGGAATGTGGTGTCATTTGTCGGACGTGGGTCGCCATTGCTGCCTGAAGTTTCCCGAAACTTTGCTATATATACGTCTACACCACAAAATTTCCTAGCGAACTGTTTTTGCACTTCTTCCGTGTACTTGTCGTCATGGCGAAAGACATGTTACACCAAAAACACACTCTGTCCAAACGTTAATGTCCTTGTGCAGAGACGAGTGATCAACCGACACGTCTGCTTCCGTTGACCAAGCGCTCGGGATTAACCCGCGCTCGGTATGAAAGCTGAGCGCGCCTCGGGATGGGGATGCATGAAGGTTACCAGACACAGAGCACTTCCACGTGGCGTGTCACTTCTACTGTAATTCCATTCAAAATTTATGTATTATTACATTACTGCAATTCGTACATTCAGTGCACAGTCATTATTCGGACACCCTGTATAAAGATATGCAGTACGATGTCGACTATCACGTAGGTGAAGCAGTTGTTGTGGACTAATTGTCGACAATGCCACATCTCAGAAAGGCATGATAATTGGTGAGAGTTTTGCAGGAGCTTCAGCTATTAGAACGGCAGAAATAGTAAGTGTAACACGAGAATTCTATCGAAGATTTTGACTACCTATCAAAACGGACGTGGCGTTGCTTCCAAACGTGTAAATTGTGGGCGCCATACGAAGATATCAAATAGGGATAAGCGAACGTTGGAATGGCATAAAGGATTCTTTCTTCTTCGTGCTGATAAATTCAGAAGAAACATATCGTTAAAACTGTCTTAGCACGATTTAAATTAAACACCCTTAACTGAATCAGACTGCAGTGTTATTGTAAAACATGACATTTATTTACAATCGTAAAACAGTAAAATAAATTAAAAATGGGCTAAATCTTTCGCATCTACACTAGTCGCATCTTTAGGCCTAAGCAAGTGACAATACTGATAATGATCATATGTAGAGGATTTTAGGAAGGGAGTGTCTGACCCCAGGTCTTTAACAACCCTTAGAAATAGGAAACTAAGAGATTTGGGCTAGAGCGCCCGATAGGAAAGTGACACGGAAGCGAAGTCGAAAGGGGGAGGAAGACGCCCTTATTTTTCACCGGGGGGCCAGTACCCGGTGTCCGACGGCTTAACGTGCCCATCCGACGTACGGCGGGTATTTAGTGGATCGAGCGTTCGTACCTGCCTGGGATCGAACCTGAGGCCCTTCCCATGGCAGTTACGAACGTTGCCCACTCGGCCACCCGCGGCAGTGACAATACTGAAGAGAGTGGTAAGATTTTTATAGCTCCAAAACCTTCCCAGAAGGCATTAACAAACAGTTCCGCTGTTGCCAGAGAGCAAAGTTGTACCTATCGGGATATAACATTTTCAATTGGAACTTCCGCGTCTACGTGGTGGTAAACCTTGGACACGTTATTTCCAAAGTGGATGTAACCAAACTGGTAGTTCATCATTACAACATATTTCTTCAAACTATGCTATGCACAAAATCTCTGCTAAAAGTAAAGACTAAAATGTGCAGTGGTTACTATAGTCACTTTCTCCCAGTCCGGATAATAATTTCCTGAAGAGACCAATTTAGTTAAGGACGACGACACCGTGGTTGTTCTCATTGAGTATTCGTGCTCAGATATCCGCACCTTCAAGTTACGAAAGGTCGAGCCTATGTACACATTGTCCTCCAAGTTAGGGTATGTAGAGCAGATTGGTACGCAATACACTCCGAACCTAGATTGCAGTGGGATCGGGTCCTTGTCTTGGCGTATTTCATTAAAGATTTTGGTAGTTCTTATTCCAAAGCCTATGGACGATTTTTCACAATATTTCTTAAGAATATTCACAACGTGTGGGATGTAGTTCATAGTACCAACATAGTATATATGGGTAGCTTCTCGTTGAAGTGTTGAATTTCAACGTCGAAGGCAGTCCCCTATCACCTTAGAAACTAAATTTCTAGTATATCCATGTTGACTGGTAATCTGGAAGACTTTATCTAACTCTTTGTTGGAATGGATTGGACAACGGAAGTACAATACCACACACACACGCAGCTCCGCAAATAGCAACAGAGTTGATTACCAATTGGAATGATCTCGTTTCCGTACAGTTCGTCAGGAACTCCATCGTGCCGATATTTATGGTCCTGCTGCAATCCATGAACCTCTGGATAAAACACGCGACAAAACATTTGAGGTTGTGAAGTGCACATAAAAACTGGATGCTGAAAACTGGCAACGTGTCGTCTGATCTGATGAATCGTGCTTCATATTGTTTCTCATCACTGGTAGACTGTACGTCTGGCGAAAACCTGAAGAAACTTTCCACCTCCAACATCACTGGGACAATTCGGAGGATAAGCCGTCGATGCACGATAATCAACGAGCCATAAAAATTCAATTGCAGATAAAAGACGAAACTTTATATACAATTAAAAACACTAGCTACAATAGGTTAAAATGACACATGCCAGATCTTTCTGGCTTTCCTCAAGCCCATCATCAGGAAAAACACAGACAGCACCGCGCCGACATACCACTAAGTACAAGGGGCGAACTCCCAGGATGCATCAGTTGTTACGTAATATTTAAAGTTCGGAAAAACATAAAATACATACAAGTATGTGCATAGGACACCATTCGTTGGCGGTTACAGGTTTAGCTTCAGCAGAGTTATATACATTTTTGACATAAGATCTCCATAACTGTAATAGTATATACGAGAGTCGTCAGTTCAGCAAATGGTCGACAAACTGCAAATGTATAAGATTTCAGTGAATAAAACTGTAAATTCATTAGAAGCAGGAGCAAGAATCTGTCTGTTCCCAAAGGTGGCCCCCAGCCACCAGTTTGGCGAGGGCAGTAGTGGTGGTACCAAACCTGATGTCGTATTGGTGTTCTACGACACGGACACCAACAGAACGAAGTGTCGAGCCAATATAAACTTTGTCGCTGGTTGATGGATTGTTTGACTTCAGGAGTATGCTATACACACCATGCTTCATAGTAATATTTACTAACTTATTTACGCTAGTTAAATCAGACCGTGACACTGTAAATATTACCATGAAGCATGGTGTGTATAGCATACCCCTGAAGTCAAACAATTCATCAACCTGCGACAAAGTTTATATTGGCTCGACACTTCGTTCTGTTAGTGTCCGTGTCGCGGAACACCAATACGACATCAGGTTTGGTACTACCACTACCTACTGCCCGCGCCAAACTGGTGGCTGGGGCCACCTTTGGGAAGTGACTCAGATTCTTGCTCCTGCTTCTAATGAATTTACAGTTTTATTTACTGAAAGATTATACATTTGCAGTTTGTCAAGCATTTGCTGTAATGACTACTCTCTATATATACTACCACAGTTATGGAGATCTTATGTCAAATTACACTGGCGTGCAAAAATTAAGGACGAGACAGTTTTTCGAATGTAACGTCGTGCTTAAGTGTTCCACACCGACTCAAATCGCACCATAAGATCCCCAAGATGTAAGAATATAGGACAAGTGAGCAAAACCATCCAAACAAGGAATCCAAATGATACAAAGGCACTTTATTGAAAAGGTAGCTTCGAGCACAACTGGACAGAAGACAGAAACGTCCATTTGACAGGCGGCTTCCAAGAAAATTCCAGTCTTTAGTAGGGGATATGATCACCCCTGACTGCGTTGCAGGATTTACAACGTCTGTCCATGCTGAGGACGAGGTTGTCAAGGAGCTGTTGAGGCATCGCGGCCCATTCCTCTTGTAGCGCCAATCGCAGCTGCGGAATCGTTGCTGGCGGCTGGTGACGTGCTGCCAAGCATCTCCCGAGAAGGTCCCACACGTGTTCGATTGGATTTAGGTCCGGGGACCTTGCGGGCCGATCCATGCGTTGAATATCTTCACTCTCCAACAGCTCTGCGACAGCCACTGTACGATGAGGTGTAGCGTTGTCGTCCATGAAGAAGAACTCAGGACCCACAGCACCTCTAAATAGACGCACGTGAGCCAGGAGAAAATCGGTACAATAGCGGACACCAGTGACTGAACCTCCTCGGAAGATGTGGAGGTAAGTACGGCTACCAAGCATGATACCGCCCCAAACGAGAACTTCGCCACCTCCAAACCGGTTCCTTTCGATGATGTTGGAGGTGTGATTGCGTGTTCCTGCTCTCTCTCCAGATGTGTATACGTCCAGCATCGCTCGTCAGACAAAATCGGCTCTCATCCGTAAAGAGAACTCTACCCCATTGCTTATGTGTCCAGTTCTTGTGTTCCTGGCACCACAGAAACCGTCGTCTCCGATGAGCAGGCGTTAATGGCACACACCGTACTGGTCGTCGTGCAAATAGACCACCTTTGTGCAGCCTTCTGGCCACGGTAAAGCACGATAACGGACGTCCAGTTGTCTGTTGCATGTGCCTTGAGATTTCTCCAGCTGTCTGCCGTCTGTCTCTTCTCACCTGTAGGAACATATACAGGTCGTCCGCCGCCGTGGTTGCTCGTGGACGTCCACTGCTAAACTCTCAGACAGCTGTTCCTGTCGTTTGAAATGCTCTCCAAGCTCGTAAAACGATGCTGTGAGCGATCCCGAACTCCTCGGCCACACTAGTCACACTTCGACCTTCTTCCAACTTCCCAATGACGCGACCTCGGGTAAAGTCACCCAGATGTCATCTACGGGATTGCCTGTTAGCCATATCACACGGTGGCAGCAACTCGAAGTCGTTCAAACCGATGTACACCGTGCAATAGCTTTCACCGAATTGCTGAGCGTACACCACACGTGTCCTTTATACCCTTCCGACACTCCCCCCGTCATGCTGCATATATGCGCATGCCCTATCGCACCGGATCCTTGTCTATCTCCTGAGTGGTCTTTCGGTCCGTTCTGCCTGCTCGTTCCGCTGTTATGCTAATTTCTCCTCTTCGTCCTTAATTTTTGCACACCAGTGTATATATAACTCTGCTAAAGCTAACCCTGTAACCGCCAACGAATAGTGTCCTATGCAGATACTTGTATGTATTTTATGTCTTTCTGAACTTTACATATTACGTAACAACTGACGCATCGTGGGAGTTCGTCCCCTTGTACTTAGTGGTATGTCGGCACGGTGCTGTCTGTGTTTGTCCTGATGATGGGCTTGAGGCAAGCCAGAAAGATCTTGCATGTGTCATTTTAACCTATTATAGCTAGTGTTTTTAATTGTATGTAAAGTTCGTCTTTTATTTGCAAATGAATTCTTACGGCTCGTTGATTAACGTGCATCGACAGCTTACCCTCCGAATTGTTTCACCTGCACGAAACATTTTATCTTTCATTACTGGGACAGTTGGGATATATTTTGCAGGAACACTGGACCCAAACTCCGCCATCATATGTGCAGGACTCGTATAAGCAGGGCTATAGTGGAGGGTATACGGCGGTATACGCCGTATACCCACTGCTTTTTTTTCACAGAATAGCGTATACCTTCAATATCCATATTTTCAACAGAACTTCAATCTCGAACAACATCGCTGCCAAGAGCTGAACATCTAATAAAAAGAACCGTAAGAATTATACAGAGCTTCGGAGAAAATCCTAGGGAAAAAACTCATTTAGCATTAGCAGCGAACGAGGAATTATTATTTAAAAATATCCCATTGATTCCTAACAACAAAATTGTATACCTATTAAAAAAACCAGTTTATTCAAAACATGTTGACAGGATGAAATCAAGACTGTGTTCAGATTGAAACAGTGAAAATGTACAACTTTTTAAAGATATTTCTTCATTAGAGCAAATAAATATTAAAACAGACCACGTGCGCTATGGAGAACTAGAAACAAGGCGAATCTGTAGACGTTTCAATGTTGATGAAATGCAAGCTATTCAGAGACTGAGAGAATATACTGAAAAAGTCCAAGTTGTAAAAGAAATCTTAAAACCCCTCTTGAGAACGGTTTTAACTTTGCCTTATTCGACATCTGAATATGAACGAGGATTCAGTTTAACGAACAACATTACAACCGATCTCAGAGCATCTTTGTTAATCTTCTATGTATCTAACCTGATGTTCATAAATTCAAATGGACCGCCCATTGAACGATTTAATCCAAAAGAATATGTAAGATCTTGGTTGATGAACCATCGTTCAACAACTGATAGTAGATCAAGAGCTTCTTCTAGAGAAGAACAGTGCTGTAAGGACTAATCTCGTCAGGCTTTTTTTTTTTATTGGAGGTTTAACGATCACCGTGAGCAACTCAATTGGCTATAAGCAGTCGCCCGTCCCTAATTTAGGGCCACTGGTTCCAGGGAAGTGAGAGAGCCAGGGCCGTAAGACAAACACAACATCCTTGCCTCACCGGGATTCGAACCCGGACCCCTTTCGGACGAATGATCAGAAGCCATCGCTTAGACCACTGCGCCACCCGGCTCAGGGTTTATGGGATGTATTTCAATAAAAATTAAAATAATCTTGTGCATGCTCTTCAACATGACATAATTGACAGGAGAGAGGAGAAAATACTTTATTCATATCGGTGAGTGAGCTCATAGTATCCCCACGAGGGTACCGTGCCTTTTTTTTTTTTTTATCCGGGTAGTATAATCTCTGATTTTTTAGGATTTGCACATAGTATATACCCTCTGCTGATTTTACGACTACAGCACTGCGTATAAGTCTATTCCAAATGGAACTGATTCTTTTCTGAAAACCTGAGATGGGCCTATAGCTTATGAATAAAAGTTCTCCAAAAGCAGTAAGTGTTTCCATTATTTTGATAATCCCCTGTAAGATTATCAAAATAGTGTCATCTACCATCTACTAATGCGTAACTACTATCTACTGATTAAAAAATCATCTATAATGCATAACTACCATCTACTAATTGAAAAAATCTGTAATGCATAACTACCATCTACTAATTGAAAAACTTAATAGATGGTAATTATGCCTGTTTTCCGAAATCATACCAAACTGAGTGAAGACATCCAGAAAAAGTCGTTTTAAGGATTTGTCAAGAAGCAGTGGCACATAATCTATATTAAAAAAAAAAGACACTTCCTTTTTATGGAGACTAATTCACTTCTAAATAAGTTCTTGGTATGCCTACTGCACTCAGTCTCCATAACCAATTTTTCGAAACCTCCAACTGTTAGTCTTTCACATTACATTTAATCATTTTCAAATAAAAGTTGCTAAACATAAACTAGTTTTTATGTCATTTCCAAGATGTTTTTATCGTGTTATGTAATTTTTAAAGACATTTTTATTCGTGCAAATCGGAACTGACAGGTATTAGTTTTGTGCCTACATTAATGATGACCAAATGTTTCTTTGTTAACACTCATGGACCAGATTTAACCCACATGCCCCCATTATTAAATTTTCATTTAAAATGGGTGGAATAATCCATAAGAAATTATAAACTTCGATCTGTTTCACGAAAAATTAGTTTTCCGCCATTTATTCTCGAACTCGGTTAAAAAAAAAACTCTACAGACTGGAGGGCATGTAAATAATTAGCTACTTTTGGTAAATATTTTTCGCTCTTTAATTCGAGAAATGGCCAAAGTTTCACAGACTATTTTTTCCTTCCAAATTTAATTTCTTTTCAGCTGATACCTTCCTGTCAAAAAACAACCTATTTTCTCGCCGTGTTTATTTCATATTCTCGAATATGGCTTCTTTGGAAGCAAGGCAAAACTAGTTTGAATTGAAAATCGGAGAACGAATGAGTGAATCGTTTCAAGGATCTTCGCCAGAGTAATATTTATCAACTATTATGCCTATCAGAGGTACGAATTGATACTCGATAACAGGCACACGGAAGCCTGAAATGTTATATAGGAATTTCCTTGGGAATTTCCATGGTTTTCATTCCTCAGCATATAAATACAATTTTCTTGAAAGAAAAATATGAAAAAATCGATTTTTGTTTTGAATTCATTAAAGACAGTATTTTTCACTACATTGAAGAAAGAAAAGCTCTTTGCACACATTCACTGCAGTCAGTGTTACAAGCATTTTTGCCTTTGAATCTTCTATGTATCTTACCCTAAAAAATTCCTTACACAGATTTAAAGCGACTAGTGCTAAAAGCTATTCTCATCACTGAACTCTCTGCCTTACTCTAAGCTTAAGTAAAAGCAGGATATCGTAATGTTAAAAACAAAAACCACCATGATGGGTTACTAAACCACTTAGAAAAATTCAGTTTAGGTGAAATGTCACCACACGTTCAGCAATTTCATTTTCTACTAGCTGAATTGCCCGGCGTTGCTCGGGAGAATTTGGTGATAATTCACTATCTTAATTTTGTACAAATCAAAGGAAAACGATTAATGTTTACGGTATGAACCGTACCTAATCTGTATTTCATTTCTTCATCGAATTTGAATTTCATTCTTTGTAGAATCTTTAGGCACACAGTATTTTCAGTTTTTCCGTTTGATATATTTTTTTTTATATACATATAGCAGGGGTACCCGGTATTTCCCGGGTAAATATTATTACCAAGTTGAGCGGGTGAAAGTTTATAAATGAAAAAGCTATTCCTGTAATTTTCCAGTGAATTTATTTTAATTCATTTAGGTTATTGAACCTGGATGGCTGCAAATGTGAAAAATAAAACAAATTTAGTTAATTTGCTTTTAGGAAGCAAAAAAAGAAAGGAAGGGGAATGGAAATACTTACCTTCACTTCCGATGCTGAATTGTATTGCAGTTCTTTGCTGGAAAAAGCACTTGTCACAAAAAAAAAAAAAAAAAAAAAAAAAAAAACATTTATTGCACTTATCACAACAAAAGTAGTTAAAGTACCATGAGATAGTATACCAAATTTGGTGGTTCTAAAATGAAAACTGTAGATTTGCATAGCGGACAAACAAACGAACAAACATTCAATTTTATATATTAGATTCTGCTCTCAGCAGTGGTGCCACCCTAGAGGTCTACACTGGGCCAGACCCAGCCAATAAAGACCGAGCCCGACTCTTTCCGCGGACTGGAACTGCATTGAAAAGCTTAGCATTTTGGTTCTGGATAAAATCAAATCATTTGGATTCACAAAACGAAGACTGATTGGTAAAATAATCAAATGGCGAAGATCACTGAGTGAAACGAGAGACATGGAAGTAAGTAATTACTGCTGAAAACGACAAGCTGGACTGTAATACGAGAGTCTGAAATGCGCCGAATCATAAAGCTGAAATACAGGTTTTCACTTCGTTGACTTTAATTTCCTTTAACACACGGCAGCGGTAAGCTTGATTACTACAAAAATTTCATGTTAAATGCGATAACTACTCTCCAGTAATTATCTGACATTAGTCAGGGTCTTCCGATGTCATAAAACACCTGTCGTTTCCAAATGATGTTTTCATACTCAGTTAGCGACTAAAATACGAGGCTGTTTTCCTTTTCCTAGAAATATTTACATAAACAGGTTTTTCAGCTTCAGAAAACTAGATGACTAAGCTTCTGGTGTTATTCATTGCTACAACAAGAATGAAGAACTACGAAGTATTTGCTTACATATTTGGAGATCGAGGAGGATGCCTTGTCAATACTTAAGTGTGGAAGAGGAAATGCGTTAACATTTGTTACAGAAGCAAGTTGTAAGATACCTCATCTACCGAAGGAGTTCCTACGAGAAATGTCACGTCTCTCTGCGTTACACTCCGTTTACTATTGAGGTAGTTCGGCTCAGTAGAGCAGCTTCGTTTCTTCAAAGGAAGCCTTGCGTTATTTTCCATAAGTGGCGGTTAAGGTCGGATAAAGTCTGAAACGGCCTAGGCAGTAGACTGGAAAGTCTGAGCCAGGATAGACACTGATCGGACCTCCTAAAGTTCGGGCAAGGGCCGGGCAGAGCAATGATTTCAAATTAAGGCCCGAGCAGGCTTCTAGGCCTGACATTAACCTGGATGAAACGTATCTCGTTCCAGGATCCTTAATCAAAATGTTCTGCCATGGGCCATAAAGAGTTCCAGCCACTTTACCCATTATACAGTCCTCTCACATTTCACATTGAATCATATACCTCTTCAGTATTTCTGACAGATTTTGAATGCTTGAAGTGTTCCTAACTTTTGACAAGCAGTCAATGGATTTCGAAAATGACGAAACCACACAAAAAATTATGTTTCTGTTAGTCCTTTTTTCACCAACTAGCATTATCTGAGCAAATGTTTGGCGATTTGCATTACCTGTTCTCTTACACTCTCGGATGTTATAAATTCGTCATCTGACAAAACAACAACAACGCTGAATTCAAATGGCGATGAATTATGATTATTGCCTCCCCGGTGGTGCAGTGGTCTAAGCTCTGGCTTCTGACCATTCGTCCGAGTTCGAATCCCTGTGAGGTATGGATGTTGTGTGCTACGGTACTGGCACGCTCCCTTCCCTGGAACCAGTGACCCGAAATTAGGGGCGAGATACTGCTTATAGCCCATTGGATGCTCACAGTGGTCGTTAAACCTCTAATTAAAAAAAAATTATGATCACTGAACTGCAAACATGCCCACACAGATAAAGTAACTTAAAAGACGTAAGCATGCGTTCATTAACGATGAGTGGTTCTCCTTATCTGTGGTACAGATCCAATCGTGGTTGTTGTTTGATACTTTTGGATCAACGTTATTGTTGTTAATGGACGAAAGGAACGGAGAAAAAACGATAATCTCACCAGGACAAGGTATTCCCGGATCACAAATATCTGTTTCTCTTGAGTCTCCCAAGCAATTTTCTCCTCCAAACAATGGCGGCGGATCGTCACAGGACCTGGCTCTTTGTATTTCTGCAACGCCACACGTGACGGGGCATGGTGACCACGCACTCCATCCAGACCAATGACCGTCAACTGCAAGAAAAAGAAACAAAACATTCATTCATATTTGTATTCATAAAACGCCAAAGCTATTTGTCACAATTACTTTCCCACAAGTTACAGCATTTTAACCGCGTAAGACGTCGCATAAAGTAACTTAACAGTCCTGTTTGGCAATGGTTCTCAAGTTCGTGTTGCGCGCAAAAGACTCAGGACTGTCATTTTGAATCAGGTGCATAGTCTATGTTACTAAGCCCGTTAAAAAGTATAAACGTCAAAACAAAAGGAGAAATTAGATATTGAGATACCTAATGTCAGCAATCAAAAACTTTTAACAGAAGAACTTATTCTACTGAAAAAGAGCTACGACTTAGGACATGGGTATTTGAAAATGTACAGTTAAATTTATTATACAGTGTGCTTATTATACGTGAACGATAACATAGTGCATGACGTCAAAGTGCTAGTTCTGACTTTCTGCAGCGGTTTTAGTTGCATGTTTCACGCATCTGCAGCGGTTTCAGTTGCATGTTTCACGCATCTGCAGCGGTTTTAGTTGCATGTTTCACGCATCTGCAGCTGTAGCTATGTATGACATTCAGAACGTCATGAAAAAAAAATGAGTTTCAAATAGAAGTCATCGATAGCTCTTTCCACGTTTATAAGTGAGTCACGGAAAAATTCTAATCGGCCGCAACCGGGAATCGAACCCAGAGTCTTCCAGTTACACGCCGGATATGCTGGGTATTCCGGGGTTTTTTTTCGAGGCCACTGTGGTGCAGTAGAAACATATCCGGCGCGTAACTGGAAGACCCGGGGTTCGATTCCCGGTGGCGGCCGATGAGAATTTTTCCGTGATGTCTCACTTATAAACGTGGAAAGAGCGATGACTTCTATTTGATGTTCCTGGTCCACGTCAACTGTGTATTTATTATGATTAAAAAATGAGTTACCGATTAAATAAAAACACAGAAAGCTAGCCAAAAGGAATATCAGATACTGAAGCGACCAATGTCCGTTGTTAAGAATTATGCGTAGAAAAAAATACCGAGAGATGCTCTTGTAAAGTACCATTGCAGTAATCTTGTAGGAGACTCTAGTACCCTTTGTAGCTAATTTATGCTATGCATCTTTCGCGTGCCAAAATCTTTGTGGGTGTGAAATAAAATGAGTGATTCGAGAGTATACATTCATTTACGTACAACACATTGCATTACTCGCGTCACTCACGACCACACCAAGCCACAGTCCGGTACATACTAGTGGAATTAAATCAAAACAACAGACAGTAAGGATTACTAATTCCAGCCATTCAGTGGTTCTTAGGAAGGTGGATTAAATTGCTCACATTGAACGGTACTTAGTAGTTGGATTAAGCTCTCGTCAAAAGCAGGTAACCCACGTGTGTGGGGGTCGAGAGGAAACCAAATTTCGCCACGACGCACCGTTTTCGTAGCATCAGAAATGCATTTTTCTAATGGCTTTTACCTCATTAAGCATAAGGTTCTCGTGATTTACTTAGATTGCTGCGAGTTATTAATATATTGTTGTGTAAGAATAAAATTATTAACTATTGCTGCGTCACTTCATGGGATGGAATTCAAAACATCGAATTTTAGCAGTGGTTTTGACTACTTCCGTTACCCCTTTTCGTTATACCAAAAAAATTTTGTCGACCCGGTGGCGCGATGGCTTCTGATCATTCGTCCGGGTTCGAATCCCGGTGAAGCATGGATGTTGTGTTTGTCTTACGGCGCTCTCTCTCTCTCTCTCTCTCTCTCTCTCTCTCTTCCTTCCCTGGAACCAGTGGCCCTAAATTAGGGACGGGCGACTGCATATAGCCCATTGAGTTGCTCACGGTGGTCGTTGCGGGCCGCAGGTGGCCTGGTGGGCAACGTTCGTGACTGCCACGGAAAGGGCCTCAGGTTCCATCCCAGGCAGGTGCGAACGCTCGATCCACTAAATATCCGCCGTGCGTCGGATGGGCACGTTAAGCCGTCGGACCCCGGGTACTGGCCCTCCGGTAATAAATAAGGGCGTCTTCCTCCCCCTTTCTACCTCGCTTCCGTGTCACTTTCCTATTGGGCACTCTAGCCCAAATCTCCTAGCTTCCTATTTCTAAGGGTTGTTTAAGACCTGGGGTCCGACACTCCCTAAAATCCTTTACGTATGATCACGATCAAGGTGGTCGTTGAACCTCAAATAAAAAAAAATAAAAAGTTTATTTTACTTAGGATTTACTTTACAGCTCTCGGAAAGATGAACTTAAAAAATCCATTAAAAATAAACACGGTAAAGATCCCTAAAAGAACAGGTGAAGCACAATTTGAAAAGCGAAATATGGTGGAATTTTGCATAAAATATATATAATAAAAATAGAAAGTTTGCCAACAAATATAACAAATGAAAAGTTTGCCTGAAAATTTTAACAAGGAATGCAGACTTTCAAAAAAGAAAAACGGTATCTGTTTGAAATTGCATGAGAAGCACGAAACGGCTGAAACTGTAACAGAGAAAGCAATTATGCTCTGACTTTTGCTGTACTGGGAAACAGTTGCGACTCGTGACCTTTTCAAGAATCCTACAATAGGTAGTATGACAGATAATGCATGTTAATAAAGGATAATAAAATGTTATTAAATGATACTTTATTATCATGTTAAGTTGTTTTTAATCAGTAAAGTTGAGTTTTTTGGTCCGCAGAACTTTTTACCTTGCTTCTCTCGCAGGGTTTTCTTTGAATATTTAAGCACAGATCTCCGTATTTGTACTTTCAGAAACTTCTTTCTTTTCTAGAAACGTATAAAACACAACCACATATGCATCACATTCATATTATAAGGGTCCGACGTAAGTGAAGCACTACCGTTCCTTCAGGTTGTTTCCAAACACAGCATGAAGGAAATAAAAGTAATTTGCTAAAGGATATCAAAACGCATGTCCATATAAAGCAGGTTGATGTAAAACAAACGCAACAAAAGTACTGAAATGAAAGGGGAAAAAATTATTCATAACCTAGAAGACGGCGGGCAACAGAACCCTGAACGGTGACAGCGAAAGTATTATCTTTGGGTCAGATACTAACTGAGAGCTCATGCATTCCTTTCGGTTTCACGCGCAAGTTCAATTGACAGAACTCACAGTGTTTCGTTACCACTATCCGAAGTGTAAACACACACGTCTGATCTTTTCCCAAGATTTGATCATTCACAAGGCAGACCGCCGGGCGAAATTCACAAGGGAGACCGCCGGGCGAAATTCGAAAAAGAGACAGCCGGGCGAAATTCGCAAAGGAGACCGCCGGGCGAAATTCACAAGGGAGATCACCTGGCGAAATTCACAATGCAGACCGCCGGGCGAAATTCACAAGGCAGACCGCCGGGCGAAATTCACAAGGGAGACCGCCGGACGAAATTCACAATGCAGACCGCCGGGCGAAATTCACAAGGCAGACCGCCTGGCGAAATTCACAAGGGAGACCGCCGGGCGAAATTCACAAAGGAGACCGCCGTGCGAAATTCACAAGGCAGACCGCCGTGCGAAATTCACAAGGCAGACCGCCGGGCGAAATTCACAAGGCAGACCGCCGCGCGAAATCTTCCGACGGACAATATAGAATGAATGAATTTATGGGTAATTTGCATGTCATTACTGTTTCACATTTGAACAAAACATTTCTGCTTATTTAAAACAATTTCGAGTGATAGCACTGGATACCAGCAGACTTAGCCGCTCATGGGGACCCATGTAAAGGCACAACTGGTACGTGGGTAATAATAGGTTCGAATATAAGATCAATTTATCACACAATGCCTCCATAATGCACCAAACCAATTCAGAAGCCAGGACATGAGGAACTGATAATTCAATCTACATCGAACACATTGCATTTCATGAAAGGGAAAAATCATTTCTCGTGATAACTTCAAATTGTTCCGCAGCACATTCAGAGAGCAGCAGTTTCGCGTTTATTCGGAAAGATGTTGAAGAACTAATATCTGAACCACAGCAATCGCAATTTAGATAATACATGAACCTCTACTTTTTCTTATACTTACCTTTACATTGCGAACGTCGAGAAGAATTCATATCCTTTCGTCTTGTACATGAATCAGAGAGTTTCTTCTTGCAGGTCAAAATACGTTTTACGAATGCTGATCAGTAATTAACTTATGGCCTCCGGCTGCCGATTAGGGACGCAGGTTTTTCCCGCTATCCGAAAGTAGAGCGTTCCTATGAAATCTTTCGTAAGTCGAAATGGTGTAAAGCGAAGAAGCAAATACCATTTATTTATATGAGAATTTTTTTTGAGCGTTCCCTGACCCAAAAAATTACCTACCAAATCATACCAAATTTTGAGCATTCCCAGACCCAACAAGAAAGATGACACCGAATTTTCGGGTGTAATAAGCACGTCCTTTGATTCCGTTCTGACGCAAATTAAATTTATCAAATCTATTCAAAGTCAATGGAACCCGTATGGAAAACAATAGATCTGACCAAAGAAAGAAGATTTTCAATCGAGTTTTTAATCCCTCAGATATTGCTGTATGCGGAATCGTGAGCTTATGAACTCTTAGAAACAGAGATATCGACAAAAATAAGATGTGACTTTACGTCCCCTGGTGGGAAAGCCATGCATTATTTTAGTAAGAAAGTATTCTCAAAAGGTTTATCCATATAAGCGGTATCGGTCCAAGAAAAAAATTAGTCGAGTTTTCAGGAGCCCAGATTTTGCTACATATACATCAGAAGCAGAAATGAACACTTATGACCCCTGGTGGCCAAACCATTCTTTACCAAACATTAGAAATTATGTGAAAAATATTTTCCACCAGGTCTTGTATGCGATACAGGAAGAATTTTTCAAATCGGAGCTTTAGGAGCAGAAATAACGCAGAAAACGCAATTTACCTTTGTGCCCATAGCGGAAAGTCTATGATTTACTTGTAAATTTTGAATTTACAGGAAAACATTTGCCATCGGAAACACTATCCAACAAAGAAGGAATTTTTCAAATCGTACTGTTAGAAGTAGAGATATTGACAAAAATAAGATATACATCTACGCCCCCTGGCGTAGAAACCATGCATTATTTCAAGAAGAAGATTTTCCTAAAAGGTTTGTCTACACGAGTAGTATCGGTCAACAAACGACTTTTTTTTCAATCGAGATATTAGAAGATCACATTTTGCTGCAAATGCATCCGAAGCGGAAATTAAGACTTACTCCACCTGGTGGCCAAACCATATTTTTACAAAAATTAGAAATTATGTGCAAACGATTTCCCATCAGGAGCTGTATTCGGTGCAGAAAGCATTTTTCAAATCGGAGATTTAGAAGCAGAGATATAGGGGGAAATGCAATTTACATTTACGCCCCCTAACGAAAAGTCTATGAATTACTTGAAAATTTCGAAATTATATGAAACACATGTCACTCTGGAAACACTATCCAACAAAGAAGGAATTTTTCAAATCGGACTTGTAGAAGTAGAGATATTGCCAAAAATAAGATGTACATCTACGCTCCCTGGCGGAGAAACTGTAGAATATTTTAGGAAGAAAATATTCCAAAAAGGTTTATCGATGTGAGTGGCATCAGTTCACGAAATAATTTTTTCAATCAATATTTTAGAAGCTCAGGTTTTAGGGCAAATACATCAGAAGCAAAAATCAACACTTACGCCCCCTGGTGGCCAAATTATTCTTTACCAAAAATTTGAAATTATATCAAAAGATTTTCCATCAGGAGATGTATCCGCTGAAGAAACTTTTTTCAAATCGGAGCTTTAGAAAAAGAGTTATCGGGGAAAATGTAATTTATTTTTACGCTCCCTAGCGGAAAATCTATGCATAATTTGAAAAAGTAACTATATCTGAAATACTCTTCGACATAAATGGAATTGAAAGATAAAAAAAAAAATTCAATCGGATGTTTAGAAACAAATATGTGGAATAAAACGTATTTTTGAATTCGACATCATCTGCATTTACGCCCTCTAGCGGCGAAATTGTACATCGTAAAAAAAAACGAAATAAAGGATCATCATTCGCATATTTCAAGCTTCCCAATTCAAGAAGAATTTTTCAAATCGGACGACTAGTTGCAGAAATATCGTGGGTACAGACAGACGGACGGACGGACAAACCGATAACATAAGCACGATTTTTTTTTACAAAAGACGTGCTAAAAAATAATCTACCAAATCATACCAAATTTTCAGCGTTCCCAGACCCAAAAGATAACCTACCAAATCATACCAAATTGCACATGAAACTTAAAATAAAACAAACATATAGCAAAAGCAGGAATGATATGATAAATACAAAGCATACTGATAAATACACATTGTATCAATCACTAGAAGAGGGCTAAAAGAGACCACTTCGCTAATACACGGTCGAGTCTCATTATTGTGACCACCAGCTAATATCCAGAATAACCGCCGTGTGCAGCGCGGACAGCAGCTAGTCGGAATGGGAGTGACTTAATAAAGTGCTGGAAGGCATGTGGAGCCATGTGGAGCCATGCAGACTGCAGTGCATCTGACAGCTGCTAGAGGGTGCGTGGTGAAGGATCCATAGAGCGAATAACACTATCGAGGTGGTCCCACCGGTGCTCAATTGGGTTTAAGTCTGGGAAATTAGAGTGACAGGGAAGTACTTTGAAGTCTTCATCGTGCTCTTCCAACCACTCTCGGACATTTCTAGCTGCGTGACAAGTCGCATTGTCGTTCTGAAAGTTCCCATCCACCCCAGGGAAAACAGTCAGGATAAATGGATGTAAGTTGTCTGCAAGGATGGATTCATAACGAATTCAGTCCATAGTGCCTTACACAGGTATGAGTGGATGCAGAGAATGGCACGAAAATATTCCATAGACCATAACGCTGCCCCACCAGCTTGTGTTCTGCCAGCAATGGTTGAAGAGTGTTTGTTCTCCGATGTTTCTCGCCTTATACGCCAACGTCCATTAGTTCGATGAAGCAGAAAACGTGACTCGTCGGAGAAGGCAATTCTTTGCCAATCAGCGGAGGTCCAATTCCGATACTGCCGTGCAAATGTAAGCCTTTTCTGATGATGCACCTTCGTTATCATAGGCGCAGTGACCATCCGTCTGCATCGGAGCTCCATACGCAGCAGGGCTCGTTGAACTGTCATTTTATACACATTTCCGGTAGCCCCTGGTTCATTCGGCCAGTGAGTTGCTCCACTGTAGCGTTTCGATCAGCTCTCACGCACCTTCGCAGCCAATGTTCACCTCTCGCATCAATGGCACGTGGTGCTCCGCAGTTTCCACTTCGCTTCTCCGCAATGGTGCCATTTCTCCAATCAAGATACACTTTAACCACAGCAGCACGTGAACAGTTCACAAATTGCGCTGTTTCAGAAATACTGCCACCTTTGGCCCGAAAGCCGATAATCATCCCTTTTTGCAAATCTGATAAATCGCTCCTTTTATCTAGGACAGCAACGAGTGATACATTTTCAGATTGCCTACGTTTCACCTTATGTAGCCTTCACGCCATCTCACGACACGTGCCTTCTTTCATTGGCTACGAGCTGGTGACGTCAAAGTAGGAGGTGGTCACAATAATGTGACTCGACTATGTAGTAGAACCAATAGTAACTTCGGCAGCTTTCAAGGTTCTTTCTCTCTACGTGTAAATAGTGCGAATGGTGGGCGTAGGCACGTTCAACGCACGCACATTGTCTTTATTTCGTTCACCACAATCGAAACGCTTAATAACGTCCAGTTTTACGCTAAGCGTAACAACCTTACGAACTCTCTTAGGCTTCTCTGATACCTTAGGACACATCTTGATAACGTACGCACAAATAAATCGAGATAAAGCACAGATACTCACAGACACAATTCAAAGTTACGGTGGCGTGATGATAAGTGTAGTTCCCGGAGAAGGAGCTTGGCAGCGCCACTCTCGCTGCTCGGGGTGCATGCTGCCTCTACGTATAACGGCTTGCTGCAAAACAAACGCTATATTTGCTTTCCGCCTTTTTTCGTGAAAGCGAAAATTCTTTTCGGTTAACGAAAACAGATATTAATGTAGATCTTTCGTTAAAGCAGACTTTAGAGATGTGGGGGATATCTGTATATGTAAACCAGTTTCTCCCAACGTCATTATACTCTCCTGACTCGGAGTAACTGTTTTGCACAAGAGTTTGAATAAAAAGACAATGTGAAGAGCAGATTCAAGTAAAAATGACTACCCGTCTGGAAGCATGGTCTCACTCGGAGGTGCGCTTGATGATTAGATTCAACGACGTGACTCGCGGTACCGTAAAAAAACATTTGCATTTGCAGGAATCTGACTCAAAATCAACTCTTGCACTAGAGCTCCTACACATCCCATGTTGCTGTCTGTTGTTGATCCTGATGGTCTTCCATTGCGTTTCTTATCCGTCAACACATAAATAGCCTGAGTGCGAATTTTGAATATTATTCTGACACGCTCGTCAATTGACCACAGACTTTTCACAGTTGAAGATGGGATTTTGCTCCCTGCGTTTTCCATACCCAGAAAAACCTAATCACGTCGCGTACCTCTAAGTGAGACCAGACGGGTCGTCATTTTGACTTGAATGTGCTCTCCGGAAGGTTGTTTTCTTATTTAAACTTACTTGTCAAACAACGTCCTCAACTATAATGACTTTGGTAGACACCAATTTGAGTATCTCTAATCGACAGTCAAAGGCCATAGAAACTTACTTATAGATCATGCTTACTTATTTATGCAACTCCAGTATAGTATCTTTATGGCAAGACGGAGTTACTGGTGTTTAGATTGTTAGATTGATCCTACTCAGTCAAAGGAATACCTTCTAAGAAATGCATTAACTTTTCTAAGAGCAAAAGGGAGATGAAATATTCTTAACCATTCTGATTGCCATAGTTCTTCAATTCTAGCAATTTAAAAATTGCTGTTTCGTCTGATTGTTGTACGTACGACTATAAATTCCATTCATTTCCGGATTTTTTAATGTAAAATTTATCCTTCTAGGTGGCATAAATTAAAAGATTTTTTTGCAGTTATTTGCAAAAGTTTAAGATCACCTAATATATTTTTTTTTATTTTCAGAGGTATGCACACTGAAGTGCCAAAAAAACTGGTACACCAGTCTAATACTTGGTAGGTACCCACGGGAGCGCAGGACTGCAGAATTACGAAGGGGCATGGACTCCACTAGCTTTTGGAAATATTCTGTAGGCAATGCACACCATACTTCCTGCAGAGCGTTCCATAGTTTGGATGTATACTTTTCGATCTTGAACAATTCGGGTGTATTCCGAGGTCTCGGATTCCTGTGTTCGATAGCGCGTTGCATGGCATCCCAAATGTGTTCTATCACGTTCAGATCTGGGGATTTATGTGGGAATGGCAACATCCCAAACTCAGATGAATGCTCCTCTAACCATAACGTGGTGTCCCGACACTTGTGTGGAGGTACATTGTCCTGTTGGAACAGGCCCAACCCATCAGCATGAATGCATGCAGGACATGAACGGGTGTACCTCGTCAGAAAGGACTCGCACATAGCGTTGGCCGGTCACAGACATTTGTAGACGTACTAAGGGTCCCAGTGAAGTCCAGCTAAACACACCCCATGCCATTACAGACCCCTCCCCCCCCCCCCAACAGCCCGTGCAGTTCCCTGTTCACAGGCGGGATCTAAGGCTTCATGGGGTTTGCGCCACACACGAAACCTTTCATCTCCCCGATACAGTTGGAAACGCGACTCGTCAGACCAGGCTACTTGTTTCCAGTCATCAAGTGTCCAGTGGCGGTGTTGCCGTGCCCAAGCGAGGCGCATAGCTCTGTGTCGTGCACCCATCAAGGGGACTCGAGTTGGGCGTCGGCTCCAAAGGCCCATATCGTGCAGGGCACGTTGCGCAGCCCGGACTCTGATGCTAGTTGAGGATCCAGCATTGAATTTCGATGATACCTGCGAGAGTGTTGCACGCCTATTGCGTGAAACGATTCTTGACAGCCGACGATGGTCACGTTCACCCAATGTCTTTTTACGGCCACGCTGGTATCGTAGATTGGAGGTTTTGCCGGAATTCTTGTAGTCACGGTACACCCTTGCAATGGTCGTCCGTGAAAATCCGAACTTCGATTCTACCTCAGAAATACTATGGCCCATCTCACGAGCGCCAACAATGACACCGCGTTGGAAATCACTTAAATCGTTATTACTTGTCATTCTTATGCCGAAAACAGCTCTGACAGCTGGCAAGGATGTCTACCGCTTTATATACGCACTGTGGGATGCAACCGAGTAAGCGCATAGGTGACGTTGCTATGTATACTGATGGAAAAAAAATCGAAACACCGCGAAAAAATAGTTGTAGAGGAATGAAATGGCGGCAATACATTTGTATAGGTAACATATTTAATCGATTAAGGTTTCAAGATCACAGCGTATTGTAAGCGCGAGAAGAGCCATTTTAAATGTGAAATGCTGGTACATTAATAACCGGTGTAACCGCCAGAATGTTGAATGCAAGCACGCAAACGTTCATGCATTGTGTCGTACAGGTGCTGGATGTCAGTTTGTGGGATGGAGTTCCATGCCTGTTGCACTTGGTCGGTCAATACAGGGACGGTTAATGCTGGTTGGGGGTGACGCTGGAGTTGTCGTCCAATGATGTCCCATACGTGCTCGATTGGTGAAAGATCTGGTGATCTAGCATGGCCACGGCAACATATCGACACTCTGTAGAGCATGTTGGGTTACAACAGCGGTATGCGGGCGAGCGTTATCCTGTTGGAAAACACCCCCTGGAATGCTGTTCATGAATGGCAGCACAACAGGTTGAATCACCAGACCGACGTACAACTGTGCCGTCAGGGTGCGTGGGATAATCACGAGAGTGCTCCTGCTGTCATAGGAAATTGCTCCCCAGACCATAACTCCAGGTGTAGATCCAGTGTGTCTCGGCCGCAGACAGGTTGGTTGCAGGCGGTCACTTGGCCTCCTTTTAACCAACACACGGACATCACTGTCACACAGGCAGAACCGGCTTTCATCAGAAAACACAACAGATCTCCACTCCGTCCTCCAATGAGCTCTAGCTTGACACCACTGACGTCGCAAACGGCAGTGGTTTGAAGTAAGTGGAATGCACGCTCCAGGGAGTCTGGCTCGGAGCTGTCCTTCAAGTAACCGATTTGCAACAGTTTGTTGTGTCACTGTGGTGGCAACTGCAGCTCGAATTGCTACCGCAGACGCGGTACGATGCGCCATGGCCATACGCCGTACACGGCGGTCTTCCCTCTCAGTAGTGCCACGTGGCCGGCCGGAACCCGGTCTTCTTGAGGCAGTACCTTCCCTTGACCACCGCTGCCAACAATCATGCACAGTGGCTACATTCCTGCCAAGTCGTTCTGCAATATTGCGGAAAGAAAATCCACCTTCTCGTAGCCCTATAACACGACCTCGTTCAAACTCCGTGAGCTGTTGATAATGGCTTCTTCGTCTTCTTAAAGGCATTCTTGACTAACATCAACACACTACGTCGAATCTCAACGATAACTAACGACGCTCACGAACGTTACAGCGCGTATTTACAGCAAACCTGCTTTGCATGTTCCGAGGGGCGCTACTAGCGCCACACGTATGCGCCGAGAGCGAAATTTGCATAGACGTCATCTTACAGATGTACTCTCATCGCCTACCAACTGTCGTTTATCTAACACAACCCCTTCTTGCTGTTGGGATTTTTTTTTCCGTCAGTTTATTTTGCATAAGCTCGTCTGTACCAGTTTTTCTGGCACTTCAGTGTACATAAACTAAATTATTTGGAAGATATATTTCTAAAATATGCACTGAACATATTAACTTAGAGACTTTTTCAACAAAAAGGTCCAAATTGTTCAGATTTAGTACTTTGTACGTCTTCCATTATGGCGAATTACTCGCTAAACACACTCACGGACAATGAAATTTGCGCACCAAGAACGAAGCATCGGATTGAACTAAAATTTTATGGATGTAATGATACAGATAAATGATACACATGACGGCAAAAACAGAGCTGTAGGACAATTAGAGAGGGATCTACGGCACGCAGTCCTGTCATCTTCAATAGCGCATCGCACCGCCTCGTACGGTGATATATGTTGCAATACGGTCCGGCATGGAGGCGAACAGAAGCCTGATGTTGTCCTGCGGCAGACTGGCCCACACATCTTGGACGGTGGACTCCAAATCCCGGATAGTGCGGCACGGCTGCAGCCGGCGTTTCAACTGGTCCCAGACATGCTCGATAGGAGACATGTTCGGGGAGCGGGCATGCCATGGAAGTATCTGGACATGACGTAGGCAGTCCTGGACAACCCGAGCCGAGTGCGGGCGGGAATTATCCTGCTGGTACAGCGCACCTGGAATCCCGGCATGCAATGGGAGCACAGGGGGCCGTAGGGATCTCATCTACATACCGCTGGCCCGTCAATGATCCACGTACCACTACTGGAGCTGATCAGACATCGTAGGATATGGCTCCCCAGTCTATAATGCCTGCAGTGGGGGAGGTGTGGCACTCGATAGCGAGGTTGGGATTGTGCCGTTGACCCGGGGAACTCCACACCCGGACACGATGATCATCTGTCCCCAAAACGAAACGAAGCGGAACTCATCGCTAAACACCACACGTGGCCAGTCCGTGGCATTTCACGTCGCTCTGACCTAACACCACTGCACACGGAGCCGGCGATGTTCTGGTGTTAATGACAGCACACGTAAGGGGCGCTGGGATTGCAGATACGCTTTCGCGAGGCGTCGGGAAATGGTTCGTGGGCAGACAGGAGCCGCTACATTTGCTTGCATAATGGCCCGAGTCCCCGTGGGATCCGTTCATGCCTGGCGCACGATCCGTTGATCTTCTGTATCGGTGGTCCTACTGGTCCGTCCGGAGCCGCTCCGCCCTGTTGCAGTGCGGTCACGTGTTCACTGCTCGCAACACAGTCGGGCGGTATGGTCAGAACGATCCAAGTGGCGGGCTATACGGTACACCGACCACCCTGCGGTTTTCATCCCGATAATCCGGCATCTGTCAAATTCCGTCCTTTGCGTTAATCGACGTCTCTGGCATCTACCCGACATTGACATTCTTTTCACTCATTACTTTTGTTTGCGTCGGCCCGTGCTTTTCGCTTTTCTGGGGCATCGATTGCACGCCGGTTCGTGCTTGCAATGTCACCACAGGGTGTGCGTTCATGCGCAATAGCATCCAACGTGGATCATTTGCATACTAGCACGCACTTTAGCTACTTGCAAAGTTTCGCGGTTGTAGCATGTTTTCTTCTAGGTGCGCAAATTCCATTGTCCGTGAGTGTGTATGGTGTGGCATGTTGGAAATGAGGAATACGCAGTAAACACGGAATACTTCCTTACACCAAACGTACTTGATGGATTCAACCAAAGCTTTCTCATTCGATGACTGTTTTTCTGAGTGATCACGTCTTTAAAACAATCCAACAAATATTCGACATGGGATTTAAGTATGGGCTGTGACCAAAACACTTGAGCTCAATGTTTTTAATCTTAGTCAGAAAGTCCTTCACTATCTTGGATCTGTATATCTGGATCTGCATTGAGTATCTTCATGCATGAATATGGTGCACCAGTGAATGTTCATGCCAAGTGTCAGCTTATCTCGTAATATTTCCACTTACCTAGATCGTTCATGGTAGTGTTGCACGGTAGAAAGTACAGGGTAGCAGTAGCAGTGGTCACTTTTGGATGTCAGGAGTGTCATGTATGCGATAAAAACCGCTAAAATGTTTTGTGTGTGAGTCCTCTTAAAAAAAGAACTCCAAAACGTAATAAATAATAGCAATGTTAACTGCAGGTTTAACAGCAAGTTGCTTTTCTGAAGAACCACTTCGTAACAGAACAGACCAATGTGACAATTGTTTAGAATAAGGTGGCTTACAAGAATCTCTTCTAGCTCGCTAATCTTACTGGCCAATCACTTAAAGCACCTGTTGAGAAAAACGTTATAGTTTATGTCCTGTTCCCTTGACCTGACTACCAGTGATGCCATAAAGAAATAAACTTTTAGGAATTCCGATGTGACCTTCAGTACAGAAAGCATAACGAGAGGCACGAAGGTTAAACAGAGAGCATAAGTCACATATCCTGCATGTGAAATAGAATGCTAACGCGAAAAAATTGCGCAATTAAATTTATAAGTTTTTTCCATTTTTTCTTCTATATGTTTCTTTCGAAATTATGTTATAAACCAACAGTAATTTCGTGGGGTCTTGAATTGATAACGGTACCATTTGGGCACAGGACAATTGAGTTTGAAGTTTTGGGAAGTGTACTCCAAAACTGGGTTCATTAATATAAATTAGTTGAACCAAGTTTGCTTATTTTAGTTAATCGAATTGGACGTTAGTGCACCTTAAGATACAAATAGAACAAAAACCAAAACAAACAAACAAATAGAATTGAAGATTTGACTTCTTTTTTTTCTTTTGTTTGGAGGTTTAACGACCACCGTGAGCAACTCAATGGGCTATAAGCAGTCGCCCGTCCCTAATTTAGGGTCACTGGTTCCAGGGAAGGGAGAGAGCCAGTGCCGTAAGACAAACACAACATCCATGCCTAACCGGGATTCGAACCCGGACCCCTTACGGACGAATGATCAGAGGCCAACGCCTTAGACCACTGCGCCACCGGGGCGGCAAATTTTACTTCAGTGCCCCTTAAGATAAAAAGGAAAAAAAATGGTTTAGAGATTAAACTAAATTCGACTTTACTGTATCTTAATGACAAAAGCTAATAATGAACCAGTGACTTTAGCAGGTTTTGCTTTACCACATGTTAAAATAACAACTACAGAAAAAAAGAAATGTGTCATAAAGAAACCAAGTTCACCAAATCCGACCTTACCATGTCTATAACTTATGTAAGTTTTCTTGATAGTTTTTGAAAGCATCGTGACCATGAAATAAATGGGAACCCTTTTTCTTTATATCCTTCAAATTTAAAAGATTTGGTTTTCAGATACAGATAATTTAGTGAAACGTAATCCCAAACAGTACCATAACTAAAGTTGGCACAATGGTTGTCAGTGCAGAGAAAAAAAGTGCACTGCTAGTCACTAGCCTATAGACATGGCATATCGTCATCGTATCAGACTCCTAATACCTGCTGTAAAATACATAGTACCTTTCATGTACTAACAGAACTCATCGGCGTAGCTGTCACAGTTTCGCATAATCAAAGTGTTACAGTCGTTAAAGACACAGTGCTATGAAAAAAAGGTAACTGCCGCTGAACTGACACAATGAATCACAGTGCCACCCTTTTTCTTACCAGTGTTCATTGTCTGATTATACGCATACCACAGGCGCCCAAAAACAAATATTCTAGGGGAGGGAGTAAGAGCACGGATCAAAGAACGTAATAGCTTCGATGCTTAGACAGATACAAAAATCTTGGCTTTTTATTGGAAATTTTGAGGGGTGTAAGTTTTTAAACCCCCCTGTTCTCTTGGGGCTCACACATACAGTACTTTTCTCGTCAACTGTAAGAGGAAAGCTGCAGTTGTTGGATAAAAGTCGACTTACCATCCCAGTCCCAGCAAATATAACGATTTACCCGTTCTCGTATTCAGCTACTATGCGATAAGACCGGCGTACTACTGTATCGTTGTTAACGAAAAAATATATATATCTATATATAGACGGTACTTGGCCCAAAATGTCAAGTGCTATGAAGATCGCAAATTACACTCTGTAGTGTTAAAACTGCAGCACCCCGAAGGAACAGGAACGCTGGTAGTGCACTTCAAATAATGGCAGCCAAGCTGGTAAAGAAAGCGTGATAACATTTGCAGATGACAATGAATATGCAAATGTGTTGAAACAATACGATAAAAAAGAGCGTCGAATAGTAATAGCAAAAGCTAAGTAAAGTTGAGGTGATACAATGTTGATTACAGATAGACCAGCCGTGGTCCAGGCTGGTTGCTTGTGAGTCTGTAGATGGCGTCTAATAATAGTCCACAGGTGCTCGATTGGGCCGAATTTCAAGTACCTGGCCAGCCAAGGCCGTACATCCACACCGCGAAGGCAATCAAAGGACCCCTGTGGTACGTATGAGGTCTTTTTACCATGGTAAAAATGGCATCAGACACCCATTAAGAGCGTAGAGAGCTACAGATTCCAGAATCTCGCCGACATAGAATCGAACAGTCAGGTTGCCGTTGACGAACGTAAAAGCTTTACGATTACCGAAACTGATCGCTTCTACGCCATAATACTAGCAAGGTGTGAAGTATAACGTTCCAAGATGGCTCACTGTGTTCACCACGTCGTCGTATACGCTAATTATCCGGTCTAAAGCAATAGCGGATTTCATCGCTTAAGACCACTTGACGACATTCAGCACACCATGTGTCTCCCGCGCGACATCATTCCAGACGTGATAGACGATGGGTAGAAGTCATCGGTAATCGACGCAACGGCCGACAAGCACAGTGTCCCTTTCGTCAGTTGGTGCGCAATGATTCAACGGATGTGAAGTGACAGCGAGCTGAAGTCAAAGCTCGTTGAATAGTCACTAGTGGCCTTAGGTTCAGTATTAATCTGAGCATGGATAAGACGATCCTCTCGTTCTGCAATCATCCATCGTGCTCTACTACTAATTCGAGTAGTCTGACAGTCCTGCAACAACTCTTGCCAACCTCGTTGCACTGTACTATTGTTCCCGCCTATACGTTCTTCTAAACGACGAAACGATCACCCTACTTCTCAAAAGCTAATAATTTGGCCTCCGCCAAAGTTGCTAAAATAGGTGTCGAGCGTGACATTTTGGCATTCCGGATGACCTCCTTGCTTTCTGAAATAGCTCCATGCACGACAAAAGCCTGTTAACCATCTAACACGCGCGTTCTTTTGAACTCGACATTCATTACGTTTCTGTTTATATCAGCCAAAATTTTCGCTCTATTGATCCCATATTTAAATATATCTTGCCAAATTCTACTTGTCAATTTCCATGCACTTCCGATAACTCCTTCTTGGTGCTGCAGTTTTAGTGTCACAGTGTCTACTTTATCTTTCTTCGCAGCTTACTTCTTCTACAAAGGCTATCCACAACATAAAAAGTCCACGAGGAAAGTACGCATGTCTTCGTTCCTTAGATCTGTGCTTCTCGAAGTGGTGGTCTACATACCGGTGCTGATCCGGAAGCCATGTTGTCAGGAGCACAAAAAAAAAAAAAAATATTTAGCATGATTATTGAACACAATTTAGAAACATGCTATATAACCTTTTTTTAACAGAATGTAGTATCGTTTCTTAATAATTTAAAAACACAAGATGCGTTTTTTTTCAATTCAGATTAGGTTTTTAATACTTCTGGTGGTGAGAATTCTACCCCTGTCTGTGGCATACTGACAAGAAGAAAGATAAAACAGGTCGGTCCGGTACACGTCCAGTTTGTTAAGAACTGCTCTGGAATTCTTTATAAAGGAAGCTGGAAACAAGCATCAAGCTTTCTCGCAAGAGCCTGAGAACAATAGTCACTGACAGTTATACTCGTAATTTAACTGGTTCTAGGAGCAATGAACTAATAATAAATTCACAGATGAATCATATTTCTGTCTTCAAACAGATTCGGGCCGCCTTGGTGGCCGAGTGGCATGAGGTGCTGGCTTCTAACTGTTCGTCCGAGAAGGGTCCGGGTACGAATTCCGGGTGAGGCATGGATGTTGTGTTTGTCTTAGGCTCTCTCTCTCTCTGTCTCTCTCTCTCTCTCTCTATCTGTCTCTCTCTCTCTCTCTCTCTCTCTCTCTCTCTCTCTCTCTCTCTCTTCCCTGGAACAGTGGCCCTAATAGAGACCGATGGCTACTTATAGCTTATTGAGTTGCCCACATTGCGTGTTAGACTCCAAACAAAAAGAATAATAAAAAAAAACAGATTCGGAACCGACATTCGTAAGTAGCAGTGTAGATTTTTATTCCGTTAAGAAAACATTGGGAAAACTATTATTACAGCAGCTGCGATTTTGTGGCCTTTGTTGGCTATAAAACCACAACTTCTGAGGATCTTCAGCAGGGGATTTCCAACGGTTACATTAACATCCGTGATCACTCGGCAAGGAACCTCACAACTGGAAACTATTCTGATGAAAATGTGTTAGACGGTGACTTTTGTAAGAAAAACTGTTCCAGATTTCCTTCAAATAGGTAATACAGGGCTGTCCAAAACGTAACAAAAGGAAATGAGCTTGTTGACACAGGAGCAAAGGGGCAATGTGACGTATGAATATATTCCATGGTGCGAAGCTCGTATGCAGATTTTTTGTTAGCACGTGACCGTTGCCGAGGGTGTATACAGGCGGGGAGGACGAGTCGTGTACCACATGAGTTCATTCTGTTTTTCATGTGCTTCTGAATGGGCTGTGGCAGCAGACATTCCTTCGTGTACTCGGATACTGCGTGCCTGAGGTAACAAAAAGTTTTTTAGACATCATGCGTATAATTTTACGGGAGGCCGATTTATCAGCCAGCTCGAAGAAGGGAACCCTTTAGCATTTATCAGGGCTGTCCAGCAGTAGTAGGAAAATTTATCCGAAGGGATCCTAAACCACTTGGTGCTCAGCATGACACTCCGGTGTCAAACATGCATTGCGTGCGGGATGGACATATCCCCTACTGAGGAATTTGCCCTGTAATCTGTTTACGCAGTGTTGATGGAAGAATGTCAATGGACTATGAACCTGCATCTGCTTCGAACATCTTGCTCTGTTTGATCTCTGTTATACTGTATTACTTACGATTTTTGGCGTCGTGCGTTAGACTGAACTGTTGCTGTTGCCATCGATACCACTTGCAGCTGTAAAACTGCTTTTTCTGATTTGTACTTGTCATAATGTACCTCGTCCTCAAGTTTCGAACAGTTAGTTCCTGCACATATCTTAGAACGCTATCTTTTTAATGAAACTTTAGTCAGCTTGGACTGCTTAGCAAGATTCACAGATGCCATTTCTAATATGATGTAAATAGACGTAGTGTCTATTTACATCATACTGTATTAGAAGTGTGTTCTTGGTAGTTTTCCAAACCCTTCACGTGAAAATTATATCCAGACTATTAGTACAAAGTACGATTGCTTCCTTATGAAGTTATGGTGAATGTTGCGATAAACATAAATATTCCTGGAATATTGTCTGCAGTTTTTCCGTATTGTGTTCGTATGTTCTGAAATACAAAATATAAAGGTAATCAACTATTTTTCTGTAATACAGAATAATGCATTTCAGGTTATAGAGAAATAAATACCTGGGCAGTTTACTGGAGCACGGCAGTTATCTACTTCGTCTGTTAATCCTCTGCAAGGCTTTCCCCCGTTGGATGGTGGAGGTCTATTACATGACCTGTACCGCAGCCGTGTTCCGTCACCACATGTCACTGAGCATTCGGACCAATCACTCCACATAGACCATTGACCATCCCCTGAAACAGAAAAAAAAATGAAGTTATAAAGGCGGCGTCGCACATTGGTTCCAAACACAAATCTAGCTGATCAAAATTAATAACTCCTCTCCTATAAAACAGATTGTCATAGAATTTTATACGAATTTACAAGTTGCATTTTCAATTAATTTTTTATTGTGTTAAAGATATCAACGAAATATTCGTATAGTTTTGTAAGATTTAGTGCAAATATTTTTTTAAGTCTTTGTTCTTATTTTAAAAAGATAACAAATTAATAGGATTTAAACAGAACACCAATTGTGGTCAAATAAACACACATTTCAAATATTTACAGGCTTCAGAGAGATGTGCATCTATTCATTTTCCAGCAACATCATCATCATCATCATCGCTGTCACCTGGATCTTGGAGTAGTCTCAGTACATCAGGAGATATACTTTTACTTCTCTTTTGACGTTTGACTCGAAGACCGCTTACAATCGGGTCCGAGGAAAGTAATAACGTGAGCATCAAGTCCGTCATTGCATCGGCTCTACAAAATTTACGAGTATGATGTTTCCTGAAATTCTTATAGCCCTTATTCAAGGCTTCTTGAGCTTCCTTAGACATCATCCCAACTGGAAGTACGTCTTCCTTTATCAACTGTGCACCATGGATAAGTATCTTATGCAAACTTTGTGGCATATAATACCACTTATATTTCCGGATGTATAATTCTGCTGTGTCGAAGCAGTATTTTTCAAACTCTCCATTGGTAATGCTGTACCTACTGGCGATTGTTTTAAGGATGGTTCCAAATCGCTGAATCAGCTCTTCATCTACGCCAGTAATATCTAATGCTAAAGCTAAATCTTCAAAGAACCTCCGCGCGCTATTTCCGTTATTGGTCGTACCAAATCCTGGTTTCGGTATGTCGGAAAGAAGCCCCATTTCTTTGTGGAAGCGGTCTGGTATTCTGTTTTTTCGTTCTTCAACCTGAGCTTTGTTTTCTTTTCGTATTTGCCACGCTTCAATGTCTGATCTATATGATATATGCAGGATGCACTCGAAAAATTTAAGCTGTATTGACACTGAACGGTGTGTAGTGTGATCAACAAGCAATGACTGCAGTTGTACCCTTGCAGAGTAGTCAGTGATCTCCATTTTTTCTGGATAGCATCGCTTTTTTGCCTCAAGAAGCATGTGATAATTTGGGAAAATATCAGCATTGTGAGCTATGCCTATCTGACGCATAAAGATGTATTGTTTCTTTGTAAGCTTTTTATCCACGAAAAAGGCTAATGCTCCGTCACATGTCATTTTAATGGCCGCTTTGTTATTTGGAGATTGATAGGCTGTTTTTTTATTTCCGTGTTCCTTTCTGGGGGAAAACTTGATGCTTGCTTTATTATTTGTGCTGCATCACGCTTGCCTGCAGATCGCAAACCCATTTCCGCAACAAGAACAATCTCACCAAGAGTGTGTGTTTCCAACAATGGTTTCAATTTCCTTTTTCGACTAATACCAGAACATTCATGGAACAGCTTTCGTGGACGACCTATGTTTTTTTATTTCTTGATCACTGTCTACTTCTAAAACCGTCATTTTAACACTCAACCAATCCCTGTTTTTTCGTAAGAATTCTTTCATGATGTAAAGAACATTTATCGTGGACCGTAGATCAATGAAAACGGGTCATATGGACTGATGAATCCAGATACACGATCCATCAGTCTGATGGCCGTGTGTAGGTATGGCGGCAGCCGGGGTAACACTATTTTCCGCAGTGTACTGTTCCTACGGTTAAGTTTGGAGCTGGCAGTGTACTCGTGTGGGGGTGTTTTTCGTGATATGGTACCGGCCCATTATTTATCGTGAACAAACCTGTTAACCAGCACGTCTACCTCGATATTCTGGACAATTATGCCCTACCAACTCTGTGACAATGCTAGGGAACCGAGCGTTATTGGTACCAGCAGGATAATGCACCGAACCAAAGAGCAAAGGCTGTTATGGCGTGGTTTGACGATAATTCCTTATCCTGCGTG
Organism: Macrothele yani; assembly: GCA_039090855.1. Taxonomy (NCBI): domain Eukaryota; kingdom Metazoa; phylum Arthropoda; class Arachnida; order Araneae; family Macrothelidae; genus Macrothele; species Macrothele yani. The sequence continues at coordinate 86,286,382 of CM076991.1, forward strand.
GATTGGCCAGCACTGATCTTAATCCCATAGAGCAGCTATGGGATGAATTAGAGCGCCGCATAAGAAGATTGGAACCAAAGCCTACTACTAAGCAACAATTAGCGGAAGCGTTATGAACTGAATGAATCGCATACCTATCGCTGTGTTCCAAAACCTTGTCGAAAGCATGTCTCGAAGGGTCAGTGCATGCATTAAGGCCAAAGGCGGACCGACACCGTACTGATGTATGTCAATAAATGCTATGTTGTGTTTCTCTTCTAGATGCCCGATAACTTTTGTCAATATAGTGTATATATATGTGTGTGTGTTTTTTCTTTTTCTTTTTGTACGAGATCTGTATCTGATTTACTATAAATTGGGTCTTCCAGTTAAACGAATCCTTGAACTGCAGTTCCGGGAAGTCTGTTTCAGCTACTGCAAAAAAACTTTTTCCACTTGAAAGTAATTAAGTAAAAAATAATTTTCGCATTCTTCAAATTCCATCACTTTATAAATTTGCACTGAAATTCTGGACATTTTCAATTTTTTCAAGACTTTTTTTCGTAATTATTTTATTAATGGTTAAGTACGAAAAAGAAACTAATTTTGGCAAATTTGGATTTCTGTTTTCACTAAAACCTAAGAAACTATTACAAATTCTGAATTCATTTATCGCAGTAAAATTCTCATAAGAATGGAATGAAGTCTTCTACAGTCTCTCTCAGAATACGTCTGCTACATCTCAGCAACTGAAGTAATTCTTTCCTTACACTAAATTTCACTAGAAGGCTGCAGTGTGTCCAGGAAGATGGGTAAAATGTTGTTAAATGTTATTGTCTCAGTACAAAAACAAAACAAAAAAAAAACTCAGTGATTCGTAGATTTGTGTTGAAAAGATGTTTAAACAGTAAACGGTAATGCTGACATAACATTTTGTTTTGGGGGAGGGGTGTACCTTCATCGTTTTCCTCAAACGTGGACCGCTCAAAATTAAATTCCAGGGCCGTTTAAGGAGCGCCAGTACGCCACTGAACTCCACTCGCTTGTGTTTATTTTAGCCAAAAACTTCCACTCGATTGGTCCCGTATCTTAATTATTTGCATATCTCGCCATCCAGAACCACCCTTAGAAGCAGCAGAGCCGGGTGCGAGCCTAGCCGCGGGACCCTTGCTTTAACCCTCCCCCAGACACTAGACATGAAATATACACTTGACTCAAAACCTAGTTTATTACAGTTATCTTTACAGTTTAATGAAACGTTAAGATGTTTGAAAATTAAGCAATAACAAAAGACAGCATTTAAATTTTTTAAACTACTGATATTTTATAAATGTCTTGAATGATCCAATGCAGAAGACTTCGTGCTACGTGAGTAAAAGCATAAACATTACGACCGTCTGCACACGATACAAAAGGTGAATTTAATGACACACTTGAACTAAGATGACATAGTGAAAAATATTTAAAATGATTGAGACCTTTCGGGTCCTGCCTGCAGGTACCCATCATCAGACGCGATAAAAGAAACCACACACCATGGAAGAGGCAACATATATAAAGAATTACACAGTTAAACAAATGACGCAATAGTGAATGGTCGAATGAAAAGTAATTACAATGATGCATAAATGACGTGTCCGTGGATGATCAAATGAACCACGTGTGCCATGTCATCACAAGAAAGGGGTGGGAGGGATGGAGACTGGGGGGATTCAGAGAGGTTGAGATAATATGGATGTGGCCGAAATCAGGTGTTTCCAGGGGCGCGGGATATTTCTGGGTAGTTCATCATTACAGCAAGTATCGGAAAATTTGTCTATGTATAGGCTTTCAGTGAACAATAATTGAGATTTGGTGTGAGGAGTTGCGAGGATTTTGGATTCGTCCCAAATGGTGGTGTGATTTCCCTTGAGTAAGAGACGGGATAGTGCAGTAGAGGAAGATCTATTGCGACGGTCATATTGATGTTCGTTTAAACGAATCCTGAGTGACCTGGTTCTGGAGCCAATATAACAGGTGTCATTAAGGTCTGGGGATTGGGATTTAAGGGGAACAAGGTAAACCCCATGTCTTTGAAAATTCGTGGGTCGGTCTCTGTCGTTCTGAATGAAAGTGAACAAATTGGAAACTTTGATCCCAAAATTCAAATTATGACGATGGCAAATGGTCTTTAAAGGTCTGGCTATGGAGGGAACAAAAAATAAAGATCCGACAAACTTGTGATTGGGATGTTACCAATCAGGGTGGAAGAGGTGGAGCGAAGAAATCTGTTGGTCAGCCTGTCAATCAAATTCCTGGAATAACCATAAGACTCAGCCAGGTCGCGGATGGTTTGTAGTTCGGTCCTACGGATGTCATAAGATGAGGAATGAGAGAAAGCACGGCGGATTAAAAAGTTGAAAGCTGAATATTTGTAAGCCGTGGGGTGGGGAGGAGGAGGCCGGAATGATAATGGGGCAAGAACTGGGTTTGCGAAACACACTGAATGACAGATGGAGAGAAGAACGGTGAAGGTTGAAGTCCAAAAAAGGTAAATGGTTGTCGACCTCCAACTACACGGTAAACTTAATGGAAGAGTGTTTAGACGAGAGGTGGTTGACGAAAGAGTTAAGTTGTTCTTGAGTGGAGGGCCAAAAAATAAGAATATCGACAACGTATCGAAGGAAAAAAGGGGCTTGATGGGGAAGGAGTCAATCAGCTCAGTTTCCAAATCCTGTAATAAAATTTCTGCCAGAAAGGGTGAGAGGGGAGACCCCATAGGGGCTCCCGAGCACTGTTTATAGATAACTTGGTCTAACTTAAAAAACGAGCGTTTGTATACCAGTAATAGGGCTGACATGATGGCCTGAATTTCAGAGTCAGAAAGGGCAGCTTGAGACTTGAGCTTGTTAAAAATGAGATTGTGGACAAACGGTACCGGGACGTTAGGGAAAAGTGAAACGACATCAAGCGATGCCGTAAAAAATGGGGTGGAGTTGGAGGAGGGGAAGGCTTTAATTTTGTTTAATGCATCCACCGAACTGGAAGTTGAATAGGGGGAATATAAGATCAAGGGCTGAAGGTAACGTTTTAAGGCAGATTCCAATGGTTGGGTGGGACTGGTGGAGGCAGAAACTAGAGGTCTTACTGGAAAGTCAACTTTATGGAGTTTGACCTTTCCGAATAGCTCGGGAACTCGAGGACCCATGGGTGGGTGCATGTGAGTTGAAATAGCTGATGGTAGAGAAGAATGATTACGCAATCTACTGAGGGCTGTAATGGTAGATTGTATGGAATCCTTTGACACAACCTGGTGCTCAATAGTAATGATAGCTTCTTGAACTTTATGGAGGTAATCTGACTGGTTAAGCACAACAATGTGGTAAGATTTGTCGGCCGAGGTAATGGCAAGATCGGAGTTGTCCTTAAGAAGCTTGAGTTCTCTTAATTCCGCACGAAATATCTTAAATGATGTAGATAAAACAAGCACACCAGCATACGTCCTTCCCTCACAATGCCTCCGTCTCTATCTATTATGGGACAGTACTTACTTTATTGAACTAACCATATATTCTTGCTTTATCCCAGCAAAGTCAGCTATTAAATCATCAAAATTTATTTTACTTGCTTTATCTTGTTCAATTGATAAAGTTGCCAAAGACATCAATCTTTCTTGAGACATGACAGATCTTAAAAAATTTAATCAGCTTCAAGCGTGAAAAGCTTTTTCTACGCTTGCCACAGTTACTGGGACAGTAAATAATATCCTATAGGCGATGAAGGCATTAAGGAAAGGATTCTGAATTTTATTCTTGTATCTTAAAGCACCGGCGGCAATTTTGATATCAGATGGAAATAACTGGAAGATATGGAAGGTAGAAACTGAAAGATACGTTGAAAGATATGGATTCATTACTAATGTTCCGCTAGACATATAATATTGTAGTTTGCTGCCGATATTTGGGTAAATATAAATTCAGCAATCGATATTTAAAGAAAAAGAATAATTAAACGAGACGGAATTTAAAAAGCAAAACTAGAATAATTTAAAATAAGAAATTCGCTTCCTCGCTCTTTCTCTCTCCCTCTCATTTTCTTTCTTTTTTTCTCCGGATCCGAGCGCGGGGCCCTGTGCGCCCGCACCTGTCGCACACCCCTAAGGGCGGCTCTGTCGCCATCTGTTACCATTTAAATGTCACAGAGCATGATTATGAGTGACGAACAGCATTTTATAAAAAGCTCTTTCACTAGTGTTCGACGTACTTGGGCAATTTCTTCGCAACGTGCATGTCTCTCTCTGTTCAGGAGCTCCGGCGCAATCTCTACCGTCTCCTTGCGGTGGTGGATCAGTGCATGTTCTCTGTCTGCGACGAACCCCTTTGCCACAAGTTTTTGAACATTCTGACCAATCGCTCCAGCTGGTCCAACCTCCATCCACTGAAACAAAACAAAAAAACATTTTTAAAGACACTGCAAAATGGAATAACTAACACAGCAGAGAATAGATTACACCAGTCTGCAAATTTAATTTTTTTGTCAGATGATTTCTTAAAAATAGCTGTCCCTGAATCAATTTTTGACGCCAATTCTAGAAATGACTTCCATTTTTCTCTATCACATCAGATTTTTAAATAAAATAAGAAAATATGTTTTCAAGATTTCAATTAATGTAAGCACAAAAATGCAAACACAATGTCCCACAAAGACTATTTTTCCTTTACAAAAACACTTTAAAATTACTGTAAAGAACTGACCTGTGACTAGTCTTTAACAAAACGACAAGCAAACAGTGTTCCATTAATTTTCAAACTGTCTTTATCTTTACTTTCTTGCAGATCCTCCTTCATCTTTACTGTCCCTCTTCAACATCCAACAATAGTCGGCCATCATATTTTCATTCCATCTCCCCTGATACCTCTTCTCCATCTCCTTAATATCCTGGTGAAAGCGTTCATCGTGCTCTTCATTATAATGTCCCAGATTTTCCGGAAAGTAGTCGATATGGGGGCGTAGAAAGTGAACTTTTACACTCATGTTACAACCCAACTGCTTGAAATTTTCTAACATTGTTTCAACAATTTTTCTGTGATTAGGATCTTTATGATTCCCTAGAAAGTTTTCGGTTACAAATCGGAATGTTGTCCATGCGTCTTTTTCTCTCTCATTCATCGTTTTCTCAAAATCTTTGTCCTTCATCAGTTTTTTTATTTGAGGGCCGACAAAAATTCCAGCTTTCAATTTTTCTCGTGTGATGAAGGGAAATTTCATAGAAAGGTAATTGAAGCATGGCCCGTCTTGTGGCAGAACACCTACAAACTGCATCACCAACCCCAATTTGATGTATAGTGGTGGAATCAATACCTTTTGGGGGTCTACAAGTGGGTCATACAGGATGTTTTTAGTCCCAGGAACAAAATTTCTCCGCTCTGGCCAAACTCTCTGTGTCCAATGCTTTTGGTTTGCCCTACTGTCCCATTCACATAGAAAGCAAGGCATTTTCGTGTACCCAGCTTGTTGTCCTAATAGCATTCCTATTACTTTTAAGTCACCACAGATAAGCCATTTGTGTTCCTCATACTGTATATTTGTTAATAGTACCTTCGTGTTTCTGAATGTCTCTTTCATTTTAACTGAGTGGGCCACAGGAATGGACCCATACACATTCCCATTACGCAGTAACACGCCTTTAAGGCTCCTCTTGGACGAGTCAATAAAAAGTCTCCACTGAGTAGGATCATGTTCAATGCCATAGAAGTGCATTAACTCGTTGGTGTCATTGCAGTAAACCAAGGAATCGTTCTGTGAGAAAAAAGGAAGTACTTCTTTTTCGCTGTGTCCGTACCATGAAAAATGTGTTCCTCGACCCAGAAGAGTCTTACTTTTCAACCGGGAGTCAACTAGTTCTGCTGATTCCTTAGGCAAGTTCAGATCACGTACTAGATCATTAAGTTCATTCTGGGAGAACAGTTGTGGATTAGAGTCGTTTTCCGGCTTGTAGGCATCACCACTATCGTCTTCGGAGATTGCATCAAGTTCACATTCATCAGCATGCTTGGATACACAATTTTGTTCTTATTTTTCGAATTGCAGTCCTTAGCATTAACTAAGCAGAAGTAACAGTCGTTCAGGTGATCTTTAGCCTCTCTCCACACCATAGGTATTGAAAACGGCAGGCACGTTTGCTTCCCTTTTGTCCATAACCTTAACCTCTCAACACAATAGCGGCCTTATCTTGATTACCAAGATGCACTTTAAAATAAGCATAGTAAACTTTCTTCACAAAGTCTATGATATCCGTTCTTTGCTTAAACACTACATAATTTCCACAAATGTAACAGAACACATTAGGACAATTTACACTCTTGCGTTTGGACATTGTAAGACTACACACTCACAGCAACTTAGAACAGCTTTGTAAATCCAAACAGAAACAGCAATGAACTGGAAATGTGAGCATCTGACTGTCGAGAATGCTATTTTTGGATTCTTGCCAATTCTCTTTTCAGCCTTTCTTCTACAGCTGGCTAGTTGGCAATACTCCAAAAGTAACCTTACGTTGCTTTGACGACGATTGGCAAAAGAGATAGCTGAAATGCCTCCGGCTAAAACGCCCCTGACTGGCAGATGGAATGCTATCAGCGATAAATCTTCGAAATCAACTTGGGTCGATTGTGAAAAAACTGTATGTGATAGAAGAAAACTAAGGCCAGTTCTGGAATCAGCATGAAAAATTGAGCTAAGCACACATATTAGTTTTCAATCATCTTATCTCATGCAGACTAGTGTTATCCTTGATGAAAAATGAATGTTTAAAAGTGTTCGTCAAAAAGTATACACGCTCTTTGGTCACTTTCTTAGGACCACCTTCGTATTACTTCTACGGAAAATGTTCGAATGTGGTATAATTGTTAAAATAACAATTACATATCTCAAAACTGTGTTAAAAATGTTGGAATAAAAGCTCACGTAAAACACTTTATTTATACATTTTTATCACATTTCAACGAACTGGAAAGTTAAATATTTTATATTAGTTCTCTGTCTCACGAGTTCTGTTCCTAAATTTGAGCAATGTGTGAAAAAATATGAAAGTCCCATATGAATTTAATACCTGTAAACGCATAAGTGGGCGACAGTTTTGTAAACGTTTACCCAAAGTCAAAGGAAAATTTTTGTACCTAAAGAAACTGGTCTCAAAAGTCTGAACTTCCAGATTTTTACAGTTACAAGAGTTCTGAAATGCTCAATAGCCTATTTAAATTCGTATCGAAGGGCCAATTAAGCGCCCTCCGAGAACTCCAGATTTCATAGCGTTGGATTATTTTCTGTGAGGTCATTAGAAAATCTATGATTATTCGAACAAATTACACTCAATGGACGAATTGCAACGAAGGATAGGTACAGAATGTGGCATATTATTCCCCATAATTGTAAAATCAGCTGCAAGTACGAATCTCACGGTTCGAGCTGTATTAGAAAAAGAATGTGGCCACTTTGAATATCAAATTTGACATGGCTGAAAAATTTTTTCTCCTTCGTGTGTTTTGCTATCACGTGAAGTTTCCTATATTGTGATGACCAGTTTAAAGTTATTCGTTATTGTTGGCTATGCCCTTACCAGCGCTTTTGAATGTATCATTACTAAATCTAGGAGTTTTATGATTTTGCATTTTTTTTTTTTTTTTTTGCATTTTTTCAACCTAAAACGTTGTTCAAGCACATATAAATGTGTTTCATGCAAAACTAAAGTGATTTAAGTACGCTGACTTAAGGTATTTTTTTGTTATTTTTTAGTCATTATTTTGCATATCTTGGTATTTTCAATAAAAAGAGCATTTTTTGATGAATTTTCCTTGGACGAAGAAGATGATCAACTCATTTAATAGCAATGAAGCAGCCTCAATTAAAGTTGCGCAGAGACTACTTTCTGATCCCGAAATTGTAGGTAAATTTTCTTTAAAATGATCAAATTCTTGAAAAGAATAAAAACCTTACAAGTTAAAAATTTATTACTTTAGAATCATAAGTTTAAAACATAGGATCTTTTGGGCCTGCATTATGTTCACCTTCAGATGTGACAGCGAATGGAACAGATTGTGAGAGAACTATAAATAAAAACATATGTTAGTTTATGACGTTTGATATGGGCTGCTCATATCACACGTCATAAACGCATATGTTTAAAAAAATATATATGTAACTAACATATGTTTATATGTTAGTTACATAATTTTATGACGTATAACACATCTGTTTTGAAATATATATGTTATATATTTAATTAACATATGTTTAATAAAAACATATGTTAGTTTATGACGTGTGATATGGGCAGAGCCCATATCACACGTCATAAACTAACATATGATAACGCCAGACCTCATGCTTATCTTATGGGGCATGTTTTTTGGATCTAATTTTTAGTTTGACACAAAATCTGTAAAGCATTTAAGTTGTGTCTCACGTTTATTCTTTCGTGTTGGTTAGCAAAATAAAGAATTTCAGTTGACACAGGAACAGCCAACAGATCACATTATATTTTTCAGATTCTTTTTTATTCTGTTTCATGCACCTCTTCTTTTTTAATTAATTATTGGGTGTGTGCAAAAGTTCTACCCGTTTTTGTAACAGATGCAAATTGCTATCGGAGTAGTTACGTCACAGATGACGCTGTGATGCCGAATTTTCGGCCAATAAAGCGTGGAGCAGTAGAGCACATAGATGCACTAGCTTTGTTCGAGTAAGTCATTCGTAACGGAAAACATGGCATGCCATAAGGAGCATATTTGAAATTGTTCGCTGTACGAGTTCGATAAAGACAGTACTGCAGCCGTGGCTTGGCGCAACTTCTGTCAACTGTATGGGGAGGATGCAGTTGATGATAACACATGTCGCCGTTGTTTTAAGAAACTCCGGGACTGAGACTGAAGCTGTAAAGATCAGCCACGTCCTGGACGTCCGTCCGTGGTTTCTGACGAGGATGGGGACCAAGCCATAACAAATGACCCACATCCAACCGTTCAGGAATTAGCGGAAACGTTGTCGGTACACAGAACAACAGTCGAAAGACGGACACATGCGACTGTGTTGATCACCATGTTCGATAACTGGGTTCCGCAGCAGCTTTCTGCAAAGCAACGAGAGGAGAGAATCCGTACCTGTGTTTTTTTGCTTTCTTGTCACAGAAATTAACCGTTTTTGGGACGAATTATAACTAGTGATGAGAAATGGGTACTGTACCGTAGCGTAAAGCGTCGACGGACTGTGTGCCAAGGTGCGGAGCCTGCCCCATCGACCTCAAAAGGAGGACTGCATCCGAAAAAGGCCTTTTCGAGTGTTTGGTGAGATGTCCAGGGAATAAATAATCCCCCGGGAGGTCTTGTCACCTAACAGAACGATAAATGTTGACTTCTACTGCCAACGATTGGACAGATTGCGAGAACAACTGACATCGAAGCGGCCAGCACTGGTCAATCGCAAAGGCGTGATCCTTCACCATGATAACGCCAGACCTCATGCTGTTTCAATCACTCGGCAAAAATTACTGGATTTTGGCGTATTCCCCTGACCTGGCACCAAATTTTTCCAAACCTTCGATGATGTGGACAATGTGTTATCTCCAAACCTTCAATCATGTGGACGATATGCAAACGGCATTACATGACTTTTTTAAATCTAAAACACAGGAGTTTTTCCGATGTGGTATTCACCTACTCATAGACAGATGACAAGAGGTCATACAGAATGATGGCAATTATGTGACATCCTAGGAACATTATTTGTTGGGTTTTCGTCCTTTCTTCGTAGTCTGTAAAATCGGGGAGAACTTATGCACACCCCCAATAGTTTTGCAAGGAAATAAAGAAATAATGTACATTTGTTAGGTAATTTTTTTGTTTTATAGGGCACTTTTGTTTTTAGTTTTTGGGTCATAAATGCATTTTTATGGGCATTTTCTAACAATTTTTTGGTCATGCAAATCTTAGCCTTAATCATTACTATTATTACCGGCCTTTGTTTAAAAAAGTCATGTAGCATCGAAAACAATGTCATTCTGGTGAGAAACTCATCACAAAGCAAAAGTCAGCCTATTAGTATGCTGGTAAACATATACCGAAGAGGAAAAACACTATCACCAAGGCGTTTTTATGCAACTCGAAGTAACTGCGAGTGAACGACGACGCAAGTGAAGATTATAAAACAGCATAAATCACCCCTGATATTGAGCTCTGTTAATCAGTATTAATCTTGTTCTTCAATGGGAAAGGCAGCGGACTTAGCCAATTTGACAAAGGCCAAATTGTAATGGTCAGACGACTGGGTCAGAGCATTTCAGAAACAGCAAAGTTCGTAGAGTACTTACGGTCAGCCGTAGTTAGTACCTCAAAAAAAAGTGCTCCGAGGAGGGGAAAAATCAAGAACTGCCCACAAGGTATAGGCCGACCACGGTTATTGATGCCAGCGGTGAGCGAAGGTCATATCATACGATACGAGCCAACAGAAGGGATACTGTGGCGCAACTCGTCAGAAATTTGAATGCTGTTGACGGGAGTAATGCGTCACAGTACATCGAAACCTGCTAAAAATGGTGGTTCTACGTCAATTCGTCGCGTGCGTTAATTCGTCGACTGCGTCAATTCGTCGACTGCGACGATTCGTCGCGCGTCAATTCGTCGCCTACGTCAATTCGTCGCGCGTCAATTCGTCGACTGCGTCAATTCGTCGCGCGTTAATTCGTCGCGCGTCAATTCGTCGACTGCGTCAATTCGTCGCGGACAAATTCGTCGACTACGTCAATTCGTCGACTACGTCAATTCGTCGCGTTTACAGATTTTGGTTACATACAAAACGAATGCAGGAAAACGTACGATTTCGAACGTCTTGCTCCCTGATCAAATTTATAAAGTTTGGACACGCAGACAGGATAGGAATATTACGTTTTTCTTTGGCACTAAAAATATTAGACGGTAAACGGTTTTTGGAACGGGGCAGGGCCCGGTTGGTCAGAGCCCCCCATATACAAAATTTTCGTAAAATCTACAGTTTTCAATTCAGAACCACCAAATCTGGTATACTATCTCGTGGTATTCTAACTTAGACTGTAGACGGTTTTGGGAAGCGGTTGCAGAGAGGAGGGGGGTTACAGCCTCCCCTACAGAATTGCCGTAAGATATAGTTTTCAATTTAGAACTACCAAATTTGGTATATTATCTCATAGCGCTCTAACTTAGACGGTAGACGGTTTTTGGAACGGGTCAGGGGCCCGGTTGGTCAGAGCCCCCACACTACAGTTTTCAATTCAGAACCACCAAATCAGGTATCCTATCTCATAGTGTTCACAAAGTATTTATTCAAGGAATGTACATGAGACGAGCAAGAGAAAAACGTCTCAAAAAAAACAGTGACACATGAATGCACTATTTACAGATGACAGTAGATACCTATTTACAATATATACATGACATTTAGATGTAAACAAATCTGGAGGAGATCGTACACACTAGGTTGAGCAGATATGGCAAGGGTTCAGGTAGAGCAGCACAGAGTAAAATGTTATAATATAGTCTTATGAGCACTAACTGTACTGTGCAGCGGAGGTGGAGTCCCAACAACCCCAAGGCCTCTGGGGACCATGGAGAGAAGAAGCTGGGTTCACTTGAAGACGCAACGGCACCGTTATGAAAACAAGATAAGTACATGTACATGAGACGAGCAAAAGTAGAATGACCGATAATTGTGACATAGAAATGGGATATGTACAGATGACTGTAGAAACAAAGAGACATTATAGTTGCATGACATTCAGATGGAAATAGATGTTCAGGAATCTCGTGGAGATAAGACATACCTTGATGAGCAGGTGTGACGAAGGTTCGGATAGAGAGTCACTGAGTTAACTGTTAAATAGTCATACAAGCACCAACTGTAAGATGCAATGAAGTCGGTGTCCCAGCGAACCATGGGGCCGCTGGGGACCATGTAGAGAAGAAGCTTGGTTCACTTTGTCGAGCAACGGCGGTGTGGTACTCAAGGCGTAATCGAGAAAGGAGACATTCCCGAAAAAACTGAGCAGCGCGGCACTTGCGTTAGGTACCGTAGGAGGCACCTCCCGAGCACGACACTGTTGATGATAGACGTATATAACGTGTTTCACTAGCACAAAAATGTAGGTGCAGACTACAGGGAGTCTGATTGGAGGCACAAGGTTGAGCAACAGCGTTCGGTAAGCACTGAAGGAAAGATCAGTTGTACAGGATCTTTGCGCAATCGAAAAGGCAAGATTCAGCATTGGTAGTAGTATAGTGCAATATTGATAGACATGACTCACATCTGCCTCCCCGGCGCAGAAAGGGCAGAGTGGGGAGGAAAGAAGGGTCATCCGGTGCAAGATTGAGGGTACGGGAAGACGGTTATGTAAGAAGAACCAGTGGGTGTTGATCTCTGGGGGTGTAGATAGAGGAGAGAGGGTGGCAGACCACACAGCAGAGAGAGCGGAAGACGGGATATCAGGGATGGGTGTAGGCGTAGAAGAGCGGGAGAGAGAGAGAAATCTGTAAAGAGCGGATGTGGAGAAGGAGAAAATCGGAAGATCTATGCCGTGAGCCGACAAGAAAAAGGGGAGGGGGAGAGACGCGGATAGAACGGGAACGAGACCGGCGGGGGAAGCAAGATCGGGAAAGAGAGAAATAAGGGATGAGAGTAAGGAGGTGTGAACCTGAAGAGCATGGGGTAGAGCACGAATAGCAGGAGGAAAGTCGGAGAAGGAGCGCCAGAGAAAATCAGGGGTGACAAGGTCTCGGACTGTGACTACTCCGGCGCGGAGCCAGGTGGGGAAAGCAAAACAGGGGAGGTGCGGAGGATGAATGACGGAGGAGAAAAATAGAGGTTCTGAGAGTAGTTCGGAGGTTGTAGCTGGTGGAGAGCGAGACAAAGGGAAAGAGCGAAGCAAGGTGATAGCCTCCCGATAGACAGGAGGTAAGTTGGAAAGGAGGGGCAGTGATCCATTAATAGATAGGAAAGAAAAGTAAGGTGGGGATTACGCGGGGAGACAGTGACGTCCCGGGTTGTCTCCGCAGGCAGAACAGGTGAAGCAAGAAGGCGAAGAAATGCAGACACTCGAAATGCCTGATAGTATAACCGCACGTCAAGCAGTCCAATACCGCCATTCTGAGGAGACAAGCTGAGAAGTGAAGCGTTAACCCAATGATGACCAGCCCACACGATATTGGTTTGGCACTGGGTGATTGCAAGAAGACGATAGACAGGTTGTTTGGACGCAAGCCAAGAGAACGTGCACATGGATAACAAATATGTTCGAGTGATCTGGGCACGCTGGTACAGAGAAGTGCAGAACTGTGCTTGTCTCCAGTTGGCAGCCGTACGCAGCAGGCGGGGGTGCAGTGCAGTCCACGTTATCGTCGAGGCTGTAGGAGGTTTGCCCAGGTGCACTCCTAGAAAACGCTGTGAGGATGTGGACCATTCGGCTCCCCATGGAGAGTCGGTTCGACTAGCCCACGACCCACACCACAAGCCAGTGCTTTTTGACTCGTTTAGCGTGGCACTAGAACAAGAGGCATACCGAGCGTAGAGGTGGCGAAGTTTGCAGAATTGTGCATCTTGTCGAGCACAAAAAGTCACGTCATCAGCATAGGCAACATAGGTGACAATATGATGGCGAGTGCTGGCGACCACTGGAGGCAGAGAAGCATAGAAGGATCTGTGAACGGAGCGGAGAAAAGGTTCGATCGCAAGAGCAAAGAGCTGTCCGGACAAGGGGCAGCCTTGCCGGACGCCGCGACGGAAAGGAATTGGCGCTGTGAGAAGGGTGGGCAACCTGACGTGGAAAGTGGCGTCCTGATAGAGGGAGAGGAGAACAGAAATAAAAGGAGGTGGAAACCCGAAACTATAAAGTGTAGACGAGAGGTAAGCGTGAGAAATATTATCAAAGGCGGATTGTTGATCGAGAGACAGCAGAGCAAGAGGTTCAGAGCGAGATCGAGCGAGATGGATTAGGTCACTGAGAAGTTGAATGTTATGCGAGATGGAGCGCCCTGGGACAGTGTAGGTCTGGTTAGAGGACAGGATGAGGGGGAGGATTGGATTAATACGGCGCGAGAGTAGTTTAGAATAAAGCTTGTAATCAAGATTCAGAAGTGAGATGGGACGCCAGTTCTCCAAGTCTAGGAGATCACCCTTCTTTGGGAAGAGGACTATATGGGCAATTGTGAAACTCCTCGGAAGGGTGGATAGGTGGAAAGCAGCGGAGAAAGCACTAAGCAGAAAAGGAAGGAGGGCTGGGAGGAAAGCTTTGTAGAAACAGAAAGGAAGTCCATCTGGGCCAGGTGCAGCCTTGGAGTTTAGAGAAGAGAACGTCTCGGAAATCTCTGTTAGCGTGGGAGGCCGGAGGAGAGAATCAGAAAAATAAGAGGGGACTTGAGGTAAAGCAGAGTGTAGACCAGATAAGACAGTGCTGGAAGGAGGAGGAGTCTCACAAAACTTCGTTGTAAAATAGCTGCGGGCAACAGAGCAAAGAGTAACTGGGTCAGAGGATACCTCGCCAGTAGAGAGGCGGAGATGGCGAATTGAAGCAGAGGCATGACGCTTAGATTCAAGATTGGAAAGAAACTCATAAGTGCAGGCATCGGGCGCGAGATGCTGTAATCTCAGCCACCGAATGACCTGTTGTGCGAGTGGGACTAGGAGAGAATTCAGTTCAGCCTTATACACAGCAAAAAGAGGGTCAGCCATATTTATAAGGGAAAGCATCGTACGGATGTGATCCAAACGCATCATCTGTAGCGTCGTGATCGTAAAAGCCTGATTTCGCACATGAAGCAAGAGGCGATGTTTTACCTCCAGCCAGAAAGTCAGGGCACACGGCGCAGACTGCAGTTGCGTTCGCCATTCGGAGAGGAAATGGCGGACTGAAGAGCAAAAACCGGCGTCATCCAAAAGAGCGGCATCAAATGTCCACGGCCGGGTTGTCCTGTGCTGTGCATGAGTGTGGAACACTGTGAGAGTGACGGCGCAATGGTCGGACGAGGCAGTGGGCTGGCAACAGGATGCAGAGATCGCTGGAAGAAGTATGGGCGTGGTATAAAATCTGTCAAGTCTGGCCGTGGCCGGGTTTATTGCACCAGATGCACGCCAGGTATGGGAGGGTGTAGTCGGATATAAGTGTCGATGGACATCTATCAGTGAGAAATCAAAAACGAGGGACTGTAGCTGCTGTACAAGGTCTGCACGATGTTCGCGTGAAGGCGGGGAACGATCAAGTTGAGGGTGTAGAGTACAATTAAAGTCGCCACCAACGAGAACTCGGTCGGTGGCAGGTATACTAGAGAGAGCACCGCGAAAGCACAGAAAAAGTTCCGACACATAAGTGGAGGTGTTTGGCACGTAGATGTTAAAGATATGAAACCTCTCCGTTTGAATAGTGAACGTGACTTGTTGTAAGAGATCACGACAGAGATTTTTACAGAGAAGAGAGTCATCGTAGAGCGAAAAGTCGAGCGTACCCCGACGGCAATACCACCATATGATGAACAGCTGAATGCGTGGTGGAAAGCAAAATTCCATGATCGCCAGCGGGTAAACAAAGTGGTAGGATGACAGTTCGTCTCTTGTAAAAGTAGCACGTCCGCACTCAATGGGGAAAGGTCCTCATAGGCTAAGGCGTTCGCAAGTGGTGTCGCAAAACCGCGACAATTAAGTGACGTGACCTTGAACTTTTAGGTCCGTCGGCGGATGTAAGATGTGTTGACTTGCAGTAGCGAGAACATGTAGGCGCTGGATAAAACCCAGACCCCACGGAATGTCATCGACGTTCCGCCGAAGAGTGTGCAAAAGAGAATCAAGTTGATTGAGAACCAGAGGTAGGGCAGCTTCATACTTTAGTAAAAAAGCACGGGCAGTGGCCGTGCTGGTGGGACTCACTAAATATTCAAGAAGATCTACGTAGGGCAGCGGCTCAGCGGGGAAAGCATTCTCTTGAAGGAGATTAGTGAAGTCCTCTAACGAGGGAGAAACATCCTCCGTCTCTGGTTCAGTCCAGGCTTGTACTTGAGAAGACGAAATGCCACGTCGAGAGAAGACTGCGCGAGTAACCGGGCGATTAGACCGCCTAGTGAACAAGTGCGGGGATGAGGACGTTTTAGACTTCTTCAACTTCTTCCGTGAGGAGACACTGCGTTTGCCAAAAATCGTGGAGGAACCAGCTGGTATAGAAGTTTCTGTGCTGGAAAGGGTTTCGGCTGCTGGATCTGCAGCGCCAACGGTAAACACCGACGACATATCAGCAGGTAAATCTGTAGGAGCAGAAAGTATACGCTGCGGGGGTGCCGTAGGAAGCGTGGGAAAATTCCGATCTGTAACTGAAAGTGAGTCTGCCAAAGACGTTTGTCGACCAACGTCTGCAGGCCGACGTCGGGAAGATCTGGGTCCTGCAACCTTCCACTCGTGTGGAGACGTTGACACAGCAGCAACAGGAGGGACAGAAGGTGCCACAGCACTTGGCACGGTTATGGAAACAGCACGAGTGCAATTGGCTCGCACATGACTCTCACTTTGACAAAGGGTGCAATGCTGAGAAGTGATGATCTCGATACGACGTCGCTGTTGCCCACAGCGCACGTGAAGGACAGTTGGACAGGCCTGAAGATGAGTATCAGACGGAAAGAGCACACGAGCGGTGCGACGGAAGCCACGAATGGCTTTGTCTTCTGGGTCTCTGGGTGCCGCCGAGAGGGTTGTTATGGGACCGACTACTCGGCCGAACTTACTGAGTAACGTGCAAAGAATTGTATCAGATACCTCTGGCGGGACAGGGTAGAAAGTCACCTGCACGGGGCGGTGCGCGACTGGTTGTGGTAGTAGATGTACATCATTAATGGTCAGTCCTGCTGTCAAGACAAGGTCAGCATGTTCCTTTTTCTTGAAGTAAACCAGCACTGATCGTGGTTTTCGGGCAACATAATCTATTGCATCCGCCGGTAAAATGGATTTAAGAGCTCGGCTATAGAGCTGAAGCTTTGTATCCGGCAGCGCATCAAAACATACGCCGAGGTCCATCGTTGATTGCAGTTGACGGCCGGCTGGTGAGTCTTCGGGAATATCTATCGTTGCTGTGGATCCCACGACATGAAGATACGAATCGGGAAGGAGAGTATCAGACGATAGGAGTGACGTAGAGCCACTAGACATGGCAGTCGCATATGATGGAGGAACAGTACTTTTACTAGATGTAGAGGGCGAAACTCCAGCTGTTATAGGGGAATCTGGTAGTTGAGATGAAGTGGTGGCCGTAGAAGCGACGTCACCCGACACCTCCATAGCATCCGCGACAGGGACAGAGAGTAGACCTGTAACGGCAGTACCCTCAGTGGGAAGGCAGCCCGTAGGCGCAGGCAAGGCAGAGGAACTCATGACGTCAGTAAGGCAGTTAGAGATCTCTGTGACCAACGAAGCTGTGTCAGCAGCTGGGTTGGAAGAAGAGGAGGAAGATGGCTTCTCTTCCAAGATAAGGGCGTGAGCTTCACCCTTATCTAATGCCGCCATGTCAACGGCGAGGCTTACTGAAGAACAAGACCAACTCGTTCGAAAAATATAACTAACGATAAAGAATAAAGTAATTCACTCACCACCTCGTGAGACAAACGAAACGAAAGCACTGATCTTCAACTGGAAGATGCACGCGAAAAGAAAAAGTACACCACTCGATAAACTACTCGAAAGCACGTAAAAGACAGAGCTCAAAAAACACACATCACATCACAATCTCATAGTGTTCACAAAGTATTTATTCAAGGAATGTACATGAGACGAGCAAGAGAAAAACGTCTCAAAAAAAACAGTGACACATGAATGCACTATTTACAGATGACAGTAGATACCTATTTACAATATATACATGACATTTAGATGTAAACAAATCTGGAGGAGATCGTACACACTAGGTTGAGCAGATATGGCAAGGGTTCAGGTAGAGCAGCACAGAGTAAAATGTTATAATATAGTCTTATGAGCACTAACTGTACTGTGCAGCGGAGGTGGAGTCCCAACAACCCCAAGGCCTCTGGAGACCATGGAGAGAAGAAGCTGGGTTCACTTGAAGACGCAACGGCACCGTTATGAAAACAAGATAAGTACATGTACATGAGACGAGCAAAAGTAGAATGACCGATAATTGTGACATAGAAATGGGATATGTACAGATGACTGTAGAAACAAAGAGACATTATAGTTGCATGACATTCAGATGGAAATAGATGTTCAGGAATCTCGTGGAGATAAGACATACCTTGATGAGCAGGTGTGACGAAGGTTCTAATAGAGAGTCACTGAGTTAACTGTTAAATAGTCATACAAGCACCAACTGTAAGATGCAATGAAGTCGGTGTCCCAGCGAACCATGGGGCCGCTGGGGACCATGTAGAGAAGAAGCTTGGTTCACTTTGTCGAGCAACGGCGGTGTGGTACTCAAGGCGTAATCGAGAAAGGAGACATTCCCGAAAAAACTGAGCAGCGCGGCACTTGCGTGAGGTACCGTAGGAGGCACCTCCCGAGCACGACACTGTTGATGATAGACGTATATAACGTGTTTCACTAGAACAAAAATGTAGGTGCAGACTACAGGGAGTCTGATTGGAGGCACAAGGTTGAGCAACAGAGTTCGGTAAGCACTGAAGGAAAGATCAGTTGTACAGGATCTTTGCGCAATCGAAAAGGCAAGATTCAGCATTGGTAGTAGTATAGTGCAATATTGATAGACATGACTCACATCTGCCTCCCCGGCGCAGAAAGGGCAGAGTGGGGAGGAAAGAAGGGTCATCCGGTGCAAGATTGAGGGTACGGGAAGACGGTTATGTAAGAAGAACCAGTGGGTGTTGATCTCTGGGGGTGTAGATAGAGGAGAGAGGGTGGCAGACCACACAGCAGAGAGAGCGGAAGACGGGATATCAGGGATAGGTGTAGGCGTAGAAGAGCGGGAGAGAGAGAGAAATCTGTAAAGAGCGGATGTGGAGAAGGAGAAAATCGGAAGATCTATGCCGTGAGCCGACAAGAAAAAGGGGAGGGGAGAGACGCGGATAGAACGGGAACGAGACCGGCGGGGGAAGCAAAGATCGGGAAAGAGAGAAATAAGGGATGAGAGTAAGGAGGTGTGAACCTGAAGAGCATGGGGTAGAGCACGAATAGCAGGAGGAAAGTCGGAGAAGGAGCGCCAGAGAAAATCAGGGGTGACAAGGTCTCGGACTGTGACTACTCCGGCGCGGAGCCAGGTGGGGAAAGCAAAACAGGGGAGGTGCGGAGGATGAATGACGGAGGAGAAAAATAGAGGTTCTGAGAGTAGTTCGGAGGTTGTAGCTGGTGGAGAGCGAGACAGAGGGAAAGAGCGAAGCAAGGTGATAGCCTCCCGATAGACAGGAGGTAAGTTGGAAAGGAGGGGGCAGTGATCCATTAATAGATAGGAAAGAAAAGTAAGGTGGGGATTACGCGGGGAGACAGTGACGTCCCGGGTTGTCTCCGCAGACAGAACAGGTGAAGCAAGAAGGCGAAGAAATGCAGACACTCGGAATGCCTGATAGTATAACCGCACGTCAAGCATTCCAATACCGCCATTCTGAGGAGACAAGCTGAGAAGTGAAGCGTTAACCCAATGATGACCAGCCCACACGATATTGGTTTGGCACTGGGTGATTGCAAGAAGACGATAGACAGGTTGTTTGGAAGCAAGCCAAGAGAACGTGCACATGGATAACAAATATGTTCGAGTGATCTGGGCACGCTGGTACAGAGAAGTGCAGAACTGTGCTTGTCTCCAGTTGGCAGCCGTACGCAGCAGGCGGGGGTGCAGTGCATTCCACGTTATCGTCGAGGCTGTAGGAGGTTTGCCCAGGTGCACTCCTAGAAAACGCTGTGAGGATGTGGACCATACGGCTCCCCATGGAGAGTCGGTTCGACTAGCCCACGACCCACACCACAAGCCAGTGCTTTTTGACTCGTTTAGCGTGGCACTAGAACAAGAGGCATACCGAGCGTAGAGGTGGCGAAGTTTGCAGAATTGTGCATCTTGTCGAACACAAAAAGTCACGTCATCAGCATAGGCAACATAGGTGACAATATGATGGCGAGTGCTGGCGACCACTGGAGGCAGAGAAGCATAGAAGGATCTGTGAACGGAGCGGAGAAAAGGTTCGATCGCAAGAGCAAAGAGCTGTCCGGACAAGGGGCAGCCTTGCCGGACGCCGCGACGAAAAGGAATTGGTGCTGTGAGAAGGGTGGGCAACCTGACGTGGAAAGTGGCGTCCTGATAGAGGGAGAGGAGAACAGAAACAAAAGGAGGTGGAAACCCGAAACTATAAAGTGTAGACGAGAGGTAAGCGTGAGAAATATTATCAAAGGCGGATTGTTGATCGAGAGACAGCAGAGCAAGAGGTTCAGAGCGAGATCGAGCGAGATGGATTAGGTCACTGAGAAGTTGAATGTTATGCGAGATGGAGCGCCCTGGGACAGTGTAGGTCTGGTTAGAGGACAGGATGTGGGGGAGGATTGGATTAATACGGCGCGAGAGTAGTTTAGAATAAAGCTTGTAATCAAGATTCAGAAGTGAGATGGGACGCCAGTTCCCCAAGTCTAGGAGATCACCCTTCTTTGGGAAGAGGACTATATGGGCAATTGTGAGAAACTCCTCGGAAGGGTGGATAGGTGGAAAGCAGCGGAGAAAGCACTAAGCAGAAAAGGAAGGAGGGCTGGGAGGAAAGCTTTGTAGAAACAGAAAGGAAGTCCATCTGGGCCAGGTGCAGCCTTGGAGTTTAGAGAAGAAAACGTCTCGGAAATCTCTGTTAGCGTGGGAGGCCGGAGGAGAGAATCAGAAAAATAAGAGGGGACTTGAGGTAAAGCAGAGTGTAGACCAGATAAGGCAGTGCTGGAAGGAGGAGGAGTCTCACAAAACTTCGTTGTAAAATAGCTGCGGGCAACAGAGCAAAGAGTAACTGGGTCAGAGGATACCTCGCCAGTAGAGAGGCGGAGATGGCGAATTGAAGCAGAGGCATGACGCTTAGATTCAAGATTGGAAAGAAACTCATAAGTGCAGGCATCGGGCGCGAGATGCTGTAATCTCAGCCGCCGAATGACCTGTTGCGCGAGTGGGACTAGGAGAGAATTCAGTTCAGCCTTATACACAGCAAAAAGAGGGTCAGCCATATTTATAAGGGAAAGCATCGTACGGATGTGATCCAAACGCATCCTCTGTAGCGTCGTGATCGTAAAAGCCTGATTTTGCACATGAAGCAAGAGGCGATGTTTTACCTCCAGCCAGAATGTCAGGGCACACGGCGCAGACTGCAGTTGCGTGCGCCATTCGGAGAGGAAATGGCGGACTGAAGAGCAAAAACCGGCGTCATCCAGAAGAGCGGCATCAAATGTCCACGGCCGGGTTGTCCTGTGCTGTGCATGAGTGTGGAACACTGTGAGAGTGATGGCGCAATGGTCGGACGACGCAGTGGGCTGGCAACAGGATGCAGAGATCGCTGGAAGAAGTATGGGCGTGGTATAAAATCTGTCAAGTCTGGCCGTGGCCGGGTTTATTGCACCAGATGCACGCCAGGTATGGGAGGGTGTAGTCGGATATAAGTGTCGATGGACATCTATCAGTGAGAAATCAAAAACGAGGGACTGTAGCTGCTGTACAAGGTCTGCACGATGTTCGCGTGAAGGCGGGGAACGATCAAGTTGAGGGTGTAGAGTACAATTAAAGTCGCCACCAACGAGAACTCGGTCGGTGGCAGGTATACCAGAGAGAGCACCGCGAAAGCACAGAAAAAGCTCCGACACATAAGTGGAGGTGTTTGGCACGTAGATGTTAAAGATATGAAACCTCTCCGTTTGAATAGTGAACGTGACTTGTTGTAAGAGATCACGACAGAGATTTTTTACAGAGAAGAGAGTCATCGTAGAGCGAAAAGTCGAGCGTACCCCGACGGCAATACCACCATATGATGAACAGCTGAATGCGTGGTGGAAAGCAAAATTCCATGATCGCCAGCGGGTAAACAAAGTGGTAGGATGACAGTTCGTCTCTTGCAAAAGTAGCACGTCCGCACTCAGTGGGGAAAGGTCCTCATATACTAAGGCGTTCGCAAGTGGTGTCGCAAAACCGCGACAATTAAGTGACGTGACCTTGAACTTTTAGGTCCGTCGGCGGATGTAAGATGTGTTGACTTGCAGTAGCGAGAACATGTAGGCGCTGGATAAAACCCAGACCCCACGGAATGTCATCGACGTTCCGCCGAAGAGTGTGCAAAAGAGAATCAAGTTGACTGAGAACCCGAGGTAGGGCAGCTTCATACTTTAGTAAAAAAGCACGGGCAGTGGCCGTGCTGGTGGGACTCACTAAATATTCAAGAAGATCTACGTAAGGCAGCGGCTCAGCGGGGAAAGCATTCTCTTGAAGGAGATTAGTGAAGTCCTCTAACGAGGGAGAAACATCCTCCGTCTCTGGTTCAGTCCAGGCTTGTACTTGAGAAGACGAAATGCCACGTCGAGAGAAGATTGCTCGAGTAACCGGGCGATTAGACCGCCTAGTGAACAAGTGCTGGGATGAGGACGTTTTAGACTTCTTCAACTTCTTCCGTGAGGAGACACTGCGTTTGCCAAAAATCGTGGAGGAACCAGCTGGTATAGAAGTTTCTGTGCTGGAAAGGGTTTCGGCTGCTGGATCTGCAGCGCCAACGGTAAACACCGACGACATATCAGCAGGTAAATCTGTAGGAGCAGAAAGTATACGCTGCGGGGGTGCCGTAGGAAGCGTGGGAAAATTCCGATCTGTAACTGAAAGTGAGTCTGCCAAAGACGTTTGTCGACCAACGTCTGCAGGCCGACGTCGGGAAGATTTGGGTCCTGCAACCTTCCACTCGTGTGGAGACGTTGACACAGCAGTAACAGGAGGGACAGAAGGTGCCACAGCACTTGGCACGGTTACGGAAACAGCACGAGTGCAATTGGCCCGCACATGACTCTCACTTTGACAAAGGGTGCAATGCTGAGAAGTGATGATCTCGATACGACGTCGCTGTTGCCCACAGCGCACGTGAAGGACAGTTGGACAGGCCTGAAGATGAGTATCAGACGGAAAGAGCACACGAGCGGTGCGACGGAAGCCACGAATGGCTTTGTCTTCTGGGTCTCTGGGTGCCGCCGAGAGGGTTGTTATGGGACCGACTACTCGGCCGAACTTACTGAGTAACGTGCAAAGAATTGTATCAGATACCTCTGGCGGGACAGGGTAGAAAGTCACCTGCACGGGGCGGTGCGCGACTGGTTGTGGTAGTAGATGTACATCATTAATGGTCAGTCCTGCTGTCAAGACAAGGTCAGCATGTTCCTTTTTCTTGAAGTAAACCAGCACTGATCGTGGTTTTCGGGCAACATAATCTATTGCATCCGCCGGTAAAATGGATTTAAGAGCTCGGCTATAGAGCTGAAGCTTTGTATCCGGCAGCGCATCAAAACATACGCCGAGGTCCATCGTTGATTGCAGTTGACGGCCGGCTGGTGAGTCTTCGGGAATATCTATCGTTGCTGTGGATCCCACGACATGAAGATACGAATCGGGAAGGAGAGTATCAGACGATAGGAGTGACGTAGAGCCACTAGACATGGCAGTCGCATATGATGGAGGAACAGTACTTTTACTAGATGTAGAGGGCGAAACTCCAGCTGTTATAGGGGAATCTGGCAGTTGAGATGAAGTAGTGGCCGTAGAAGCGACGTCACCCGACACCTCCATAGCATCCGCGACAGGGACAGAGAGTAGACCTGTAACGGTAGTACCCTCAGTGGGAAGGCAGGCCGTAGGCGCAGGCAAGGCAGAGGAACTCATGACGTCAGTAAGGCAGTTAGAGATCTCTGCGACCAACGAAGCTGTGTCAGCAGCTGGGTTGGAAGAAGAGGAGGAAGATGGCTTCTCTTCCAAGATAAGGGCGTGAGCTTCACCCTTATCTAATGCCGCCATGTCAACGGCGAGGCTTACCGAAGAACAAGACCAACTCGTTCGAAAAATATAACTAACGATAAAGAATAAAGTAATTCACTCACCACCTCGTGAGACAAACGAAACGAAAGCACTGATCTTCAACTGGAAGATGCACGCGAAAAGAAAAAGTACACCACTCGATAAACTACTCGAAAGCACGTAAAAGACAGAGCTCAAAAAACACACATCACATCACTATCTTATGGTACTCTAACTTAGTCGGCAGACCGTTTTCGGAACGGGTCAAGGCCCGGGGTCAGAGCCCCCCACATACAAAATTTTCTTAAAAACTACAGTTTTCAATTTAGAACCACCAAATTTGGTATACTATCTCATGGTACTCTAACTTAGACGCTAGACGGTTTTTGAAAGGGGTTGGAGCCCGCGGGGTCGGACCCCCTCTCATAAAAAATTTCGTAAAATCTTCAGTTTTCATCTTAGAACCACCAAATTTGGTATACTATCTTATGGTACTCTAACTTAGTCGGCAGACCGTTTTCAGAACGGGTCAAGGCCCGGGGGTCAGAGCCCCCCACATACAAAATTTTCTTAAAAACTACAGTTTTCAACTCAGAACCACCTAATCTGGTATACTATCTCATGGTACTCTAACTTAGACGCTAGACGGTTTTTGGAAGGGGTTGGAGCCCGGGGGTCAGACCCCCCGAATAAAAACTTTTTCCTAAAATCTACAGGTTTCAATTTAGAACCACCAAATTTGGTATACTATCTCATGGTACTCTAACTTAGACGCTAGACGGTTTTTGAAAGGGGTTGGAGCCCGGGGGTCAGACCCCCTTCCGAAAAAACTTTTTCGTAAAATCTACAGTTTTCAATTTAGAACCACCAAATTTGGTATACTATCTCATGGTACTCTAACTTAGACGCTAGACGGTTTTTGAAAGGGGTTGGAGCCCGTGGGGTCGTGCCCCCCTCTCATAAAAATTTCGTAAAATCTACAGTTTTCATCTTAGAACCACCAAATTTGGTATACTATCTTATGGTACTCTAACTTAGACTGCAGACCGTTTTTGGAACGGGTCAAGGCCCGGGGGTCAGAGCCCCCCACATACAAAATTTTCTTAAAAACTACAGTTTTCAATTCAGAACCACCTAATCTGGTATACTATCTCATGGTACTCTAACTTAGACGCTAGACGGTTTTGGGAAGGGTTGGAGCCGGGGGGGTCAGACTCCCCCGAATAAAAACTTTTTCGTAAAATCTACAGTTTTCAATTTAGAACCACCAAATTTGGTATACTATCTCATGGTACTCTAACTTAAACGCTAGACGGTTTTTGGAAGTTGTTGGAGTCCGGGGGTCAGACACCCCCGAATAAATTTGTTTTGTAAAATCTACAGTTTTCAATTTAGAACCACCAACTTTGGTATACTATCTCATGGTACTCTAACTTAGACAGTAGACCGTTTTTGGAACGGATCAAGGCCCGGGGGTCAGAGCCCCCACATACAAAATTTTCTTAAAAACTGCAGTTTTCAATTCAGAACCACCAAATCTGGCATACTATCGCATGGTACTCTAACTTAGACGCTCGACGATTTTTTGAAGGGGTTGCAGCCCGGGGGTAAGTCCCCCTCATAAAAATTCGCAAAATCTACAGTTTTCAATTTAGAACCACCAAGTTTGGTATACTATCTCATGGTACTCTAACTTAGACGCTAGACTGTTTTTGGAAGGGGTTGGAGCCCGCGGGGTCGGAGCCCCCCATTAAAAATTTCGTAAAATCGACAGTTTTCATCTTAGAACCACCAAATTTGGTATACTATCTTATGGTACTCTAACTTAGACAGCAGACCGTTTTTGGAACGGGTCAAGACCCGGGGTGAGAGCCCCCCCACATACAAAATTTTCTTAAAAACTACAGTTTTCAATTCAGTACCACCTAATCTGGTATACTATCTCATGGTACTCTAACTTAGACGCTAGACGGTTTTTGGAAGGGGTTGGAGCCCGGGGGTCAGACCCCCCGAATAAACAGTTTTTCGTAAAATCTACAGTTTTCAATTTAGAACCACCAAATTTGGCATACTATCTCATGGTACTCTAACTTAGACGCTAGACGGTTTTTGGAAGGGGTTGGAACCCCGGGGTGAGAGCCCTCCCCCTCCTCATAAAAATTTCGTAAAATCTACAGTTTTCAATTTAGGACAACCAGATTTGGTATACTACTTATGGTTATCTAACTTAGACGGTAGACGGTTTTTGGAAGGGGTCGGGGCCCGGGTCAAGGTAGCCCCATGCAAAATTTTCGTAAAAAGTTCCGTTTTTTACTCTTAAGAATACCCTATTTACGTTCTAAGGCGCTCTTTGGCCCTTTGAGGGCCTTGCACCATAAACCATCAACCAACCAACCAACTAACTAACCTACGGTCTAAGTTAGGGACTGTAGATAACAATAAAGTGCAAAGATTTCAAGAAATTCTATATGGGGGGGGGCTCTGAACCCCGGGCTCCGACCCTTTCCAAAAAACCATCTACCGTCTAAGTTAGAGAACCATGAGATAATATACCAAATTTGGTCGTTCTAAATTGAAAACTAGTTTTTACGAAAAAATTTTATGGGGGGGGGGGGCTCTTACTCCGTGCCCGACCCGTTCCAAAAACCCTCTACCGTCTAAGTCAGAGTACCATAAGATAGTATACCAAATTTGGTGGTACTAAGTTGAAAACGGTATATTTTACGAAAATTCTTTGGGGGGAGGGGGTGCTCTTACCGCCCGGGCCCCGATCCGTTCCAAAAACCGTCTCCCGTCTAAGTTACAGTTTCATGATACCAAATTTGGTGGTTCTAATGTGAAAACTATAGATTTTACGAAAATTTTGTATGTGGGGGCTCTTACCCCTCGCGCCTTGATTTATTCCAAAAACCGTCTAGCGTCTAAGTTAGAGTACCATGAGATAGTATACCAAATTTGGTGGTTCTAACTTGAAAACTGTAGATTTTACGAAAATTTTGTCGGGGAGGGCATTCTAACCCCCGGGCCCCGACCCGTTCCAAAAACCGTCTACCGTCTAAGTTAGAGTGCCATTATATAGTATACCGACTTTGGTGGTTCTAAATTGAAAACTAGATTTTACGAAATTTCGTATGAGGGGGGGGGGGGAGCCTCTGAACCCAGGGCTCCGACCGTTTCCAAAACCGTCTACAGTCTAAGTTAGAATACAATGAGATAGTATTCCAAATTTGGTGGTTCTAAATTGAAAACTGTAGGTTTTACGGAAATTTAAAATTTTGTACGGGGAAGGGGGAGTAGGGTTTGCTCCGACCCCCGAGCCCCGACCCGTTCCAAAAACCGTCTCCCGCTAAGTTAGAGTTTCATGACACAAAATTTGGTGGTTCTGAATTGAAAAATAAAAATTTTAAGAAAATTTTGTATGTGGGAGGGGTCTTACCATCGGGCCTTGATCCGTTCCAAAAACCTTCTACCGTCTAAGTTAGAGTACCATGAGATAGTATACAAAATTTGGTGGTTCTAAATTGAAAACTATAGATTTTACGAAAGTTTGTGTGTAGGGGGGGTAACCACCCTTGCCCCGACCCGTTCTGAAAACCGTCTACCGTTTAATTTAGAACACCATTATATAGTATACCCAATTTGGTAGCTCTAAATTGAAAACTTTAGTTTTTACGAAAAAATTTATGTGCGGGGGTCTCTGACCCCGTGCCCGACCCGTTCCAAAAACCGTCTACCGTCTAAGTTAGAGTACCATGAGAGAGTATGCCAAATTTGGTGGTTCTAAATTGAAAACTGTAGATTTTACGCGGCATTTTATGGGAGGGGGGGGGGCTCTTACTCCCGGGCTCCAACCCCTTCCAAAAACCGTCTAGCGTCTAATTTAGAGTTTCATGATACCAAATTTGATGGTTCTGAAATGAAAACTAGATTTTACGAAAATTTTGTATGTGGGGGGCTCTGACCCCCGGGCCTTGACCCGTTCCAAAAACGGTCTGCCGTCTAAGTTAGAGTACCATAAGATAGTATACCAAATTTGGTGGTTCTAAGATGAAAACTGTAGATTTTACGAAATTTTTATGAGGGGGGGCGACCCCGCGGGCTCCAACCCCTTCCAAAAACCGTCTAGCGTCTAAGTTAGAGTACCATGAGATAGTATACCAAATTTGGTGGTTCTAAATTGAAAACTGTAGATTTTACGAAAAAGTTTTTATTCGGGGGAGTCTGACCCCGCCGGCTCCAACCCCTTCCCAAAACCGTCTAGCGTCTAAGTTAGAGTACCATGAGATAGTATACCAGATTAGGTGGTTCTGAATTGAAAACTGTAGTTTTTAAGAAAATTTTGTATGTGGGGGCTCTGACCACCCGTTCCAAAAACGGTCTGCAGTCTAAGTTAGAGTACCATAAGATAGTATACCAAATTTGGTGGTTCTAAGATGAAAACTGTAGATTTTACGAAATTTTTATGAGGGGGGCCGACCCCGCGGGCTCCAACCCCTTTCAAAAACCGTCTAGCGTCTAAGTTAGAGTACCATGAGATAGTATACCAAATTTGGTGGTTCTAAATTGAAAACTGTAGATTTTACGAAAAAGTTTTTTTTCGGGGGGGGGTCTGACCCCCGGGCTCCAACCCCTTTCAAAAGCCGTCTAGCGTCTAAGTTAGAGTACCATAAGATAGTATACCAAATTTGGTGGTTCTAAAATGAAAATTATTTTTTATGAGAGGGGGGGTCCGACCCCGCGGGCTCCAACCCCTTCCAAAAACCGTCTAGCGTCTAAGTTAGAGTACCATGAGATAGTATACCACATTTGGTGGTTCTAAATTGAAAACTATCGCTCGTGCTTTATTGTCTGCCTCTCCTTCGCCCTACGTGGCGAAATATTTTTTTTATGATTTTAACAATATTTTGTTTTACGTTTCACTGGAACTTTCCAGCTGATGTATATACCGCTGTATTTATTGGCAGAATTCCATTGTCATGTACATAGAAATGTTATTTTACTGAAGAATAAAGGCAATTTTGAAATGTAGTTTTTAAGAAAATTTTGTATGTGGGGGGCTCTGACCCCCGGGCATTGACCCGTTCCAAAAACGGTCTGCCGTCTAAGTTAGAGTACCATAAGATAGTATACCAAATTTGGTGGTTCTAAGATGAAAACTGTAGATTTTACGAAATTTTTATGAGGGGGGGACCCCGCGGGCTCCAACCCCTTCCAAAAAACCGTCTAGCGTCTAAGTTAGAGTACCATGAGATAGTATACCAAATTTGGTGGTTCTAAATTGAAAACTGTAGATTTTACGAAAAGTTTTTATTCGGGGGAGTCTGACCCCGCCGGCTCCAACCCCTTCCCAAAACCGTCTAGCGTCTAAGTTAGAGTACCATGAGATAGTATACCAGATTAGGTGGTTCTGAATTGAAAACTGTAGTTTTTAAGAAAATTTTGTATGTGGGGGGCTCTGACCCCCGGGCCTTGACCCGTTCCAAAAACGGTCTGCAGTCTAAGTTAGAGTACCATAAGATAGTATACCAAATTTGGTGGTTCTAAGATGAAAACTGTAGATTTTACGAAATTTTTATGAGGGGGGGGCGACCCCGCGGGCTCCAACCCCTTTCTAAAAACCGTCTAGCGTCTAAGTTAGAGTACCATGAGATAGTATACCAAATTTGGTGGTTCTAAATTGAAAACTGTAGATTTTACGAAAAAGTTTTTATTCGGGGAGTCTGACCCCGCCGGCTCCAACCCCTTCCCAAAACCGTCTAGCGTCAAAGTTAGAGTACCATGAGATAGTATACCAGATTAGGTGGTTCTGAATTGAAAACTGTAGTTTTTAAGAAAATTTTGTATGTGGGGGGCTCTGACCCCCGGGCCTTGACCCGTTCAAAAAACGGTCTGCAGTCTAAGTTAGAGTACCATAAGATAGTATACCAGATTAGGTGGTTCTGAATTGAAAACTGTAGTTTTTAAGAAAATTTTGTATGTGGGGGCTCTGACCCCTGGGCCTTGACCCGTTCCAAAAACGGTCTGCAGTCTAAGTTAGAGTACCATAAGATAGTATACCAAATTTGGTGGTTCTAAGATGAAAACTGTAGATTTTACGAAATTTTTATGAGGGGGGGGGGGCCGACCCCGCGGGCTCCAACCCCTTTCAAAAACCGTCTAGCGTCTAAGTTAGAGTACCATGAGATAGTATACCAAATTTGGTGGTTCTAAATTGAAAACTGTAGATTTTACGAAAAAGTTTTTTTCGGGGGGGTCTGACCCCCGGGCTCCAACCCCTTTCAAAAGCCGTCTAGCGTCTAAGTTAGAGTACCATAAGATAGTATACCAAATTTGGTGGTTCTAAAATGAAAATTGTAGATTTTACGAAATTTTTTATGAGAGGGGGGGTCCGACCCCGCGGGCTCCAACCCCTTCCAAAAACCGTCTAGCGTCTAAGTTAGAGTACCATGAGATAGTATACCACATTTGGTGGTTCTAAATTGAAAACTATCGCTCGTGCTTTATTGTCTGCCTCTCCTTCGCCCTACGTGGCGAAATATTTTTTATGATTTTAACAATATTTTGTTTTACGTTTCACTGGAACTTTCCAGCTGATGTATATACCGCTGTATTTATTGGCAGAATTCCATTGTCATGTACATAGAAATGTTATTTTACTGAAGAATAAAGGCAATTTTGAAATGTAGTTTTTAAGAAAATTTTGTATGTGGGGGCTCTGACCCCCGGGCCTTGACCCGTTCCAAAAACGGTCTGCAGTCTAAGTTAGAGTACCATAAGATAGTATACCAAATTTGGTGGTTCTAAGATGAAAACTGTAGATTTTACGAAATTTTTATGAGGGGGGGGCCGACCCCGCGGGCTCCAACCCCTTTCAAAAACCGTCTAGCGTCTAAGTTAGAGTACCATGAGATAGTATACCAAATTTGGTGGTTCTAAATTGAAAACTGTAGATTTTACGAAAAAGTTTTTTTTTTCGGGGGGTCTGACCCCCCGGGCTCCAACCCCTTTCAAAAGCCGTCTAGCGTCTAAGTTAGAGTACCATAAGATAGTATACCAAATTTGGTGGTTCTAAAATGAAAATTGTAGATTTTACGAAATTTTTTATGAGAGGGGGGGGTCCGACCCCGCAGGCTCCAACCCCTTCCAAAAACCGTCTAGCGTCTAAGTTAGAGTACCATGAGATAGTATACCAAATTTGGTGGTTCTAAGATGAAAACTGTAGATTTTACGAAATTTTTATGAGGGGGGCCGACCCCGCGGGCTCCAACCCCTTTCAAAAACCGTCTAGCGTCTAAGTTAGAGTACCATGAGATAGTATACCAAATTTGGTGGTTCTAAATTGAAAACTGTAGATTTTACGAAAAAGTTTTTTTTTCGGGGGGGGTCTGACCCCCGGGCTCCAACCCCTTTCAAAAGCCGTCTAGCGTCTAAGTTAGAGTACCATAAGATAGTATACCAAATTTGGTGGTTCTAAAATGAAAATTGTAGATTTTACGAAATTTTTTATGAGAGGGGGTCCGACCCCGCGAGGCTCCAACCCCTTCCAAAAACCGTCTAGCGTCTAAGTTAGAGTACCATGAGATAGTATACCAAATTTGGTGGTTCTAAATTGAAAACTGTAGTTTTTAAGAAAATTTTGTATGTGGGGGCTCTGACCCCCGGGCATTGACCCGTTCCAAAAACGGTCTGCCGTCTAAGTTAGAGTACCATAAGATAGTATACCAAATTTGGTGGTTCTAAGATGAAAACTGTAGATTTTACGAAATTTTTATGAGGGGGGCGACCCCGCGGGCTCCAACCCCTTCCAAAAACCGTCTAGCGTCTAAGTTAGAGTACCATGAGATAGTATACCAAATTTGGTGGTTCTAAATTGAAAACTGTAGATTTTACGAAAAAGTTTTTATTCGGGGGAGTCTGACCCCGCCGGCTCCAACCCCTTCCCAAAACCGTCTAGCGTCAAAGTTAGAGTACCATGAGATAGTATACCAGATTAGGTGGTTCTGAATTGAAAACTGTAGTTTTTAAGAAAATTTTGTATGTGGGGGGCTCTGACCCCCGGGCCTTGACCCGTTCAAAAAACGGTCTGCAGTCTAAGTTAGAGTACCATAAGATAGTATACCAAATTTGGTGGTTCTAAGATGAAAACTGTAGATTTTACGAAATTTTTATGATGGGGGCCGACCCCGCGGGCTCCAACCCCTTTCAAAAACCGTCTAGCGTCTAAGTTAGAGTACCATGAGATAGTATACCAAATTTGGTGGTTCTAAATTGAAAACTGTAGATTTTACGAAAAAAGTTTTTTTCGGGGGGGGGTCTGACCCCCGGGCTCCAACCCCTTTCAAAAGCCGTCTAGCGTCTAAGTTAGAGTACCATAAGATAGTATACCAAATTTGGTGGTTCTAAAATGAAAATTGTAGATTTTACGAAATTTTTTATGAGAGGGGGGGGTCCGACCCCGCGGGCTCCAACCCTTCCAAAAACCGTCTAGCGTCTAAGTTAGAGTACCATGAGATAGTATACCACATTTGGTGGTTCTAAATTGAAAACTATCGCTCGTGCTTTATTGTCTGCCTCTCCTTCGCCCTACGTGGCGAAATATTTTTTATGATTTTAACAATATTTTGTTTTACGTTTCACTGGAACTTTCCAGCTGATGTATATACCGCTGTATTTATTGGCAGAATTCCATTGTCATGTACATAGAAATGTTATTTTACTGAAGAATAAAGGCAATTTTGAAATGTAGTTTTTAAGAAAATTTTGTATGTGGGGGGCTCTGACCCCCGGGCATTGACCCGTTCCAAAAACGGTCTGCCGTCTAAGTTAGAGTACCATAAGATAGTATACCAAATTTGGTGGTTCTAAGATGAAAACTGTAGATTTTACGAAATTTTTATGAGGGGGGGGCGACCCCGCGGGCTCCAACCCCTTCCAAAAACCGTCTAGCGTCTAAGTTAGAGTACCATGAGATAGTATACCAAATTTGGTGGTTCTAAATTGAAAACTGTAGATTTTACGAAAAAGTTTTTATTCGGGGGAGTCTGACCCCGCCGGCTCCAACCCCTTCCCAAAACCGTCTAGCGTCTAAGTTAGAGTACCATGAGATAGTATACCAGATTAGGTGGTTCTGAATTGAAAACTGTAGTTTTTAAGAAAATTTTGTATGTGGGGGGCTCTGACCCCCGGGCCTTGACCCGTTCCAAAAACGGTCTGCAGTCTAAGTTAGAGTACCATAAGATAGTATACCAGATTAGGTGGTTCTGAATTGAAAACTGTAGTTTTTAAGAAAATTTTGTATGTGGGGCTCTGACCCCCAGGCCTTGACCCGTTCCAAAAACGGTCTGCAGTCTAAGTTAGAGTACCATAAGATAGTATACCAGATTAGGTGGTTCTGAATTGAAAACTGTAGTTTTTAAGAAAATTTTGTATGTGGGGGCTCTGACCCCCGGGCCTTGACCCGTTCCAAAAACGGTCTGCAGTCTAAGTTAGAGTACCATAAGATAGTATACCAAATTTGGTGGTTCTAAATTGAAAACTGACACTTCTGGCAATCACTCTGACCCTACAACTACCAGCAAGCCTGCTCGACGGGAGTCCTGGAGTGCTCCGCGGACTCCGCTCCCTCCTCGCATCGGTGCTGCAAGAGGTCGTTCTGTTGACTCATCTTCCCGCTCCTCCTCTCAACGTCGTACTTCGCCACGAACAAGTCGACACCCTGCTGTGATTCCAGGTTCTAAGACTCCACCCCAGTGCTTTCCCTAGATTCTTTTCTCCGATACCTAGCTGAAGCGAAGGCGGATATACCGGTAGGTCCGCTTTCTCTTCATAAAATATATGAAGTATTATGCTCTCATAAACATCCTAGATTCTTTAATCAGTTTGTTGCACGTCATTTGCTTGATCTTCCTACTGTTCTAACCCAAGTTTCTAGTGTGATATCTGTGTATCGAAATCTTGTGCTTTCCTATCCCGATCTCAAATTTAGTGTTGACAGAATGAAGAAGCAAGCGAAGAAAATAACAGATTCCAGCGCACGTGCGTGTCGACCTGGGAAGGACCTACCGATTCAAGGTGGTCACACTTAACTGCAGAGGGTTCTCTGCTTCTCCTAGAAATGCTCTAGTGTATGAGGACTTGGCGCCTCTACACGCAGATCTTCTCTTGCTCCAAGAGACCAATTGCTCTGCTACCACTTTGTTCTCTCGTTGGCGGGCTTGGCCCTACGATTTTCACCATGCTTATCGAGTTGGACGGAATGGTGGCCTTGCACTTGGGATCCATCACCGCCTACTCCCTCTGATTTCGACGCCAGTGATTCGTGCCTTACATGTGGACAACCTCCAGGTCGCTGTCTTTTGCATTGAAAACGTGACCTATCATGTTTTTAACATATATGTCCCCTGTGATGAACGTCTGTTACCTGATCTTCTCTCCACACTCCGTACAGAGCTGTCATGCATCCCACCGTCTGAATACATTCTCATCGGCGGAGATTTCAATTGTACGTTGTTGCCGGCCCTTGACCGCAATTCAACCGTTGGAGAATACCGCAGACAACGTGTATTACAGATTTCCCAGCTAGTTGATGATTTTCAATTGGTTGATGCGTTCCGGCATCTACACCCGTCGGAAATCTCTTTTACCTGGCGCTCTTCCATCCATGGCAGCACTACGGCAGCACGGTTGGATAAATTTTATGTTTCGACTGCTCTTCTCCCGTCGATCGCAGCTGCTGCCCATCATCCTTCCGCCGCTTCAGACCACAGTATTGTCAGTCTGTCGGTGTGTGTTTCGCCTTCACCTTCAAGGACTCAACGAGTATGGACTTTTCCGGACTCGCTCCTGGATGATCAACAATTTTGTGTTGCTGTGCGTGAGTTCCTCCGAAGTCGTCAGCCCCTTCTTGATACTACGTCCGACGCGATGCAACTGTGGCTCAGTGTCAAACATGACTTGGTCCTTTTTGTACGGCGCTACTCCCATGCCTCTCGGAATGAGAGCGATATGAAAATTGCGAATCTACGTGCTCTATTGTCGATGCTCTCTCTTGATGATCCGCAATACCCCGGCTATCTGGCAGATCTCCATGCTTTGCTTCTTCCTCGCGCATCCGATGCAGCCTGCAGGATGCATTTCTTGCATCTCTCCCCTACAGCTGATTCTCACGATTACTTAACCGCCTTGGAATCTCAACATCGTTCTGCTACATCTTTGCGTCATCTTCGCCTCCAGGATGGTTCCATCACTTCGAACCCATCGAAGCTATGCACTTTCACCAGACAGTATTTCATCGCCAAGTACAGTGCGGTAACGCAGTCTTCATCCTCATTAGCTTCTCCTCTTCTCTCCTCTCTTCCTCAGGTCCCCTCTACTTTATCTACTTCTTTACTCTCTCCTTTCTCTCTTCGCGAACTCCGCGAGGCGTTCGCTACTCTCAATCCTCATGCCGCTCCTGGACCTGACGGCCTTCCTCTGTCCTTTTATCGTGCTTTTCTACCGTGCCTTCTGCCTTTTCTGTCTGCGTGTTTCTCGTCTGCTTTTTCCTCTCCTGCGTTACCGCCCGACTTTACTTTGGCACACACCATCCTCCTTCCTAAGAAGGGTGACCTCTTGGATCTTGGAAACTGGCGCCCTATCTCCATCCTAAACACTGACTATAAGTTCTATACAAAACTCTTATCCCGTCGCCTTAATTCTGTTCTCTCTTTCGTTATTTCTCCTGACCAGACATACACTGTGCCTGGTCGGACTATTTCCACTAACGTTTCTCTTCTCCTTCATCTTCACTTCCTCGCTCGCTCTTTTTGTGAACCTCTTGCCTTCCTCAATCTGGATCAAAAGTCCGCTTTTGATAACGTTTCTCATTTTTATCTCTCTGTTGTCCTTTCACAATTTGGCTTTCCTCCTACCTTTTCTTCCGCACTCTTGGCCCTTTATCAGGGAGCTAGTTTCCATGTTCGAGCGGCCACATTTCTAACCGCTCCAATTCCGTTTAAGCGAGGCATCCGGCAAGGATGTCCGCTCTCCGGCCAGCTATTCGCTCTCGCTTTTGAGCCTTTCCTGTTAGCAGCCCGAAGATCACTCCTGGATGTCCTACCGCCGACAGTGGCTAGTACTCGTCATCATCGAATAATTTTCACCGCCTATGCTGATGATGTGACCTTTTGCGTCCGGGATGAATCTCAATTTGATCGCCTGTATTCTGTATATCAACAGTATGTTGCATTATCTGGAGCAGCGCTGAATGCCACTAAAAGTACTGGCTTATGGTGCGGGGCATGGGCTGCCCGCACTGATGCTCCTTGGGGTGCGCAGTGGACAGCCACTACACAGAAGATCCTCGGTGCGTATGTCGGATTGCCCTTGGCTTCTGCATCTGCCACCTGGACTGCTCTTCTTCCCCGGATACAACGGACTGCTGCCTACTGGAGTAAGGCCCGCCCTTTCACATCGTTCCGTCAACGAGCAGCCGTTGTTCGTCGACAACTTATCTCTCTATGCGAATACTCTTGGATGTCGACGGTTGTGCCCGTGTCACAAATGATGACCATCACTCGCCTCTCAACTTCCGTCATCTGGTCTTCACATCACTGGGTTAAACCTGCCACGCTTCATCTGCCAGCCTCTTTGGGTGGCATCCAGCTTCCTGATCCAGCTTTCCTTTATAAAACTCATCGCATTATTCATTTCATTCGCCTTGCCACTTCAACTGTTCCGTCCCTTACCACTACCTTGAATGTTCTAGCTTCTTTCCGTGACCCATCTTTCACCTTCCTACTGTTTCTGAAGATGGATGCATACTCTCTTCTCCCGTCCCACCTCCCTCCTGTCCTGCGAGAGGGCCTTTCTCTCTTTCGTTCGCTTCCTCTTCTCCGTTCATTTCCTTCTTCAACTCTTGATCTCCTAGATGAACCTCTCTTCTTCTCTTCTCTTATTCACCCTCCTAACCTCCCTTACTTTTACTTTCCTCATTGGATCCGCTCTGGTGTGATAACTGTCCGTTCTCTCGTAACTTCTGATCTAACCTGGAGACCTCTTTCTTCCCTGTTTCTATCTCCAACCATTACTCTTGCTAACGAATATCTTCTTCTTCGCACAGCGCTTTGGAGCCTCTTTCCACTCCTCGCTTCACCTGATGGTCTCTTCTCGGTCCCCTCTGCTCCTCTTTCCCTACCGTTCTTTCTCCTCATTCGTAGCTCCCCGGTTCTAGTTACTTCTCTCTCCTCCTCTTCTCTTTATTGGCTTCTTCTTTCCCCTCCCGCACTTCCACTTTCTGTTCATTCTGCTCCTCCTTCTCTTCTCCCCGCCATCTGGACAGCATCTACCTCCCCCTTTCCTCCCCTCTTGAACTCAATGTCCATTGGCAATTTCTTCACCTTCGTCTCCCCGCCCCATCAGTACTGTTTCGCATGACCCTTCTCACCTCTCCGCAGTGCTCCTTTTGCCCTGAAGTCAGCGACGTCCAACATCAATACCTATTCTGCCCCGTTCTCCTGCCAGTCCTAAACACAGCATTTCGTCTTGCTGATCGAATTTGTGCTCGATCGTTACCATTTCTTGCATATGCTTGGCTACTCCAAACAAAGCATCCACCTACTCACTTGCCTCCTGTGTGCCGTTATATTTTTCTTCTTGTGAAGTTCACTGTCTATGCTTTCCATCTTCAACAACGCTTCCCCGCTCTTATTCCACCTCCTCAGGAGGCAAGTGCTATCATTCGGAGACGCTTCCTAGCACGGTTAACCACTCGCCTCCAAATGGAGCACTCTCGTGCTGCCTCAACAAACACCGATAGCGTTTTTCAATCCACTTGGGCCCAATCGGCTGGGTGGTTCCATATCCACAATTTGCAGTTACATCTCAACCTATAAGTGGGATTTTTGTTGTCGCCCACGTTCACTGTAACAAATCATGTTTTTACGTATTAATTTTGGTGCTTCGCTATTTGTGATTTTTCTGTTTTAATGTGCCATTGAAGATAGCTCAATATGTTTCCCATATTCTCTTCGATAATGTTGGGTTTTATGTTGTTGTATATAATTCTTCCTTCTGCACAGTTTACTGCCCACGCAATGTCCCCTTCATTATGTTGAATATTTTTTTAAAATATTAGTCACTGTGTGTATAATTTAATGCAACAAGATGCCCTTCTGAGTACATTTAGCGTTATTTCCCCTTGTCACTGAATACTTCTGTACATATGTTGTAAATTTTGAATGTAGCATCACTGTTGCATTTCTGTGAATTAGTACCTAATGTTTAATCTTTAGTATGGTAGTAATGCTTAATTGGAATTTGTGCATAGTATAGAATCATGTCTTGCCCTGTCTACAATACTGTAGGTAAACATTTTCGTTTGTATCGCTCGTGCTTTATTGTCTGCCTCTCCTTCGCCCTACGTGGCGAAATATTTTTTTATGATTTTAACAATATTTTGTTTTACGTTTCACTGGAACTTTCCAGCTGATGTATATACCGCTGTATTTATTGGCAGAATTCCATTGTCATGTACATAGAAATGTTATTTTACTGAAGAATAAAGGCAATTTTGAAATGTAGATTTTACGAAAAAGTTTTTTTTTCGGGGGGTCTGACCCCCGGGCTCCAACCCCTTTCAAAAACCGTCTAGCGTCTAAGTTAGAGTACCATAAGATAGTATACCAAATTTGGTGGTTCTAAGATGAAAATTGTAGATTTTACGAAATTTTTTATGAGAGGGGGGGTCCGACCCCGCGGGCTCCAACCCCTTCCAAAAACCGTCTAGCGTCTAAGTTAGAGTTTCATGATACCAAATTTGATGGTTCTGAAATGAAAACTAGATTTTACGAAAATTTTGTATGTATGGGGGGAGGGGGGGGGGCTACGACTCCCCGGGCCTTGACCCGTTCCAAAAACCGACAACCGTCTAAGTTAGAGTACTATGAGATAGGATACCTGATTTGGTGGTTCTGAATTGAAAACTGTAGTGTGGGGGCTCTGACCAACCGGGCCCCTGACCCGTTCCAAAAACCGTCTACCGTCTAAGTTAGAGCGCTATGAGATAATATACCAAATTTGGTAGTTCTAAATTGAAAACTATATCTTACAGCAATTCTGTAGGGGGGCTGTAACGCCCCCCCTCCTCTCTGCAACCGCTTCCCAAAACCGTCTACAGTCTAAGTTAGAATACCACGAGATAGTGTACCAGATTTGGTGGTTCTGAATTGAAAACTGTAGATTTTACGAAAATTTTGTATATGGGTGGCTGTGACCAACCGGGCCCTGCCCCGTTCCAAAAACCGTTTACCGTCTAATATTTTTAGTGCCAAAGAAAAACGTAATATTCCTATCCTGTCTGCGTGTCCAAATTTTATAAATTTGATCAGGTTCTACGTCAATTCGTCGCGTGCGTCAATTCGTCGACTGCGTCAATTCGTCGACTGCGACGCGCGACGAATTGACGCGCGACGAATTGTCGTAGTCGACGAATTGACGCGCGACGAATTGACGCAGGCGACGAATTGACGTAGTCGACGAATTGACGCACGCGACGAATTGTCGGGACACCAAAAATGGTGCTGCGTAGTAGCAGGTCTCTCCGAGTGCTCATGATAACTTTAGTTCACCGTCGAAAGCGCCTACCGTGGAAACGCGAACATCAAAATTGGACATTGAATATTAAAATAAGGTCGTTTGATCCAGCGAATCGTGTTTCCTGTTGCTCCTTATGGACGGTTTGGCAACGTTCTGTTGGAAAAGTCTGTTCATTAGCCTGTTCATTAGCAAAAACAACGCGGGCTTGCCTTCAAAGACCTTTAATGCGTGAGTAAGGCGAACCCTTCGCTGTTACGGAAGGGGTTTGAATCTCGCCGATAACTTTTCCGCACTTAGTGAGGGCTGCCATCATAATTGAGTCCCGAATTTCCGGTGCAACTGAGTAAACACTTAGAGTAACTGGTCGCTGCGACATAAGGGTAGGATAAATATGTGCATCTCCTACAGAGAGTCCGTGAACTAGAATTTTATCAACATGGTCTGTTGAAGTGAAATATACAGGTACATTATTAGATTTACGAGTAATGTGAGTAATTTGGTCCTTTGAAAACATTTTTGATAACGCATCGCTGTATTGCGGCAGCGGAGTCATAGGAAGAGCAAAAAAAAAAAAAAAAAAAAACTACTCTTAGCTTAAGCCGGGAGGCTGTGTCCCTTCCTGCTGAGGAATCCTTAACAAAACTTATTTTTACTGCTTATCTTCAATACATATTTGTGTTTCTGAGACAGAATGAGAGGTGAATGAGCTGGGCATAATTATGGAGTTTAACCCTTGAACTACATTCGCATAGGCATTACGTGGAGAAACTTGAGTAAGTGAAACATTTACCTTGTCATTTAGACCTGTGGGTTGAGGATTTCCTCCTTGGTGAAACATATTTACTTGAGCTTGAACTGCTGAGGTGGCACAGAGTGGAGTGCATGCTACACTGGACGATGAAATGGATGGATTGTTATTCGTCTTTGACATGTCTTGCTTGTCTGGAATGCTGAAAGGATTGGAGACTTCGAAATCCATGCATGAATCCGACGTTGAAGTACATTCACTAAGCTCCGCCATCTTAGGGACACGTGGAATCAATCACGACGTTGAAGAACGCTACCAAAAAACCACAAAAGTAGCAAAAAAAAAAAAGAAATCAAATTAAACAACCGCAGACTCCCCGAAAGAAAAAAATAATGCTCTAGTACTTATTAGAGCGAGTAGAGATAAAAAAGAAGCAAACTGTCAATCCACGAGGTTTACAATGAAGGAATCCACGAAGATCAGAAACGTGCGACCGAACACACGAGTTCAAATGTTCTTTCCCTGGAAAACGTCTAGATCCAGTCATTCATGTGCAGAAAACTATGACGTCTGCTACTTACCTAAACATAACTGCAGACCAGGTACATCCTTTCACGGCAACGTTATTCCATTCCAGTAGTAACCTCTTCCAGCAGCCCACCATACTGCCTGGATTTTTCGAGAATGGTTTGTGGAATATGAGGAAGACTTCCAGGTATTGCCCTGGCCTCCAAATTCCCAGACATCAATCTAATCAAGCATTATTCGAGAATTGTTTGTGGAACAAGAGAAAGACTTCCAGGTATTGCCCTGGCCTCCAAATTCCCCAAACATCAATCTAATCAAGCATTATTCGAGAATGGTTTATGGAACATGAGGAAGACTTCCAGGTATTGCCCTGGCCTCCAATTTCCCAGATATCAATCTAATCAAGCATTATTCGAGAATGGTTTGTGGAACAAGAGAAAGACTACCAGGTATTGCACTGGCCCCCAAATTCCCAGACATCAATCTAACCAAGCATTATTCGAGAATTGTTTGTGGAATATGAGGAAAACTTCCAGGTATTGCCCAGGCCCCCAAATTCCTCAGACATCAATCTAATCAAGCATTATTCCGGAATGGTTTGTGGAACAAGAGGAATACTTCCGGGTATTGCACTGGCCTCCAAATTCCCCAGACATCAAAGCATTATACGAGAATGGTTTGTATCAAAAGCATTATACGAGAATGGTTTGTGGAACATGAGAAAGACTTCCAGGTATTGCCCTGGCCTCCAAATTCCCCAGACATCAATTTAATCAAGCATTATTCCAGAATGTTTTGTGGAACATGAGGAAAACTTCAGGGCATTGCACTGGCCTCCAAATTCCACAGACATCAATCTAATAATCTAATCAAGCATTATTCGAGAATGGTTTGTGGAACAAGAGGAATACTTCCAGGTATTGCCCTGGCCCCCAAATTCCCCAGACATCAATCTAATCAAGCATTATTCGAGAATGGTTTGTGGAATATGACGAAGATTTCCAGGTATTGTCCTGGTCTCCAAATTCCCCAGACGTCAATCTAATCAAGCATTTTTCGAGAATGGTTTGTGGGACATGAGAAAGACTTCCAGGTATTGCCCTGTCCTCCAAATTCCCCAGACAGCAATATAATCAAGTATTGTTCGAGAATGGTTAGTGGAACATGAGGAAGACTTCCAGGTATTGCCTGGCCTCCAAATTCCCCAGACATCAATCTAATCAAGCATTATTCCAGAATGGTTTGTGGAGCATGAGGAAGACTTCCAGGTATTTCTCTGGCCTCCAAATTCCCCAGACATCAATCTAATCAAGCATTATTGAAGAATGGTTTGTGGAACAAGAGGAAGACTTCCAGGTATTGCACTGGCCCCCTAATTCCCCAGACATCAATCTAGTCGAGCGACTTTGGTTTGTATAAGAACATCAAATCCGATCTGCGGAGGCTCAACCACGTAACTTACAAGAGATAAAAGCTCTGCTGGTAACGTATTGGTACCCGATACCACATGATACCTTTAGAAATCTTGTAGCGTTCATGGCTCGCCAGAGAAGAGCTGTTTTAGCGGCACATGGAGCACCATCATATCAGGCAGGTGTTTTGGCTTTTCGGTATATAATTAAATGCCACTGCTATGTAAGGCAACACCAATTACATGTTACCAGAAATTAGAATTTCACTGTGTTGTCGAAAATTATCTCCTTACCGTAAAAACAATACGGATGCCTCAGTTGAAACATAACAACAATGTTTGTTTTACGACTTTATCCTTGTACCGTTATGACGAGAAATCCTTTCTTTAATGATGTGCTTTTCTACGCGTTAACAAAACATACAAGAATGATGGCACCGAATTTTCGGTTGTAATAAGCACGTCTTTTGAATCCGTTCTGAGGCAAATTAAATTTATCAAAGCTATTCAAAGTCAATGTAACCGGTATGGAAAACAATAGATCTGACGAAAGAAAGAACATTTTCAATCGGGGTTTTAATCCCTCAGATATTGCTGTAAACGGAATCGTGAGCTTACGAACACTTAGAAACAGAGATATCGACAAAAATAAGATGTGACTTTACGTCCTCTGGCGGGAAAACCAAGCATTATTTTAGGAAGAAAGTATTCTCAAAAGGTTTATCCATATGAGCGGTATCGGTCCAAGAAAAAAATTTTTGTCGAGTTTTCAGGAGCCCAGATTTTGCTACAAATACATCAGAAGCAGAAATTAACACTTATGACCCCTGGTGGCCAAACCATTCTTTTCCAAATAGAAATTATGTGAAAAATATTTTCCATCAGGTCTTGTATGCGATACAGGAATAATTTTTCAAATCGGAGCTTTAGGAGCAGAAATAACGCAGAAAACGCACTTTACCTTTGTGCCTCTAGCGGAAAGTCAACGATTAACTTGTAAATTTTGAATTTACAGGAAAAACATTTCGCATCGGAAACACTATCCAACAAAGAAGGAATTTTTCAAAACGGACTCTTAGAAGTAGAGATATTGACAAAAATATGATATGCATCTACGCCCCCTGGCGGATAAACTGTGGAATATTTTAAGAAGAAAATGTTTCTAAAAGGTTTGTCGACATGAGTAGTATCGGTCAATAAACGACGTTTTTTTCAATCGAGAATTTAAAAGCTCATATTTTACTGCAAATATATCAGAAGCGGAAATTAGCCGCCCCGGTGACGCAGTGGTCTAAGGCGCTGGCCTCTGATCATTCGTCCGTAAGGGGTCCGGGTTCGAATCCCGGTCAGGCATGGATGTTGTGTTTGTCTTACGGCACTGGCTCTCTCCTTTCCCTGGAACCAGTGACCCTAAATTAGGAACGGGCGACTGCTTATAGCCCATTGAGTTGCTCACGGTGGTCGTTAAACCTCCAATCCAAAAAAAAAAAAAAAGCGGAAATTAAGATTTACGCCCCCTGGTGGCCAAACAACTTTTTTACAAAAATTAGAAATTATGTGCAAACGATTTCCCATCAGGAGCTGCTACCGATTCAAGGTGGTCACACTTAACTGCAGAGGGTTCTCTGCTTCTCCTAGAAATGCTCTAGTGTATGAGGACTTGGCGCCTCTACACGCAGATCTTCTCTTGCTCCAAGAGACCAATTGCTCTGCTACCACTTTGTTCTCTCGTTGGCGGGCTTGGCCCTACGATTTTCACCATGCTTATCGAGTTGGACGGAATGGTGGCCTTGCACTTGGGATCCATCACCGCCTACTCCCTCTGATTTCGACGCCAGTGATTCGTGCCTTACATGTGGACAACCTCCAAGTCGCTGTCTTTTGCATTGAAAACGTGACTTATCATGTTTTTAACATATATGTCCCCTGTGATGAACGTCTGTTACCTGATCTTCTCTCCACACTCCGTACAGAGCTGTCATGCATCCCACCGTCTGAATATATTCTCATCGGCGGAGATTTCA
This sequence comes from Macrothele yani, assembly GCA_039090855.1. Taxonomy (NCBI): domain Eukaryota; kingdom Metazoa; phylum Arthropoda; class Arachnida; order Araneae; family Macrothelidae; genus Macrothele; species Macrothele yani. The sequence continues at coordinate 86,330,634 of CM076991.1, forward strand.
ATTGTACGTTGTTGCCGGCCCTTGACCGCAATTCAACCGTTGGAGAATACCGCAGACAACGTGTATTACAGATTTCCCAGCTAGTTGATGATTTTCAATTGGTTGATGCGTTCCGGCATCTACACCCGTCGGAAATCTCTTTTACCTGGCGCTCTTCCATCCATGGCAGCACTACGGCAGCACGGTTGGATAAATTTTATGTTTCGACTGCTCTTCTCCCGTCAATCGCAGCTGCTGCCCATCATCCTTCCGCCGCTTCAGACCACAGTATTGTCAGTCTGTCGGTGTGTGTTTCGCCTTCACCTTCAAGGACTCAAAGAGTATGGACTTTTCCGGACTCGCTCCTGGATGATCAACAATTTTGTGTTGCTGTGCGTGAGTTCCTCCGAAGACGTCAGCCCCTTCTTGATACTACGTCCGACGCGATGCAACTGTGGCTCAGTGTCAAACATGACTTGGTCCTTTTTGTACGGCGCTACTCCCATGCCTCTCGGAATGAGAGCGATATGAAAATTGCGAATCTACGTGCTCTATTGTCGATGCTCTCTCTTGATGATCCGCAATACCCCGCCTATCTGGCAGATCTCCACGCTTTGCTTCTTCCTCGCGCATCCGATGCAGCCTGCAGGATGCATTTCTTGCATCTCTCCCCTACAGCTGATTCTCACGATTACTTAACCGCCTTGGAATCTCAACATCGTTCTGCTACATCTTTGCGTCATCTTCGCCTCCAGGATGGTTCCATCACTTCGAACCCATCGAAGCTATGCACTTTCACCAGACAGTATTTCATCGCCAAGTACAGTGCGGTAACGCAGTCTTCATCCTCATTAGCTTCTCCTCTTCTCTCCTCTCTTCCTCAGGTCCCCTCTACTTTATCTACTTCTTTACTCTCTCCTTTCTCTCTTCGCGAACTCCGCGAGGCGTTCGCTACTCTCAATCCTCATGCCGCTCCTGGACCTGACGGCCTTCCTCTGTCCTTTTATCGTGCTTTTCTACCGTGCCTTCTGCCTTTTCTGTCTGCGTGTTTCTCGTCTGCTTTTTCCTCTCCTGCGTTACCGCCCGACTTTACTTTGGCACACACCATCCTCCTTCCTAAGAAGGGTGACCTCTTGGATCTTGGAAACTGGCGCCCTATCTCCATCCTAAACACTGACTATAAGTTCTATACAAAACTCTTATCCCGTCGCCTTAATTCTGTTCTCTCTTTCGTTATTTCTCCTGACCAGACATACACTGTGCCTGGTCGGACTATTTCCACTAACGTTTCTCTTCTCCTTCATCTTCACTTCCTCGCTCGCTCTTTTTCTGAACCTCTTGCCTTTCTCAATCTGGATCAAAAGTCCGCTTTTGATAACGTTTCTCATTTTTATCTCTCTGCTGTCCTTTCACAATTTGGCTTTCCTCCTACCTTTTCTTCCGCACTCTTGGCCCTTTATCAGGGCGCCAGTTTCCATGTTCGAGCGGCCACATTTCTAACCGCTCCAATTCCGTTTAAGCGAGGCATCCGGCAAGGATGTCCGCTCTCCGGCCAGCTATTCGCTCTCGCTTTTGAGCCTTTCCTGTTAGCAGCCCGAAGATCACTCCTGGATGTCCTACCGCCGACAGTGGCTAGTACTCGTCATCATCGAATAATTTTCACCGCCTATGCTGATGATGTGACCTTTTGCGTCCGGGATGAATCTCAATTTGATCGCCTGTATTCTGTATATCAACAGTATGTTGCATTATCTGGAGCAGCGCTGAATGCCACTAAAAGTACTGGCTTATGGTGCGGGGCATGGGCTGCCCGCACCGATGCTCCTTGGGGTGCGCAGTGGACAGCCACTACACAGAAGATCCTCGGTGCGTATGTCGGTTTGCCCTTGGCTTCTGCATCTGCCACCTGGACTGCTCTTCTTCCCCGGATACAACGGACTGCTGCCTACTGGAGTAAGGCCCGCCCTTTCACATCGTTCCGTCAACGAGCAGCCGTTGTTCGTCGACAACTTATCTCTCTATGCGAATACTCTTGGATGTCGACGGTTGTGCCCGTGTCACAAATGATGACCATCACTCGCCTCTCAACTTCCATCATCTGGTCTTCACATCACTGGGTTAAACCTGCCACGCTTCATCTGCCAGCCTCTTTGGGTGGCATCCAGCTTCCTGATCCAGCTTTCCTTTATAAAACACATCGTATTATTCATTTCATTCGCCTTGCCACTTCAACTGTTCCGTCCCTTACCACTACCTTGAATGTTCTGGCTTCTTTCCGTGACCCATCCTTCACCTTCCTACTGTTTCTAAAGATGGATGCATACTCTCTTCTCCCGTCCCACCTCCCTCCTGTCCTGCGAGAGGGCCTTTCTCTCTTTCGTTCGCTTCCTCTTCTCCGTTCATTTCCTTCTTCAACTCTTGATCTCCTAGATGAACCTCTCTTCTTCTCTTCTCTTATTCACCCTCCTAACCTCCCTTACTTTTACTTTCCTCATTGGATCCGCTCTGGTGTGATAACTGTCCGTTCTCTCGTAACTTCTGATCTAACCTGGAGACCTCTTTCTTCATTGTTTCTATCTCCAACCATTACTCTTGCTAACGAATATCTTCTTCTTCGCACAGCGCTTTGGAGCCTCTTTCCACTCCTCGCTTCACCTGATGGTCTCTTCTCGGTCCCCTCTGCTCCTCTTTCCCTACCGTTCTTTCTCCTCATTCGTAGCTCCCCGGTTCTAGTTACTTCTCTCTCCTCCTCTTCTCTTTATTGGCTTCTTCTTTCCCCTCCCGCACTTCCACTTTCTGTTCATTCTGCTCCTCCTTCTCTTCTCCCAGCCATCTGGACAGCGTCTACCTCTGCCCTTTCCTCCCCTCTTGAACTCAATGTCCATTGGCAATTTCTTCACCTTCGTCTCCCCGCCCCATCAGTACTGTTTCGCATGACCCTTCTCACCTCTCCGCAGTGCTCCTTTTGCCCTGAAGTCAGCGACGTCCAACATCAATACCTATTCTGCCCCGTTCTCCTGCCAGTCCTAAACACAGCATTTCGTCTTGCTGATCGAATTTGTGCTCGATCGTTACCATTTCTTGCATATGCTTGGCTACTCCAAACTAAGCATCCACCTACTCACTTGCCTCCTGTGTGCCGTTACATTTTTCTTCTTGTGAAGTTCACTGTCTATGCTTTCCATCTTCAACAACGCTTCCCCGCTCTTATTCCACCTCCTCAGGAGGCAAGTGCTATCATTCGGAGACGCTTCCTAGCACGGTTAACCACTCGCCTCCAAATGGAGCACTCTCGTGCTGCCTCAACAAACACCGATAGCGTTTTTCAATCCACTTGGGCCCAATCGGCTGGGTGGTTCCATATCCACAATTTGCAGTTACATCTCAACCTATAAGTGGGATTTTTGTTGTCGCCCACGTTCACTGTAACAAATCATGTTTTTACGTATTAATTTTGGTGCTTCGCTATTTGTGATTTTTCTGTTTTAATGTGCCATTGAAGATAGCTCACCATGTTTCCCATGTTCTCTTCGATGATGTTGGGTTTTATGTTGTTGTATATAATTCTTCCTTCTGCACAGTTTACTGCCCACGCAATGTCCCCTTCATTATGTTGAATATTTTTTTAAAATATTAGTCACTGTGTGTATAATATAATGTAACAAGATGCCCTTCTGAGTACATTTAGCGTTATTTCCCCTTGTCACTGAATACTTCTGTACATATGTTGTAAATTTTGAATGTAGCATCACTGTTGCATTTCTGTGAATTAGTACCTAATGTTTAATCTTTAGTATGGTAGTAATGCTTAATTGGAATTTGTGCATAGTATAGAATCATGTCTTGCCCTGTCTACAATACTGTAGGTAAACATTTTCGTTTGTATCGCTCGTGCTTTATTGTCTGCCTCTTCTTCGCCCTACGTGGCGAAATAATTTTTTTTTTTTATGATTTTAACAATATTTTGTTTTACGTTTCACTGGAACTTTCCAGCTGATGTATATACCGCTGTATTTATTGGCAGAATTCCATTGTCATGTACATAGAAATGTTATTTTACTGAAGAATAAAGGCAATTTTGAAATGTATCCGGTGCAGAAAGAAGTTATTAAATCGGAGATTTAGAAGCAGAGATATAGAGGGAAACGCCATTTACCGTTACGCCCCCTAGCGGAAAGTCTATGAATCACTTGAAAATTTTGAAATTATATGAAAAACATGTCACACTGAAAGCAGTATCCAACTAAGAAGGAATTTTTCAAATCAGACACCTAGAAGTAGAGATATTGACAAAAATAAGATGTACATCTACGCTCCCTGTCAGAGAAACTGTGGAAATTTTAGGAAAAAAATATTCCAAAAAGGTTTATCGATGTGAGTGGCATCAGTCCACGAAAGAATTTTTTCAATCGATATTTTAGAAGCTAAGATTTTATGGCAAATACATCAGAAGCAAAAATTAACACTTACGCCCCCTGGTGGCCAAAGTATTCTTTACCAAAAATTTGAAATTATATGCAAAAGATTTTCCATCAGGAGATGTATCCGCTGAAGAATTTTTTTTTCAAATCGGAGTTTTAGAAGAAGAGTTATCGGGGAAAATGTAATTTACTTTTACGCCCCCTAGCGGAAAATCTATACGTAATTTGAAAAAGTAACGATATCTAAAATACTCTTCGACATAAATGAAATCGAAAGATAAAATAATTTTTTCTATCGGATGTTTAGAAGCAAATATGTGGAATAAAAGGCATTTTTCAATTCGACATCATCTGCATTTACGCCCTCTAGCGGCGAAATTGTACATCGTAAAAAAACCGAAATAAAGGATCATCATTCACATATTTCAAGCTTCCCAATGCAAAAAAAAATAATATTTGCAGAGATATTGTGTCTACAGACGGACGGACGGATGGACAAACCGATAACATACGCATGTGTAAGCACGATAGTTTTTTACGAAAGACGTGCTAAAAATCTACAAGGATGCCTTTCACAGCGATGATACCCGTCCTTCAAAATCCTTCACATCAGCTAGACCTCAGTCATTAGGGCGAGCATGCAACGCATTACTTTCTATTTCATTTGTACGTCCATTCGTATAAACCTAGCAGATTATTATGGTACATTCGTGAAGCAGAAAGAGTTTATTACGGCATTGATTCAATGGAGAAAAAGGATTGCAATGACGTCATTGATTTATCAGTGGAGTTGTTCAGTTAGCAATGTTCATCAGTGAATGCCCCCGCATTCACTGAAACTCAAAATTGGAGCATTCCTAATGCCGTCGAGGAACTTGAATCCATTTTGAAGTCTTTTGAATTGCCTAATATTAGTGACAATAAAAGAACTTCACTCTAATACCATCCATGCTGAAATCATCACTAGTATAAAAAAATGAACGTGCTGTAATACCATGAATAATTCTTCAACCAAACGAATCCAGCTTTCCAGACCTCTTGCTACGACATCAATGTTCAGTGATATTAGCATTTGCGATGTCTACTTACGAAATCGCACGGACAATCATTTGACCGCCACCACGGTCGAGCTATTAGAAGCGTTGGTTTCTAATAACTCATCCCAGATGAGTCCAGGATCGAATCCCGAGTGATGCGTAGATGCCTCACACTATTGGATCTCTCCCTTGGAAAAAGAAGATTTAGAACCTGTGGCTCTGTTTGTGAAAATTACATCAAGAAAGAATCGCTCCATTCAAATGAAATTTATTTCACAGATTCCTCGTGTTACAGGAGATAACTGATTACATTTGTAGAGCTATAGATATTTTTCGCTTCAAAACTCAATGTCGTGAGAAACCACCTCGAGCAACAATAACACCTTCTACACGGTGCGGCATTAAACGGAAGAGGTTTTTCATATCGTCCTGGGAAATAGACTGCCAGGCTGCTTCTATGCAAGACCAGGGTTCATTTGTGGTGACTGGCGGAAGCGCTTGACGGACCAGTCGCTTAGTTGATATGTCCCAGACATGTCTGATCGGGGACATATCCGGCGAACGTGCAGGCCTGGGAAGAAGCGGTATCTGCCATTCTTGGAATAGGTCTTGGACATTGTAGGCCACGCGTGGCTGAGAATTATTTTGCTGGAATACAGTGCCAGGACAACTCTGAAAGAAGGGTGTGATGACCAGCCAGGAGAATGCCGTTCTTTCGTTACTTTTCCGCATTCGTGATTCTTACTTTATCCTTACATTATCCAACACATTTTTCGTAAATGATATGGCTTCATTATTTCATGACAGAGATTTATTAAACAATCCCATCAGAATATATATATACATTTATTTACAACTTGATTTTCACTTTCCATGGGGGGGGGGGACCAACAAACAGCGTTCATTTTGCATCCTACCCTCCCAAGTGTCCTGCGCTCATCTCCCTATTGCCTTTTTACAACTCTCTCCCCCGACATTCCCTTCGGGCACACCCAACCTTAACAACCTTGGCGATTCTCCGAAGAACCCCCTTTCCGATCTCGATTTTTATAGCGTCCCTGAGATCACTTCATTCTTCTTGGAGTGCCATGGTCACCCGGAAAAGAAATTTACATCATGAGTTGCATTACACAAGTTTTACATTTTTGGAAGGATCATGACAAAGGGTATCACCTCTGCCTCTAAAATAACCCTGATGTATCGCTGACTGTTGAGGAGATCCCTCAATTCGTATCAGGCGAGATCGCGAACTGAACCAAATGGTGTCCCAAACCATGGGCCGCTGTCAATGTACACCAAGGTGTCTTCGAACACATATGTAACCAACGTGGTGCATCAAGTTGAATCGTGACTCGTCAGTAAACACGACCTGTTGCCAGTAAGCTCCTCAATGTCTGTGTTCGGGACCTCATTGCAGCCTGAGTCTCTGTGATTGAGGGTCAGAGGAATGCGCAGCAATAGGCTACTAGCGACCAATCGTCTGTTAGACAGACGACGTCGAACTCTGTTTGAGGGCAAATCCTAATCTGTGACAGTGCTCCACTGCTGTGCTAAAACCGAGGATACCGCTGTGCGATCGGTTACTGCAGTGAGGTAGATGTGTCTGTCCTCTCGTGCAGGCGTACGATTTTCTGTCCACTGACACCACGTTAGCATCACTGTACTAACGTTTTGTTCCCTACGGGTGGCAATTTCGCGGTAGGAAAATCCTGTTTCTCTCATTCAAACAATCCATTTCCTGCTCAAAGTCCGTCAGGTGTTCGTAATGTGACCTCCCTCGGGCAGGTGAGGCACAAAAGATACCCTTTCGGCTTAATGTCGGCTCTTCACTATTTGCAACATCTCGTTTGAGCGAGCTCTTTATACCTAAGACCGGACAGTTCAGAGGGCGATGCTCCGAAACCGCATGCGCATTTTCATTGACATTTTAATCATTTGCATGTCGCAACCTGTTGTACATATCCTGTATGTTTAAAGCTAATACAGCAGTCTTCATGGTGTTCCAATTTTCACAAACAGTACCGTAGCTCATTGAAGTACTAACGGTGGTCCATAAGTCCACCCTCAGTCTTTTGATCATATCGGAGCGTTCCTTTTAGAGCCTGTTTTTTGGACACTTACAACGCTATGTTGCTTTAACAAGACGTATTACAAAAAATTGAAAATCCATTTCCGTGATGTGATTTTCAAAGACAGTATTTGGCAACCATACGTTTATAAAAAATGTTGTAATTAAATTTCAATCACTCTTAATTCTTTCCCGTCATTTTTGACAGTAGTTAGCTAGTTCAATAAATAAATGAGTTTTTCTGATAAGGCGAACAGCCCTATTGTTAATTTCGTGGAAAATGAAATACAAGGGCCATCCAGGAAGTAAGTGCCGTTGGCGCACCACTCCCGGGCAAATATTCGCTTCGGAGTCGCGCATGCGCAGTTGTGTTGCATTGTCCATCAGTTACACCCTGACGCCATTCTGATAAGGTTTCTGAATAAATGCAAGAAATATCAGAATAAGTGAGATTCGGTGCCGCAGGTGGCCACGGAAAGGACCTCAGGTTCGATCCCAGGCAGGTACGAATCCACTAAGCATCCGCCATGCATCGGATGGGAACGTTAAGCCGTCGGACCCCGAGTACTGGCCCTCGGTAATAAATAAGGGCGTCTTCTTCCCCCTTTCTACTTCACTTCCGTGTAACTTTCCTATCGGGCACTCTAGCTTAAATCTCCTAGCTTCCTATTTCAAAGGGCTGTTTAAGACATAGGGTCAGACACTCCCTTCCTAAAATCTTCTACATTTGATCATTTGATCATGATCATAAGTGAGATTCATCGGCAAATTTACGAAATATACGGACAAAACGCAACGAATACAGAAATGGTGCGGAAGTGGGTTCGAATGTTTAATGAAGGACCACAGAGCGTTCCGTTCATGACGAATTGCGTAGTGGCAGACACCTTTTTTGGTCACTGAAAATTTGGTGGAGAAAGTGAATGAAATCATTATGAATAACTGACGCTTCACAATTTCTGATATTTCAGAACATTTCCATGAAGTTTCGAAATCATTACTGCCCAAAATCATTACACGAAAGCTTCAGTACCGCAAAGTATGTGGGTGCCAAACACGTTGACGGAAGGTGTGTGCACGAATGGAGCGCGTAGGATCTGCTTTGAAAGTTTTGTGGCAATACGTGGAGGAAGGCGATGATTTATTTTAAGCCATACAGTGACAGGAGATGAGATTTGGGTCTCTCACAACACACGTGAATCGAAACAGCAGTCCCTGCAATGGACGATGACCTGAAGAAGCTGGTTCAGCGGTGGTTCAAAACCCAGGCGGCGGACTTCTATAAGTAGGGTATCCAGAAACTTGTGCCACTATATGACAAATGCCTTAACATTCACAGGGAATATGTTAAAAAGTAGATTAAGGTATGTAGAAACCAGGCGGCAGACTTCTATGAATAGGGTGTCCAAAAACTTGCGGCCGCCCCGGTGGCGCAGTGGTCTAAGCGATGGCTTCTGAGCATTTGTCCGAAAGGGGTCCGAGTTCGAATCCCGTTGAGGCATGGATGTTGTGTTTGTCTTACGGCTCTGGCTCTCTCCCTTCCTGGGAACCAGTGGCCCTAAATTAGGGACGGTCGATTTCTTATAGCCCATTGAGTTGCTCACGGTGGTCGTTAAACCTTCATTCAAAAAAAAAAAAAAAAAAAAAAAACTTGTGCCACGATATGACAAATGCCTTAATATCCACGGGGAATGTGTTGAACAGTAGATTAGGGTATGTAGAACCCAGGTAGCAGGCTTCTATGAGGAGGGTATCTAAAAAACTAGTGCCACGATAAGACAAATGTTTTAACATCCACGGGGAATATGTTGAAAAGTATATCAGGGTATGTAGAACACAGGCGGGCCGCCCCGGTGGCGCAGTGGTCTAAGGCGTTGGCCTCTGATCATTCGTCCGAAGGGGTCCGGGTTCGAATCCCGGTGTGGCATGGATGTTGTGTTTGTCTTACGGCACTAGCTCTCTCCCTTCCCTGGAACCAGTGACCCTAAATTAGGGACGGGCGACTGCTTATAGCCCATTGAGTTGCTCACGGTGGTCGTTAAACCTCCAATCAAAAAAAAAAAAAAAAACCCAGGCGGCAGATTTCTATGACGAGGGTATCCGAGAAACTTGTGTCACAATATGGCAAATACCTTAACATCCACAAGGAACATGTTGAAAAGTAGATTAAGGTATGTGGAATTCGTCGCATATTAAAAATTAGTTATCAATACCTTTTTAGCACGCCTTTTGTAAAAAAAGATCATGCTTATGTTACCGGTTTGTCCGAATTTCTGTACCCACGATATCTCTGCAACTATTAGTCCGATTTGCAAAATTCTTTTTGCATTGGGAAGCTTGAAATATGAGAATGATGATCCTTCATTTCCTTTTTTCTTTACGATGTACAATTTCGCAGCTAGAGGGCGTAAATGCAGTTGACGTCGAATTCAAAAATACCATTTAGTCCACATGTTTGCTTCTGAACATCCGATTGAATTTTTTTTTATTTTTCGATTCCATTTATATCGAAGAGTATTTTAGATATAGTTACTTTTTCAAATTACGCATAGATATTCCGCTAGGGGGCGTAAAAGTAAATTGAATTTTCCCCGATAACTCTTCTAAAACTCCGATTTGAAACATTTTTTCTTCAGCGGATACACCTCCTGATGAAAAATCGGTTGCATATAGTTTAAAATTTTTGGTAAAGAATACTTTGGCCACCAGGGGGCGTAAGGGTTAATTTTTGCTTCTGATGTATTTATGTATTTGCTCTAAAACCTGAGCTTCTAAAATATCGATTGAAAAAATTCTTTCGTGGACTGATGTCACTCACATCGATAAACCTCTTCGGAATATTTTCTTCTTAAAATATTCACTGTTTCTCTGCCAGGGGTGTAGATGTATATATTATTTTTGTCAGTATCTCTACTTGTAAGAGTCCGATTTGAAAAATTCCTTCTTTGTTGGATAGTGTTTCCAGTGTGACATGTTTTTCATGTAATTTCAAAATTTTCAAGTAATTCATAAACTTTCAGCTAGGGGGCGCAAAGGTAAATTGCTTCCCCATCCCCCCTGCATCTCTGCTTCTAAATCTCCGATTTGAAAAATTCTTTCTGCACCGGACACAGCTCCTGATGGGAAATCCTTTGCACGTAATTTCTAATTTTTGTAAAAAGTGATTTGGCCACCAGGTGGCGCAAGTCTTAATTTCTGATGTATTTGCGGGAAAATATGAGCTTCTAAAATCTCGATGGCAAAAAAAGTTGTTTTTTGACCGATACTACTCATGTCGACAAACCTTTTAGGAAATTTTTTTCTTGAAATAATGCATGGTTTCTAGGCCAGGGGGTGCAGATGTATGTCTTATTTTTGTCAATATCGCTACTTTTAAGAGTCCGATTTGAAAAATTCCTTATTTGTTGGATAGTGTTTCCGATGCGAAATGTGTTTCCTATAAATTCAAAATTTTCATGTAAATAATAGGCTTTCCGCTAAGGGGCACAAAGGTAAATTGCGTTTTCTACGTTATTTCTGCTTCTAAAACTCCGATTTGAAAAATTCTTCCTGTATCGCATACAAGACCTGATGGAAAATATTTTTCACATAATTTCTAATGTTTGGTAAAGTATGGTTTGGCCACCAGGGGGCATAAGTATTAATTTCTGCTTATGATGTATTTGTTGCAAAATCTGGACTCCTGAAAACTCGACTAATTTTTTTTCTTGGACCGATACCCCTCATATGGAAAAACCTTTTGAAAATACTTTCTTCCTAAAATATTGCATGGTTTTCCCACCAGGGGACGTAAAGTCACATCTTATTTTTGTCGATATCTCTGTTTCTAAGAGTCCGATTTGAAAAATTCTTCCTGTGTTGGAGAGCGTTTCCGGTGCGAAATGTTTCTCATATAAATTCATGTTTTTCTTAACACATAAGTCTACAACCCGCGGCGTAAGCTGACGATTCCATTTACAGCAATATCTGAGGGATTAAAAACCCGATTGAAAAACTTCATTCTTCCGTCAGATACTATTGTTTTCCATACCAGTTCCATTGACTTTGAATGGATTTGATATATTTAATTTGCGTCAGAACGGATTCAAAAGACGTGCTTATTACACCCGATTTTTTTTTTTTTTTTTGATTGGAGGTTTAACGACCACCGTGAGCAACTCAACGGGCAGTCGCCCGTCCCTAATTTAGGGTCACTGGTTCCAGGGAAGGGAGAACACCAGTGCCGTAAGACAAACACAACATCCATGCCTCACCGGGATTCGAACCCGGACCCCGTTCGGACGAATGATCAGAGGCCATCGCTTAGACCACTGCGCCACCGGGGCGGCCCGAAAATTTGGTGTCATCTTTCTTGTTTAGTTTTATCTTCAAACTTTCTTTCTGGATTGCCCTAGCATCAAGCACTAACATCGAGATCCACATATATTTCGGCTGCCAGTCAAACAATTGCAAATATACACAAAGAAAGACAGTTAGACAAGTGTATGTGCTTCATTCCGATAAAAAGTCTCTGCAGAATATCAGTTGTTGACAAAAGAGATCTTCTAAACGCACGCGTTGTGTTTTGCGGGAGATCCTTAGTATTGTACATATTTTAACAGCTTTGAAAAGATTTTTGCTCACCTGGGCACTCTCTTAAAAAATCGCACTGTCTTTTTTCTCGAGGTGATCCTTCGCAGTAAAGTCCACCCTCCGATGGTGGTGGGTCATTGCAGAGTCGGACCCTCTGCTGTGTTGAAAATCCACATGTAGCTGTGCACCGAGTCCATCTACCCCACGGAGACCATCCGCCGTCACGGGCACCTAGATTCAACAGTATCGAGATTAGTAGGGGAAATTTCAAGACTGTTCTGGACCAATTACTTATTTTTAGACTCTAGAAGACAAAAACTAAATCTATATATGCAAGTTACGAAACAAAAACTACATGAAAATAAATTTCGTTCATTAACTTCATCGTTTACTTAAATTATTTCAGAAAAGTAACTCAAAGAATCATTAGTTCACGCACTGTAAAAAATAAGTGGTGTGAATTCACGGAAAATTTCTGAAAATAAAGTCAGCTAAGTTGCCGGTAAATGTCCGTGTTTTAACGGAATTTCCGTTTTCAAAAGCTCCCGTCTTTTTCTAATATCCGTATTTTCAGAGATTTTCCGCAGTCAGTAATTCCATTTATTTCAGAAAACTCCGTTTCAAGTTTTGTCGTATTTAGAATTTTTTTCTCAAAATCCAATATGCTGAAATCCAACGGGGAAGAAATGCTGAAATCATGCTGAAATCCAACGGGAGAGAATCCTTTTGCGCCGGTCGGGAGGATCAAACCCGGGCCGTTTGGGTTGAAGCCGCGCGTCTCAACCACTGAGCCAGGAAGTCATAGGAATCAAATCTCACGTTCACAGTAAAACTAATCAGGCGATGACAATTTTTTTCTCATTAATGCCAATGATTTAATCATTTTGTTTTCTATTAGAGCTTATTTTTATTAATACGTTTGCAATAATTAGTTTTTCTGTAGGAGGTATTATTACAAATTACGTATTTTTTTCCTCGTAATTTTTCGAAGCAACAGAATGATTCGGAATTTGAAATCTTTTTGTTAACTGACGATAACTTCTAATTATTTTTAAACTAGCGAACCGGGCCCGGCTTCGCACGTTAGCAATTTTGAATTTACGGCGAATCTAAAGAGAGACTATTATTGCGTTCAACTGGCGACTATTATCGAGGTTCTGTTCCTTGGAAAGTTTCATTATGACGAGATAAACAAATTCGTTTATCGTCCGATGTACTACGACCTATATTCGATTTTCGTCTTGGCATAATGTTATTACAAAATTTAAATTTTGATTAAAGAGCTACTCAAAGAGATACATACGTGTGGACAAAAACGACTACACATTTGTACCGTGCAAACGCCGATAAACTTATGCTCTTTGGGCGCCTATGTAACTCCACATTTAGTCTGTGCGAGCGCCGATAAACCAATTCTTTCAGCGTCCGATGTAACTGCGCATATATTCTGTAGCCTTACATGCTGTCAGACCGGTCGCCGCGCATGCGTCTCGCGTCTTTTTTCCAATGAGCAAAAAGTTTCGTAAACCGGTCGCAGCGCATCATTGTTTAGGCAGTGGAAGTCACGAAAGAATGCGAACGGCGGGTTTTTTTGTTTGATTTGTCACTGAAATCGTTACTGCTCGGCTCCCTTTTGTGATAGATTAATGTTTTATACACCTAAACCTTATTCGACAAATGATCTATGGAATGGTGAAAACCGCATCAAAATCCGCCCAGCGATTCTCGAGATTAGCCCGAACAAACAGACAGACGCCTACATACAATGTATAGAAGGTGCAATATGCTGTTTTATAAGATTATTTTACAAAACTTCTAAATATAAAGTTTACTCTTGATAGTTTTATAGCTCTTGCCTTAAAGACTCTTCAGGCTGATACATAGACGTCGTACATCATCTCTACAATAAATTAAGTACCCGGTTTTTTACGGTAACATAATACATAATAGATGGTGCACAAAACGGAGAAGAGCAGAAAGAATATCCGGTGGCACAGTAACCAAAATTCGTGCGATATACTATCCACAATATCCGATCTCGCTACAGAACTTCAAAATTAAATACTTCGACAGACTATTGTGTTCCCGTGAATCTGTCCTATTACCGGAAGTTATTCGTCATATGGATACGGGAAAAGTGAAAACGGAGCTTTTCCGTTAATATAAGAAAGGAATTGCGGAAAGGTTCCTGAAAACTCAGAATATTTCTGACTTACGAAAAATCCGTGAAATTCATTTTTTTCCCGTCATTTACGAAAAACGATATATCAGAAATATGCTTCGTTAATTCACGAAACAAATCTCAGAAAGTGGCTCGTGAATTTCAGAATTTTTTTTACAGTGTACTAACTGTACACCCAGCGCAACGTACGGCAATCTAGCAGTTTGCCTACGCGATGGCGCAGTGGTCTAAGCGCTGGCTTCTGACCGTTCGTACCAGTTGGGTCCGGATTTCAATGATCGAAAACTTCTGTTAACATGATGTTGATAACTTTTAATTCAGTGTGTCCTTTTTGAAAAAAAATCATGCCTAAGTGTCCATTTCTGGACAACGTATTTCATCCCCTATTAGTCCGATTTGAAAATTTCGTTTTGCATTCAGCAGCATGAATTGTAAGAATGAAAATCCATACCTTTTCATGATTTTCCTAAGCATAAATTCTACGCTAAGGGTTGTAATTGTAGATGATATTGAATTCAAAATATACTTCATTCTACATTAAAGCTTCTAAGATCCGACTGCAAACATTTTTTCCTTCTACACCTTTTATCATGAAGACTGTTTTGCGCATTTTAAACTGGCTCTAACAACACTCTCCTTTATTCCCTCAATGCGAGGGGTTTATCTAGAGGGTGAGTACAAGGGAATGCAGCAGTGAAGTTCATATTAATAAGGGCAGTGCCGCCCCACTTCCGTACGTGCCACTTCCGTACAAATGAGGTTTTGTCCCATTTACATACACATCCAGATCATCTAGTGCCATTTTCGTACACAGATGTGATGATCCGTAAGCAGTGAGATATGCGTGAAGGAAAATAGAGGATCAGGGGCATACTGATACCCACCGCAACCACCCTCCTTCTTTCCACTGCGGGAGTGTTCACGGCTAAAAGATCCTCTACCCTCAGGAAAAAGATTTCACAAAATCTTTTGTGGAAATTTCATACGAAACTGGTTAAAGAAATAGCCAAGAATTTTTGCGGTAACTTTGAACGATATATTAAAAGGAAAGCAATTTTTTCGCGGTTTTGAAATTAAACATCTGCGACGAATGATGAAGACCGTAAAGGTGGCATTAATGGGCAGGCTGTTTGCCCTTTAATTTATTACTGCCTCCGTTTACCTAACTACCATAAGCGCTTATTTTTTGACGAAAACAATGAATGGTGATCTCTGTTATGTCGGAAGAATTCGGACAGAGGATCCGCAATTTTAGCATTTACTTCTTCCTTAGCATTCCCCATGTCTGATACCAGTCGGGGTGAAACTGTACGTGAATGGCACTAACCGATCTGCTAAGTACAGAAATGAGGCACAATTTCTTTTGTACGGAAATGGCACGTACGGGAAGTGGGAGACAATCGTCGACTTTTGCTAGCCATCGTGGCTAAGATTTCCTTCTTGTGACGCAGTAAAAGGGAAGTGTAGTGAAAGACCATTTCTGAAAAGATTCAATTATCAAATGATAAACCCTACTATCGAAATTGTGGAATTCCCACTTTCCACCGAATGAACCCCAGCATTTTTGGCGGTTCTGGCGCCTGCCCTGATGGTATTTTACTACACTTCTGTTTTACTGGGTCATAAGAAAGAAATCTTAGCCACGATGACTAGCAAAAGTCGACAGCTGACGATAATTCACTATCTGTCGAGCAAAAAAATTAAAATTAAAATTAAAATTGAGTCAAGTGAAAATTTTTTAAAGTTACTGTGTGAGGAGAGATATTGAAATGTGGCAAAACACAGGTGTACGGTACTTTTAAACGAAAAAAACAGTTGCCAAAAGACACGGATAGAAGGAACGACTTATCAAAAGAAGGAAGAAAAATTCGAGAGAATACCTTGGTACTCTTCGTAGATAATTCATGTCGTGCTATGCATCTTTCGTATGCTAAGATCTTTGTGGGTGTGAAATAAAGCGAGTGATTCGAATATATACTTTTACTTGTATTTACATACAACACATTGCATTTAGTCAAATGGACGTTATAGATAGATGGAAGCCAAATTAATCGTGCAAGTAGACATGCCTCAGAAAACTTGAAAATTACACGATCCTGGAACGGGAATGGAACCTCCAAACAACTGAGGATGTATCAAGTTGGAAACATGGAATAATTAATATAAACATAAATCAAGCTGTTCTTTCCATGTAACGTAACCACATAAATTTGAAAATTTGTTCGTCCTGGAACGGAAATCGAATCCGCATCTCCCGATTTGCGCTCAAGTATGTTAACCATTACACCACCCAGATTGAGATAGTCCCAGAACAATGAAATCCAAACAACTGAGGTATTTAATCTGAAACGTCAGACTTTGATTTTACTGCACCAGTAGAAACAAACATGTTCCATCGTAGTGCTAGACATGTTTGTTTTGACTGGTGCAGTGAAATCAAAGTCTGACGTTTCAGATTAATGCCTCAGTTGTTTGCATTTCATTGTCTTGGGTGGTGTAATGGTTAACATCCTCGAGCACAAAATCGGGAGATGCGGGTTCGATTTCCGTTCCAGGATGATGACATTTTCAAATTTCTGTGGTTATCTATATATTAATTCCATAAGGCTTCTTACTGTGAGTCCTATTTTGAGAGAACGGCTGAACGTAAAGATATGGTTGAGATTTCAAAATAAAGGTCTTACCATGTAGATGTGCCAGTCGAAGAGAAAAATGAGATTGGAGCAACGATTCGGGCGTTGTGGGACGGAAAAGTTTCGATGTAAAGTCTATGGGTAAGCGTGCGGCTGACATTCGATCGCCTGCGGTTGACTCACGCGTTGTTGAAGGCAACGGCATGGAGGGATTGAGATAGTCCGAAGTCTTCCCTTTTCTGAGCGAACCGTTGCGCAAGGCAATGCTAGCAGGCATTCGAATTAAAGTACTTCTCATCGGAACAGTGAACACTCTCGAAGACCTGATTGCGTTATGCCGTTGTATATATATACTGTGTGATGTTTATATGCAATTAATATTCATTCGATCCAGTTTATTCACGTAGGAAAGACGTTTCCCATTATGTAAAGATATAAATAAACATTCCGTTGACAATTGTAAGTGAAAATATTTAGAATGTACATATTGAGTTGTGCCATCTATATCTTCAGTTTTTTACTGTGAGACCTGTTTTGAGACAACGGCTGAACGTAAAAATATGGTTGATGTATCAAAATAAAGGTTTTACCATGTAACAGATATGCCAGTCAAAGAGAAAACTGAGATTGGGGCAACGGTTTGGGCTGGGCGGAATGGCAAAGTTCCCATGTAAAGTCTATGGGAGAAGCGTGCAGCCCTTATCTACATCAGGCGCTCAGTTCAGTGTCAGACATGGTGTGTGCATGGTGTTCTACGTATGATCAGTCGTAAACTAAGTAAATACCTTGTCTCTCCCACAGAAAAAAGCAGAATGTCTCTCCCACAGAAAAAAAGAAAACAAAAGAAGAAAACCTAAGAGCTTTACTGGAAGGCGTGAGCGATTAATGGGTGGCAACTATATGTCTCAGACAAGAGAGAATGTAGAGTATTCGCAACCCTAATCTCATTCCAACAACATTTACAAACACAGTTGTGACTGAAGATGAGAGTGATAGAGTGCGCTATCCAGTTGAATTTTTGCACACGATCGAGATGAGTGGACTTACGCCTCACATCTTACAACTGAAAGAGTGTGCAGTCGTGATGCTCATTACGAACCTGGCCGCCCCGGTGGCGAAGTGGTCTAAGCGCTGGCTTATAATGATTCGTTCGTGAAGGGTCCGGGTTCGAATCCCGGTGAGTCATGGATGTTCGGTTTGTCTTACAGCACTGTATCTTTCCCTTCCCTGGAACGAGTGACACTAAATTAGGGACGTGCGGCTGTTTATAGCTCATTGAGTTGCTCACGGTGGTCGTTAAACCTTCAGTCAACAACAACAAAAAATCACGAACCTGAACTATTGTCTTTATTGAAGTAGTTGAATGAAATTTTGAATCAAATAAAGTTTAGATTTGATGTTTCAAATGAGTTTATTCTTTAAAAAAAAAAAAAAAAGACCGTCGATTCCGACGGGTTTCGTCCAGTGTTACATGAAAAGAACTCGTCCAGTGTTACATGTGTTCCACAGCCGGGATAATTCATCGGAGTTTCTTGGCAAGAGGGCATACCATCACTGCAGAACGTTATTGTGATGAATTACACCAGATGCACCGGAAATTGCTGCAGAAACAACCGGCTTTGGTCAACAGACATGTTGCTGTTCTGCTTCAGGAAAATGCCCGCCCTCATGTCGCACAACGAACGATACTGACACTAAGTGCCCCTGGCTATGAAGCACTGCCTCCTCCTGCATATACCCCGAACTTGTCTCCGATAGACTATCATCCATTTCGTAGCCTGGATCACTACCTGTAATCCGGGAAACAGTTCGTGACAGACAACAAGATTCAACGTGCAGTTGATGACTTCTTCGGGTCCCATTTGCAAGTCTTTTTTTGTTTCAGGATCATGGCCTTGCCGGACAGATGGCAACTATGTGTCGATGCCGAGGGGGATTATTTATTCAAGGTTAAGTTGTCCTACATTTCCGTTCTCGCCCTCCATGTGTCCTGATCCTTTGCCGGACATTTCATTCGCACCAACCCAATAGTTCATATACTATGAAATTTTGGAACGTGAGCTGGTCTTTCTCCGGACATTTCATTCGCACCAACCCAATAGTTCACATACCATGAAATTTTGAAATGTGAGCTGGTCTTTCGCCGGACATTTCATTCGCACCAACCCAATAGTTTGTATACCAGGAAATTTTGAAACGTGAACTGTTCTTTTGCCGGACATTTCATTCGCACCAATCCAATAGCTCATATGCCATGAAATTTTGAAACGTGAGCTGATCTTTTGCCGGACATTTCATTCGCACCAACCCAATAGTTCATATACCATGAAATTTTGAAACGTGAGCTGCTCTTTCGTCGGACATTTCATTTGCACCAACCCAATAGTTAGTACACCATGAAATTTTGAAACGTGAGCTGGTCTTTTGCCGGACATTTCATTCGCACCAACCCAATAGTTCATATACCAAGAAATTTTGAAACGTGAGCTGGTCTTTTGCCGGACATTTCATTCGTACCAACCCAATAGTTCACATACCATGAAATTTTGAAACGTGAGCTGGTCTTTTGCCGGACATTTCACTCGCACCAACCCGATAGCTCATATGCCATGAAATTTTGAAAAGTGAGCTGGTCTTTTGCCGGACATTTCATTCGCACCAACCCAATAGTTCATATACCATGAAATTTTGAAACGTGAGCTGCTCTTTCGCCGGACATTTCATTTGCACCAACCCAATAGTTAGTACACCATGAAATTTTGAAACGTGAGCTGGTCTTTTGCCGGGCATTTCATTCGCACCAACCCAATAGTTCATATACCAAGAAATTTTGAAACGTGAGCTGGTCTTTTGCCGGACATTTCATTCGCACCAACCCAATAGTTCACATACCATGAAATTTTGAAACGTGAGCTGGTCTTTCGCCGGACATTTCATTCGCACCAACCCAATAGTTAGTATACCAGGATATTTTGAAACGTGAGCTGGTCTTTTGCAGGACATTTCACTCGCACCAACCTGATAGCTCATATGCCATGAAATTTTGAAACGTGAGCTGGTCTTTTGCTGGACATTTCATTCGCACCAACCCAATAGTTAGTACACCATGAAATTTTGAAACGTGAGCTGGTCTTTTGCCGGACATTCATTCACACCAACCCAACAGTTCATATACCATGAAATTTTGAAACGTGAGCTGGTCTTTTGCCGGATATTTCATTCGCACCAACCCAATAGTTCATATACTATGAAATTTTTAGGGCGCCATTTATGCAATTTACCTACCTTCTTTTTAAAGCCACCGCTTGGCCTTGGTCACGTGCAGGCGAAAAATGTGTAGGAGGTTAACATTCTGAAGAACTACTCATCATATTTTATGCTGCAGCATGACAGGTGAAATACAGAAGCCAGTTGTTATTGGAAAAACTCCGAAACCTAGGTGTTTTAAGAACACCAACATTAAGGGACTACCGGTTATCTGGAAATCGAATAAAAGATCATGGGTGACTGCCAATTTAATGGAAGAAAGATTTCATGGATTCAACAACAGATTAAACGACAAAAAGAAAAATCCTTTGGTTCATAGATAATGCTACCTTTTGCTCCCATATCAATCTATCAAATGCTAAATTGGTAATTTGCCCAAGTAACACAACTTCAGTGAAGCAGCCTCTTCATCCAGAAGTTATTTACAATGCGGCAACTGCGTTTGCAATTCGTGATAGCTAGTATGGACACATGTAAGAATGCATCACAATTAGTTAAATCCATAAATGTTTTAGATGCTATTAATTGATTGGCAAAAGCTTGTAAAAATTATATAATCAATACCAAAATACTTCAAAAATGCTGGATTTTCTGTAGATGTTGCTGAACCTTTGGGTTCGGATTATGAAAATGAAAACATACAAGCTTTGATCAGCGTCTGCTAAACATTGAGAACGAAATATGTGTAGAGCCAGGAATACAATGTATCGACGATTTGTTAAGTTTATGTGACGACGAAAAAATTGATAGCGAAGAGGATGAAGAAAGAAGTGAAACTGAAAATCCAATATAGAAACTTACAAAGACGATTTAGTTCATGTCCAGCACTTGCAAAACTTTAGTTTCCATGCCAATAACACAAAAGTATCAGAAATTTTTAATTATGTACGTCGTAAGACTGAAAACTACCTTGACATGAAACAAATCCAACAAAACACAATAACGGATTACTCTTAACAGCAATGACCACATATCTTAGTTTTGCTGAAAGCTTTAAGTGTGAAATATGGAGGGGAAAAATAGAATTAGTAAATGTACCGTGTTTCCCCGAAAATAAGACTGGGTCTTATATTGATGTTTGCTCCAAAAGACGCATTAGGGCTTATTTTCAGGGGATGTCTTATTTTTTCATGTACTACCAACTTTTTTTCTTTTTTTTTATCATCTACATTTATTAATTTATTCATGTACAAAATCTACATTTATTCATGTACAAAAATCTACATTTATTCATGTACAAAAATCTACATTTATTCATGTACAAAAATCTACATTTATTCAAATACAGTCATGCCATCTTCTTCTGGAACATCGTCATAACTTTCCAAACCCCGAATCCCGGCCTGAATTTCTTGCGACTCCATTTCCTGAAGAACCACTGACCCCAATCTCTCATGTCCAGCAATAAAGCTCTCCTTAAATGAGCACTTCTTGTCCATGTAGCCTGCTCGTAGTGCATTGGCAACACAGCTGTCAGGGATTTTATCCCATGAATTCTTCACTCAAGTCACGACCTCTTGCAGGCTAGGCTTCACAAAGTTTCCACGCTAATTTCTCTCCATTCTATTTTCAATGTAGTCATTGATTTCCATGCGCAAATGATCCTTGAATGGCTTGTTTATTGCAATATCAAGAGTCTGGAAATAGGCAGTCATTCCTGCGGGAATCATTATTTGATCTATTCATCTCTCTGCAAGGAAGTTCTTCATGTCTTTAGCGCCGTGAGTGCTGGTTGACATCTTTGGCCACATCGCAAAACAAGTGGCAGCATTAAATCGACCCATTTCCTTATAACTGCTTGTATGTACCAGGATTTTTCGGTTTCAAGAACATAAATGCCTGAAACACGTTTAATCTTATCTTTCTTGCCCTTAGTGATGATTAGAGGTGGGGCTTTCTTTCCATCCAGGCGAACTGCCAAAACACCGGTAACACGTGCACTTTCGTAACCAGTGGAGAGAATGCAGATTGACAAGGCACCCCTCTAATCAATTGTCGTTTGAGATCCTTGGCCCATAAACACTGCGGTTTCATCCATAGCAGTCATGTCGGAGAGTTGGTATTTAGAAAAGTCGATGCCATCAAAAAAGGACTTGAATGCAAGTGCACGTTTAATAACTTCAGTATCTTCCAGTTTGAACAGTGTTGTCGATTTTCTTAGAGACAGTTGATATCGCTGAAGGAAGTCATCCAGCCAGTGTTGTGATGCTGTGAATTCTTCTGGGGATATTTCTAACTGTGGTGCCATTGCAAGGGCAAATGCTTGAATTCTGTCAGCAATCCATTCACAGATGATGTCTTCCAGCTCAGGAAAAAATGGTTGCCGACCTGATCCACACTTGCGCTTCTTAGCATTTCCCTCGTCCACCTGTTGACTGAGGTTATCATACTCTGCTCGCCACTTTCGGACCATTCGGAGATCCAACTTCTTCTCTTTGCGGAAAGCTGTAAGATTCTTGCCCCGGGAGTCCTCCACGATTCCTTTTTTATACTCGACGGAATAGCTGTTTCTTTTCGCACTCATCTTGTCTGGGGGTCAAAATATTTTTCCCTTTAAATCTACCATTAAATCAAGTGTTAATTGCTAATGGACACAGGAGTGGCAACAAAAATGATGACTGTTAAGAATGTACGTTCGGCCCCAAAATATTAACTCTCTGATTTTAAAGAATTCCTTCAGTCACTTTTGCGAATACAATAACTTGGACAGGGACGAACCTCTTTCGTAATCCATTGAAAGCGGTTAGAACACTTCTTACTTTTTCTTTGAGTTCGCATGTGTTCACCCCCCCCCTCAATTTCTAAAAACACACACCGCCTGTTGATGAATAACTTTTCCGCCAAAGATAGCGTTCACCGATAAGGTTCCCCACGTCGGATTCCCTTTTCGGAACAGGATGTTACAGCAGCCGAACAAAAGGCGGATTCTTTTCTTCTCCCGCTAGCTCTCTGAACCGAACTGAATGCACGCGCCACAATTACAAAAACCATATCCTCGGCTGAGTTCAAAGTCAATAGGCTGGCAGACTACGGTAGTACGTATCGTAACTGGGGCTTATTTTTGGGGTAGGGCTTATATTAAGAGCATCCGGAAAAATCATGCTAGGGCTTATTTTCCGGTTAGATCATAACTTTCGGGGAAATACGGTAGTACTGCTTACTCTTTAAACTAATCTGTGAGGTTACAGGAGTATTTTCTTGGTTGTACTTGCAACGTTTAATTAATTAATGAGGAAGTTGAAATAAAACCGCAAGGCATCGAAACCAGTATTGCATGATATGCTCGGAATATGTAAAAATTCTGCTGTTATATATACACTCAATAGACAAAGCCTTGGAGATAGATACCTAATAGCGTGTTGGTCCACCTCTAGCGCGAATAACTGCCTGTAGACGTCAAGGCATCGACTCCACCAGATACCGGAGAGTTTTCGGAGGTAATGCCAGCCATGCGTGTTGCAGCGCTGTTCACAACTACACCTGTGACGTCAGTCCAGGATCTATGGATTTGAAGTTCTGCTCCACTGCAACCCAGACAGCTTCAACAGGGTTCAAAGCCGGAGACCATGGGGGAAACTCCATAGTTCCAAACTCACACGAAAGTTTCTCGGGCCATGTTTGTGTGGTTGCGGCCCACTCGAACAAACCTTCGGCTGCAGAATGCACGTAGGCCATGAAAGCGTGTAGGTGATCAGCCAGCACATGCTGGTAGCGCGTAGTGGTTAAGGACCTTATCAGATACACCAAGGGGCCTAATGTGTCCCATGAGAAGGCTCCCTAAACAATCACAGAGCAACCACCGCCTTGAACAGAACCCACCTGACACGCCGGGGCCATAGTCTCATGCTGTCGACGCCACACCTGCACCCTTCGGTAGCTCAATACATGTTGAAAACGAGATTCATCTGATCACATGACGCGACGCCATTCTGCAGAGGTTCAGTTTTGACGTTCCCGGCACCAGGCGAGGCGTTAATTTCGATGACGAGCAGTTAACAGTGTCTCACGAGTGGCAGCGTCAGCGTACGCCGTAAATTCTCTCGCTGATGGGCCACTGACGTTTAACCTGGACGTCATTTGTGCCCCCGGTGCCAAACGATAAGTCTATATACGAGCATGGATAGCCTACGTCGACTCCAGTCATCAATGGCGTGTGGTTGGCCACCACTTGCACTCTGGCAGCTGGTACGTACGTCGATGGTATATTCGCGGCACACCCTTGATACGGTATTCCTCGGGAAACCCTAGAGTTCTTACCACTTGGGCGATAGAATGACCCATCTGTCTTGCGCAGACAATGTGTCCACGATCAAAGTCGCTCAGATCACCACGTTTGCCCATGTTCGTCGTTTGCAATATACTCTTGTAAATCCCGGCTGTCCGTTTGTTTATCGCCTACGGTAGGTTTGGGTCTGTTCCACGCTGCACGGGGAATGTCCATGTCAACTGCCCATCACCCCTATCTTTAATGTTTTGCCTACTAAGTATATGCACTAAAGTGCCAGAAAAACTAGTACAGACCAGCTTATGCGAACTACATAGCAACGTCACTTATGTGCGTACTCGGTTGCGACCGCCAGTCCGTATATAAAGCGATAGACATCCTTGCCAGCTGTCAGAGCTGTTTTCGGCATGAGAAGGACAAGCAAACGATTTAAGCGAATTTCAACGCAGTGTCATAGTTGGCGCTCGTGAGATGGGCCAAAGTATTTCAGAGGCAGAAACGAAGTTCGATTTTCACGGACGACCGTTACAAGGGTGTACCGTGACCACAAGATTCCCGGCAAAACCTCCATCCTACGATACCAGTGCGGTCGTAAAGAGACATTGGGTGAACTTGACCATCGTCGGCTGTCAAGAATCATTTCCGCGATAGGCATGCAACACTCTCTCAGGTATCATTGGTGCCTCAATAAACATCAGCGTCCGAACTGTGCAAAGTACCCTGTACGATATGGGTTTTAGGAGCCGACGCCTAACACGAGTCCCCTTGATGGGTGCACGACACAGAGCAATGCGCCTCGCTTGGGCACGGGAACACCGCCACTGGACACTTGATGACTGGAAACAAGTAGCCTGGTCTGACGAGTCGCGTTTCCAACTGTATCGGGCAGATGGAAGGATTCGTGTGTGGCACAAACCCCATGAAACCATGGATCCCGCCTGTCAACAGGGAACTGTGTCTGCTGGTGGAGGGTCCTTAATGCTATGGGGTTTGTTTAGCTAGACTTCACTGGGACCCCTGGTATGTCTACAAACGTCTGTGACCGGCCAAAGCCATGTTCGCATCCTTTCTGACGAAGGTACACCCGTTCACGTCCTGCATTCATGCTGATGGGTTGGGCCTGTTCCAACAGGACAATGTACCTCCACACAAGTGTCGGGACGCCACATTATGGTTACAGGAGCATTCATCTGAGTTTGGGGTGTTGCCATTCTCACCCAAGTCCCCAGATCTGAACGTGATATACCACATTTGGGATGCCATGCAAAGCGCAATCGGCCGTCCCGGGGCGCAGTGGTCTAAGCGATGGCCTCTGATCATTCGTCCGAAAGGGGTTCGGGTTCGAATGCCGGTGAGACATGGTTGTTGTGTTTGTCTTACGGCACTGGCTCTCTCCCTTCCCTGGAACCAGTGACCCTAAATTATGGACGGGCGACTGCTTATAGCATATTAAGCTGCTCACGGTGGTCGTTAAACCTACAATAAAAAAAAATCAAAGCGCTATCGAACACAGAAATCTGTGACCTTTGAATACACCCGAATTGTGGAACGCTCTGCAGGAAGTATGGTGTGCATTGCCTACCCAATATTTTCAGAAGCTAGTGGAGTCCATGCCGCGTCGTGTTTCTGCAGTTCTGCGCTCCCGTGGGGGACCTACCAAGTATTAGACTGGTGTACCAGTTTTTGTGGCACTTCAGTGTATACTGCTAGAACAACTGGGGTGCGTTGGACTTCTGAAATACTAGACTGAATGCCAAGAGGCAGAGGAAGACCCAGAAGAAGACCACGTGGGAAATGTGTGGAAGAAATTCGAAAGCATTCTGGAGTGATTTGGAAGAGACTGGCTCAAGATAGAAATTTCTGGAAGAGACTTTGAGAGACCTTCATCCAGCAGTGCATTGGTTGATGATATTGTAAATATCATCAAAATCGTCAAAACAATTTTCAAATCACTGCTGGATGAAAGGTCTCTCCAGGTTTCTTCCACAACTGGCTATCTTGACCCAGCTCTTCCATGTCACTCCTTCATGCTTTTGAATTTCATGCAATCATCTCCCACGTGATCTTCTTCTGGGGCTTCTCTTGTTCCTTGACATCCAGTCAAACATTTCAGTCGTTGATCGGTAGTCAGTTCTGGCAATATGCGATTCTTTGTTACGTCATAGAAACCCGAAGTTTCGCACTTTTCTTCTCTATCATAGTTTCTCAGTTATTCCGTGAGATGGAAAAGACTTGTTAAACACTTGAACTTTAGCTATGAGCTGACTCAACGAAGACTTGAACTTAGCTGTAAGCAATTAATTTAACCGAGATATTTAGTGTCTTTTTAAATGAGTAATCACTCCTGCCTAAAAGGGGGAATCCTGTATTACTTTGGCCTAGCATATGCAAATAGAGAGTGTATGCAGGGGCACATAATTTCAAATAAAAATCATCAGGTATGTAAGGTTCATAACAATATTTCTTTTAAAGTATTTAATAGTTTTCTGTAAAAAAAATCACTAACCTTTATACTTTTTCCGAACATAGAGCTAATGTGAACTATAAAAAAATCATTATATACAGTGATTTAACTATAGTTAATCATAACTATGGTTATAACTATAGTTATGATTAATGAATTACTATTATACTAAGTGGCTACTTTATTATGCAATTGCTCAAATTATCTCGACAGAAAGGGTATCCTGAAGTCAGCGTGATATCTTAAACAACAATTTGTAGAGAATACAAATAGATGCACTCAAGATATATTTGACTTCTGGAGAGCACCAGAATATAAACTTCAGTTATCAGATTGCAAGAATATAACAGCAATAATTTGCAAGAAACGTAACCTACTCAGTTTGTTTGTTTCAAAAACGAACTGAATGAAAAAGAAAATAACAGAAAAAAAAATTAAACACCACACGAGAATAACGAATCCATTAATTACTGAAATTTGTTATTGATTAACAAATCTCCCAGATATCTCTCTAGCGTAACGCTCTTGTTGTTTTTTGATTACACAAGTCGCCCTTGCAACAGCAGAAATGCCATTCACCAAAATGAAATTAATAAAAAAATATTGAGAAATACCATAACTCAAAGTCGATCATTAGATTGTCATATTGAGCATTAAATATGAAATAATGGAAAGTTTAACGTATTGATGAAATTGTAAAGCATTTCACCCAAGCAAAGGCTTGAATGAATTCAAAATCGATATGTCTGGCAATATTTGTTTTATCTCCAACTAAACTGTAATTATTTTTGAAACAGAAAAAAAGGATGGGGGGGGGAGTGCGTTTACCGATGCAAAACTGTAATGACGAAAAATGAAGAACCAACCTTAGTGAATTTCATTAACACTGAAATATTGCTGAAGTAATATAATTTTCCATTTTCTTCAAACATCGGGATACGTATACAGTAAATGAGAGTTCCTCTGTGAAAAACAACACTGTGTCGAACTAAACGTCAATATGTAGACCATTTAAGTGTTAGTGTTAAATGCGTTTGTGAGAAGGTGGAGATGAAGAAAAGGCCTAAAGGGGGATCTGTTAAGGGGAGTCGGATGATCTTATCTTCCCCATGTTAATTTGCACAATTTTAGGTACATTTATCTCTGAAACTACAACAGATGTAAGCTTAATTTTTTTATTGTAAAGTAAACAATATAATAACATTTTAAGCAGAGAGTTTTTTAAAAAAGTTTCGATAAAAATTTTATGTTTGTTTTTATCTAAACTTTAAAAAAAACCCTCTGCTTAAATTTAGATAAAAAAAAATTGTTTGTTTAAAAATTGCTCTCAAAACTACAAAAAATAAATTTTAAAGTAATATATTTTCAAAATTAATAGGAATTTTAAAAATCCCGCTGCTCAAAATGAAGAGCTAGATATGAGGAACTAAAAAAAAAATTCATGCAGATATCCGCTATGGTTCCTGAGAAAAGTGTACCCATTTATTGTATATTATTAATGTGTAATATATGTATGTAACATATTAATGTAATATATATATACTTAAGAGCAGAGCCGAAAACATAAGAAAAACTTAAGAATTTAAAACGAAAGTTGCAAAATAACCTGAAGATCAAAACGCGCGACGCAGCAGTTATGAAAATTCAGAATTCACATTCTATTAAGAAGAGACTGAAGCAAAAAAATTTTTTGACTCATACCAAGTACAACATAGAAAAGGTTATGTATTGACCGGTGTGAGTAAAAAGAATTAAAGAAAAACTGAATGTAGAAAGTGTCGGGAATACTGAGCCTTGGCTTTATCAAGGACCAGCAAAAACTCTGCATTTTCTCACTTCCACAAAGACCTATTTGGAAATGGGTTTCTGCAAAGTCATAGATGCAAGTAATAATCCCACCAAAAATTTTTTTTAAATAAATATATATATCATAACCTCCATAGAGTTGTATGACCAAGCTTTAGTTAACAATTTAGCTTGCATCCATAACTTTCCTGGCCCGACCCATGCTCTTCATCTGTTACTAATAAACAGAAAGAAGATGATTATTGAAAACTCAAGTTGTAAGAGTGACATAATGAATCAGAAATAATGTTCAGTAATAACAAATTGCCAAGTTACCTAGTCGCCTAAGAGAGAATTTAAACCTGAATAGCAATACTAAAGTACTACAAATTCTTAAACATTGCAATAAGAAAGGAAATATTAATTTTTTTCTAAAGCACAGATTCTTGAAAGAAAAACTGGATTATAAAAACCCCCTGCTCCACAACTTCTGACAACACAAAAACGAGAATGAAATAAAGACAATAATAAACTAAAGAAATGCTTTGTGAAGATTATATGACATAAACAATTAGTTGCAATATGTACAAAGTATTTCAGAAGTGCTTTAAGTGCATGATTAAGTAGCTATTAAGACCTTAACTACATTGAAAACACATCGTAGACTACAAGAACAATGAAACGGCCGGCTGCTTAGCCTTAGTGCCCAAAAAAAAAAAAAAAAACGCGCAAAGTAACCAGGAAAAGAAAGAGTTAAAATCCGCAAAAAAGTTAATAGACTTGCTAGTGCCTAAATGCTTAAAGCAAAAAATAGAAAAATGTTCAAGAAGTTCAGACATTGAACTTGGAAAACCTAAAACCCAAAGACAATGAAGAGAGCTTACCTCTTATGCAACTTAACTTCTTCCACTCTTGAGGAAACATGGCCGACCTTTTCCCCAAAATTATTGCAGCTAATCTTACCTTAATGCATCACAGCTCCACATGAAGGATATTCTGGGTCCTCTTGCTCTTGGTACATGTCTTACAATTTCTTTTTGGCTAGGCTGGCCTTTTGGCGACACTTTTTTTAATTTTTTGAATCTCCTTTTCAGCTTTTGCAATTATCCGTTCAACAGTTTTTTTCATTGTGTTGATACAATTTGTGCCAGGAAAAATTCCCAATTTTTTCAAAAGTTCACATTTCACTATGTTTCCTTTATTAAAAGTAGCTACAGCCTCATAAACACTTAATTCTGACAAATACACAGTTGACGTGGATTAGGAACATCAAATAGATGTCATCGCTCTTTCCACGTTTCTAAGTGAGTCACGTAAAAATTCTCATCGGCCGCCACCGGAAATCGAACCCAGGGTCTTCCATTTACGCGCCGGACATGCATGCTTCCACTGCACCACAGCAGCCTCGAAATTCTCTAGATTCACGTACGAAAAACTGCCAAACCACATGGCAGGTTGCTTCTTTGGAGCCTCGCACAATACTGGGGATTCACCACAGATGAACAGCCGCAACTGAACAAATAACTAGAAGGCGAATGAATAATAAATACACAGTTGACGTGAATTAGGAATATCAAATAGAAGTCATCGCCCTTTCCACGTTTATAAGTGAGTCATGGAAAAATTCTCATCGGCAGCCAGGTGGTTTGGCAGTTTGCCGTAAGTGAGTCTGGAGAATTTCGGGGCCGCTGTGGTGCAGTGGAAGCATGTCCGGCGCGTAACTGGAAGACCTGGGTTCCATTCCGGGTGGCGGCCGATGAAAATTTTTCCGTGACTCACTTATAAACATGGAAAGAGCAATGACTTTTATTAGATCTTAATTATAACGTTGTTTTCATTACAATAGTAGATTTCCGAATTCTTAACCAAATTGTGGTATTCAAAGGCTCGCAAGGCTTTGAGTGCCACCATGTAAACATTTCTGGAGGAGCTGCGGATAAATCTCTAAAAATGAGTTTAATTTCTTCCATAACAACTCTTGGTAGGTGTGTATGGTCATTATGGCCATATGGTTCATTCTTATCTACTGCCTTCTGGAACTTGCTCCAGCTTTCAGCACCTAAGAGCACGTGGTTGTAACGTATACTCTATATTCACTTTCCTTTTGAATTTACTATCTCTGGTTATTTTATTTTACTATGTAAATTATCTTCTTACTGAACGAAATATTATTTCACCCGCTGAATGAGATCTGGCAATGAGTGTAAGTCATGACGTGGTGGTAGCTAGTATATAGGCGCGTTCATCGAGACTTAGGGAGAGCTTTTGTTGTTGTTATGAGAGAGCGTTGTTGTTTACGGAGAGCGTTTGTTATACGAGGAGAGATTTTGTTGTTATGAGGAGAGATTTCTTCATTATTGTAAAACAAGTTGTGTGTGTGCCTTAGATGACCAAGAGTCTTATAATAAAAAAGTTGCCGTAAGTTAGTCTTTCTCAATTCATAGTTTTTGTCAGACCTCTGTCTGGCTGTTAGGTTTATAACATTAGTGTATTACCATAAATAACCAGCGTTAAGACTTTATTCATTTTCGTAATTAACTAGTAACAACAACCTTTTGAATTCACTATTTTGAAGCTTAGTACAAGTATATCATTAGCTAGCTGGTAGGAAGAGCATCATTCATATTAATTAGCTTAGCGGAAAGAAAATAAAGCTAATTCATTATAATTGGCGCCCGAACTTTTCTCGAACACGAGATCTTGACGATTATTACCAATGTCTTCCTTACCTGAGACAACTTCAATTTTCCACCCCAAGGCAAGTTCCGAGGGTAATGGTGTTTTTTATGACAATTTGCAAGAAGCCTGTGGCTCTAACTTTGATATGAATGATCTACACGTACCCAGGCATTCTTCACAATTTCGTAATATACCAGCTTCCTATTACTCTGAGACGCGGGTCGTACCTGAGGGAGTTCAATCCTCTCAGCGCAGCAGAATGCTTGCCCATTTCGTGCCGCATGCAGGAACAATTCATTTCAATGGTTTGGAGGGGTCCTTAAAGTTCCTCGAAGATCTGGAAGATCATTTTGATCTATATAATATTCCTGAAGACTGCAAAGTCCAAATCGCCGGCACTTGCTTGAGGGATACCGCTAAGACCTGGTATAGGCAGTGGAGAGTGTCGAACCCAGATTCTCATTATGAGAATTTCCGTGCAGAATTCTTGGAGGTCTTTCCTTTCGGCCTCAGTCGAGATAGCCTTGCTCAACAACTTTTTCTCGTCAGCAAGGTCCCAATGATAGCCCTGTTGCATTTGCGTTGGAGACTACACGCTTATATAACCTATGGGATCCACATGCCAGTCACGTTGACATGTTGGATACCCTCGTGCAGCAGCTCGACCCATTCTTACAAGATTTTCTTGAGGTTCGACACCCTGCCACAATTCATGAATGCCTTCGCCTCATACGCACGTATGAAGAGCGACATGGCAAACATGGTTCAACTCACCATGCTCGGGCACCCCGCGAGGCTTATTACGAAAACCCTCAGCGGCATAATAGGCATAATAACTTTCAGCGCGAGCATACACAAGTGCACACCCAAGCTTCATACGTTCCACCACACAGAAGAGTGGCAAACCAACAGCGAGTTTCTGAACAAGCTTCGGGATATCGTACAAATGCACAATATGCTCGACCCCGTTTCAATCAGCAGCATTCGGAACGTTTTCATGCTCAGGGCAATGATAATTTTTCTGCCCGTGCTGAGGGCAGACGTAATGGATATGAAAATGTCAACAGACACGCGGAGTTCCCGACGCAGGTTTCACGCAGTTTTCCTCATCGTGAAAATTTTCCCGATACCCGGCAGGGTCGAGGTTTCAGACCGCATGATAATCCAACCGGGAATCCTTTAAACTTCCAAAGGAAGTAGACGAAGGGTCGGTCCTGCTTCCTGATACCAAACATTCTGACCCTAAAACAGTATTAGTGACTGTTCAAACTCCTCAGTTGCCTGATGTATTCTTGACAATTGAAGATATTATTGTCGAGACAAAGTTCGACACTGGTTCTGAAATATCAGCCCTAAATACAAAGTTTTGCACTGACAATTTTCCTGCAATACACGTTCAGCCTGCAACGCAGTATTTGCGAGGTGCAAATAACGAAATCTTCAGTATCACAGGAACTGTCACATTATCTTTAGGGCTGGGAAAAGCTCGTTTTACACATTCTTTCCTGCTTATAGACGAGCTACCCGTGAAATGTCTCATGGGTATGGACTTTATTCTTAAGTTTCAAATAACTTTGAATTTCGTACAACATGTGATTTCCTTTCCGGAACCTGTCGAAATGATTCCTACGGTTCCTGTAGATATAACGAGCTTGTTATTGAGTAACCAATTGAATGAAAGGCAACGAAACCAGCTTTCTCTCCTTTTACAGGAAAGCCCTGGTTTATTTTCGGATCAACCTGGTTTCACACAGGTGGTTTATCATGTCATTGACACTGATGGTTCGAAACCAATTGCGACGAAACCTTACCCTTGTGCTCCACATAAAAAACAGGAAATGCAACGTCAAATTGCTGAAATGATTAAGCAGGGCATAATCAGGGAATCAACAAGTGCCTGGGCTGCTCCTGCCTTTTTGGTTCCAAAGAAACAACCCAATGAATTTCGTTTCGTGACAGATTTCCGCAAGCTCAACCAAGTCACAAAAACGATCAATTATCCACTACCTGTCATGTCGCATATTTTAAATGACCTGTCATCAACCAAATGGATGTCAACCTTGGATTTGGCGAGTGGATATTGGCAGGTGGCAGTACATCCGGACTCTGTCGATAAAACAGGCTTTGTGACTCCTTTTGGGGCCTATGAATATTTACGTATGCCTTTTGGACTAGCTTCTGCACCTGCTACTTTCCAAAAGCTTATGGATACGGTTCTCAGACCTGTCCTGGGTACCCATGTGCATGTATATTTGGATGATATTATTATTACATCCGAGACTTTTGACGAGCACCTTTCTCTGCTCAAACAGGTGTTCCAACTCATATACAATGCTAGCTTGACGTTAAAACCTAGTAAATGCCAGATAGCGAGGGACGAGATTGTATATCTGGTTTTGAAAATTACTCCCCACGGCTTATTTACTGATAATGAAAAAATTAGGCCTATTGTTGACTTTCCTCGGCCTAAAACAGCAAAAGAACTATCACGCTTTCTAGGAATGACCGGATGGTATCAGCAGTTCGTCCCCGCTTATGCTACAATCTGTGAGCCATTGTATGCTTTAAAACGTAAATACAAGAAATTTATTTGGACACCTGAGGCTAACGCTGCATTCGAAACACTGAAGTCTGCATTGACTCAGCCTCCGGTGTTGGCTTTCCCGGATCATACTAAGGAATTTGATATTTATACTGACGCATCCGGAGTTGGTCTTGGTTGCGTTTTGTCACAAGCTGGGCATCCAATAGCTTTTGCGTCTCGTACTTTAGCCAAAGCTGAACGCAATTATTCAGCTACGGAACGTGAATGTCTTGCTGTTGTGTATGCGCTGAATAAATTTCAATGTTATCTTAACGAATTGACGGTTAACATAATTACGGATCATTCTGCCCTTCAGTATTTGAATTCTGCTAAGCACCTATCTCAAAGACTTATGAAGTGGGCTCTGAAGTTACAAGAGAGCAATATCAAAATTTCATATCAGCCAGGTCATAAGAATCAATTACCGGACGCATTATCTCGCGTTCCGATTAGTGGGGTCCCCACAGAAACTACTCCTGGATGTCAGCCTTTACTTCTAATAGCTGATATAACATCCAGAGAGCAGATAATGGCAGAATTAATAAATGATCCAGATTTTGGGGATATCTATAATTTTTTGCTTGCGGGTTCGCCCCTACAAAGTGATCCTTCTCTGGCTGGAAGGTCACAACATTTTGAAGTCATAGAGGGTCTTCTTTACTATACAAAATCTAGGACTACTAGGGCAGAGTTTCGCCCATGTATTCCGCGAACCCTTAGAATGGGCCTTTTAAACGAATTTCATGACAAACCTCTTGCAGGCCATTTAGGTATTCGCAAGACCCGTTGTAAATTGCGGGATGTTGCCTATTGGCCTGGCATGTATCAAAGTGTGCTCGCATACGTTCAATCATGTCACTTGTGTCAGATTAATAATTACCGTAATGTAAGACCGGCCGGTCACTTGAAATCTAGTTCAAGTTCTCATGTGTTTGATATTATTTCAATAGATTTATTGGGACCTTATCCTTTATCTGTTAAAAATAAAGCTCGTTACGTGTTGGTATTAACTGATAATTTTTCTAAATGGGTTGAAGTTTTTCCCATTAAAGCCGCAACGGCAGAAGTTATTTGTAATGTATTAGTTAATGAAGTATTCTCTAGATATGGTGCACCTAATAAAGTAGTTTCGGATAATGGTCCTCAATTTATTTCTGACATTTTTGAAAGAATGTGTGCGAGACTACACATTAAACATAAATTCATTTCCCCATATCATCCCCAGAGTAATCCTGCGGAACGCGTTAACCGCACGCTAGTGAAAATGATTGCGACATTTGTAATGGATCATCATGAAAGATGGGATGACCATTTGAAGCTTTTTGCGTTCGCCCTCCGCTCGTCTGTCCACGAGTCTACTAAAATTACTCCTGCAGAACTTTTTCTGGGTCGCAAAATTAAAACCCCTTTTGAAAATTTAAAGGGGATTATCGACGAACTAAACCAGCGACCAACTCCGCAATCAGTACGAATCATGGCAGAAAAAGCTCGTGTTGCAATGCTAGGAGCACAAGCGGCTCAAGCAAGATATTATAATTCTAGGCGTAGGGAACCAGATCTTGTCGTTGGAGATCTCACTCTCGTGGAAACGCACTTCCAGTCTTCTGTTTCGCATACTTTAGTGAAGAAATTTGCACCCAGCTACGAAGGTCCATATCGGGTGCCAAATATGTTTGAAAATAATATTGTTCTGGAAAAACCTGACAACCAATTTCAATACGTACACGTTGATCAGTGTCGCATGTATCATGAACGAAATATCGATTTCATAATCAACCCTACTCAACCTTCTGTTCCACAGACTCAAGAGTCTATATCTCACGATCAACCGCCAGAAATTTTGGACGAACCAACAAACATTTTTGAAGAATCTCCAGTGATTTTTCCTTCACCCTCCCCTCCTCAAGACGGGTTTCCAAACACGCAACCTGATTCTCCCATGAGACCAAGGCTCGAATCGAGTTCTTCGAATACTAGTATCGTTCCTTTCCCTCCAACCATTGCCAAGACTATTGCTGCGCCGTTTCCGGATAACTCTGCACCAACGCGGGCTACTACTTCTTTGAATACCTCGTCAGAAAGTATTCCTATAGGCAAATCTAAACATCGCCCTGCACGACCACTGAATTACAGCAGCGACTCAGAGGCTTCGGACATTTCTGACTTATCAGTTATGAACACTAAATTTCATGTTACAAACCGTCCAGCACCACCAAAGGCTGGGCGCAAACGTGACTTGTCTCCCAAATCTGCTTCGCCGCAACAGCGACGAAGGCAGAAATCTTTGCATCCGCCCGGGTTTCGCCCCTGGAACCTACGTTCAGGGCAAACAGGGCCGATGCCTGCTGCTACTCTCATGCCACGTGGGCGTAAGCGAAAGCAAACGATGTGGCCGGAGCCACGTCCGTCCAAGAGCATACTGGAAGGACACAACGGGCCCCAGCACAAAGGGACTCCATATCACAAGCCTGGGGGAGCCCGTTCCTATCAGCCGCAAGGATTTCAGGGACCGCCAGACTTCCGACGTTCCTGACCGTTCTTCTCAGCCGCAGGGATTTCCGGACCGCCAGACTTCTGACGTTCCTGACCGTTCCTATCAGCCGCAAGGATTTCCGGACCGCCAGACTTCAGCCGTTCTTGACCGTTCTTCTCAGCCGCAGGGATTTCTGGACCCACAGACTTCAGCCGTTTCGGACCGACGGATTTCCGCCATTCCTGACCGTTCCCGTCAGCCGCCGGGATTTCCGGACCGACAGCAGACCGATGTTCCAGATCCATTAAAGTCCTTGAAGAGATCGAAGCCACCTGATTTTACCAGTCCGATTAGGTTTGGAAAACGTTATCGCACTAGAGTTTTTTATGCGTCCTCGAGATAAGTAAGTTCTCGTGGACAGGTTCTTTTCTCAATTTGTTGTTTTTCCTGCACGACCAGTTGGCGTGTCAGAATTTTTTTTTTCGTGTGGGCCTATGCATTCTTTTTTGTGTATATATGTGTGTTTTTTTTTATATTTCTTCTGTGTCCATCTACTAATCCACTTTTTTTTATATATCTATGTGCTTAGGGGTAAAATAATAAAATTGTTACTGTTAGGCAGCTCCAGGTAAATTTCGCTGCTGATACAGTTGGTATGTATTCACCGAATAATGAGAACGTCATTTGAAATAAAAAAGTGATTCCTGCTAGGCAGAATAAAGGGAAGGTATGCCGATGCAGGTTTGTTTTGTTCAACAATACAAGTTTCACAGACGAATACAGATTTCTTAATTTGTCATGCCAAGTTTGATACTGTAAATACGGCTACCACCAAACAACAAAACAAAAAAGAGGTCGATAAACGTCATTCAACGAAATGTAAGACTTACACTCCAAAATTGATAGGTTTTTCGGAAACAAAAAAAAAAAAAATTAAGGGGGAGATGATGTAACGTATACTCTATATTCACTTTCCTTTTGATTTTACTATCTCTGGTTATTTTATTTTACTATGTAAATTATCTTCTTACTGAACGAAATATTATTTCACCCGCTGAATGAGATCTGGCAATGAGTGTAAGTCATGACGTGGTGGTAGCTAGTATATAGGCGCGTTCATCGAGACTTAGTGAGAGCTTTTGTTGTTGTTATGAGAGAGCGTTGTTGTTTACGGAGAGCGTTTGTTATACGAGGAGAGATTTTGTTGTTATGAGGAGAGATTTCTTCATTATTGTAAAACAAGTTGTGTGTGTGTGCCTTAGATGAAAAAGAGTCTTATAATAAAAAAGTTGCCGTAAGTTAGTCTTTCTCAATTCATAGTTTTTGTCAGACCTCTGTCTGGCTGTTAGGTTTATAACATAAGTGTATTACCATAAATAACCAGCGTTAAGACTTTATTCATTTTCGTAATTAACTAGTAACAACAACCTTTTGAATTCACTATTTTGAAGCTTAGTACAAGTATATCATTAGCTAGCTGGTAGGAAGAGCATCATTCATATTAATTAGCTTAGCGGAAAGAAAATAAAGCTAATTCATTATATGGTAACTGTGAAAGTACTGTTGCGCTGCGTCATACAAATGCTCATAAAATGTGATCTACAACACAGAATCACATAAATTTGATATCAAATTAAACCTAAAGGTGCATAGAATTAAAAAAAAAGATTAAAACCTGAAATTCGAATTTTTTGACCCTCAGAATCATCCGACTTCTCCTTAAAAGGAATCTGTGCATGACATCACAGTTCTTACATTTCTGCTAGAATTTTAATATTTCTAGATTTTCAATTTACTAGAAAGAATACAAAACTTTTATTAATGTGAAAAAATGTGCGCTTATGTTCGAAAGCCATTAAGATTCCGTTAAAAAACTGTTATATATTATATTCTGCATTTTTTGTTCCTCAGAATTTCCTTTCACTCCTCTAACAGAATTTCGTGCAGACGCAACATCCCGCCGTTGCCCTTATCATCCTCTGACATTACTAAACCGTGGTTTTTTTTTTATTTGTATTCCGGTTCGTTCCTTCATGCTCTTTGCCGATAACAGAAATTCTGACTTCGTTCCCTCTTCCAAAACAACAATTTGAAATCCTATATTTTGAAAATTCAGTTACCAAATAGGAGATTCGTGCATCGCTTGTAGAAAGTCTAAAATACAAAGCACTAAACTGAAAACTTACCTTCAATTACGGTGATAAAGGTTGCAAGAAAAATTAAGTGATGAGTTCCAGTCATGATACTTTCCTTAAATGGTGAGATGGGTTTCTCCAGCAGTTTGCTGCGAAGCACAGGAAGGAAGAAGTTTCAAAAGCTCGCTAACTTCCTCCGAAGCAGAAATGATACGTCACAGAGCAAATGAAACAGAAAAATAAAAAAAAAACTTTCGCTTTCGCCGTAAGATAGTGTTGTGCGGTGTCTAAGTCTCATAGGCTTATACATTAAAACATTAGGAAACACTTCAAATAACGTTTTAGACAGCCTTGCTCGTTGTTTCTCACATTTGCAGAAAAACCTCTCAGATTTAGGAAGCCCTGACTTGATGTTTTGGTGAGCTGTGGTGTGAGGTAAGGGAATTAGATCCGCTTTCCCATTGTACATTTTAGTGTTGATACTCGTCATCCCTACCCTGAAGGCATGCTAACAAATATCCCCAAATGTACACTTGTCGTAAGGTAATTCTGCTTTTTCCACTGACCTTCATACAATCTTTTACTACCGCTGACATGTATCTTAAAGAATCTGTCAATCAGAATACACATGGTCTTCCGAAATGCTACTGTACTTTTCGGTATTAAGATTGTTTTCATTAGCAACCAGACAGAAAGTTGTCATCACCCGGGCAATTCACACGACATGATTTCTTGAACACTGCTCTTTAACTGGTTGGAACAAATTAATTCGGGGTTAGCAAAATGGGCTAAAATATTATGGAACGAAAATATTCGTTGTCTAAGAAGTGTGCCGATTGCGGCTAGAACGAGTGAATTGCGCTATGGGGGTTTAACGACAGCCACCTGCAACTCACTCGTAGGGCTAAAAGCAATAGTTCGCCTCTAATTTAACGCCATTTATTTTACTGAAGGGAATAAGTTAGCGACATCAGACAAGGCCGTCATCTAGCGTTCATCTGTGATTCGATCCCTAGTCCGCCTCGGAAGAATGCCGAATAATGGCAGGAAGCCAGTTTCTCAGACCACTAGCCCACCGTGGCGGCTTTCCGGAAAAAATTACTTATCATTAAAAAATTACTACTTATTCTTATCACCAACAGTTCTTGTGGCCACATGGCAATTTTTTTTTTTTTTTTTTTTTACCTCCTTGAAGAACATCTAATGCTATAAGGAGTCACACGTCCTTAATTTTGAGCCATTAGCATACGGGCGTGCCAAATAAAATTACCGTTCAACTCAAGGTAAAGAAGCTTAAGAGAATTCTTAAGGGAAATATATTTCTTCTCCTTAAATAAGCTGTCACTGCTCATGAAGGTTTAAAGTGGTAAAGTACGGTAAATCCTGTCAATTCTAGGACGAAATAAGAAAGATGACACCGAATTTTCGGTTGTAATGAGCACGTCTTTTGAATCTCTTCTTACACGAATTAAATTTATCGAAGTTGTTCAAAGTCAGTGCAACCGGTTAGAAAAAGATCAACCGGATTTCTACAATCGATAAAACATCCAGAAATAGAAACGGCTACTTACTTTCATCAGCGACTAAAAAATATGTTACGAAGTCTAACAAATGGCGCACAAAAAGTTTCTCGTAGCAGAAGGATTGTATCGGAGACAAACAGATTTTCAAATCGAAAAGTTAAAAGAACAAATATGGAAAGAAACATGATATATTTCTACGCCTTCCAGCGGAAGAATTTTGCGTAATGGAAAAGTTGAAAATAGGTGAAAAATATTCTTCATGGAAACAGCTATACTAAGGAAACAGAACTTTTCAAATACGTCTCCAGGAAACAGAGATAGAGGATAAAACATTTTTGACCCTTACACCCCCTAGCAGGAAATCTTTGCATTATTCAAAGATGATCATCTCTATTGTACCGAACAGCATACAGTAAAAAAGAAATATCTCAACAGTTTTTAGAAAGGGAGCTACAGCTGCAAACAGAAGTACACAAACACCACTAGCGACAGAACTGTGAACTATAAAACTCCTCAAATACTAACTTTAAGTGTTTCACAAGGTAAATGGCATCCGGTGTTGAAAGAATCTTATAAATCGCACATATAGAAGAAGAGATATTCAGAACAGATTAAATATTGGCGCTCCCTAGCGGCGAACGTGTGCAATATTTTGAGCAGAAAAAACACACAAAGGGTTTTCGTACTTAGTACACGGTTAAAAAATTTGTGCTAGGTTGCACCAAAAAGTGGTGCTACACCAGCTGCACCACTTTCTTAGAAAAGATACCCCACCGTGTTTTGTAAACAAATCCCAACAACGTGGTTCAACTTTTCACCGCCGCCCGGTGGCGCAGTGGTCTAAGCGATGGCTTCTGATCATTCGTCAGTGATGGATCCGGGTTTGAATCCCGTTGAGGCATGGATGGTGTGTTTGTCTTACGGCGCTGGCTGTCTCCCTTCCCTGGAACCAGTGTCCCTAAATTACGGGCGGGCGACTGCTTACAGCCCACTGAGTTGCTCACGGCGGTCGTTAAACCTAAAAAAAAAAACTTTTTCACCACGTTATGGTACAAGGTTGCACGCAAGGTTCCACCATTTGTTGGGTTTATTTTGCACCACAGAATGATGTATCTTTTTTTCCTAAGAAAGTGGTGCAGCTGGTATAGTACCACTTTTTGGTGCAACCTACCACAAAATTTGTAACAGTGTAGTATCTGACTGTAAAAGGGGTTTTCAATCGGTTTTTAGTCATGCAGATATGGCAGTACCCAGAAACGTGAACTTATGCCCTCTAGAGGCAAACTTGTGCGTTAAGAAAAATATGAAATTATGTGAGAAACATTTCACAGTGGAAATGCTCTCCAACAAAGAAAGAATTATTCAAATGGGACTCTTAGAAGCAGAGATTTTAGACAAAAATAAGATACATATCTATGCCCTCTGGCCGAAAAACTATATATTTTAAAAGAAAATGTTCTGAAAAGGTTTTCTGAGGTAAACGGTATCGGTTCACGAAATAATTTTTTCAATCGAGTTTTCAGAAGCTTACATTGAGCTTCAAATACATCAGAAGCAAAAATAAACACTTACGCCACCTGATGACCAAACCATTCTTTATCAAAATTTAGAAATTACATATAATCAATCCATTTACTATCAGGAGCTGTATAGGCTGCAGGAAGAATTTTTTAAATCGGAGATTTACGAGCAGAGATATCTGGGAAAACACAACTTTCCTTTACGCCCCCTAGTGGAAATTCTATGCATTACTTGAAAATTTTAAAACTATGCAGATATTGCATAGAAAACGCTCTCAAACAAAGGAAGAAATTTTCAAATCGGACTCTTAGAAACAGAGATATCGACAAAAATGGGATATACATCTACGCCCTTGGAGGGAAAACTGTTCGCTCTTTTAACAGGAGGTAATATCAAAAGGTTTTCCGAGGTGAACGATATCGGTCTGTGAAAGAATTTTTTCAGTCGAGTTTTCTGAATCTCAGATTTTGCTGCAAATACATCAGGAGCAGAAATAAACATTTACGCCCCTGGTGGCGAAACCGTTCCTTACCAAAAATCAGAAGTTATGTGCAAAACATTTGCCATGAGGAGCTGTTTCCGATGCAGGATGGGTTTTTCAAATCGAAGTTTAAGAAGCAGAGATATCCGGAAGAACTGTAACGTACCAGGAGATGTGACGTACCTGCCAGAAGGACGCACACGACATAAAGGCAGATAGGAATCAGAATAAAATGTCCGCGTAGCTCAATTGGTAGAGCAACTTATTCCGGAATGAGTGGACCCGGGTTCGAATCCTGGCGCGGATAGAAATGACGGAGAAATTCACTTCGTTATAATGGCGCCCGAACTATCCGGATGACCCGACCGTTCACAATCTCGCAATGGTGTGATGTTATTTCCACACCGCGAGATAGGAAAAATAAGAGCAGCACTTCGAAAAAAAAAAAAAAAAAAAAAAAATAAGGGGGAGATGATGTAACGTACCAGGAGATGTGACGTACCTGCCAGAAGGACGCACACGACATAAAGGCAGATAGGAATCAGAATAAAATGTCCGCGTAGCTCAATTGGTAGAGCAACTTATTCCGGAATGAGTGGACCCTGGTTCGAATCCTGGCGCGGATAGAAATGACGGAGAAATTCACTTCGTTATAGAACGCAATTTTACCTTACGCACCATAGCGCAAAATCCATGCATTACTTGAAAAAAAACTGTGTCTAAAAGTCTTCGTTACAAATGATATCTAATGAAGGTAAGATTGTTTTCAATCTTGTATTTAGAAGCAAATATATGCAATCAAATGTATTTTGAATTCGATATCATCTGCTTTTATGCCCGAAGTTGTGCATCGGAAAAAACAGAAAGGTAAGGATCATCATTCACATTTCTAGCTTCCCAATGCAAATTTTTTTTTTCAAAACGGAGTATTAGTTGCAGAGATATGGTGCCCACAGTAGCATAAGCACGATGTTTTTTTTACAAAAGTCGTGCTAAAAAGGAGTTGCTGAAAGAAATATGTTTCCACAAAAATGCAAAAGGAAATTTTAAAAAGTTTAGGACGGGATCTGGAAATGCGTGGGACAACTTTATTATAGAAACCTACATATAATGTTTTGAAGATTTAATCAAATACACTGAGTGCTATATGAAATACGACCGACTACATAATATTGGGGGACCGGAAAGTAATGTCGTTTTTTGGGGGCTAAGTTTGGGGAGCAGTTGTGAGGTGTTTATGTACGTTCAACGTAAAGTAAGTTTATGTACAAGTGAATGAGCTATTCGCCTTTAACTTATGTAGGTGTTTTTGTCTTCCAGATTTGCAGAACAAAGTGAGTGACATAAAACCCGTGGAGAGCTATGTTAGTCATTGTATGCTGTATGAATTTCACAAGGGGAACAATGCAACCGTGGCCACCAATAACATTTGCGCTGTTTATCGGAATGCGTTAAATGTCCGGAAGTGCCAGCGTTGGTTCGCTTATTTTGACCTCTCTTATGCCTCTCGTGCAGGAAGGCTCATGGAGCTGGACAATGACCTGCTGCGTGCAGCCATTGAAGCAGATTCTCCTCAAACCAGTGATGAATTATCCCAACATCTTAATGCATCATGATCTACTGTTCAAGAGCACCTGCAACAGATAGGGAAAGTCTACAGACAAGTAGTTTGGGTACCACACCAACTTTCACCTGACAACAAAGCCCAGCGTTCCATCGTTTGCAACTCTTTGCTCAGCCGACAGGAAAATGATCCATTTCGTCATCGAATTGCCACTGAAGATGAAAAGTGGGCTCTTTACGTGAACAACAAACACAAAAACCAGTGGCTTTCTCCAGGTCAGACACCAGTTCCAATGCCAAAACCAAGCCTACACCCCCAAAAAAGTTTTTCTCTGTGTTTGGTGGACTACCGCTGGTATAGCTCACTTTGAGCACTTGGAACCAGGACAGACCGCAACGGCAGACCTCTATTGTCAACAACTGTACCATTTGAAGGAAGCTCTTACTATAAACCATCCAACGCTGGTCAACAGAAAAGGTGTCATCCTCCAGCATGACAACGCGAGACCTCACATGGCGAGACGGACCCAGCACACCAACAGAGATTTTGGATGGGAAGTTCTTCCCCATCCCTCTTATTCCCCTGACATTGCACCACCTGATTACCATTTGTTCAGATCTTTGCAGCATTTTCTTAATGGGAAAAGATTCCACAATATTGTTGATGTCAAAACGGGGCTCTCGGAGTTCTTCGCATCACAGCCAACGTCTTTTTATAAAAACGGGAAAGTTTGGTTTCACGATGGGCAAGCGTGATTGATAATGATGGCGATTATATGATTGATTAAGAAATAAATTTCTCCTGTTACAAGCAGTGTTTCTCTTCTTTTCCAAAAACGACATTACCTTCCAGAATGTCGTTTTGGAAAAGGCCTTCATTTTGCCTGGAGAACGGCCATTACACGGCGTGGAGCCTTCATTTGCCTGGATAACGGCCATTACACTCCACATTACACGGCGTGGAGCCTTCATTTGCCTGGAGAACTGCCATTACACTCCAAATTACACCGCGTGGAGCCTTCATTTGCCTGGATAACGGCCATTACACTCCACATTACACGGCGTGGAGCCTTCATTTGCCTGGAGAACGGCCATTACACGGCGTGGAGAACGGCCATTAGACTCCATTACATTGCCTGGAGAACGGCCATTACGTGGAGCCTTCATTGCCTGGAGAACATTAATTAAAAGATTAAAAACATCCGTTAAGAACATCCATAAGAACATCAAGAACATCCATCAAGAACATCCATCAAGAACATCCATT
Organism: Macrothele yani; assembly: GCA_039090855.1. Lineage (NCBI taxonomy): Eukaryota > Metazoa > Arthropoda > Arachnida > Araneae > Macrothelidae > Macrothele > Macrothele yani. The sequence continues at coordinate 86,375,493 of CM076991.1, forward strand.
AAGAACATGCATTAAGAACATGCATTAAGAACATCCATTAAGAACATCCAAAAGATTAAACACATCCATTAAGAACATCCAAAAGATTAAGAACATCCATTACGTGGAGCCTTCATTGCCTGGAGAACGGCCATTACACGGCGTGGAGCCTTTATTTGCCTGGAGAACGGCCATTGCACTCCACATTACACGGCGTGGAGCCTTCATTTGCCTGGAGAACGGCCATTACACTCCACATTACACGGCGTGGAGCGACTCAACGTCGTAGAGCCTTCATTTTGCCTGGAAAACGGCCATTACACGGCGTAGAGTGACTCCACGAGGTATGTTTATAGGTGTGTTGGGATCTGCAACCCAGTTGTTTGTATTGCCGTCCATAGTTGCGGTATGGCGGTGGCGTGGTGGGAGCAACTGTCTCAAATGGCGTTGCACAACATTCCACAGTTGTTCAGTTGGATTGAGATCAGGCAAGCTTGGGGTCCATTTGAAATGTCTCATATCAGCACGGTGCTCGTGCAACTACTAGTGCACGAGGCGGACACAATGACATGTCGTGGAAGAACCCATCACTCTCTAGATGGAAGTACAACATTGTGGGGTCTACATGGCCTGCTAGCAGTCACTGGTTGCAGCCCGGTGTCCATACATACGCACCAGGGCACCAAAATTTGAAATTATTACACTTAAAATAGTACTACACCAATTACACTTAAAATAGTACTACTGATCCGAATTTCTTGGCGTAGAATATAAATCAAAGTTTCCGAGCTTTCGCACATCAACCAGATAGCTTTTTCAAGGACAGTAGACAGCTAACTGCAAGCTGGATAATGGAACACTTCAACAATTTGAACGTGGTGACTTGACTAGACAATAAATGAATAGGCGCAGATGTGATAAGACATTCGAAGAAACGAGGCCACGTTGGTTGGGCGCGCGGTACTATGGTAGAAAACACAGCATTTTTTGAAGAATTGATTCCCAATGCGTGGCAACTCGAGAGAGACGCTATCATTGCAAGCCTCGCTGCTGGTCAAGATTTCCAAGGTTTCTCGAATGGCAGTAGATTTAGGTGTGGAGTATGAAGCTAATTTCTTCATATCATTCCACATAGGAAACCATGTTTTGTTGTATCAAATGTGAAAAATGTGGTGCAATGGTTTCAACTTTGTACCATTCAGATTGGACACCATAACATGGTTCATATTTGCATCATGTGTTTTGCGTTTTCCATACCCCACACAATGCTTTACCTTTGCCACAAAGCTGGTGCAGCTGACGTAACAACACTTTTGGTGCAACCTATACAAATTTTTTAAGAGTGTAGCCATGTCTCATATCACAACCGCCTCCATTGCCTTGGATGGTCGAAGACATAAACGAGGGATTCATAGTCTCGAGCTGGTGACATTAATATGAACTCGATCATTCAAAGAATAGAGTATACACTGAAGTGCCAGAAAAACTGGTACAGATGAGCTTATGCAAAATACATAGCAACGTCACCTATGTGCGCACTCGGTTGTGTCCGCCAGTGCGTTTATAAAGCGATAGACATCCTTGCCAGATGTCAGAGTTGTTTTCGGCATGAGAATGACAAGTAATAACAATTTAAGCGATTTTCAACGCGGTGTCATAGTTGGCGCTCGTGAGATGGGCCATAGAAATTTCGGAGGTAGAAACGAAGTTCGGATTTTCACAGACGACCATTGCAAGGGTGTACCGTGACTACAAGAATTCCGGCAAAACCTCCAACCTACGATACCAGTGCTGCCGTAAAAAGACATTGGGTGAACGTGACCATCGTCGGCTGTCAAGAATCGCCTCACGCGATAGGCGTGCATCACTCTCGCAGGTATAATCGGAATTCAATGCTGGAGCCTCAACAAGCATCAGCGTCCGGACTGTGCAACGTTCCCTGCATAATATGGGCTTTGGGAGCCGACGCCAAACTAAAGTCCCCTTGATGGGTGCACGACACAGAGCTATGCACCTCGTTTGGGCATGGCACCACCACCACTGGACACTTGATGACTGGAATCAAGTAGCCTGGTCTGACGAGTTGCGTTTCCAACTGTATCGGGCAAATGGAAGGATTCGTGTGTGGCGCAAACCCCATCATGCCATGGATCCCGCCTGTCAACAGGGAACTGTACCGACTGGTGGAAGGCCCGTAATGGTATTGGGTGTGTTTAGCTGGACTTTACTGGGACCCCTGGTACGTCTACAAACGTCTGTGACCGGCCAACGCTATGTGCGCATCCTTTCTGACGAGGTACACCCGTTCATGTCCTGCATTCATGCTGATGGGTTGGGCCTGTTCCAACAGGACAATGCACCTCCACACAAGTGTCGGGATGCCACATTATGGTTAGAGGAGAATTCATCTGAGTATGTGGTGTTGCCATTCCCACCCAAGTGCCCAGATCCGAACGTGATAGTACACATTTGGGATGTCATGCAATGCGCTATCGAACACAGGAATCCGAGACCTCGGAATACACCTGAATTGTGGAACGCTCAGCAGGAAGTATGATGTGCACTGCCCACAGCATATTTACAGAAGCTAGTGGAGTTCATGCCCCGTCGTATTTCTGTAATCCTGCGCTCCCGTGGGGGACCTACCAAGTATTAGACTGGTGCACCAGTTTTTCTGGCACTTCAGTGTATATCGAGATTCATCAGACAAACACACCTGCTTCCGACCTTTTGCTTTGAAATGCGTAGACTGTTGGCACCAATGAAAGCAGTTTATGTCGATTTGTTAAGAGTGAGTGATATATAGAGTGACTGCTCTTTTACCCCATTCGTGCCAGCGTGCGACGCACAGTCGTGCGGGATAATGTTTCTCGTTCACCCATACTGCATTTTGTGGTAAACTGAGGAACTGCCCTGTTCAAGGCGACGCACCTGTCGCTAATTTCTGGAACCCTCCGCTTGGCTTCCTTTGTAATTGTACCGCCGGTTGAGGAACTGCCCTGTACAAGGCGACGCACCTGTCGCTAATTTCTGGAACCCTCCGCTCGGCTTCCTTTGTAATTGTGCCGCCGGTTGAGAAACTGCCCTGTACAAGGCGACGCACCTGTCGCTCATTTCTGGAACCCTCCGCTCGGCTTCCTTTGTAATTGTGCCGCCGGTTGAGGAACTGCCCTGTACAAGGCAACGCACCTGTCGCTCATTTCTGGAACCCACCGCTCGGCTTCTTTTGTAATTGTGCCGCCGGTTGAGGAACTGCCCTGTACAAGGCGGCACACCTGTCGCTCATTTCTGGAACCCCCCGCTCGGCTTCCTTTGTAATTGTACCGCCGGTTGAATGTTTCGCCGTTTCTGCACCACTTCTAGTACACTTTAACTACGGAGGCGCCTTCGAACAATCCACAAGTGACGCCGTTTCAGAACTACACGCACAAACCCTCCGTGAGCCCACAATTTTGCCTTTCGTAAACTCCAACAAATCATTGGTTTACCTATAATGTCCGTAACTTTGCTCTCGAACGAACCACTAATCTCATGTACAGGGTGCCTCAAAAAGTTTGAAACAAACTTCTACTTCTTCAACGGTTGGTCACAGATGTGTACTTCCAACTGGAAAAACACTCAAAATGACGTAAAGATTTACGACATGGAAGTTACACACCTGTGGGTGGCATTTGGATAAAAAAAAATTAAATCTTTATACAGCCTTGACAGAAAAAATAAGTTCACTAAAAACAAGTTGCGCGACCTCCTCCCCCGTTATTCTGTTTGCAAAACTCGCGGAGATATTCGTTATGAAAATTGTAAAAAAAAATGTATCGATAAAACTCTCGAGAGCTCTTTCCGTCACCCGTTTTGGATGTTAAGAAGCAATGCAGCGAAACCAGCTACCGTTCGCCTATTAGCGGGCTCCAGACGGTACATTTTTTATAAATTTCATCGCGAATCTATCCGTGAGTTCAAGTAGAACAACGGGGTTTATTTTTTATATTAATTTGAATATTGCACAACTTTTTAATTGAACATTCCTTCTGTGAAGGGTATATGAAAACCTATTTTTTTTTATTTTATGCAAATTCCACCCACAGGGGTGTAATTGCCATGTCGTAAGTCTTTACGTCATTCTGAGTATTTTCCTAATTGAAATGTGTGATCAACCGTTGAAGAGATAAAAGCTTGTTTCAATCTTTTTTGAGACACCCGGTATACATCCGTTTAGCTTACAGGCCACACCCTCCTCCTCGTGACGTCAGTATCGGGTGTAACTCACTTTACATAGGAGTGGTCGTAATTCAGTAATCACTGAGTGTACGCCGATCAGCTATTGCATTATGACTACCTACCTAATAAGCTGTAGGACCCCCTTTAGCCCTCAAAACAGCGGCCACTCGGCAAGGCACCGATTCGATGACGTGCAAATAGGTATCCTGGGGTATCTGGTACCATAATGTCAACAGTAAGTCCTCCAGTTCCCGTATATTTCAGGGTGGTGGTGGTGATTTAGCACGAACCCGCTATTCCAAGTCGAACCACAAATGTTCGATTGGGTTCACGTCCGGTGAATTTGGAGGCCAGGGTATTAACAGAAAGTCACCAGCATGTTCCTCGAACCACTCCTTGACGATTCTGACAGTGTGGCATGTCACATTATCTTGTTGGTAATGGCCATCACCAGCAGGGAACACAGTTGCCATGAATGGGTGAACTTGGTCCGCAACGGGGTTCAGTTACTTGACAGCTGGCAGGGATTGTGCATTTGGGATAATGGGGCCTAAAGTGTCCCAAGCAAACATCGTCCACAGCATAACACCGCCGCCGCCGGCCTGTTTCCGCCCAGCAGTGCATCCAGGTAACATAGACTCCATTGGTAATCGCCGCGTCTGCGCTCAGCCGTCTACGTGATGCACCAGAAATCTTTATTTCTTAAACCAGGCCACTTTCTTCTAATCATCCACGGTCCAATCTCGATGATATAAGGGCCATTTCGTGCGTTGTTGGCGATCCCGGGCAGTGAGCATGGGGACCCGGCTGGGTCTTCGGCTTGGCATTCCCATGCGCAGAAGACTGCGATCAACTGTGTGCTGTGACACATTGCGTTGATCACCACTGTTGTAGCTGCGGGTGATTTGTCGGAGTGTAGCCCTGCGTTAGCTGTGAACAATGCGCAACAGTTTTCGCTCCCCTCTGGTGTGAACTGCGGACGATACATGGCTGGACAACTGTTCGACGTTTGGCCATATGTACACCACTTTTGATGCGTATTCACTACAGTGGCAGGTAAACAACACACAAGCTGCGCCGTTTCCGAGATCGTAGTCCCGAGGCTCCGTGCCATCACAATTTGTCCTTTATCAAACTCCGGTAAATCGGCAGCTTTCCCCATTCTGACTCCGAACACTCTACTAACCGAAAGCCGATCCTCGGGTTGTATATATGTTGCTCTGTGAACTTCACCTGCGCCACCGTCCGGTCTCCAGGCGCACTCATTTCTCTAGGCTGGGGGTCATAATGTAATGGGCTCATCGGTGTATATGGGAACAGTTTTAACTTCGTCATTGGGATATAAAATAATGAATTATTGGAGCAGACGACTTCCAGTAGTTCATTATATTATATCCACACATACAAAAATCAGAAACTGCTAATCAACAAATGGTTTTATAGCAATCCAGTTCTCAAATGAACAAATACACGGTTCAAGCAAATTAAGAAAACTTGATACATTTTTAATATTTCATTAGTTTTATTTTCCCTCCTATTCTTTTCTTTTTCCCCTATGATCTTTCATTTTATATATTTTTTATAATTTTGATTTTTAGGTAAAGCGAATTTGTTCGTTAGTGAAGTAAATTAACAAAATAAAGAAATAAGAACTTGCCGTTTGCATGTGTGGAAAAAACTCATAGTTTGCATTTGGGCACTGAGACCCCCAGTTGCTCCTGATTCCCCGCTACTCTAACCTAGCTACCGTCCTGCTATAGCTAAGCATCTTTGATGGTGATATTTAGAACACGACGAACTTTACCTAGTATATTACTCGCAAACATTGAAGATATTTTTATAAAAAACAGATGATATACTAACCTTTTTAGGTAGCTCAGGTAACAACATAATGCATTACTGACTGTAAACTTACGAGTCAGCAATTGCCCACTTATTATAGCACAGTGGAAGTCGGATATAACGCGGGTCCGATCGTGTCCCCCAAGCAAAACACATAAACAGACAAATGCATACTTAGATTCGGATATAACGCAGGTATAGGGGTGTCCGTAGGAAAAAATCTCAAAGGAGGCAACATGGTTAGCCAGCAGCGCGTACCAAGTAATTTTTCATGGGGGTACAGTATTAAATTGTATACTTTTTCGAGGGAGGGGAGGTTAATTGCAAAATTTATCCAGCGATGTTTATTTAAAAGTATGTCTTTATGTAAAAAAATTAAGAAAAAAAAGGCTATTGCTTTTACTCTGGTAATAAAATAGTATCTACAGTAACCACATGAAAAAAAACGATGATCCACAATCACATAGTATGTTTGTTGTAAGTACAAATTTTACATCTTATTCGTAGTTCTTAAATTCAACTTGTGGAAAATAGAATAGCTAATCTTCTAGGCTGTAAAGCAAAGCTGTTTACAGTTGCTTCAATAAACTTTTCTTTGTAATCTTCGCTATTATTTTTAAACAAATCCCTATGTACCCTTATCAGTGCCAAGCTGCTGAGTGTTGTTGCTCATTGAACTTCTCAGCCGTCTTCCCTGTCCAGGCATTGCAGCTTCTTCAGGGTCTTCGCACGTGTCTGTACGCCGACGACTGATTACATTCACTTCGCCGTACTCCTTAAATACCACCGACGATAATTTGCATATTATGCCGTGCTGTGCGGTAAGCACTCACCGGTTGATCCCGAAATTGACATCACACCTACGTAAACTCGACCCCATTAACATATGTAAATTTCATGATCGTCCGCCAATTCCTTCTTGGTGTTCTTTTTTCACTTTCCGCCAGTGTATTATGGAACTGAGCCTTGTTGGTACCAGCAGGATACTGCACCGAGCCATAAAGCAAGGACTGTTACGGCGTGGTTCGACGATAATTTCGTAACGTGTGTGCTGGCCAGCACAGAGCCCTGATCTTAAAGCCATAAAACACCTATGGGATGAATTAGAGCGCGGCATAAGTAGTTTGGAACCAAGGCCTATTACTAAGCAACAGTTAGCGGCAGCATTATGTACTGAATGGAAGCTCATACCTATCGCTGTGTTCCAAAACCTTGTCGAAAGAAGCATGTCTCGAAGAGTCAGTGCATGCAATAAGGCCAAAAGTGGACCGATACCGTACTAATGTATGTCAATAAATGCTATGTTGTGTTTCTCTTCTAGGTGTCCGGTGACTTTTGTCAATATGTTCCAGCCCTTCAATAATGGCTATAAAATTGCCATTGAAATGACGAATACTTTTGTGCTTTTCGTTTCACCTTGTTGCACACAGTATTTTAACATTTGTAGATTCGACGACATTCAGCCTATAGCAATGAATCGAACTGTCTCTTTAATGTAGAAACTGTATTTCTTGTGTCAGACAAATTGTTTAAGTTATTTATGACCAAATTTAATCTATGGCTGGAGCAGTGAAAAAAGTTAGCCATAAAAAATACATTTTGTATCCGTGATTGAACACCTGAAATATGTCCAGCCATTATGGGACATCCATTGTATCCTTATCCAACACACCGGCTCATGTTTAGTTCAATTTTTTTACATGTATTCAAAATAGATGCAGCAATATATTCTTCATCGAACTGATCTAAAGGGGGAAAGCCTAGAGAATATTCATGTATGCCATTATTTTTAATTAATCGTACACGGATTGACAAGTGCTCCGTACCTTGGGTGTCTTCATCTGCTATTAACAAAAAGCAAGGAGCTTTGTTAATTTCAGAAACTAAATTTGTTCTTAGTGTTTTAGAACATATTTCTAGAAGTTCAATTTGAATCCCACGTGAACTATGCTGAGCATTTCTGCCTGATGTTTCAAACTGCTGTTTCAGAAGACTATGCCCAGACCAGATTACCCTGAACTACAACGAACTGTTGAATACAGCAGACGTGTTATCGTTTCCTCGTAACGGCAGATCACGTAGAGCACACAACAGAAGGTTTGACATTGTAGCCTTCAGAGTTTCCTTGTTTTCAGCGATTTTTCTCCGATATAATGTATTAATTTGCTATCCCACATTAACCGTTCTGTTCTCCTTTACACTGATTAAGTTTTTGGGAAAGTATAATAATATGGCCTCTGCATGCCATTAAGAATGCATGTGAGATCTTGCTGCTTTATGAAATTCCTTGCAGTGGCGGCTTTTCAGGTGAAGTAGGTGAAGTGCCTCTTCACCTATTTTGCTTAAAATAAAGTTTTATTCAGTAATTTGTATAATATATTCTTTTTTGTCACTATTGTGTTACAAAATACTCAAAATTTTCATTAGATATCAATTCACATAGCGCGTTCAATACGGAAAACAAGTCCTCATACGCAAAGCAGTTCAAGTGAAGAGCCGAAATGAAAACCCTTGGAAGTCTGCAGCTTTCGACCGAGTTGCTATGGTAACCGTGACGTCAACCTCCCCAATCTGGCGCGCAAGTGAAGTGTTTTAGCTTTCCGCGCCGAAGCTCTGCAGATGGAATCGTGACCTTCGAAGGAGATCACGGTGAAACGGAGACGGTTTACACAGAGTATCTTGCAATCCACTAGGGCTTTTTCCTCGCGGTGTTGTGGCACATGCTTTCCGGAAGGGATTTGTTTTTTCGTGCTTTGTGATTATTTGTCAAAAAGTTTAGCTGTTACTGTAGTTTTGTGTACAGTTTAACAGTTAGTGATAGTTTTAATTAAAGTATGTATCCTGTGAACGACATTGTTTGTAATTTATTATAAACTCCATTTAATCGGTGGAAAGATGAAAATAAAAGAGACATTTTACTTCAAGGACGGCCGACGGATTCACTGACAATTGTTGCCAAAAAAGAAATCAAGAAGAGCGGTAAATCTTACAATATTAATTTTTAAAATTGTTGGTTTACTGAATATAAATGGCTTTGTAGTTCTTCTGTGTTACAAATATTATTTTGTTGGCCCTGCTTACTTTTTAGTAATAAACATTCGGCGTGGAATAAAGACGGATTCTCAGATTTATTAAATATAACACGCTCACTTCATGAACATGGTGATTCTAGCGAACACCTGAAATGCGAGTTCATGCTAAGGAATTTTGAAAAAAATCAGAACATCATTGCCGATGCCCTGAGAGGGAGAATGCCAGGCTTTTGAAAATGCATTTCAACGAAAACGTTCGTTTAAATAGACTTTTCTTGCAGACAGTGATTGATGCAGTATTATATAGCAAACAAGAACTAACATTCCATGGCCATGACGAAAGCATGGACTCGATAAATTGTGGAAATTTCAAGGAATTACTTTCATTGTTGATATCAAAAAGTCCTTTTAGAAATTCAAAATCAATACGAAAAGATAAAAAATGTCTTCACAGGTGACTTAAAAACTATTCAAAATAAATTAATTGAATGTATTTCTGAATATATAAACAATCACGTTAAAAATGAAATAAATGAAGTTCAATGCTTTTCTATTCAAGTAGATGACACCACAGACATAAATCAGACTTCTCAGTGCTCTTTAATAATAAGATTTGTTGATTCGGAAGGTGTATTGGCTCAGCGATTTTTGGGTTTCCACGACGTGAGTGGAGATCGAACGTCAGAAGCTTTATACAAAATGCTAGAGAAAATTTTGGAGCAATTCAATTATCAATACAAATTAATAGGACAATGTGACGATGGGGCAAGTGTAATATCTGGACACTTGAATGGGCTCCAGAAAAAAATCAAGGATAAAGCTTCTCAAGCTGTTTTTGTTCATTGTTTAACACATCGTTTAAACCTTGTTTTATAGCAGAGTTTTTCTAAAATTTCAAAGTGTCGTGTATTTTATGCAAGCCTCACTGGAATTCTTTCGTTTTTTCACCACTCAGTGAAGCGATCTTATACACTCACTTCTACAACCGCAAGACTTATACCAACCACAGCAGAAACTCGATGGTCCTCCACTTCGAAGTTAGTAAGTGTAATTGTTGAAGATTGGGATAAATTGAAGGAAGTATTCGAATTTCTGACAAATAGTGAGCAATCAGACAAAAAAATCAATTCAACTTGCCAAGGGGTTTTTAAACGATATGAACACTTTTGAATTTACATTTTTGGCAATAGTATTTAATAAAATTTTTGGCCCCACCGATCTATTATTCGAAATTTTGCAGAAAATATCACTAGACATAAAGTACTGCGTAACTCAAATTAAAAAAAAACTTGTGAAATTTTGAGTCATAAAAGGAACGATGAAGTGTTTGAAACACTGTTTGGAAAAGCTAGCAAAATCACAGAAATAAGCAGATCTAAACGGGAATATGCTGCTCTTACACAAGAAACAATTTTTCAAAATTATAGACAATTGTATTTTGAAATTTTAGACCACATTCTTATGGAAATGGATATAAGATTTAAAGACTGTGAAAAACTTCAATTTGTTTGTCTTGCTGACACAACCAAATTCGAACAATTTAATTCACGCTTTCCCTCTCACGCTTTTGAAAATCTACAACATTTTCACGGAAAAATATTTACTAAACTCCAGCGCATTAAAAATGAACTGAGTCTTGTATATGCCAACGAAAAATTAAGGAATATATCGACTCAAGAACTTCTTCGAGTGCTTCATGAAGATAAAGACATTTTTACAGAAGCTTATAAATTGGTTGCCCCCATTTTAACAATTCCAACTACAAGTGTGTCAGTGGAAAGAAGTTTTTCTTGCCTTTAAAGAATGCAAACTTACTCAAGAAATACTATTTCTCAAGACAGACTTGCTTCTTTGGCAAATATTTCTCTTCAGAAAGATATTTCGTTGATGCACACGAAGAAACAACTATTCTATGACGACATAATCGACAAATTTGCAGCTTTAAAAGAAAGAAGAATTGATCTAATATACAAAAAATAGGTCAGTCCTCATATAGTGCTTTTCATTGAAGACAGTAGATATCTTTTCATATTGCTCTTGTAGCGCTTCACCTATTTTTTCAACCACGAGCCGCCACTGATTCCTTGTGGTTTTGATGTGGTTTTACAGTAAATCTACCTAGATAACTGTCATGAGTTTTAATCGGTCGAAGAAGCAGACAATCGTGACAAATAACCCCTTTCAAAGTATTAGAATACGCTAACCAAGGATACGTTTGTGAATATTCTACCTTGAATGGACCGGAACCAATAACAATGTCATTTTTGCATTTATAATCTTTGCTTTGTATCCAAGCATTGAGAATTAGTTCATATTTCGTATCTTCTGGCATTTCCAAGTGAGACACGATGTACTATATACCATTCACAAAATTTATTTCTTGACCTGTTTACTGGTAATGTCCGTGCTAATTTTACCGATGTCGATGCTTTTGACTCAGGATGTGTGCTGCAATATCAGCTTTTATAACTGCAATTTGATCAGCACGTGGTTTCTTGCTGTTGTCACATTCCTTATCGTCAGCAAGCGGTTTCTTGCCGTTGCCGTTGACAAATTCCACATCGCTGGCTTCAGAAACCACGTTGGAACTGACACTCCCTCTCTCTTCGAAATATTTAGTTATATCCATACTTAAATCAAATTGTGCATCAAGGATAACAAAGCGAAAACTAATGAACAGCTAAAGCAACTACACTTTCACAGTAAACTTCACAGGCCGCCCGGTGGCGCAGTGGTCTAAGCGATGGCTTCTAGTTCGAATCCCGGTGAGGCATGGATGTTTTATTTATCTAACGGCATTGGCTCTCTCCCTTCCCTGGAGTCAGTGACCCTAAACTACTCTGCGATATCCAATAACATTAATTTATTAATAACATTTATTATATCCAATAACATTTATTTAACTTTTTGTTTTGTTAAACACTAAATGACAATTCCGTAGAAATCTCAGTGTAGGCAACTGCCCTCCCCCTGCGGACGCCCATGCTCGGTTATGGATGCCCATAAACGCGCATGCCCATGCCCGTATACTCCAAGGAGTTGGTATACACGCATTATAACAGGCTTCCACTGTATTTCGAACACACGATAACACACACCGTGTTGACTTTAGTAGCTGACTAAATCGATGGATGGCGCCACGTTGAGCGTCTGCTATAACAAACCATTTTGTGACTTTTACGCATTTATTTGTTTGTGCAGGTGTTGTGTTCAACAGAAATATTCTGGACCCTAAAAAGGACTCAATTTAAAAAAAGAGAGGAGGAAAGTAAGCATTTTGTGTACAATATTTGAGCCCCGAATAAGATGATGAATGTTTCAAAATGTACAAATGTAAATGTCTTCGTCTTTCGGAAGTACTGTATTTCATTTCTCTGAAAAACGTGGTTTGGGGAAGTAGCCAATCCAGTAGGGGTTCCCCTCTCCCCTACCTAAAGCAACGTTTTCCCTGTAACACACTAAACACATGAGTTTAAAAATTTTCTTGGCTTAAACACAAACAGTCAATATTCGTCCGCACTCCATAGGCGGGGAAGGGGGGGGGGGCTTTGTCTGGGTTTATTTTTCAGAGCCCAGAACAGTAACAGACAATGCAGAAGAAATGATTCTTTAGGAGAAAACATTTTAAACTCATGAGTCTTGCGTTATAATATATAGATGGTGTAGTGTATACGGCAAAAGTTTTATGTTCTTAACATTCTGATATTGAAAATAATGTATTTATTTTTAATACAGACATTTAACGTGGACCGGGGACATCAAACAAAGATCTTCGCTCTTTCCACGTTTTATAAGTGAGTCACGGAAAAATTTCTCATTGGCCGCCACCGGGAGTCGAACCCAGGGTCTTCCAGTTACGCGCCGGATATGCTTCCGCTGTGGTGTAGCGGAAGCATATCCGGCGCGTAACTGGAAGACCCTGGGTTCGACTCCCGGTGGCGGCCAATGAGAAATTTTTCCGTGACTCACTTATAAAACGTGGAAAGAGCGAAGATCTTTGTTTGATGTATTTATTTTTGTAAAATTATTGTAATAAATGTGCAGATTTTAATAAAAGTTTGCACAACAACTAACATTTGCTGTAAATATGGGGGGACGGGGATGATCTGTCCTAGCTTGAGCAGGAAGAACAAAAACTGGAAGCTCAGAAACAGGGTTGGCAAGGTAATTTACTCGTTACGTATTTTACGTAAATTATGCGTAATATACAGGTAATTTACTTGGCGTAGAAAACCAGTTTTTTACGCAGACGTAAAAAACTAATTTTCTTTCATGTGTGTGTATAAATAATCTAATATAAAAACCACTTTAATTATATTACATTTTAAACTTAAAATTTCTTGTATATTTCACTGCGAAATCATTATTCTCTTAAGATTGTTCATACAGCTCAGCCACCTATTAACAGATTTCTTTTTAGAAATTATAATGTATCTGTTCTTTCTTGTATATTAAAATTGGAGAAAATAATCTACCTCTTGCACTAGCATCGATAAAAATCACAATGTATATTGAATAGAATTCAAGATTATGAAGAGGTCGACCGCCGCGATTCATAGTGGGAAGAAGAGTCTTCAATTAGAATGTTTAGCCTCCTTCAACGACTACTGAGGATGAAAAAAAACGGTGTTTATTAAAAACGCTCTCAGCTTTGAACTAAAGCCAACACTAAAACCTCCCGCATTTAAATAACAGAAGAAATGTGTAGTTCGCATAGTTTTACCGCCGAGTCAAGGAGAAGTTGCCGACGCTGTTGAACTTCTGCGTCTGCCTAGCAGCGAGTCACTGTAGAGACAGGAGCCGCCAGCCGGCTGCACGCGCATGGATATCAAAGGCGAGCTGCGAGACAACGTCTCATTTTAATTGTTCCTATCGTCTCGTTTCACTTTAAACTACACCGCGGCGTGGCTTCTGACTTCCTTTGCTGAACATAATATTTTTAAAGTGGGCCTCACACTAATTATCATAAAGAAAAGGATTTCTTCGTGTGAATATGAAGGCGAGGGAAAAAAAAAATGACGTGATACTGATGTGTATGTGGTAGTTTGCACTGTTCCAATAAGATCATATAAAAATACCGAAGGGTAACTCGATTTTTGAAGGATCTCCGTTTTTTTGTGGTATTCGTACATAGCAAGTTAATTAACAGCACAAAGCCATGTTATTTTTATTTTTACGTATTTTACGCGTTTTTTACGTGCCACATAGAAAACCTTTTTTACACGTAATTGCACAACCCTGCTCAGAAACAGAGAAAGCTCAGAGCGGAAGTGAAAAGAGATTTTAACTGATCATGAAAAGCAATGGGTGTGCTTTATTCAGTTCTTCAGTATTGCATGGTATCATTAGTAACTGGAAGCAGGAAAGTCACGGCGTGGGGTAGACTCCGGAGTGATCGTGAGATAGTGTGGGGGACAGAGTGAAGTACGTACCTTGATTGAGCCATAAACAAAAACTCGTAAAAAATTTCCAAGCGGGAAGATTTTCTATTAAATGAACCCAACTGAATAGGAGGGATCAAATTTTTATTTTATCGAGCTTGTTTCCTCAAAAAGAGGGCAGTTGAACGCTATGAAAATAGTGTTGAATATTCAGCTCGGGTTTGCAGTACGCGATTAAAAAAATTATAATATTTATTTTAATGGAAAATGTTTAAAAGAACTTGCAATATCAGGAAGGGGACACGCTACAAGTTTATAGTGTGTATATGTGTCCTCCACAAAATCTCTATTTTTTTTAAAAACAGGAGCAATCCGACCCCCTCCCTAAGGTAAGCTTCTGGGTCCATCCCTTGGTCGGAATGGACCTTTCATCGTTTATACAGATACTAGTCTTAAGGGCATAATATTGTTCGAAAATCAAAAGAAAAGAAGTACACTGGTGTGCAAAACTTAAGGACGACCAGATTTTAACAGAAGCGACGTGGATATGGGAAATTCAAACTATAGGAACTCCATTACTTACAAAAATGATGACGGAAACAACACCGACACAACTGCAGATACTAAAGGATATAGTACAGCTTTATTCAGAATTGGCCACATAGCACTGGGTGCCATGATACAGATGGAACACTTCCAAAGACGGTACGAAGGGAATAGGAGGTCCTCTGACGTCGATGCACGATTTGCACCCTCTGTCCATACTTCGAACTAGGTTGTTGATGAGTTCTCGCGGTAACATGGTACATTCTTCCCTCAGCGCTATCTTCAGCTGCTGAACAGATTCCGATGTGTGTTGACGTGCCGAAACGCATCTTTCCAGCGCGTCTCCACACGTGTTCTACGGGATTTAGGTCGGGAGAACAGGCAGGCCAATTCATCACGCGCTGAACGTCTTCACTTTCCAACAGCTCATCAACAGCCACCGTACGATGGGGTGTTGCGTTATCTTCCATTAACACGGCCAATGGTATCTCGGAACGGACGAACATGGGGAAGGATTATCTCATTACAGTAGCGCGCACCGGTCACAGCACTTAATTTCAGTATTTGGAGATCCGTACGTCCATCGATCAGAATGGCTTCCCATACGAAAACTCCGCGGCCGCCTCAGCTATCCCTTTCATTGATGTTTTCGGGTCAATGTCGAGTGCCTACTTCACGTCATATTATCTGACGTCCAGGATCGCTAGGGAGATTGAATCTACTCTCATCCGTCAAGAGTACTGTACCCCACTGCTCTGCTATCCAGTCCTTATGTTTTCTGGACCACTACAAACGGTGTCTCCGGTGAGCAGTTTTTAATGGAACACAGGGTACTGGTCGTCGGTCAAACAGACCACCTTTTTGTAGTCGTCTGATCACTATAAACCCCGTTGCTGTGCGACCTGAGCTCATATTTAGTTGTTTTGCAAGGTTACTTGCTGTATGGTGTCGATCCCTTTTGGCCTGTAGGATCAGACAGGTTTTTGGTGGACGACCACCACTGGTTTTTCGCACAGCTGTACCTGGAATCCTGAAGGTCGATGCTTACAATGCATCTACATTCAGGATTCAATGCATCGGCCCGCGGCTGTACCTGGAATCCTAAAGGCCGATGCTTACAATGCATCGACCTTCAGGATTCAATGCATCGGCCCACAGCTGTACTTGGAATCCTGAAGTCCGATGCTTACAATGCATCTACATTCAAGATTCAATGCATCGGCCCACGGCTGTACCTGGAATCCTAAAAGCCGATGCTTACAATGCACCGACCTTCAGGATTCAATGCATCGGCCCACAGCTGTACCTGGAATCCTGAAGGCCGATACTTACGAAGCTATGGGTGATTCGGAACTCCTGGTTCACACTCCTCACAGTCCGTCCCTCCTCGAGCCTTCCAATTATTCGATCACGAGTAAAATCATCAAAATGTTCTCGACGAGCTATTTCGTCGTCTCTAGCACACAAAACACGCAATCGAACGTCTGTAACACTTATGCACACCGTCCGGTGACTTTCGTTCAACTGATGCTGTTGAACTGCGCGAGCGCATTTTGCTCTCTCGTCACGCTAACCACACGTTACGTTCCATTATTACGCATGTGCTGTTGCTCCTATTTCCAGACAAGGTGCCGAGTTAATATGTGTTTGGGGGCTGCTGCTATTTACGGCGTTACTTTACTTCAACTACTTCGTCCTTAAGTTATACAAATCAGTGCATTGTGTTAAATAATGATTCATTCGACATGTTTGTACTAGAATCATTAGAAGTCGAACTTCGGTTTGCGATCTAGACAAGTAAAAGTAGATCTTGTAAGCTCACAGATTATTTGCACTTTAAACTGCAGATAGAATTTTGAAATGCTGTAAAACTACTCGAAATCACAGTAAATGGAATAAGAATGACGGCAGATCTCGTGGCCTGCGTTTTACTGATCCCGATAATAATATGAAGGAAGAATGGGTTTCATCCAACGAGATAGAAATACATAGAGTGCTTCTGTGATTAGTTCTCTGCTGTGGCAGCTGAAGCCAACGAGGGGAGAGCCCGCCATCTTTGATGAGGTACAAATTCTGCGTGTGTCAAGGAGTCACCTCTGTTCTTTCAGCTGCTCGGCGATCGTGTTATGATTTGTGAATATTCACAATTATCAGCACATTTTGGATAATTATTTCAACAATAAAATGCCATTTACTCCACTTTTGGAAGGTTAGCCCTACATTTCACAAGTAAGCATTTTTAAATAAGGTTGAGCTGTAAATGCTCAGTTAATCAAACGCAGAAAAATAGGACATCTAATCCGTGTAGCTGGTGATTAAACCAACAGATGAACCATTTCAATAACTGTGTTATCTTAAGACTTTTTATTCCTTATATTTTGTAAACAGTCGTACTCAATGTGAACACTGAATCATGTTTATGGGAAGATGAGGTTAATTGTGAGTTACCAACTTTGAGGCTTTTTGGGAACAATTTTTACTTATGCTAGTGTTTTTTTTTTGTTTTTTTTTTACATATACTTGAGGATGTTTTGCAAATGGCATTTGCATATATATTCTAGAATCTGTACAGTGTACTTGCAACTTGTCTGACAAGACAACAAATATTTCAAAATCTTAGGAAGCAGCAATTTCTTTTTATGTGATAAAGATCATGCACCCATGGCTAATGCCCATTAGATAGCAAGTACTGGTAAAGCAATCAATTTATGGTTACTTAAATTGCAGAAGTAATAATTGTGATTGGTAATATAAATTTATTGCTTGCTGACACCTGTCAGGAAACAATCTAGTATTTTATCTGAAAGCACAGGGTCACCCAGCTTGTGTTCTAGGCATTTGTCTCTGATTAGTGATTAATCTGTAGTATTACTGCAACAAAGTGAGAGTGGGGAGCTTGAAAATTTCTTGACAGAATACTCTTTATTTGTGAATGTGTTAGTACAATGTGTGTGGTTTTTGGGTAGCAAAAATACAGGCAATATTGATTTAAAACTGAAAATAGGAAACAGAGTACAATGGTACCTCAAAAATGCAAATAACATAAAATATTTATGAAAACTGGCACAAACGATAATGAAATGACAATTGAAAAAAAATTATGGAATAATACAAAAGAAAGGGACTAGCAACATTTTGTAATAACTACTTGCATTTGATTTTTGCGTGATAGGTGGTGTTTTTTTTTTTTTTTTTTTGAAGAATGTGACCTCTGATTCATGATGAATGTACAGTCAGTATGTCCATGTATAAATTGCCAGTTATTCCTATTGCATCAACCATATATATGAGAGGTTAGTATTGAACAAATATCACTCACGTAAATCAATCTTTCTTTGAATTGAACAAGTTGTGCCTGTATTTCTCTAAAATACAAATCAGACGCACCTGTATTTCCAGCAAGACTGTTGAAGGAACCCACAAAATAACAACACAAAACATAAACATTTGCTCGCCAAACTTTTTGCACATCATGAATGCAAATCAGTGGTTGTTAATTTCTCACTTCATATTAATAAGAGGCTGTTCCCTTAAAATTGAAACAAAAAAAAACTATGTGCAGTACATCTTAACAATTGCCAAAATGTGTACAAATATCAGGTGAAAACTACAAAATTTCAGCTTTGGGACAACAAAAAACTAGGCTTCTTAAAAAAAGTAAAATATGAAAGTGCAAATAAAAAATATTAAATACTTAATACTGAAACAAAAAAAATACAATTTTTTGTCCCATAAAAAAATTAAAATCCATAATCTGAATTTTTTGGTCACTCAGCCCAGAGCTTGAAAAATATCTAAAATAATACATGCCCAGAGAAAATTTACCTATCCAGATATTAAAAGCAGGATGTGTAGAAAGATTCTTCTTTGATACCAAAAATTACAAGTCTTTTTAGGTTGGAAAAGTACATAAAACTATTTTTAGCTACTCGGTACTGGTGTTGCTAACTGTAAATAGCATTTGGAGAATCATATTGCCCCAATGTCTGTCTATACCTAGGTCACAGGGGAGTTACAGAAGTGATATATATATATCTGTAACTACAACATATATTAGGTCACCAAGTTTATTTAAACTGCACTTAAGAATAATTATTTTCAATTCTTTTTCCTACGGATAAACCTCGGAAGATAGTTAAATAATACATAGCAAATAAACATATGTAGATACATAAATAAAATAATTTTCATCAAAAAAAAGGGTTAGCCTATTCCTGCTGTTAAAATACATCAAAAGTAAACTGACAGAATAAAAAATACAGGAAAAAGGTAAGTAATGTTTATACGTAATGTTTTATATATATATAGAGAGAGAGAGAAAGAGAGGGTGGGCGACATCATAACCAGGTGTATATATATATATATAAATATACTGTATGTATGGCCTTAACTAAAAAAGAAAAAGCAGGATGTGTAGAAAGATTTTTCTTTTGATACCAAAAAAAAAGACATGCAAAGAATGTAGACAACTCAAAGAATATATATATACAGAGAGAGAGAGAGAGTGAAACCACTGAAATGGCAATGGGCTGGACATGTTTCCAGAAAAACAGACCACCGATGGACGACTGAAATTTTGAACTGGATTTCGAGGGACAGAAGACTCATGGGAGATGGGTGGATGAAATTCGAAACCATGCCGGAGTAATATGGAGGAGACAGGCTCAAGACACACAATTGTGGAAGAAACTTGGGGAGACCTTCATTCAGCAGTGGATTGATAATGGTACATATATCATCATCATTGACACCTATTATCCTTACAATATATGTATACTGTATATAATCAATATATATATATATATCATTATCATCATTGTCAACCATTATCAATCCACTACTGGATGAGGGTCTCCACAAGTTTCTTCCGCAACTGTATGTCTTGAGCCTATCTCCTCCATGTTACTCCGACATGCTTTCGAATTTCAGCCACCCATCGCCCATGGGGTCTTCTGGGTTTTTTCGGTAACACTTAAGCTATGATTTAACTTTGGGGCTCCAGATGTCTTTCCCTAAAGAGTGGTTTGGGGTTCCTGAGTTGTTTTATTCCATGTCATTTTTGTCTAGAACCATGAAAGTGGGTTACTTCTGGTTAATTCTATGTTTATTTCTACTACGTCTAATTCCTGCAGCAAGGTGCAGTGTTAATGTGGTCTAATTACTACATGAGTGTGCTTTACTTCTTTTTACTGATATATGTATAACATCAACCATTATCAATCCACTGCTGGATGAAGGCCTTCCCAAGTTTCTTCCACAGTTGTCTGTCTTGAGCCTGTCTCCTCCGTGTCACTCCTGCATGATTTCGAATTTCATCCATTCATCTCCCATGGGGTCATCTTCTGGGTCTTATATATACATAGAGAGAGAGAGAGAGAATTATATTGTGTGAAGTATTTAGTGTATGTGCTGGAAGATACCTTTATTATGGTCAAGTTACCACAATTGCCTTGCTCTACCCACGAATAAGGCTTACAGATCTGTGTTGTCGAATGTCAAGGCTAACAAACAGATTAGAAACATGCCCAGTGCTAAGGACTTTTAATTTTTATTAAATAAAAACCAGGTAAGTAGTAGTTTTCTTCTGATTATATAAGATAGGGGCAGTTGGTAAAAATATTTTAATATTGGTACCTCTTGGCTGTGTAAACTCATTGTTTGTTTTCCGTTTTTCTTCGAACTTTTTTTTTTTCATTTAAAACTCTCATAAAATATTTGGCGTCTATGTATTTGGAGTGATAACCTGTATGATGATTCAGCATTCTCATGGTGATGACCCACGAATATCTAAGATTTTTACCGAAATTGCGGATTGACTGCAACTGTATTTTTTTTATTTTTTATTTCTTTTTTTTTCATTTACTCTATTACCGCTGACTTATATTTCACTGAAAATTGGTTCCAAATAATTTGTGAAATGTCAAAAAATTACGGCATGAGATTTTATTCAACGAGAGCAAGCTGCATCCATTAAAATATCATTTTCTTTTTAAAACACTATTGCCGCCAACTAACAATGAAAAGCGTTATTTGATACGTTAAAGTTTTAGTCTCACCCCCTAGGTGTTTATAAAAACATTTCTGAGTTATATCCTTATTTAACATCAAACCATATATTACGAAAACTCCCTTTCTTAACACGGAACGGAAATCGTTCTGTACCTCATCAAACATGGCTGCCACTTGTTTCCGGTGGCTTCACCCGTTCCCCGGACGTAAGCGCTCTACGTACTTCTATCTCGTTGGTTTCATCAGTTTATTTAAAGTTACAGAAAATCTATATCACACGTTTCAAATTCATCGGTTCTCCGTTTTCTTTTAGTAAGCCTTGAGCGTGAAATCTGTTTGGCGGGGAGACAGGAATGTTAACGATGAGAGTTGAAAAATTCACCTTTCTATTTCTCAAGGAAAATAAAGAAACATCTCTTACTTTTACCTTACTCTATTGCTCAGCTGAATTCTCATGGACTACTGTATATTGCTCAGCACAAATTCGCATGCGATTAACAATTGCACCGTCGCCTAATGTCAGTATTCAGAGTTCTCATGTACAATACCAATCTCATATTTCTAATCATTTTGCGTCTACAGTATGAGGTTATTTTCTTCTCATAAATGTTGTACTTCCTGACTTTCTCGCCCATTCTTGTTGTGCTGGACCCTGAATATGATTAATACTTTTCTTGTTTTTTTTTACTCATGGCTCAACATGTTAATATTCATAATTTGATAAAGGATATTTCTTTTTCCTTTAAACGTTTTGATGGCCCACCCCATACAATTTTTTGATTGTGGTAAATAAAATTCCTTAGTTCCGTGTGATTCCGGGATCTGCACTGATGTCGAAAAGTTAAGCATAATTAAAAAAAAAAACAGTTTAGAACAAATGAAAGAAGAAGAAAGATAATAAAGTAAAGTACAGAGGACGTAGAAATATGCAAATGTGGAAACCATGACAAATACCATGTGACGAACAATAATTTGCATAACAAGCAAACCCCACGTTATGAACATTTGTGGTGTTGAGAAAAAGCTGCAGAAACTGCGAAATGCGACATTTCTTTTTATCATCGCCCACTGCTAGTAGTGGAATTTATTTTTTATTAAAACAGTATATCACAAAGACGGCAAGTGGATATGTTTACACGTGGTTTTATTATCTGAACTTTGGAATCCGGCCAGACTCAGAGAAATGTTGCCAGAGACACTGGTGTGAATCAATCCATTGTAACCACAGTTTGGAGAAGGTACCAGAACACCGTAGATGTTAATCGTCAACCTGTGTCACGGTTCAGGATGATAGGTATGTAGCAGTAACAGCGAGACGTAGCTGGCCGATGTCAACGAGATCGCTAGCTTTAGAGCTGTCTGCTGTTAGTGGACCAGCTGTTTCAATGCAAACAGCATACAGACGGCCCAACGAACGAGAATTATGAACGAGAAGACCTGCAATTTGCATGCCACTCACACCGTCAGCAAGAAATGACAGGGTACTGTGCTGCGGACAACATCGAGACTGGAAAGAAAATCAATGGGCATATGTCCTTCTTCGATGAATCCAGGTTCAATCTCGAAAGTGACAGCCGTCGTGTTCTCATCTGGAGAGAACCTGGAAACCATTATTCCACCAAAATCATCCGAGAAATGCACTATTACAGAGATGGTGGTGTAATTGTCTGCGGTGTTATTATGCCCAACGGGCACACACAGCTTCACATCTAT
Organism: Macrothele yani; assembly: GCA_039090855.1. Lineage (NCBI taxonomy): Eukaryota > Metazoa > Arthropoda > Arachnida > Araneae > Macrothelidae > Macrothele > Macrothele yani. The sequence goes on from CM076991.1 coordinate 86,398,213, forward strand.
TCTGCTGGAAGTTTAGCAGGTCGGAGATACACAGTCGAAATTCATGATCCTACGTGAGACTTTTTCGGGGTGCAGCTGGCCCATATTTCCTAACGCGAGACATCACGGAGCTGCTATTGTCGATTATTATCAGGAAGTGCAGATATTAACCGTATCTCATGGCCAGCGTATTATTCAGCCCTCAACTTGACAGAGCGAGTGCGGGATACATTGGGGAGACGCATTACATGTCTCCAACCTCGTGCCAGAACTTATGAGGAACTCCGATCTACTCATGTTCAAGAGTGGGATTTGCTGCCACAGAGTCTTCTTGTTTCCTTTGTCAGCAACATGAGTCATCAGTGTGATACTTGTATTTCTGTAAGACATCAGCACACAGCTTACTTGACCGTTGTATAAAATCAGCTACACCCGAGGGAAATTCCTGCTCTTTCCGCCTTTTTTAACTATTGGTACGTTTATCATATTTTATGTGATTTGCGCTGCGCATTTGATTCCTCACTAAGATAGTAAACAACCAATTTCATTGAGCCTTCTCGATTTTGCAATTCAACACTATAATATATATTTAATATTAAGAAATTTGTTTTAGTCATTTTCGCTTAAATTTGTTCAACGTCACGGAACATTTCAATGATCTGCTATTTTGTGTGTGTATTTGGGGGTCTAACGGTTCCCATGAGCAACTTTAAGGACTATAAAGCTGTCTCCTATCCAAAACTTTGGGCCAATGGGTCCAGGGAAGGGAGTGAGCCATGGCGGTAAGATAAGCACACCTGCTGTGTCTCATCCGTGACTCCAACCAGCCCCTTCTCGGGTGAGTAGTCAGAAACCTCCGCCTCTGACAACTCGTTCACAGAGATGGGGGTTACTTTGTTCCTTCAATAGCGACAAGTGGAGACGAATACCTTGAAACACACGCGAATGAACTTCTAGAATTTATGATCCGATTTCATGAACAATTTTGAGACATACTTATCGCCGCCCCGGGTGGCGCAGTGGTCAAAGCGCTGGCTTCAGGCCATGCGTCCGAGATGGGTCCGGATTCGAATCCTAGTGAGGCATGGATGCTGCGCTTGTTTTACAGCACTGGACCTCACCCTTTCCTGGAACCAATGAACCTAAATCAGGGTAGGGCGACTGTTATGGCCCATTAAGTTGTTCACACAGTGGTCGTTAAATCCCCAAACAGTATCAACTGTTTGCAATTTTTCTTAAATGATGAACAGATGAATAACACTGAGCAGACTTTCACTCATTTATATAGAACAATATTTCTACTACTAAGTTTAGTTTTATATGGAGGCCGTCTATACGGTTTAATATTCTTTGGTGTATCCATTCGTTAATATATCTGGAAGAGCTGACATCAATTAAAATCTGTTGTTCATGTAGTTAACAATAAAAGGGATAGCTTTTGGGGAAGAAAAACGAAGAAAAAAATCGAACACAACTGAAATCAGCTTACCTCGTGTCTCGTAACTCGGTTTGAATTTTTTTTTGGCAAGGCAAGCAGATGATAAAATAATCTTCAACTACATTTTTCAGCCACGTTTTTTTTTCTTTTTGGAATCAGAGGTTTAAGGACCACCGTGAGCAACTCAATGGGCTATAAGCAGTCGCCCCTCCCTAATTTAGGGTCACTGGTTCCAGGGAAGGGCCGTAAGACAAACACAACACCCATGCCTCACAGGATTCCAACCCGGACCCCTTTCGGACGAATGATCAGAGGCCATCGCTTAGACCACTGCGCCACCGGGGCGACAGCCACGTTTTTCTACATCTTATGAATTTTTGTGCACTTATCGCTCCCCGACAAATGATACAAGTGTTTCTGGGATCATGTGGGATTACTAAGTTCCACATCTGTGACTTTGGTTTTGCTTCTTCAGAAACGCCCTTGCACACACACGCACACATTTAGGCGCTGCTAACTATATGGCTTTGATGTTACTATGAATCACATTAGTTCAAAACCACCTTATACTCTGACTCTTCTTTGTTAATTTGAACACGTTATGCTAATGTTCCCCGTATGTGTTAATTTTTATCCGACGCAGTGTTAGTCATTCCTTTTATACACAAATACTTTTGCTATGAATTACTTTAACAAAAGATCATAATCTTGTGTGAGTATGGAAGTTTTCAGGATGACAGTATTTGTATCTAAAGGGTTTTTATGGGGCAAGACCAGTTGTGGGCACAAATAACCAAGCTCACGGTTCTCTTTTTTAACGACCATCATGAGCAACTCTGAGGGCTATAAGCAGTGGCCCGTCACTAATTTAGGCTTACTGGTTCCAGGAAAAGAAGAGAACTAGTACCGTAAAGGAAGCATACCACCCATGTTTGATCCAGGAACTGAACCCTGTCACACTCAGACAAATGGTCAGAAGCCAGTAGTCATGCCATTGTACTGCCGTCGCAGCACGTGCACTATTCTGATGGAAAGAAAGGAAAATTCCACGTCTTGTTTAGATTTTCCAGGACTACGCCTACCTGTATCCGGCGCCAGTTGCTTATGAAAGGAAATATTTGGCGCCCCCGGTGGCGCATTGGTCTAAGCGATGGCCTCTGATCATTCGTTCGAAAGGGGTTCGGGTTGGAATCCCGTGAGGCATTGATGTTGTGTTTGTCTCACGGCACTGGCTCTCTCCCTTCCCTGGAACCAGTGACCCTAAATTAGGGACGGGCGACTGCTTATAGCCAATTGAGTTGCTCACGGTGGTCGTTAACCTCCAATAAAAAAAAAATATTTTTCTTCTTTTTTCTCCTTAGCCAAATACAAAATATGACTTGACGTTGACTCTTAGACTTCATGATTTTTTGTGGCGTTCAGTATTTTCCTCATGGATGACGAGAGGAAATGGGTATCTACACTCTGCAAACAAAAAATAAAATAAAATAAAATAAACCGAAGCACCCAGAAGGAATCATCCAATCGAGATGAAAATTGGTAAGTGCAATGTATGCATATAGGAAACGAAATGGTTGCAATTCCAGAGCAATTGGGCCATTTATCGAATAAAACAGCTACATGAGTGGAACCAGTCAGTACGTTGTAGCGCCACCTACTGGCTTGGGTACAAGCTGTTTCCCGGCGTGGCATGGATGCATACAGTTCACCGACACCGTCCTGAGGTATAGCATGCCAGATGGTGTCCAAATTGCGGGCCAGTTCACTGACATTCTGGAATGGGCGTAGGTGGTGTCCCATCATGTCCCAAAAATGTTCGATCGGTGAGAAATCGGGTGATCGGGCTGGCCATGGAAGCGTGTCGACATTACGGAGGAAGGACTTGGAGAGACATGTCGTGTGTGGTCGAGCATTCTCCTGTTGAAAAATTGCTCGGTGGTGCATATAAATGGCACCACAGCAATGTCGTTGACGTACCTTTGAGACGTGAAGATGGTACGGAGGACATCCAGGGGTGTCCAGCTATCGTAGGAAATGGCTCCCTTGACATTCACTCCCAGTGTGTGAGCCATGTCCCGTTCCACGGTAAAGGCAGGATCCGTGATCTTGCCGGCTTGTCTCCAGACACGTATGTGCTGGTCATCGGCGCCATGTGCACACCCTGACTCATCACTGAAGACAACACGACGCCACTGGACACCACCCCACGTCGATAGTTCCCAACACCTCTGCAATCGGGGCCAGCGATGCTCGCTGGTCAGTGGTAGGCGGAGCAGTGCCCTCCTGGAATGTAGTCCCCGTGCCGCAAGTCGTCTGGTAACGGTACGTATAACCACTACGGTACCTGTAGACCAGGCAACATGACCACGGATGGGTGAGAACGGCGAATTCGGTTCTGTTCTTGGGGCTCTCACGATCGCTCGATCCTTGCGTTTGTTTTCCTCGGCCATCCACTCTCCGTGGTGCCCTCCTCGACCCATGAGCGACAACATCGTCCGACTGCTGCACCACGCCGACCCAAATGTCCGGCGATACGGCGACTTGACCAACCGACCTCTCTCTGGCCAATTATACGCCCTTTCTTACACCCGCTCAACTGCTGGTATTCTGCACTGATCCGATCCGACATCGAGGCATCCACATAGTCCGTGGAGGTTAATGTGGTCACAAGTGTCCCTGCGTGCAAGCCTTGCTCTTGATAAACCCTCCTCGATGCGCGGTTCCCATGCGCTGTAGCGAGCCACTATTTAATCATTTGCATATTCGGCCCTGAGGTACTTGCATGCTGAGTTTCACCAGACTCGAACGACTTTCTCGGGGTGTTTCTTTTTTGGGGGGTGGCAAAGAGTGTATCTTCAATTTCATTAACTCCCAACACGTGAGATTAGCAAGCCGTTGTAATGCTTTTTTACGCTTTCCAACCATAGGTTGAAAAAGCGCATATGCTCCAGCTTTGTCCGCTCTGTCTGTCTGTCTACCCGCACCACGATAACTCGCGCAAAAATGGTTCTATTTCGATGAAATTTTATGATGTGGTATGGGACAACCTGGGGACGAACCCTATTAAAAATGGGTGAAATACGGTCAAAGTTCAGGACATAGGAGCGGGATCCATTCCATCGCCCTTATGCGTCATAACTTACGTAAAAATGCTTCTATTGCGACAAAACTTTATCATGTTGCTCCGGAAGTATACTGAACCGGTTCTGTTGAATATAATCGAAATGGGGTCAAAGGTTAGGGCACTGGAGTGAGATTTATTCCACGGCCATTATCCTCATAACTTGAGTAACGATTTTTGGTATGTTGGAAAGAGTATAATAAACAATGCATTGCATGATTTCACTAACTTGTTTTTAAATTAATGTGTTTCACTTATAATATTAATTGTCGTATTGTCGGCGGTAAATGTAACACTGGAGCTTCTTAACGTTTATGCTCTGGAAAACTAACACAAAATCCTTAATCATACAATGCGCAATATTAAGTTTTCTAACGGCCAGAAGACAAAAAGTCTTCAATTACTCATGTAAATCGCCTTCATTCGGTCTTAACAGGAAGTACCTTGAAGCGTTATTCGGACTAACGTCAAGAATAACAGAACGACACTTCAAGGTACTTCAGTAGTCTTAACAAAGTGAACCTTTATAACACGAAGCTCAAAGTGTATATATGTAGTATATCAACACAATTTCATCAAAGGTATAGTGTGGTACCCCGCAAGGCTGCATTAATTACCCACTCTTAACAGTGGTCACTCCACACATTATATACATCCTTCTTATCTTGTCAAAGCATACACACGTCATTTAGACATGACCTCAAGACTACAACATAACATTCAGTGAGTGAGAAAATATAATGTTAAAGCCGAAACGCTTAACTCTTTTGCTGCCAGCGGGCGCACGCGGATTCTGTAGAAATCGCCCTGGCGGGAGGGAGAGGGGGGGGAGGGGTTCGGATAAACAGAAGTAAATATCTGAAGTTCCAGTAATGGGATTCCCAAAATGTTTATACCACCTACTAGTTGGCTGACCACAAGTCCATTTATAGCAAAACATGCAGAAGTTGTGCGCGACTGACGTGGCCCAAAAGTTAAACGTGATGTTGTATAGGCCATACAGGCGCCGGCAACTTCACACAAGCTTATGTAAACAAATTAGTAAAATCATGCAATGCATTGATCATGATACGCTTTCCAACATACCAGAAATCATTACTCAAGTTATTAGGAACATGGCTGTAGAATAAATCTCGCTCCTATGCCCTGACCTTTGACCCCATTTCGATGATATTTAAACAGAACCGGTTAAGTATACTTCCGGAACAACATGATAAAGTTTTGTCTCAATCGAAACATTTTTACGTAAGTTGTGACGTATAAGGGTGATGGAATCGATCTAACCTTTGATCCATTTCGCCCATTCTCAATAGGGTTCGTCCCCAGGTGGTCCCTTACTACATACTAAAATTTCATCGAAATTGAACCATTTTTACGCGAGTTATCGTGCGGACGGACAGAAGGACTGACAGACTGACAGACGGACATATACGCTTCTTCAACCTACTGTTGAAAAGCGTAAAAAAGGAATTGTAGAAAGTCTATAAATAATGAGTGTTCCTCCCTCTTTCCTTTCTTTGTGTTAGTGTGTTGTGTCTAGCGACGGTTGAGCTGGGACACCGCATCAGTCGGAGACAATGTAAAGGAACCACCTAAGTGGGAGTTGCCTTACCCCCAGTATAACACCCTACTGGGGGAAGGCAATTCCCACTTAGGTGGTTCCACACAATGATTCCTTAGCACAGGGTGGCTGGCGGAAGCAAAATAAGAGAAAACTCGGTGAACACTTTTCTCTTATTAACAATATTCCTCTGCTCGGATGCAGTTTATAAAAACAAATGCTGCAGGAAAAGTTGCCTCCTTCCTTCCCTTTTGGGCTATAAATTTCTTTTTTTCATTAGACAGCACTTACTTCACTTGAACATAATAGATTTCGGCATGTTAACAGACATGCACCTCTTCTTTTTTTTTTTTTTTTTTTTTTTTTTTTTTTCGTTTTCTCCCCAACCGCACTAATTTGTAGTTCGAAGAAAATCCCATTACTACTCTTGTAATCAAAGCGTGAGGATGGCCGACCCCATACATAGCAAAACGTTTTACTCAAAAACGCGAAAATTAGAATCCGTTGTCAGGCTTCCTTCTCCATGGATATCTGATCCCACTGCTGGTCCATCTGGAATTATTAACCCTGCTACAGATCTTTCTGCTATAGATGATCCAACTGTTTGTCCTACAACAACCGATTCTTTTGAATCTGACACAAGTGACTACAAATCAAGTCTTTCAGGTTTTAAAATTTCTTCTGCATCTGATTCTGATCCAGATTAGGAAATCAGTACTGAAGAATATGATGATGATGGTGATTGTGATTTCTTGCAAACAATGGAACAACATCGGTGTTTAGACGTGAATCCCGTACATCACGAACAGCAGCAGATAATTTAGGGGCCAGTTTATTCGTCAAAGCAAAAGGAAATTTCATTGACAGCACCCTCAGGTACATATCCCGATGTAATTAATTTAGGCCTCCTTACAGCTATTTACATTGTCCACTATCTAGTGACTGATGATATTTATCTTCTAATGGTTACTGAAACAAATAAAAATGCACAGTAAGTCATTCAAGGTAGTATCCTATCACAACATTTGAGGATGAAACAACGGCTGTCAACACCTGTAAGTGAAATGAAAAAAAATTCTTGGTCTGCTTATTTGTATGGGCCTGGTTAGATTTCCGATGTGCTGTCCACTCATGTGTTGTTCCAACACCGAATTGCACCTAACACTTTCAGCAGAAACAGGTTTCAACTCCTACTGAAGTTATGGCACTTCGCTGACAATTCTCAAGAACCAGGGAACGATCGCACTTATAAGGTCAAAAGGCATATGGGGATATTGCTGTGCAACATGAATAAATTGAAACAGCCGGGAAAAGAAATTTCTGTGGATGAAAGTTTTGTGCTATTTAGAGGAAGACTTGGATTTAGGCAATACATTCCCGGAAAGGCCCACAAATATGGTATAAAAATTTATAAGTTATGCGATTTAAAAGTTATGAGTAGCCCCACATCAAATTTGTACAGTATATTTTACTTTAACAAAAAAAAACTATTTTTAATTCTCTGCCAGACAATTGCTAAGGACGGATGACAATAGCAACGATAGTAACCATAAAATGGAAGGCAGGAAAATGTGGAAATTAGCATGAGTGTGGGATACAGTAAGACGTGTTGTGCGTATGAAAATTTTGGATTGCCGAACTTGTTCGTGACGTCATAGCGCTGATAAGAGATATAAAGGATTTGACGCGTATTGACCGTTGTTGTTCAAACGCAAAGTTGAAAGGGAAAGAATCAATTGACGAACTTGCAATTTTCAGTATGTCTTCCCGACATCACCTAGATGATTTTACGCGTGGCCGTATTATTGGCAAGATTGACGAAGGGCGAAAAATAACAGATGTTGCCAGGGAGTTCGACGTCAGCCACAGTGTTGTTTCAAGGCTTTGGAAATCATTTCAAACAAATGGAGAGTGTAGCAAACATCACGGGGGAGGTCGTGTTCGCAGTACGATACCTGAAGAAGATCGGTACATAGTGCTATCAACAAAAAGACACCGGCGCAGCACAGCTAGTGAGGTAGCAAATCAGTTTATGGCTGCTACGGGCAAGCGGATCTCCCGAAAAACTGTCGCCAGACGTTTGCATGAAGGAAGACTATACGCCCGCCGTCCTGTTGTGTGCATCCCATTGTCCAGACGTCACCGTACCGCCCGTTTGCAATGGTGCCATCAACATCGCAATTGGACTGATAACGACTGGTCTGCTGTCCTCTTTTCAGATGAGAGTAGATACAGTCTATCGTCTGATTGTCGACGACAACTGATCTGGCGTGATAGTGGTACTGCATATTGTCCAGCAAACATACAGGAAAGGGACCAATATCCGACATGTAGTGTCATGGTATGGGCTGGCATCATGATCAATGGTCGTACGTCCCTCGATGTGCTTCCAACTGGGACTATGACTGACCAACGATACATTAATGATGATCTGCTACCTTATGATCGCATCTTCCGTGGTGCTGTCGGTGATAGATTCATTTTCATGGACGACAACGCAACATGTCATCGAACAGTCGCTGTCCAGGAGTGTCTTGAGAGCGAGGATATTCAACGCCTCGTATGACCAGCACGTTCTCCAGATCTGAATCACATTGAAAATGTGTGGGATGCTTTGGCGAGTAGTCTTGCTGGTCGCCAATACCCTCCAATAAACAAGGACACCCTCATCCGTGCACTGACAGAGGAATGGGATAAATTACCCCAACAGCTGCTTGATAATGTTGTGCAAAGCATGACACGACGTGTGGAATCTTGCATCGCCCTCCATGGTGGCCATATCCCGTATTGACATCTTACGCCGGAACGCCTGCGGACGGTAATTGCATTTTTTTCACGTTTATGTATTCTGCACAAAATGGCCTGTTTGTCCCTTGAACACGTTCCAAAGCCTTCTGGATTTCAGAGCACAATAAATTGTCTTTCTTGTAATGTCCTGGCATTCTGACATTATTTTATGTCACTTGGCATCCAACCACACTTACTTTTTTATGCGCTATACAGCCGTTTATGATCCGTCCTTAGCAGTTGTCCAGCGGTGTATATCATGAAAATTTCGAATATATACACAAAAATCTACGGAATCTATGAAAAAAATAATAGTATACCCATGGGCCATAGAAGTCGCGAGCGACTTCTATAACCATCTGATTTACGATTTATTTCTTCAGTATGTTGCACAGTAGTCTAATGCTTCAAAACATGGGTAAATCTAGTGAAAGGAATACAAAATAACAAGTTAGTAAAATCATGCAATGCATTGATTATGATACGCTTTCCAACATACCAGAAATAATTACTCAAGTTATGAGGATAATGGCTGTAGAATAAATCTCGGTCCTGTGCCCTGACCTTTGATCCCATTTTGATGATATTCAACAGAACCGGTTCAGTATACCTCCGAAATAACATGATAACGTATTGTCGCAGTCGAAGCCTTGTTCCATAAGTTTTGATGCATAAGGGCTATGAAATATATCCCGCTCTTGTGTCCTAACCGTTGACCCCATTTCGGCCATTTTTTATAGAATTCGTCCCCAGGCAGGCTCCTACAACATACTAACATTTCATTCAAATCGTAGCATTTTTACATCAGTTGTGACGCATAATGGCGATGGAAGTTATTCCGCTCCTATGTCCTGACCTTTGACCCCATTTCGTCTATTTTCAGTAGGATTTGTCCCCAGGTGATCCCCTACCACATACTAAAATTTAATCGAAATCGAACTTTTTTACGTTAGTTATGACGCATAAGACGAATGGATTGGATCCCGCTCCTATGTCGAGACCTTTGACCCCATTTCGTTCACTTTCAATAGGGTTCCTTCCCAGGTCTTCCCCTACCACATACTAAAATTTTATCGAGATTGAACGATTTTTACGTGAGTTATCGTGCGGACGGTCATACGCACACAACGCTCGACGTAATGAGGCAGATGGCGGAACCGCGCGCCAAAATCTCAATCGCGAGTCGATCGCGACAGTGTGACGTCATAATATTTCTAAGAATGGGAAACATTAATTGGACGACGCAATCGCACTAAAAACGTGGTAACTCGGGGTGGATATTTAACCCACTAAACGAATTTTTCCAAAGTCGAGATCAAGCTAAATAGATTTCTAGTACCAGAAAACGGTAAGTTAACCACTTTCATCAAAATCTTTAGAGCCGTTTTCAAAATAAAATTTACATATATGCAAGAATTGCTCCTTTAATAAGATGTAATGGAATGAATGCATCCCGCTCCTATGTCCTGACCTTTGACCCCACTTCACCCATTTTCAAAAGGGTTTGTCCCCAGGTGGTCCTCTACGACATACTAAAATTTCATCGAAATCGTACCATATTTACGCAAGTTATGACGCATAAGGGCAATAAAATGCATTCCGCTCCTATGTCCTGACCTTTGATCCCACTTCACCCATTTTCAATAGGGTTCGTCCTAAGGTGGTCTTCTACGACATACTAAAATTTCATCGAAATCGAACAATTTTTACGCGAGTTATCGTGCGGAAAGACAGACAGACAGACGGACGGACGGACAGGCAGACGGACAAAGCTGGAGCATATACGCTTCTTCAATCTACGGTTGGAAAGCGTAAAAAAACTAATTAATTGAAATGTTCAAGGCGCCCGCACCCAGTGTAGCTTTTCTTTTATAAATTTTACTTATTTTTTCCAAACGGAATAACATTTATGCCTCATATTTTTTTACCACATGTTACTTGCCATAAAAACAAAATATAATACAAACATGCACATATACACTGCTGGCCACCCAAAATGCAACACCAAGAAAGAAGCATCCGATTGGCCTGAAATTCGCAGCATGCGTCGCCCGCGAGAGGACATGCAAACGATTAGCATATGCAAATCATGTGCGCTCGTCACGCCCCCGAGAAGCACTATATAAGAAGGGTGCACAGAAGGCGGGGTGTAAGTAGTGGAAGTGTGTTGTGCTGCCAGACCTGTGCGTGGGAAGCTTCCTGATGCCTCGTCGCAGAATACAGCAGTCATTCCAGCACGTTTCAGAGTTCGACAGAGGACGAATAGTAGCTTATCGCGACAGCGGTTTATCGTACCGAGACATCGGCGCCCGTGTGGGACGACATCCAGCCACACTGAGGCGAGTATGGATTCGATTGGTGAAGGAGGGACGGACGGACCGACGTGAGCGATTGCCGCAGCCGCGGCACACCACCGAACGAGAGGACCGGCATGTTGTGAGGCGGGCATTGACGGCTCGCACCGCCACATCACGAACGTTAGCGCAGGAATTAGGGTGTGTTGCGCAACAACCTGTGTCAGTACATACCGTTTGACGTCGTCTGCAGGAGCGGGGACTTGTAGTACGGCGCCCAGTGCTCCGATTACCATTGACGTTACACCACCGGTGAGTGCAGCGGCAGTGGGCCGTTGAACGCCTCACCTGGACTACGGAATGGCACGACATTGTCTTCTCCGACGAATCCCGCTTCTGTCTGCAACAAAACGATGGTAGGATCCGCGTGTGGCGGCACCGCGGCGAGAGACTGTATGACGCCTGCATTATGCATCGGCATAAACGGTGTGTCGCCTGGCGTTATGGTTTTGGGCGCAATTGGATATGACACCCGCACCCCTCTGGTACGCATCGCCGGTACACTCAACAGCCACCGCTACATCTCTGACGTTTTGAAGCTTGTAGTCCTCCCTTACCTGCAGGACCTGCTGGTAGCCACGTTTCAACAGGACAATGCGCGCCCGCACGTAGCACGCATCGTGCAACAATTCTTCACGGCCCACCAGGTGTCACTGCTGCCGTGTCCTGCCTGTTCTCTCGATATGCCGCCCATTGAACACGTCTGGTCGCTGATCGGCAACCGAGTGGCCCGGCAAGCACCACCCGCGGCTACGCCTGGTGAACTGTGACATCGTGTGGAAGCAGTCTGGACCGACATACCCCAAGCCCACATCTAAAGCCTCTTTCGTTCGATGCCGCGGCGTGTAACGGCCGTTATTGCCGGCCATGGGGGCCACACGAACTATTGATGTCTGCATGTTCCGCAAGTCGCACGGGCCTGTAAGCTCAATCGTTTCACCTTTGTATCTGTTGTTATGTGTCCAGTAAGTCTGGCTTTGCTATATCGTGTCATTCTTGGTGTTGCATTTTGGGTGGCCAGCAGTGTATATATATATCTTTATATATGTATATCTGAATATTTAAATAACAAATTTCGGAAATAAATCTGATATTTTACGAAATGTATATATACAGTATTAAAAAAAAAAAAAAAAAAAAATAGCACATTCCCAGGTCACGGAAGCCGCGCGCGACTTCTTATCTCCAGGCCATCTGCGTTACAACACCTGCACTGTGTTGCCTAGCAACCTAATACTTCAAAACACAAAGAAGTTGCGTCATCTAGCGGACGTAATACAAAACAAAAACGGAAACCCATTAACAATTTGAAGTAGCAGGCACCAGCATGGCCCCTTACAACGATTTTTTTGCTGGCGCCCGCGGCCGCTGGCAGCGAAAGTGTTTTAAAGAGAACGAACTCGAAATTTGAATAGGGAAAGATATGACGTACACTGTAATTTTACTTTCCTTTCTAGTTTTTTTCTCCATGTAAATTTGAGTTCGTTCTCCTCAGCATTTCTCAGACTTAAAGTGACATCTTCTTTCTCGCTGGAGTATGGTTGGCAACACCCTGAGGTTAGAACGAATGACGTGTGGATGTCTGAGATGAGAACTAACGTTGTATAATGTCTGAGCAGCAGTAGTGTGTAGAGATGGTGTAAGCTAAAATACTAAATGTGGATACGATATTGTTACCTTGAAGTTAATTGAAGACTGCGTGCTCTCCTTTAACGTCAGTGTTGTTTTTCTTAGTCAAGTGTTATTGTTGATATTAACTCACGTTCGTTTGATCTCACCTTGTTGAAGTGCCAAAGGCTTACTGGCAGAATAAAGTAAGTAACGTTTTCTGAAGTAATTTGGGTGACTCCTGATTCGGTTAAAAGTGAAGTTATTAAGAACTGTTTTGTGTAGTGTTCCGGAAGCGCTATACTGCTACGAACACTACAAAGAAACTAAAACTGAAAGTTAAATTAGAATATACGTCATAGTACGGTGGAGCGGATTTCTCCTTCAGGTTTAAAAAAAAATTCTATGTTTTTATAAGAGTACACATGCTGAATTCCATTGAAACAAAAAAATAATGTGACGTACTTCAGAGGTGAAAATATGTGTCAAAACAACAAATCTGCAGCGACACATTCTGTCCGCGTAGCTCAGTTGGGAGAGCGACTTACTCCGGAGTGAGGGGACACGGCTTCGATGTACGTCGCGGACAAACTTGCTTTTTCAAAATAACTATCATCTAGTGAGTATTTGAACAGTTTGTGCTCTGTAAGAGTTAGACTACATTCAGTGGAACCAAAAAACTGACAACAGACATTTCTAGACTGTTTCAGTCGACTGACGTTACCTTTCCCTCTCTTTCCGGGTCATGAAAATGACACGAAGTGATTGAAAGGTGACGGCTTCCAGAGAAATCAGCCCGGACATTATTAGCGCCATGGTTACAAGTCTTTGACCTCGAACAAAGAACCTGAACCTTCCTTTCACGTAATAGTGTCAATACCTACTATTTATTTGTTTATGAAAATATGTGCGTATGGCTTATCGTAAGAATACTAGGCGCACAAAACCTTTTGGTGAATAAAAAGAAAATGAATATAAAATGTGTTCTAACCACATAGCTCTAGCTACTTTCTCTGCGTCTCTTACGAAAAAGAATTCTTGATGAGATGCGCAGCAGGTTTCAAGTTAGGGGGAGGAGAATATGAATATCCCCATTTCCCCGTAAAACGCATTAACACAGATTTACGGTACCCGTAATTCATCGAAGACTACGGCCGACTGAAATTGAAACAATGGGAATATAACTTGTCTGACGTCCAAAACAAATCAACTCATCAAAGAGAGGCAGTTTCTTTGTAGCTCAACAATCAAGAATACGAGGAACAGAAATTAACATGACAGAGAGAAAATGGTGAAGTATGCAAATTTTGTGCAAGGAAATAATTGCAAGTTTCCTTCAAACGAAATTACAGCTTAATCAAACTAATAAGAGTCGAACGACCTCGTTGCACAAGTTATGGGTATTTCGTATCTTACTCAGTCTCCTCAGAAATTGGTTGCGTACATTTTTTTTTCCTTTAAGACTTTCGTCATTCTCACTGAGTTACATGATCTAAACTTACTATTTCAGAGATCTAAAACTCATGGACAATTTATATGTGGAAGTGAATGAAAAATTTTCAAAACTGGGTCCCCATAATATACACAGTTATTGAAAATTTTAGCACCCTGCAGGAACGTTTCCTAACATGACGTCACATCATTAAAAACATGTGACGTAATTGGCGTTTTGTTACAATTTATTTTTATGACTGCGTAGCAAGCACATGGAGGGAGGGAAGAATGGGATAACTGCCAATGAGTATCATTTGGTGTGCCAATTCTCGGAATTAAATCTTGCAAAATACTTAATTTTCCTCTGCCACAGAGGCATACAGAAAAGATGCAATCCCTGGTTTGCTGTATTAGAGACGGCTGTGTAACAATCTGCCAAAAATAATAAGTAAAATTACCGAATGCGCTTCACTAAAAAAGACAGCTGGCGTTATGCAAATGTGACGCTGTGGGCAGCCCTGTAAACGGAAACGACATGACGTATGCAACGATCCGACAATTAAAGGAGTGATGCGACGGGAATCAGTAAGAGTCGGAAGCAGTATGGGTAACACGAAGGATCAAAGCGCATTTGATCTTGGGCAAATTGTCGGGGCCCGACGAAACGGTCACTCCATCTCGGAAGTCGTGCAGGGAATGGAATTTTCACGAGCCACTGTGTCACGGGTGCACCGTGAGTACATTGAATCCGGTAAAACCATCCCTGCAAGGGCCAACTGCCGTGAACAACAGCGTGTGGATGAGCGGGGTCATCGTCGGCTAGCTCGCCTTGTAACAGCGGATAGACGGGCCACAGTGCAAGAAATCACTCGGCAATTTAACGCTGGTGCACAAAAACGTGTAAGCAGCCACACCATCCAAAACCATCTCCTCGCTATGGGGTACAAAAGCCATCGTCCTACGAGAGTACCACTGCTGACCGCACATCACAGGGTGCAAAGATAAGCAGGGGCGCGGGAACATCGGCAATGGACCCTAGACATGTGGAAAAATGTTGTCTGGACTGATGAGTCGAGATTCACGTTGGTACATGCGGTTGGCAGGATACGAGTATGGCGCAAAACACATGAAGCGATGGATCCTTCTTGCCAGCAGGGTACTCTTCAAGCTGGTGGGGGTGGCATTCTCGTCTGGCGACTGTTTACGTGGACTGAAATGGGACCCCTGGTACGTGTGACATCTTCCCTCACAGGTCAACGTTACCGGGATATCCTGGACGATCATTTGCTCCCGTTTGTGCGTCTTCAACATACCACTAGGGACCTCATCCTGCAACAAGACAATGCAGCTCCCGAATTGTATCCGAATGCTTGGATGAACACTCCACCGACGTGACCTCGCTTCTTTGGCCAGCTAGGTCACCTGACCTCAATCCCATCGAGCACATCTGTGATGCCATCGAGAGAGATGACACCCCTCCATCAAATCTTCGTGAACTATGGGAGTTTGTTCAGGGGTCGTGGATCCGTATGACTTCGCAACGCTTCCGGTGTCTTGTCGAGTCCATGCCGAGACGAATCGCCGCCGTTATCAGGGCGAAAGGTGGTGCTACACGTTACTAAACAGGTATCTCTAATTCAATTGCTCTTCAGTGTATACCATCTACCATCGCAAGACAAAACATTGGAGATAGGGGTGATGGGCAGCCCTAACCAAACTGAACGCAGGATATAAATAGGCAGACAGCAAAGTTTCTCAACAGTGATTGATTGATTGGATGTACGACAAACACAACATCCATGCCTCACTGGGATTCGAACCCGGACCCCTTACGGACGAATTATCAGAGGCCAGTGCCTTAGACCACTGCGCCACCGGGGCGGCTCACAACAGTGCGACGAACGTCGGTAAACGTGGTGACCCGAGCGACTTTAATCGTGGACGCATTGTCGACGCAAAACACGACTGTCATGTTATCTCCTCAGTGGTAAGAGCCCTACACTTCCAGAGGGCAACCGTATCAAAGATGTACCACGAGTACACCATGGACGGACGTACCAGCTCTTAGAGAGCAAGCGGTGGGCAACCACACGCCATTGATGACCGACGTAGACTACCCAGGGTCTTACAGATTGATTGCTTGGCAACGACGGAGTAAATCACGTCCAGGTTAAATGTCAGAGGTCTAAGCAGCGTCAGCGAGCGAACGCCACGACGCATGTTGTATATCCTAGACTACAAGAGTCGACGCCATACTCATGGGGCTACTGTTGACAGCTGGTCACCGGAAATTACGCTTCCCCTGTCCCTGGGAACATCAAAACTAGACCTCTGTAGAATGGCACCGCGTCATATATTCAGATGAATCCCATTTTCAGCTGTACCGAGCTAACGGGAGAGTGCGGCTGTGGTGTCGACAGCTCGTGGCTATGGCCTCGTTCTGCCAGGTCGGCTCTGTTCAAGGCGGTGATGGTTCTGTAGCGGTTTGGGGAGCCTTCTCATGGGACACGTTAGGTCCCTTTTTGAGTGTGAAGAGGTCCTTAACCGCTGCTTGCTACCTGATCACCAACACGTTTTCATAGCCCTCGCGCATCCTGCTGGCGATGGTCTGTTCCATCAGGACACTGCGCTGCCCTACCGGGCCGCAACCGTGGCTCGAAGAACACTCATCTGAGTTTGGAACCACCCAGTGGCACCCACGGTCCTCGGATTTAAACCCTGCGGAAGCTATCTGGGATGCCGTGGATTGGTACATGAGATCCATATGTATCTTAGACATACGTCTTGGCCAGAGTTGTGGACAATGCTGCAACAGGATGCGATGCCTCAGTGTGTGTACACACTGTTATTTCCGCTACAGGAGGACTAACACGCTAGTAAGTAGGTATCTTTAATGCTTTGTCGATTGACTATATCTACACTGAAAAGCAATTGAATTAGAGATGCCTGTCTAGTAACGTGTAGCACCACCTTTCGCCCTGATGACGGCGGCGATTCGTCTCGGCATGGACTCGACACCGGAAGCGTTGGGATGTCATACGGATCCACGACTCCTGAACAAGCTCCCACAGTTCACGAAGAACTGATGGAGGGATTCAGAGCCTCGAACATCTGTTTCGATGGCATCCCAGATGTGCTTGATGGGATTGAAGTCAGGTGACCTAGCTGGCCAAGGAAGCGAGGTCACATCGGGGGAGTGTTCATCCAACCATTCGGATACAATTCGGGAGCCGCATTGTCTTGTTGCAGGACGAGGTCCCCAGTGGGATGTTGAAGACGCACAAACGGGAGCAAATGATCGTCCAGGATATCCCGGTAACGTTGACCTGTGAGGGACGATGTCACACGTACCAGGGGCCCCATTTCAGTCCACGTAAACAGTACTCAGATAAGAATGCCACCCCACCAGCTTGAAGAGTACCCTGCTGGCAGGAAGGAACCATCGCTTCATGTGGTTTGCGCCGTATTCGTATCCTGCCATCCGCATGTACGTACCAACGTGAATCTCGACTCATCAGTCCAAGCAACATTTTCCCACATGTCTAGGGTCCAGTGGCGATGTTCCCTTGCCCATGCTAATCTTTGCACCCTGTGATGTGCGGTCAGCAGCGGTACCCTCGTGGGACGATGGCTTGTGTACCCCATAGCGAGGAGATGGTTCTGGATGATGTGGACCAGAGTTAAATTGCCGAGTGATTTCTTGCACTGTGGCCCGTCTATCCGCTGTTACAATGCGAGCTAGCCGACGATGACCCCGCTCATCCACACGCTGTTTTCCACGACAGTTGGTCCTTGCAGGGATGGTTTTACCGGATTCAATGTACTCACGGTGCACCCGTGACACAGTGGCTCGTGAAAATCTCAGTGCCTGCACGACTTCCGAGATGGAGTGACCCATTCGTCGGGCCCCGACAATTTGCACACGATCAAATGCGCTCAGATCCTTCGTCTTACCCATACTGCGTCCGACTCTTACTGATTCCCGTCGCATCACTCCTTTTATTGTCAGATCGCTGCATACGTTATGTCGTTTCTGTTTACAGGGCCGTCCACATGGCCACATTTGCATAACGCTAGCTGTCTCTAATTCAATTGCTTTTCAGTGTATAAGGGTCATTCAAATGAAAAAGCGACGGACATAGCAAACTGCCGAATGGGTTTACCGCGACACAATGCGTAGACACAATGTAAAATATGGACCAGCGATCACGCGACATCGGAAGCAGTTGGCTTTTGTACAGGACCTCGTGCAGGTGTTCGGCCTAACCAGTCATGATGGAAGCAACAAACGTGGAACAGAGAGTGGTTATCCGGTTTTTAACCGTGAAAGGTATCAGGAGTGCAGAAATTTATCGTCGCATGAGTAACGTGTGCGAATACTCCTTTGTCATTGTCACGTGTTACCTTTCACGGTTAAAAACCGGATAACCTGACTGGAGTAAGCGGTTCCGAGATAAAAACCGGAAAGACTGGAGTAAGCGGTTCCGAGATAAGTGGTCATCGTTGATTGATGATTCGAGGCAAGGGCAAGCACACCGTGTGATCACCGATGTTTCCGTCCCTGAAGTGAATAGTCTTATTCGGGAAGACAGAAGTCATGGTGGAAGTACTTGCGGACAAAGTTGGAATCACTGTTGGGAGTGTGCGGCCCATTTTCTTTTACGGGATCGTTTGCAGTACCGGAAGATTTGCGTGCAGTGTGAATCATACAATTTGAAATCTGTGCAAAAAGACATTCGCACACGGTTGTGTCCTTGGAACATTTACTGCAGCATCATGAGGAAGGTCACCCTCTCATCGACGGAATCATTGCGGGAGATGAAACGTGGTGCTTTCATTATTAACCCGAAATCAAAAGACCAAACATCCAATGGAAGCGCACATCGTCTTCACCGCCAAAAATGTCAAAGGGAATGCTGACAAGTGTACGAAAGGTCACGCTCACCTTCTTTTTCGACCACAAGGGGCCCTCTGTTGATCGAATTTCTCGCCACCGGGAACACCGTAAACGCTGCTCGGTATGCGGACACACTCAAATCTTGGGAGCGTTACTCATGTCCAAGCGGCCCGGGCTGCTCATCGAAGAAATTCTTCTTCTTCGTGACAACGCCCGCCCCCACACTTCGACAATCGTCCACGATTATTTTTCAGATTCAGGTGGGACACATACCAGCATCCGGCATACAACTCAGATTTGTCCTCCTCTGACTTTCATATTTTCGGAGAGCTGAAGAAGCATCTGCGGGGGTCACAGATTTCACTCGGGCGAAGACGTGCTGGACGCTGTTCGAGAATGATTCTGATAGAAATCTACCACCTTCTACACAAGTGGATTTGAACGTCTCGTGTCACAGTGGGATAAGTGCCTTAATAGCCACGGGGGTTATTTTTAAGGGAAGTCACAATATCTTTCTCAGACGCCCTTTGGCTCATTTTCATTTGAATGACTCTTACATTATAACACACAACTCATGTGAGTCTAAAATATCCTCTAACGACCACTACGAAGCTTTAATAGGGTTTTGTTTTCGAGGTTTAACGACCATTAGAGCTTTAAACAGGTGCCCGCCTCTAATGTAGAACCACAGGCTCATCATTGGTAAACATTTTCTGAAATTTACGATCTATTTTCCATGATTCCTGTCATGAATTAACGAAGCATCTTCCTGCTTCAATCTTTGCCTTGAAATGACGGGAAAAAACTTGGAACTTCACGGGATTTTATGCGTGAACAAAAACACGGCTATTAATCTTTCTCCGGTTAATAACGGAAAATTACCGTTTTTAACAGGAGTTTCTGAAAAACTCTGAATTTTCAGAGAACCTTTCCATGTTTTCGTTGGTATCTTAACAGAAAAATTCTGTTGCCACGTTTTCCGTATCCATATTATGAAAAACCACCGGCAATAAGAGTGGTTCGCGGGAATATTTGACGTTTGATTAACAATTAAATTTCAGTCGTCTGACCTGATTTTGAGGTTCAATAGAGAGACCGGAAGTTTCGCACAGCATATGGCATGAAATTAAGATTATTGTGGCAACAGATATTCTCCGTTCCCTCCTTCGTTGATGCACCTGCTATTGTATATTAGGTTGCAGTAAGAAAACGGGTACTTGAAGTGCAGTAAGAAACCGGTACTTGAAATGCTGTAAGAAACCGGTACTTGAAGTGCAGTAAGAAACCGGTACTTGAAGTGCAGTAAGAAACCGGTACTTGAAATGCAGTAAGAAACCGGTACTTGAAGTGCAGTAAGAAACCGGGTACTTGAAATGCTGTAAGAAACCGGTACTTGAAGTGCAGTAAGAAACCGGGTACTTGAAGTGCAGTAAGAAACCGGGTACTTGAAATGTCGTACTGGTGATTGTATAATGTCTGTGTATCAGTCTCTGAACCCCTTAACACAAAAGCTGTTATAGCTATCACGAGTAAATTTTATATTTAGCGGCTTTTTCATTTAAATATAGATAAACTTTTTGCTCGTACACACATCCTTAAACCAGACTTTCCTGTTAATCTGATTTAATAAAAACCATATATTGTAGTTAAGTTTCAGTTGCATTTGGTGAAGTACGAAAAAAAAAATCACCAAGAAACAGAAAGAGATGGGGGAAAGGAAGGAAGAAATCTTGAAAGTTATAACGCTATATTTCAGAACTTTCTCTGCATAAGATGAGGGTGCTGATCTGGAGCTTTACCATGTGAAATAATTTGAATTTAACTTTCAGCGTACGACAGTCAGTTTTCTCTTGTGCGATTTTTTTGTTCATTTTTAGCATTTCTTAAAGTCCGGAATAAAATGAAATCATGTTGCGATGGATAAAAGCCTATTGTAGCTTGTTTCAGTTATATTTGGTAGAATACGAAAAATTTCCTTCAGCCTCGCACTTTTCTCTTGAAAGTTATTGAGGTAACAAAGCATTGAACATATTCCACCCATTGTAAACGCAACTAAGGTTTCGAATTGCATATATTATTTGAATTGCTACTGAATTTCATGAGAGCGCCACTGTATATAACAATGACAATTGCTTTCTGATTTTTATGGTATGCGTACTTTAATTTTCCTTTTTTTTTTTTTTTTTTTTTTTTTTTTGAGGAGATGAACGAGTTTTATTCGTATCGAAATGAGAAACGCTAACGGCGGTTAGAAAAAGAAGAAAATAAAAAAAATAAAAAAATTGCGAAAGAAGAGAAAAGCGTTCCAGTGAAATTGTATTTTTCTTTTCTCTTTTCTTCTTTGCAAGGTTTGAGGTATTGCATTCATCTGCAGTGATTTTGATCGCATTTCTATACAAAGAATGCAATCAGCTGAAATAGTTTTGAGTTGTTTACCGGATCACTCAGCATTCCTCGCGAGACCACTATGGGTTACCGCAAGGATGCAAGATGGATCTTTATTATTTTTGTGAGTGTCTTGTCGTCTAAGGTCATTGAACTTTTAGAGACAGTCGCTTTACATAAAATAGAAAATCTAGTCTTTGCTAACACTTTCTTCACATATCATATAATATTAATATATGCAAATAAAAGATTAATTCTCAGTGCTTTTGTTAATAACTTTTTTTTTTTGCGGAAGATAGCAACACTTTGTATGTGGTTATAGCATTTCATCCATGTAGTTCTCCGGTTTGTTTAAAATGCTGCACCAGAAAGTTACTTGATTGCGCGGCGTTTCGAACATTACAGGAGAGATACCATTCATTGTAAGGATGCCGCAAGAAAAAAACAATAAAACTGCTGAACGATTTTTTCAGTTTTCATCAGTTTGGTTTTAGTCTTCAACATGTCAAAAACTATGGAAGCGCTTAACTCCCTGTGCGAAATAGTGGTGTTTGTAGCACATGAGATTCAGGAAGAAAAAAAAAGATGAACTTTTTAAGCGGGTGAAAAATCAGAATGCATGTGTGAACATAACGCAGCTGAGGAAGACAGGGATATTGTAATCTATTTATGTAATATGATATTAAACTGGAGAACATCATTGTATCCACAATGTAAAATTACTGAATTCCAAATAAAATAAAATTGGTTTAAAAGACTTCAAAGAAAATGTGTTTTCTCGTTACGTGTTGTTCTACTTGCTTGCACATCAAATCAAGTTTCCTCTTGCAAGCAAGGCTTTCTTTCTTCTCAGCAAGTTCCACAGCCATATTTGTCTTTCGTTGATTCTAGTTCCACAGCCAAGTTCCACAGCCATATTTGTCTTTCGTTGATTCTGCAAATGCACAACATCCGTTGCTTAATTTTCCTTTCTGCTGATATATCTCCTTTCACATTTCTTTACCATTTGTTTTCTACCATTTTTTTATGCCCTCACATGACAATAATTTTCGCCATCATGATGAAAGAACTTTCAGTCGGAGGACCATAAATTCTTGATATCAAAGCTTTCACTGTTGATGCAACTTCGAAAATATGAATACTTTGGAACACCAAGTTTCAGTTTTTTACAGATTTCCAGCTTTATCCCTTGCGCGTTCTCGGAATTTTTTTCCCTCCCTTATCAAACTGAAATACAAACATTTATGGGAGAAAATTGTTAGAAATTCCTACTGGAACTTTGCCTGTCGGATCCCAAGACATTCAAACTAGAGGCTAACAGCAAATACACTGCTGGTCACCCAAAATGCAACACCGAGAATAAAAAGATGAAACGATTGAGCTTACAGGCCCGTGCGACTTGCGGAACACGCAGACAACAATAGTTCGTATGGCTCCCATGGCTGGCAATAACGGCCGCTACACGCCGCGGCATCGAACGAAAGAGGCTTTGGATGTGGGCTTGGGGTATGTCGATCCAGGTTGCTTCCACACGTGGCCACAGTTTATCAGGCGTAGCCGCGGGTGGTGTTTGCCAGGCCACTCGGTTGCTGATCAGAGACCAGACGTGTTCGATGAGCGACATATCGGAAGAACAGGCTGGCCGCGGCAGCAGCAACACCTGGTGGGCCGTGAAGAATTGTTGCATGATACGTGCCACGTGCAGGCGCGCATTGTCCTGTGGAAACGTGACCGCTGGCAGGTTCTGCAGGTAAGGGAGGACTACAGGCTCCAAAATGTCGGAGATGGTGCGGTGGCTGTTGAATATACCAGCGATGCGTACCAGAGGGGTGCGGGTGTCATATCCAATTGCGCCCCAAACCATAACGCCAGGCGACGGACCGGTATGGCGATGCATAATGCAGGCGTCATACAGTCTCTCGTCGCGGTGCCACCACACGCGGATCCGACCAACGTGGTGTTGCAGGCAGAAGCGGGATTCGTCGGAAAAGACAATGTCGTGCCATTCCGTAGTACAGGTGCGGCGTTCAACGGCCCACTGCCGCCGCACTCGCCGGTGGTGTAACGTCAATGGTAATCGGAGCAATGGGCGCCGTGCGACAAGTCCCCGCTCCTGCAGACGACGTCGAACGGTACGTGCTGACACAGGTAGTTGCGCAACACACCCAAATTCCTGTGCTAACGTTCACGATGTAGCGGTGCGAGCCGTCAATGCCCGCCGCACAACGATCCAGTCTTGTCGTTCGGTGGTGTGCCGCGGCTGCGGCAATCGCTCACGTCGGTCTGTCCGTCCCTACTGCACCCACCGAATCGATACTCGCCTCACTGTGGCTGGATGTCGTCCCACACGGGCGCCGATGTCTCGGTACGATAAACCGCTGTCGCTATAAGCCACTATTCGTCCTCTGTCGAACTCCGAAACGTGCTGGAATGACTGCCGTGTTCTTGTGACGAGATATCAGGAAGCTTAAAACGCACAGGTCCGGCAGCACAACACACTTCCACTACTTACACCCCACTCCGCCTTCTGTGCACACTTCTTATAGTGCTTCTCGGTGGCGTGCCGGGCGCACATGAATTGCATATGCCCTGCAATGCTAATCGTTTGCATGTCCTCTCGCGGACGACGCATGCTGCGAATTTCAGGCCAATCGGATGCTTCCTTCTTGGTGTTGCATTTTGGGTGGCCAGCAGTGTAAAAAGTAAACCAGCGAATGGCAGGTGGCGCTGCCGTTCGCTGGCTTACTTTTGTTTGCTGTTAGCGAGCGTTGCCTAGATACCGCTCTGATTACTTCTTCGAGTTTTTGCTCAGTATGTCGAAGGAGTTTTTTTTTTTTTAATTTGGGGTTTAACTACCACTGTGAGTAGCTCAATGGGCTATAAGCAGTCGCCCGTCCTTAATTTAGGGCCACTGGTTCCAGGGAAGACAACACAACATCTATGCCTCACCGGGATTCAACCTGGACCCATCTCGGATGAACGGTCGGAAGCCATCGCTTAGACCACTGCGCCGATGGGGCGGCGACAGAGTGTGTGTAAGTGTGCGTTTGTTCAACAAAACGTGTCGTGATATTTTAATATGACGCTGTGTTTCAAATCTTTTGATGTTATTTACTTATACATGTACAGTTAATTAAACATGTTATTAAATGGTAGGCGCACGCAGTGGAGGTGGCGCAGGGACCCAGGCCCTTCCCCTTGAGGTACCATTTGCCCCTCTATTTTTTAGTGTCTTCTTCTTAGTTTTAAATATATTTGTATACATTTTTAAATACACATTTTATGAATAATTGGAAACACAATTTAATATGGTGGAGATTTCTTTTTCGCTTCCCAATATTTTTAGGATGTTTTCTCTGGTGTATTTTTATTAGAAATTTTAATATTTTGGGCCACCCTATAAAGAAATACTTGGTGCACCACTGGTAAGTTCGATTTTTGTTTTTCCCATAGTACAACAATTATCCGTGCAGCTTAGTGGATGGCTACCGAAATCAAACTTACACACAAAATAGATTTTTTGTTTGCTTACAAATTACCAAACATTATAACATTTAACAACAACACAGGTTGGTGGAAATATCGCAGAAAAAAATTACGATTACGAGAGAAATCTTCGCTCCGTCAAGACTCCTGTTATGGAAAAAATTTCCCCAATTTTCAAGCGAAAATTCAAATATTTAGAGAACACAATCATATTTAACAACAATACTCTGCAGGAGAGAACAACGGGAGAAACAGAATTTAACATTACAGGAAAATTTTCGTTCCATTTAACTTTCCTTTTTGGAAATTGTTTATTGCATTTTTAAGATGGAATTACAAACATTTATGCAATAAAATGATATTTTACAACAATACTGGACAGAGGCAACATCGTGAAAAACAAGTTAGTAAAATTATGCAATGCATTGATTATGATACGCTTTCCAACATACCATAAATCATTACTCAAGTTATGAGGATAATAAATCTCGCTCCTGTGTCCTGACCTTTGATCCCATTTCTACTATACCGTATTAAACAGAATTGGTTCAGTATACCTCCGAAAAAACATACCAAAAGGGTTTTCGTAATAGAAGCATTTTTACTCAACTTATGAGGATAATGGCTGTGAAATAAATCTCGCTCCTGTGTCCTGATCTTTGATCCCATTTCGATGACATTCAACAAAACCGGTTCAGTGCACCTCCGGAACAACATGTTAAAGTTTTGTCGCAATCGAAGCATTTTTACGTAAGTTATGACGCATAAGAGCAATGGAATGGATCCCGCTCCTTTGCCCCTCATTTCATTAATTTTCAATAGGGTTCATCCCGAGGTGGTCCGTTACCACATACTAAAATTTCATCGAAATCGAACCATTTTTACGCGAGTTATCGTGCGGACGGACGGACAGACAAAGCTGGAGCATATACGCTTCTTCAACCTACGGTTGGAAAGCGTAAAAAAGGAGTTTCGATTAGAGCAAATTTTTTACTCCGTTTGACTTCCTTTTTCGAAAGTTTTGAAAGACGGAATTCCGTTCCTAGACGGAAAATGTCTTCCCTCTAATCTCCCCTCCATCCAATTCTCGTCAGTTTTGCATTGATCTAGAGAACGACCCAAATAGTGAAAAAAAGCGAAATTCCGAGAATCAGAAGAAGAATTCCATGCCTGTTGTAATATCGAAACCTGATAGGAATTTTTTTAAACAAACACGTCGAAGATTCATCTCTATCTAATGAGTTGTTACTAATAATACAACGCAGTCGGACACCAAGCTACGAGGATCGGGGATTTATAACTCCACCTTTCATCCATTGCGAGTGAAGGTGCAATTCAATAGAATAGCTTGTGCCGTTAAGCCCCACCAGACGGAGACGTGTCACTAGCTGAGCCTCAGATGCTGACAGATAAACACACATAACGCCGTGGGTTGTTGGCACTGTAGCGTAAGGCAAACGCATTTGGCTTCTTATCGAGAGATCTGGGATCTGATTCCATCGGTGTCGAAATACAATTTTTCGGTTGCTGTGTGTTAATTAAAGAAAAACGTGGAAAGAGTTTTCTTTAATTAACACACAGCAACCCGAAGATAGAGGGACAAGATAAGAAGATCTAAATGCGCAACCCTCACGCTCAGATATTTTGAGAACATACGTAGGCATCGGCATAACTACAATTAATGGCGTTAAGCAATGTTCAAGGACACGCGACGTCAGTTAACCCAAAGGCGATTAAGAAAATAAAATTTTAACTCAAATCTACACACACACAAAAGAAAGTTGAGAGATGCTGAGGTAAAGAAAAACAACTTCAAACACAGCAAGGCACAGAGAGAGAAGAGCTCTTTTCAGTTAGCTCGTCTGCTATGGTGTCAGCAGTGAAGGGAACGTCTTGGCATGATGCCAAATATTGGATTACAGCTTTAGAAGAGCTAAAGACACGTTCCCGGTAAATGTGTCGTCCAGAAGTTTAGACGGAAATTAGAGAAAGACTTATCGGTATGCAAAAAATTGTCTAAAATTTCACATTTTTGGAGCCTCAGAACTTGCTTACACTTTGATATTTTAAAATATGCAGACATATTCTACTTTTAAAAATATTTTATATATTTTTAAATATTTTTAAAAGCAGAAATTGAACCAATAAATTCAGTAAAAGAATTCACAAAATTGTTGATAGAAACGTTAAACAATTTGCCATGTAGTTACCCGGATGTCTCTACAGCACTTATTATACACTGAGTGGCCACTTTATTATGACCACTTCCTCAGTACTTCGTTGGGCCACCTTTTGCCTTTAATACTGCGTCGATTCTTCGTGGCATGGACTCCACGAGATGTTGATAGGTGGTTTGTGGAATCTGTGACCATGCTTGATGAATAGCACTTTCCAGGAGCGTGATTTCGCAGGCTTGTGGATCCAGCTGTCTGATGGCTCGTTCAACTTCATCCCACAAAATCCCAATGGAGTTGAAATCTGGAGATTGTGGGGCCAGCTGAGCAAAGTAAACTTACCGGCATGTTCCTGAAATCAATCCTGTACAATACTAGCACTATGGCAGGACTCATTATCTTGTTGAAAGTAGCCATCGCCATTGGGATAAATCATCCACATAACAGGATGCACTTGGTCCGCAACGATGTTTAGATATGATGTGCCAGTCAGACGTTGATCAACACGAATTAAAGGGCCCAAAGCATGCCAGAAAAACATTCCCCAAACCATAACGTTGCCTCCACCAGCTTGAAGGGTTGTAGCAATGTATTTGGGGTCCATGCTTTCGTGCTGTTTCCGCCAAATTCTCACTCGGCCATCGGCATGGTGTAACTAAAAACGTGATTCATCGGACCATATAATTTGTTTCCAATTATCGACTGTCCAATCCTTGTGCTCCTGTGCGAATTGGAGACGTTTTCTCTTGTTAACTGCAGACAGGAAAGGTGTTCGAACAGGCCTTCGGTTGCCATATCCCATCCGATGGAGTGTACGGCGAACAGTGCGTGCAGAGATCATTTGAGGGGATCCTTGATTAAGATGGTCTGTAATTTGCTGCACTGTTGCGCTTCTGTTGTCTGTTACCAGTCTGGACACTCTCCGTTCCGCTCGAGCAGTCACTATTCGATGACGACCACACATTTCACGTAGAGACCCAGTTTTTTGGCTGACAGTCCAGTCTCTAAACACTTTAACAACAGCTGCTCTGGAACATTTCACAAATGCGGCGGTTTAGGCGATACTCGCTCAATGGCTCCGAGCTCCTGCAATCATCCCACGTTGAAAGTCCGTCAAATAGCATGTTTTACCCATCTCGTCACCCAAAAATCACCTCTACTACTGTCGCAAGCACTAAGCTTTCCCTTTTTATACTAGCCTCGCCCTCTGACGGCAACAGCATGTAGCCATAGCTCATTTACTTAAAACTGTCAGGTGGTCATTATAAAGTGGTCACTCTATCTATAACAATATCTGTTACAGTAGCTACTTTTGAAAGATCATTAAGCTGAAAGTAGTCCAAAATTATTTGCGAAATACAATATGCCTGGAACGAGTGAAGTATATTTCACTAATTGCCACTGAAGCACAAGAGGCAGATAAATTAAATACCAAAGGTTTAATGAAACTTTACCAATGCAGGAAGAAAAATTATTTTATTTGAATATCTATAATCTAACTATCCTCATTTTGAGAAAGACATTTTTTTATCGTTTTATGTTGTTGTGCAGCCAACCGTTATTAACAACTGCAACAGAAAATTAAAATTAAGGAATGTTTCAATAATTACAGAAAAAATGTGAAAGCTCAAGTGAAAAGATATGCATTTTTTTTTATTGGAGGTATAACCACCACGGTGAGCAACTCAACGGGCGATAAGTAGTCGCCCGTCCCTAATTTTGGGTCATTGGTTCCAGGGAAGTGAGAGATCCAGTGCCATAAGACAAACACAACATCCATGCCTCACCGGGATTGGAAACCGGACCCCTTTTGGACGAATGATCAGAGGGTATCGCTTAGACCACTGCGCCACCGGAGCGGGGTATTTAGGCATAGGAATGAGACTACAGACGAGTACATGCGGTCTACATATTTCTTGGGCTTTACGTCCTTATTCTTCTGTTTAAAATTATTTTTTGAGGAGTACTTTCCAGTGTTTGAAGGCGTTCAACAACGAACCGTATTCAAGCTAACCCTCTAGAAATAGCGACAGGGAATAATATGCCCTACATATGCGACAACACTTGACAAGTGACAAAGGAAGTCTTTGTTTTCGTGTGTGGGAATGGAGATAACAATTAGGACCAGAAATCAAACGGCTTTCTTCATTCTTCATATCATCTGACATTGCAGCATCATTTCCTTCATTGTCAAATCTGCTTCTTCGCATAATACCAGAACTTCTCAAGAGAATCCAGACTCATAAACTGGATTTAACAGCCTTCTGTCAAATAAGCAGAATTCCTTTAAAGCGCACTTCTAATTATTTTTGTGTTTTACCATAACTGAATGTGTGAAAAAACATATCGTAACGTGCAATTATTCTTAATTTCTTAATGTTACGATTTCACTAACTTATCATGACCACGGTTTTGCTAATTACTTATTGGAATTCATATCTCATGCCCTTATCTTACAATTTCTTATTGAAACAGTGCCTAGAATAACCAGATTTCCTCTTTTGAAATATTTTCCCAGTACTGCGTAAGTTAAATCGAACAATATACCTAATAAAATCATGCCAAAGACTTTTTTTTCCACTGCTCATTTCTTCCGCGCAAAATGTTAGCAACCATTACTGAGAATAAACTACATTGCTTGTTTAGGTAAAATTTTCTATTTTATAGAGTTCAGTGTTTTATTCGTCAGACAGGAGTTTCGCAGCACGCTACCTTATAGCGTAAAACCCAATTTCCGGTGACAGAAATCGAATCTCCATTTTTCCACCCCAGAGCCAAAGTCTTTCCCAATTAAGCTACGACGATGAAGTTTGTCGCTGCAATTTTGCCGTCTTAATATGTGTCTCACCTTTGTGGTAGGTTCGGCATATATATCCCTCTCCCCATTGAGAAAGGGATGGGACCAAATCATACGTTTCCGCTTCAACCGGCAAATCATGCTTGAAGTAACTCTCTGTAGAAGAGGGAATTCTGAGTAATTCCAAACTATGTGTGGAAGAAGCATCACGCACTTTTTCGAAGCCAAGAAGGAATTCTCTTTAATTTCAAACTGTTTATGGAAAGAACATCACACATTTTTCGAATAACCTAACAGCCAGTAGATTCATTTTACTTTTGGACGCCAACACAGAGTAAAGGAGACTTGCCGGTGAAGGATGTGGGAATCGAACCAGCAGCCTTCTGCTCCGGAGCCGAATGCTTTCCCAATTAAGCCCCACCGAAGAAGTTTGTCGCTGTGCGTTTCACCATGTGCATCATCTCTGAGGTAGGTATGTTACAACTTCCGTATATCATTATCACTCAAGCGTTGCACTGTTAATTGTGTATTGGCTGAGCAGAAATTCACCATTTCTAATGATAAGCGGTTCCTCTGGACGTCATACACAGGAAATTAAACTCATCGGACTGGCGACCTTTGAACAGCACACTAAAGTTTCATTTGGTACTTTAGCAGAGACTAAATTTTGAAATTGTTAATGTTTAATATCGGATGCAGGTGTCAGTTGATATTGATTTTCAAAAATGTAAATATTTTTCATTGATATCAAATGAAACTTATCGCAGTGATTCGAAAGTTTAGAAATTATCATTAACTTTCCCCAAAATATGAATATTTTTGTTTCTTTCCACAGTCTGTTCCATTTAGCATAGGTTGTTTAGTGTGGACATAGAAAATTCCTCACCAGGAAGTATTTGTTGGACCACCATGCAAATTGGTGGGTATGTGTCGACGATTGAGTTATGTAAACGATTGCAGTTGCGAACCACCAGGTGATAGGTAAGGGAGATAAAAGGACCAAACTGCTCGGCGTAGCTAAGCTTAGTCGTCCTCACCTAAACTTGTGAACCACTGCATGGGAGTGATCTCGGTGGCGGAAGCACGTGCAAGGAAAAGTATGTCTGGGTGACATCATCGGGAATCCTACTATCACACGGACACTTTTACTAAAGGCTTCATCATAGGGCTACGTACAGCTGATTTGTCGCTGTGTCGCATTGCTGCGGAAACGCATCAGGATACAACAGCCGTCTGCTGAATGTAGCGGCAGTGGTTGGAGGAAGGCAACGTGCGTTTTCGTGGTAAGACTGGTTGGTGCATGTAAGCTGACTCCCGAACGCGGCATTCGACGGCAAGCGTAGCAGCACAACGATCTTCAGAGGACGATATTCGACAAGGTGTACAAGCAACTATGGAGATCTCCGTCTCGATACGGACTGGGAATCGCAGATTGACTGAAGCAGGCTTGCGCTCTTGCCAGCCATTGTAACGATTGCCCCTCAGCGCAACACATCGTTGCACAAGGTTGCAGTGGTGCCGTACCAGACATGAGGATCTGGACGAATGGAACCATGTATTCAGTGATTAGTCTCACTTCTGTCTCAGCGCCAACGATCAGCGCCAGAACCATGTATTCAGCGATGAGTCTCACTTCTGTCTCAGCGCCAACGATCAGCGCCAGAACCATGCATTCGGCGATGAGTCTCACTTATGTCTCAGCGCCAACGATCAGCGCCAGAACCATGTATTCAGCAATGAGTATCACTTCTGTCTCAGCGCGAACGATCAGCGCCAGAACCATGTATTCGGCGATGAGTCTCACTTCTGTCTCAGCGCCAACGATCAGCGCCAGAACCAAGTATTCAGCTATGAGTCTCTCTTCTGTCTCAGCGCCAATGATCAGCGCCAGAACCACGTATTCAGCGATGAGTCTCACTTCTGTCTCAGCGCCAAGGATCAGCGCCAGAACTATGTACTCAGCGATGAGTCTCACTTCTGTCTCAGCGCCAACGATCAGCGCCAGAACCATGCATTCAGCGATGAGTCACACTTATGTCTCAGCGCCAACGATCAGCGCCAGAACCATGTATTCAGCAATGAGTCTCACTTCTGTCTCAGCGCGAACGATCAGCGCCAGAACCATGTATTCAGCAATGAGTCTCACTTCTGTCTCAGCGCCAACGATCAGCGCCAGAACCACGTATTCAGCTATGAGTCTGTCTTCTGTCTCAGCGCCAATGATCAGCGCCAGAACTATGTACTCAGCGATGAGTCTCACTTCTGTCTCAGCGCCAACGATCAGCGCCAGAACCATGCATTCAGCGATGAGTCTCACTTATGTCTCAGCGCCAACGATCAGCGCCAGAACCATGTATTCAGCTATGAGTCTCTCTTCTGTCTCAGCGCCAACGATCAGCGCCAGAACCATGCATTCAGCGATGAGTCTCTCTTCTGTCTCAGCGCCAACGATCAGCGCCAGAACCACGTATTCAGCGATGAGTCTCACTTCTGTCTCAGCGCCAACGATCAGCGCCAGAACCATGTATTCAGCAATGAGTCTCACTTATGTCTCAGCGCCAACGATCAGCGCCAGAACCATGTATTCAGCAATGAGTCTCACTTCTGTCTCAGCGCCAACGATCAGCGCCAGTACCACGTATTCAGCGATGAGTCTCACTTCTGTCTCAGCGCCAAGGATCAGCGCCAGAACTATGTACTCAGCGATGAGTCTCACTTCTGTCTCGGCGCCAACGATCGTCGATTGAGAGTCAGAAGACCACGTGGTCCCCATGACAATATGGCTTTCATCCGTGAGTGTCATGCGGCTCCTCTGCTTGGAGTCATGGTTCCGAGCGCTATCAGTTTCAACAGCCATTCATCGCTGGTACGCATAATGTATACAATAACAGCACGATGATAGTTCGATGAGGTGCTGCATTCCGCTTTGTTGCCGCATCTCCGTGGTATTCCTGATTCCCAATTTCAACAAGATAACGCCCTCGCGTACACCGCTTACATCAGCAGACAGTGCCTGCAAGCTGTCCAGGTGCTGCCCTGGCCAGCGCGATCCACAGATTCCTTCCCAAGAGAGAACGTGTGGAACGTCAATGGCAGACGACTTAACATCTATGCACGACCACCTCGCAATATCGATGAATTGTGGACAAAGGTGAACGACGCATGGATCAGCAGTGCCTCAAAACACCATCTGCGGACTTTCGCACTCTGTGCCACATCGCGTTGTCGAATGTATATCCCAACACGGCGGTCATACGACCTACTGATTCAAGTCATATTATACTATCTTCTCTAACATCTCATTCATGTCAAACCCTTGGAAATTGAATATCTTCTTTCCCACCTACCTGTCTACACGTGTGATAAGTTTCGTATCATGTCGTTCATTCCCTCATAATGGGAGATTTCTATGTCGATCAGTGCATATAAAATATTATTGAAGTGAAAGCAACTAGACCAATGTGTCTTTTGACTACATGATTTGAGTGACACATTGTTAACATACTATCAGCTTTATTTGACATTTACGACTTTTAGTGATTGTGCTTCGTAATTACAAAATCGTCGACTGAGTTCTCTCAATAAAATTTCCCTGACATCACTGTTGACTGAACAAGATTTGTCATGTCAGACGCGTACGTTTGAAACTAAGATGTTCGTGACTCAGTGTTGCAGTAAAGAATAATACATTTTCGTAACATTCATCGCCTTGCCAGTTCAGCACTGCATATTTCACATCTCATCTCGAGTGCACGTGATTGTTCTACATACAGTATACGTCTGTTTAGAAGCCGAAGCAGCATAAGTTGAAAAACAGCGTCAGTCTTAACGAAGTGAATAGTAACGTGCAGAGAAAGGTGTTCCAATGCAACAGAGTTAGTAACGATGTTAAAATAGTAGTATCAGTAATTTTGCGAAGTTTCACTGATGCCCAAGAGGATCAAGAACAACGCCTTGCTGACTTGAGTTAATTCTCATGGACAGGACCTCATTCCTCCAGTTCTGTGAATCGACGCCCAAATCTTGTTCCTCCGCAGCGGTGCTGGGTTCGGAGAAAGTGAAACTCATGTCTTCTTGAGAGTTCAGGTCGCGAACATATTGCTGAACCCTTCGCACCACTTCCTGCTGTTCGTCCGTCGCTCTCAGAGAAATGACGCAGTTCGGACTCACGTGACGAATCACTTCCTCGTCCAGCATACCTCCTGGATTGTTACCCGTGATGTTGGTTTTGACAATAACTTTCTGCTTCAGGGTCTGTGCTGAAGGACGGAAGGCTCCGAACTGAAGGCACTGCCACACAGAGCTTCCTGCAGTGAACACAGACAACAAGGACACGATTAGTTCCCCGACAGCGGCAATAATGGCGTTCGCCGTCACGTGAGCACTATCTCCGAATACTCGAGGCACACTATGAAAGTACACCACCCCCAAGATGCACAAGCCCAAAAATGCTGTTGATCCGAAGGCTGAGAACAGGGACAGGGCAAACAATACTTTCATTTTGAGCTTTCTGAAAGGCCTTCGCCAAGAAACGACAGCCGAAATGCCCGTTGCAAAAAACACTGGCCCAAAGAACGTCCCGAAGATGGTTGCATTGGGCTCTTGTTCGACAGTCGTTCTCAGCACTCCAAACGTGAGTATCAGAAGTCCAAAGATGATATGAAGCACTCCTAGACCGAGAGCGCTTATTCTTACAACGTCGTTGGCTTCAAGGGCAGTTGATGTTGTTGACTCTGACGTCGTCGTGGAGGGCACTCCTTTCAGCTTTATAACGTAAACCTCTTCCATCATTCCTAGAAAACAAGAAATTGACAAAATTAGATAATTTCATGATAAGAACTTGAAAAACTGTAGCGATACAATTACATATAATGAAAAAATATTTTTTAATGTTACGCAAATTTCATTACGAGTTAGTTACTCTATACACTGTCGAATCAGAGGCGTTCCGAAAACATATCACACGTTGCTGTCACGGATAGAAGGAGCGGTTTACCAGATTTTCAAAAAGGGATGATTATGGGCGTTCGGGCCAAAGGTGGCAGTATTTCTGAAAGAGCGCAGTTTGTGAACTGTTCGCGTGCTGCTGTGGTTAAAGTGTATCGTGATTGGAGAAATGGCACCAATGCGAATAGCGATGTGGAAACTGCGCAGCACCACGTGCCATTGATGTGAGAGGTGAACGTCGGTTTAGAAGGTGCGTGTAGGCTGATCGACCCGCTACAGTGGAGCAACTCACTGGCAGAATGAAACAAGGGGTACCAAAGTGTGTTTAAAACGACAGTTCAGTGAACCCTGCTGTGTATGGGGCTCCGACGCAGACGTATGGTTACTGCACCTATGCTAACGAAGGTGCATCGGCAGAAAAGGCTTACATTTGCACAGCAGTATCGGAATTGGACCTCCGCTGATTGGCAAAGGATTGCCTTCTCCGATGAGTCACGTTTTCTGTTTCACTGTACGGATGTGCGTTGGCGTATAAGGAGAGAAATATCGGAGCACAAATACTCTTCAACCACTTCTGGAAGAACACAAGCTGGTTGGGGCAAAGTTATGGTCTGGGGAATGTTTTCATGGTATTCTCTGAGTTTACTCATGATGGGTTCTTCCAGCACGACGATGCGACATGTCACACAGCTAGAAATGTCTGAGAGTGGTTGGAAGAGAATGATGAAGACTTCAAAGTACTTCTATGGCTCCCTAATTCCCCAGACGTAAACCCGATTGAGCATCTGTGGGACCACCTCGATCGTGTTGTTCAATTTATGGATCCTCCACCACGCACCCTCCAGCAGATGTCAGATACACTGCAGTCAGCATGGCTCCACATACCTGTGAACACCTTCCAGCACATTACTGAGTCACTTCAGTACCTTATTGAGTCACTAATATATGTTGACACAGGCATCCCCCTCGCAGAGAGAAACAGATCCAAACCGAACGCAGGCGATAAATATGCGGACAGCAGGACTTCCAAAGGTGTGCCGCAATCGACTAATATGGGTAAACGTGGCTATCTCAGTGACTTTGATCGTGGGCCTTGTCAGCGCAAGATGCATCGGCCATTCGATCGCCCAAGTCGTAAGAACCATAGGGTTCTCGAGAGCAACCGTATTTAGGGTTCACCGCGAGTATACCATCGACGGACTTACCATCACCCGCACAGCAAGCGGTGGCAGACCACACACGATTGATGACGGTGTCTACGTGCACTATCCAGGCTGGTACAGACAGACTGCTTGACAACGGCTGCGCAAATCACATATAGGTTAAATGTCGGAGGCCCATGCAGCGTCAGCTCGCAAACGGTACGACGCACGCTACATAACCTGGGCTACGGGAGTCATCGCCTTACTCGTGTACTACTGTTGTCATCGGAAATTACGCATCGCTTGGTGCCGGGATCATCAAAACTGCACCTCTGCAGGGTGACGCCCCGTTGTGTGGTTAGATATATTCCGTTTATATATGTACCGAGGTGACGGCAGGCTGCGGGTGTGGCGTGGAGCGGGTCGGCACAGAGTAACGGATTAATAATGGTTTACAATCATGAAGATGTTGATATATATACACTATAATGACAAAGGTCGTCGGACACCTAGAAGAGTAACACAACAAAGTATTTATTGGCATATATTATTAGTACGGTGTCGGTCCGCCTTTGGCCTTAATGTATGCACTGACCCTTCGAGACATGCTTTCCACAAGGTTTTGGAACACAGCGATAGGTACGCGCTTCCATTCAGTACGTAATGCTGTCGCTAACTGTTGCTTAGTAGTAGGCCTTGGTTCCAAACTTCTTATGCGGCGCTCTAATTCATCTTATATGTGCTCTATGGGATTAAGATCAAGGCTTTGTGCTGGCCAGTCCACCCACGATACGGAATTATCGTCAAACCACGTGGTAACAGTCTATGCTTTATTGCCCGGTGCATTATCCCGCTCTTACCAACAAGGCTTGGTTCCACAGTATTGCCACACAGTTGGTAGGGCATAATTATCTAGAATATCGAGGTTGACGGGCTGGTTAACAGGTTTTTCCGGGACCATACTATGAAAAATACGCCCACACGAGTACTCTGGCAGTTCCAAACTTGACCGCAGGAGCATTACACTGTGGTAAATAGCTTTCCTCCGGCTGCCACCATACCCACACGCGGCCATCAGACTGACGGATCGTGTATCTGGATTCATCAGCCCATAGGACATGTTTCCATTGATCTATGGTCCACGATAAATGTTCTTTACACCATGCTAAACGACAGTAGCATTCCAAGTGTAGATGAAAGGCTTATGAGCAGCCGCACGACCACGGTAACCCATGGAATGAAGCTCTCTGCGAATGGTACGTGTACATATCGAGGTTCCAGCATTTGTACTCACCTGTACACTGAGGTCTTGTGTAGTACTCCGTCTATTAGCTGTAACGACTCATCTGAGGCTTCGACGTTCTATCACTGATTTTCTTTGGTCTGCCGGTACGTTTTGCTACTTCAGGTACGCCATGTATCTTCCACTCATTCAGTACATCCAAAACAGTTGACTTGGGTATGTTTAAACGCCTCTCGGTTTCTCTTATGGACAACCCACTAATATAACACCCAACAATCTTTCCTTTCTCAAACTCCGTTCTCTACCGCCGCGTCATTTTCACTGAACCTCACAGTGCGATATGATCGCGGTCAGCTGCAGGCTTATTTTTATATCGTTTGCAGCTGTACCGCGCATCTTAACAACGCAGCGGATCCGTTCATTTTTTTTGAAGGGGTGTCCGCTAACTTTTGTCAATATAGTGTATATATAATGAGAAACAGGAATTAATAAAAAAATACAAATTCTGCAGAAGATGGAATTCGAACTTTGAAAAAAATGAGAGAGAGAGAGATAGGTTTAAACAAACCTATGAATCATAATGGATGGATATGAACACCGAAATGCTGTATCGTACTAAAATATATTGCATTTGCCACTTAATTCTTGTGGTAAAACATAGGGGAAAATAATACTGCCGTACATAGGCCAACTGCACAATATGGCGCTTAAGTAAGTCCTTTCTGCTTGAGCATCAAGGTGTGTGATGCCATAGGTCTACTTACTGGTGGGCCAACTAGAGCTACCATTTTGGCATCAGTTCATTAAAGCATTTGTGTGCGCTTGTGTGTATTCGTGTGCGGTCTGCTACCTTGAGACCGCACACGAATACACACAAACACACACCATGGAAGCTTTATATTGAGTCTCCTAAATACTGAAGAGTCAAATGAATCCTTTGAAGAGTCAAATGAATCCTTTTAGGAATCAGATGCTGAACCAGGTGCAAGCCAGTAAAGAAATACTAGAACGTGTTTTCTCATAAGAATGCTGTGTGCAATTTTCAACGTTTCTTTCGTACTTAACATGACTTTGTACCAGTGATCATGTATTCTGCAGACTGCCACCGTTTATGTTTTTAGCATGTCTTTTGTAAAAAAAGATCGTGCTTATGTTGCCGGTTTGTCAGTCCGTCCGTCTGTACCCACGATATCTCTGCAACTATTAGTCTGATTTGAAAAAAATATTTTTGCGTTGGGAAGCTTGAAATATGCGAATGATGATCCTTTATTTGGTTTTTTATTTTACGATGTACCATTTCGCCGCTAGAGGGCGTAAATGCAGATGATATCGATTTCAAAAATACGTTTTATTCCACATATTTGCTTCTAAACATCCGATTGAAAAAATTTAGATACAGTTACTCTCTCAAATTACGCATAGATTTTCCGCTAGGGGCGTAAAAGTAATCTACATTTTTTTTCTGATAAATCTTTGGATATAATTTCAAATTTTTGGTAAAGAATACTTTGGCCATTAACGCTTACGGCCCCGTAAGCGTTAATTTTTGCTTCTGATGTATTTGCCATAAAATCTGAGCTTCCAAAACATCGATTGAAAAAATTCTTTCGTGGACTGATGCCACTCACATCGATAAAAATTTTCGGAATATTTTCTTCTTAAAATATTTCATAGTTTCTCCGCCAGGGGGCGTAGATGTATATCTTATTTTTGTCAATATTTCTACTTCTAGGAGTCCGATTTGAAAAATTCCTTCTTTGTTAGATAGTGTTTCCAAGTGTTACATGTTTTTCATATAAATTCAAAATTTTCAAGTAAATCATATACTTTCCGCTAGGGGGTACAAAGTTAAATTGCGTCTTCTGCGTTATTTCTGCTTCTAAAACTCCGATTTGAAAAATTCTTCGTGTTCGCATACAACACCTGATGGAAAATATTTTTTATATAATTTCTAATGTTTGGTAAAGAATGGTTTGGCCACTAGGGGCATAAGTGTCAATTTCTGCTTCTGATGTATTTGCAGCAAAATCTGGGCTTCTGAAAACTCGACAATTTTTTTTATTTCTTGGACCTTCCAAAACCGCTCATATGGAAAAATCTTTGAGAATACTTTCTTCTTAAAATAATGCATGGTTTTCCCACCAGGGGCGTAAAGTCACAACTTATTTTTGTCGATATCTCTGTTTCTAAGAGTCCGATTTGAAAAAATATTTCTGTGTTGGAGAGCGTCTCCGGTGCGAAATGTTTCTCATATAAATTCATGTTTTTCTTAACGCACAAGTCTGCAAACAGAAGGCGTAAGCTCACGATTCCGTTTACAGCAATATCTGAGGGATTAAAAACCCGATTGAAAAAGTTCTTTCTTCAGTCAAATACTATTGTTTTCCATACCGGTTCCATTGACTTTGAATAGCTTTGATAAATTTAATTTGCCTCAGAACGGATTCAAAAGACGTGCTTATTACACCCAAAAATTTGGTGTCATCTTTCTTGTTTTTTTTTGCTTCCGATAAATCCAGTTTTCTCTTAACAGAAATTATACCAAAAGTTATCGAAGAAACAGAGGATGTACGTTGCAATAAGTACCGACAACACATGTGAATCCCTTCATTCCGCACTGTGTTTTCTAACTTAAAACGCCAAACCAGGATATAATGCACACATACTGAGAGTGCTTATCAGTACTGATTCATCGTTTGACAGTACAGAAAGAACAAGCAACTCTTTGGAGGGTGCGAGGCCACTGTGAGCAACTCTAGGGGATGTTCCAATCGCCACCCATTCATCATCTTAGACCCGAACCCGGGGTCTATACCAGTTTCAGGAATTCGGCGAGTTCATCTTCTACGTCAATCAGTATCTTCTGTTCATTTGGTCCGGAGTTTTAACGACCGCCAAGAGCAAGTGTTAGAGCTATAAGCCGTCTCTCATTCCTGATTTGGGGCTACTGGTTCCAGGGAAGGGAGAGACCCAGCTTCATCAGAGAACCGCAAGGCTCATTTCTCATCCAGGACTCGAACGCGGGCCTATCTTGGACGATTAGTCCAAAGCCAGCGCCTCTGATCACTAGGAAACCGGGGCTGCTCAATCAGTAATTTTGAAAAAAAAAAAATAATTAATGCAAAATGACAGGCACCGCAGCGATAAACTTTTACGAAAGAAAGAATTCCGACTGAGAATGTTCACAATGTTTACCACGAAGATTTTTTTGTACCATACTGTTCCATGGTTAAAAATCGTCAGTAGTACTTAAAACAGAAAGGTTTCCGTCTGCTATAGGATACTTAAGTGACATCAGAGCAATATTCCCTCTAAGTAGCCATGGGCAATGCGCGCCTTACCCAATGAACTGGTCAGGCATCAAAACCACTTGGGCAAAAAATTATACTTCCTAAGCTTCTCTTACAAATGCAGTACAAGTTGGAACTTGGATTGGAACCTTTATTTTCCAATGAGCTGGGCAGGCATCAAAACCACTTGGGCAAAAATTTCGATTTTCTAAGTTTCTCTTACTAATGCAGTACAAGTTGGAACTTGGATTGGAACCTTTATTTTCCAATGAGCTGGGCAGGCATCAAAACCACTTGGGCAAAAATTTCGATTTTCTAATCTTCTCTTACTAATGCAGTACAAGTTGGAACTTGGATTCGAACCTTTATTTCCCAATGATCTGGGCAGGCATCAAAACTACTTAGGCAAAAAATTCTTTTTTCTAAGCTTCTCTTACTACTAATGCAGTACAAGTTGGAACTTGGATTCGAACCTTTATTTCCCAATGATCTGGGCAGGCATCAAAACTACTTAGGCAAAAAATTCTTTTTTCTAAGCTTCTCTTACTACTAATGCAGTACAAGTTGGAACTTGGATTGGAACCTTTATTTCCCAATGAGTTGGACAGGCATCAAAACCACTTGGGCAAAAAATTATGTTTTCTAAGCTTCTCTTACTAATGCAGTACAAGTTGGAACTTGGATTCGAACCTTTATTTCCCAATGATCTAGGCAGGCATCAAAACCACTTGAGCAAAATAATATTTTTTCTAAGCTTCTCTTACTAATGCAGTACAAGTTGGAACTTGGATTGGAACCTTTATTTCCCAATGAGTTGGGCAGGCATCAAAACCACTTGGGCAAAAAATTATGTTTTCTAAGCTTCTCTTACTAATGCAGTACAAGTTGGAACTTGGATTGGAACCTTTATTTTCCAATGAGCTGGGCAGGCATCAAAACCACTTGGGCAAAAATTTCGATTTTCTAATCTTCTCTTACTAATGCAGTACAAGTTGGAACTTGGATTCGAATCTTTACTTCCCAATGATCTGGGCAGGCATCAAAAATACTTGGGCAAAAAAATATTTTTCTAAGCTTCTCTTACTAATGCAGTACAAGTTGGAACTTGGATTGGAACCTTTATTTCCTAATGAGTTGGGCAGGCATCAAAACCACTTGGGCAAAAAAATTCTGTTTTCTAAGCTTCTCCTACTAATGCAGTACAAGTTGGAACTTGGATATGAACCTTTATTTCCCAATGAGCTTGGCAGGCATCAAAACCACTTGGGCAAAAAAGTTTATTTTCTAAGCTTCTCTTACTAATGCAGTTGAAGTTGGTACTTGGATTGGAACCTTTATTTCCCAATGAGCTTGGCAGGCATCAAAACCACTTGGGCAAAAAGTTTATTTTCTAAGCTTCTCTTACTAAATGCAGTAGAAGTTGGAACTTGGATTGGAACCTTTATTTTCCAATGAGCTGGGCAGGCATCAAAACCACTTGGGCAAAAATTTCGATTTTCTAATCTTCTCTTACTAATGCAGTACAAGTTGGAACTTGGATTCGAATCTTTACTTCCCAATGATCTGGGCAGGCATCAAAAATACTTGGGCAAAATAATATTTTTTCTAAGCTTCTCTTACTAATGCAGTACAAGTTGGAACTTGGATTGGAACCTTTATTTCCCAATGAGTTGGGCAGGCATCAAAACCACTTGAGCAAAATAATATTTTTTCTAATCTTCTCTTACTAATGCAGTACAAGTTGGAACTTGGATTGGAACCTTTATTTTCCAATGAGCTGGGCAGGCATCAAAACCACTTGGGCAAAAATTTCGATTTTCTAATCTTCTCTTACTAATGCAGTACAAGTTGGAACTTGGATTCGAACCTTTATTTCCCAATGATCTAGGCAGGCATCAAAACCACTTGAGCAAAATAATATTTTTTCTAAGCTTCTCTTACTAATGCAGTACAAGTTGGAACTTGGATTGGAACCTTTATTTCCCAATGAGTTGGGCAGGCATCAAAACCACTTGGGCAAAAAATTATGTTTTCTAAGCTTCTCTTACTAATGCAGTACAAGTTGGAACTTGGATTGGAACCTTTATTTCCTAATGAGTTGGGCAGGCATCAAAACCACTTGGGCAAAAAAATTCTGTTTTCTAAGCTTCTCCTACTAATGCAGTACAAGTTGGAACTTGGATATGAACCTTTATTTCCCAATGAGCTTGGCAGGCATCAAAACCACTTGGGCAAAAAAGTTTATTTTCTAAGCTTCTCTTACTAATGCAGTTGAAGTTGGTACTTGGATTGGAACCTTTATTTCCCAATGAGCTTGGCAGGCATCAAAACCACTTGGGCAAAAAAGTTTATTTTCTAAGCTTCTCTTACTAAATGCAGTAGAAGTTGGAACTTGGATTGGAACCCTCATTTTTTCTAATCCCCCATTTTTATCATTGTTCTTCCCGCAACT
Organism: Macrothele yani; assembly: GCA_039090855.1. Taxonomy (NCBI): domain Eukaryota; kingdom Metazoa; phylum Arthropoda; class Arachnida; order Araneae; family Macrothelidae; genus Macrothele; species Macrothele yani. The sequence continues at coordinate 86,441,308 of CM076991.1, forward strand.
GATTTTAAATAAAAAAACATTATTAAAAACATTTCATAAATTAGAATTTTTATTTTATAAAACGTGAGAAGTTCAAACTTACTTCTGGAATGCTTACAATTTAACTGAGCAGCGGCTTGCAATTTAACTGACCGGAATGCCTTTCCCCCGCCAACTAGCATGGGTGTATTTGTTAGTACAATGAACTTGGTTATGGTTTGCTGTGATTGGCTAGCGCTGATGTGTTGTTTTGAGAAAAGGCTCAATATCTGCCTCCTTGTCAGCGTGGGAAAATCATTAATCCGTATTCTCGCGTTCACTATCTGCTCGAACGAGGCTGCTTTGCCAGAAGCTTTTGAGAATGAAGAGGACAATGAGACGAACTTAGAAGGAGACGAACGGCATTTAAGAAAAGTGTTGTTTTGACTTTCGAGAGCCTGGATTTTATTTATTAATATTTTTGGAGGTAATGAAATTTCGATTTATGAGGATTTGGGAATTTTAATCTAAAATGCTTACTGCGCGGAAGATATTTCAGCTGCGCGGAGGAAGTTAAGTACAGGAATTCTTAGCGCGGAGGAAGTTAAGCACAGGAATTCTTAGCCTAATACTCACCCATCGTGCTTTCAACCCGGACATTATTTATGAATTTTTTTTCGAAATGCTTCATCGTCTAAGACGTTTGTGGACAAATTCACACGGAGCAGTTGGTTTGAAAAATGAATTGGATTTCAATTCTCTCGGGTGATACAGCAGTGTAGCAAGTAAAATCATCTAAAAAAAAATCCCGGAAATTTTGAAATGATGAGTGATTTACTCACTTTCCCTTGAAGATCAACACAGCGAAGAAATCCTAAGTAAACAAATAAATCAACTGGGCGACATTAAGACTTCAATAAGTACAGACTGCAAAACAAAGATAATCTCGTTTCCACAAGAGAAGCCATGAATAGTATTTCCCATACGCGCAGCAAGTGCGAAGAGCACCACCATATTACGGAAAACAAGTACATGTCTGTTTACTGTTTTAAAGAGTGCATATATGTTTTACAAGATGCAGTGCACGCTTGGTAAACAGAATGGTAAATTAAGCTGTTTATTTGCTATTTCATGCATGTATATGCTTCTTGAACACTTGTTGAGGCCCAGCTAGCCTCATATTGTGTCACCAGGTGGCGAAGTGTTCTGAGCCGCTAACTACTGACCACCCGCCCGAGATGGGTCCCAGTTCAAGTCGCGAATGAAGGGCGGGTAGTGTGCTTGTCCGAGGGCATTGTCTGAGTTTCCATCCCTAAAAATAGAACACTAAATTAGGGACGAAACTGCTTTTAGCACTCGGAGTTACTCCTGCAGGTCGCACCCCCCCCAAAAAAAAAAAAAAAAAAAACCAGTCAGCACAAAGTGGAAGAATGCACAGAAGTGAAGTGAAATTGATCTTGGCCCAACCAATCTGAAGCGCTGAAATAATCTTCAGCTATTGTCAGTTATTCCAGAGCTCAAGCTTTCGGATCAGTTATTGTAGAGCGCAAACTTTTGGATCAGCTTTTTTTACGCTTTCCAACCGTAGGTTGAAGAAGCGTATATGCACCAGCTTTGTCCGTCCGTCCGTCAGTCTGTCTGTCTGTCTGTCGGCACGATAACTCGCGTAAAAACGGTTCGATTTCGATGTAATTTTAGTATGTGGTAGGGGACCACCTGTGGACGAACCCTATCGAAAATGGACGAAATTGGGTCATAAGTCACGGCAAAGGAGCGGGATCCTGTCCATTGTCCTTATGCGTCATAACTTGCGTAAATATGGTTCGATGACGATGAAATTTTAGTATATTGTGGGGGACCACCTGGGAATGAACCCTATTGAAAATGAGTAAAGTGGGGTCAAAGGTCAGGACATAGGAGCGGGATGCATTCCATTGCCCTTATGCGTCATAACGTGCGTAAAAATGGTTCGATATCAATGAACTTTTAGTATGTGGTAGCGGACCACCTGGGGACGAACCCTATTGAAAATGGACGAAATGGGGTCAAAAGTCAGGACATAGGATTGGGATCCATTCCATCGCCCTTATCCCATACTATTAAAGGAGCAATTCCTGTATGTATGTAAATTTTATTTTGAAAACGGCTCTAAGGATATTGATGAAAGTCGTTAACCTACCGTTTTCTGGTACTAGAAATCCATTTAGCTTGATCTCGACTTTAGGAAAATTCGTTTAGTGCGTTAACAAACCACTCCGAATCACAACGTTTTTAGTGTCATGACGTCGTCCTATTAATGTTGCACATGGTAAGAAATCTTATGACGTCACAATCTCGATTTCGAAATGTTGGCGCGCGGTCACGCCGTCTGTCTCATTACGTCACGCGTTGTGTGTGGATCCTATTAAAGTTTTATGACGTCACACTCCTTCGAGCAGATGGTCGCGATTCCCATATGCCTCATTACGTCACGCGTTGTGTGCGTATGCTCGTCCGTACGATAACTAATCGTTCGATTTCGATGAACTTTTAGTATGTGGAAAGGGAACACCTGGGGAGGAATATTCGCGAAAGTGAACGAAATGGGGTGAAAGGTCAGGACATAGCAGCGGGATTCATTCCACTTCTCTTATGGGTCATAACTAACGTAAAAAAGGTTTGATTTCGATTAAATTTTAGTATGTGGTAGGCGACCACCTGGGGACAAACCCTATTTAAAATGGGCGAAATGGGGTCAAAGGTCATGACATAGGAGCGCAATCACTTTCATCAACATTATGCGTCATAACTTATGTAAAAATTCTTCGATTTGGATGAAATATTGGTATGTTGTAGGGGCCTGCCTGAGGACGAATCCTATTGAAAATGGGCGAAATGGGGTGAAAGGTTAGGTCACAGGAGCGGGATCTATTCCATAGCCCTTATGTATCATAACTTACGTAAAAATGCTTCCATTGCGACAAAACTTTATCATGTTATTTTGGAGGTATACTGAACCGGTTCTGTTGAATATCATCGAAATGGGATCAAAGGTCAGAGCACAGGACCGATATTTATTCCACAGACATTATCCTCATAACCTGAGTGATAAATTGAGTAATGATTTCTGGTATGTTGGAAAGCGTATTATAATCAATGCATTGCATGATTTCACTAACTTGTTTTTTTTTTTTTTTTAGGTTTGGAGGTTTAAAGACAACCGTGAGCAGATTCAAGTAGCCGCTTGTCTCAAATTTGGACCCACAGGTTCCGGGAAAGGGACGGTGATGAACGACAAGCACATTCCAGTCCACTATACTGCACTGGCATGTGCTCTCACTGTTATCTGCCTTTATCTCATGTGCGTCCTGAGGGGCAGGCACGTCACAAGCTCCGAGTGCTATCCACTATACTACACTGGCGTGTGCTCTCACTGTTATCTGCCTTTATCTCATGTGCGTCCTGAGGGGCAGGCACGTCACAAGCTCCGAGTGCTATCCACTATACTACACTGGCATGTGCTCTCACTGTTATCTGCCTTTATCTCATGTGCGTCCTGAGTGGCAGGCACGTCACAAACTCCGAGTGCTATCCATTATACAACACTGGCGTGTGCTCTCAATGTTATCTGCCTTTATCTCACGTGCGTCCTGCGGGACAGGAACGTCACAAGCTATGAGAGCTATCCACTATACTATACTGGAATATGCTCTCACTGCTGAATGAGCGTTTATTTTTAATGATGAATGAGCGTTTATTTTTAATGATGAATGAGCGTTTATTTTTAATGATGAATGAGCGTTTATTTTAAACTAAATGCTTCATCTACGTAAAACATAATCCGATTCTTTTTTGCGGTTTTACTGGATTCTTCCGAACACTTGTTCTTTCAGCTGAATTCATGGCACTGCTACGCGGTATACATCCGATCACGAACAGCCAAATTCCTGTACTTGGGAGGGGAGGGGATACATATGGCATATTCAAACTAAGCTCTTATGTACTACCATCAAAACTCAGAAATGCATTATTCAAACACGAATGTTTACTAGGGAACGAAATTTTAAGTTCTGAAAACGCAAAAATATTTATTTTTAGGTGCTAATAATTTCAAAAATACTTGCTAAAAATAAAAAAAATTATTTGCTATACATAAAAATATATTTTTTCAGCGATAATGTAGCTAGTTATTTTCTGTAATAAAAAGGTAATATGTATAAGTACACAACTTGCTAATTACAAGTTACATTGATGGAAAATATTATTTGGAGTTGCGGTGGACAACAAATGTCATCTCTAGATTTTCCATTGCAAATCTATGCCTATTGTTTTTATGTGAAAATATTTATTTACCTAAAAACCATTTCCCTGATAATTACAAATTTCAGCATTATTGTTAAACTGATGATCATTTCAAAAGCAACAGTTGCGCCTTTTGCGGACAACCACTCAAACAATATTGCGAGTATCTTGGGCTGGAGCTCTTGATTTTTCCCGTTGTTTTCAAAACCGCTGCTACTAAAATCCTGGAAACGAATTATAGCATACCCCAAGAGTGTGAATCACGATAGAAAAGTTATTTAGCAGACTCCACGAAGCTCTGGGGAACATAGGTGCTTTTACGTCAACCTATGCTAACTTCGCATATCCAACAATAGACATTGTACACTGTACAGGAAAACTGAATATAATTTTCAACTGCCTTAAACTTGGTAAATGCATCCCAACATTATTATTATTTTTTTTAATATATATTATTTTTATATATATTATTTTTAATATTTAATATATGAATAATCAAGAAGGAAAGCTTTCTGAAGGAGTGGGTTCCTCGTTGGAAGCTCAATTCTTTTTCGGAGTAATTCACAAAAAGGCAGATTTTTTTTTCTTTCTTGTAAAACCAAAGATTCAAAGAATTTTTGGACATTACTTCATGTTCTCTGTGCCGCACTCTTTCTCACAGATCCGTGGCGGTTACGGTCGTATTTATGTACTTGGCTGCATAATGCAACTTACCGCACCTTTCATAACCTTTCCGTTCACGCGTTGTGACAGTATTAACGGAACTTTTTTGACACACCTTGAATGATTTATTTGCAGGATTACGTTGCTAAGAAAGAACCATAAGCGATGGCTGTCAAAATTATGATGTTTACTCGGAGCATTACATATTTAGATAATCTGACAGCATTTTTGTCACTTGAATATTGAGGTAAATTGATTGCAATAAAGTAAGATACTGTGAATAAAAACTAGCAACAAATAATTGCAGGACTTCAAAATATGATCCGGTTGTTATAGGTTTTAATAGGTGTAATTATTTGCAATTTTTGCCCAATACTGTTGAATTATCAATGGGTCGCGACTGATGTGGCTTTCTTTTCAAACTGTATAACATTCATCTTCGTTTTTCATTGTCCAAATTGGATTTATGAGAGAAACTACAAATTATTGACTTCAAGATGATGATGAACAGCAAATTACAGCTCGTCTTCAGTTTATGAAGGAGATCGTTGCTCTTAGGGTACACTGCATCTGGAGTATAAGTACATACTAAATTCCTTTACATTTTAAGTTACATACAATGCATCATGTACTGTACGTGATGTGTTTATTTAAAAGTTTCAGGAGTGCTCATATAATAAAGTGACGAGTAATACTGTGTCTTTCTGGTGGGAAATGGCGACAGTACGCGAAGTATTTTTCGGAACAGTCTGCTGTATCACCCACGATTTTAAAATTAATACAGACACCAAACATTTATGCTGTGTCAGTAAATTGTTTCAATCGCATAAGTTTGTGAGATGATCCAGGATTTTTTTAGATGTGACTCCAAAGAGCGAAAAATTTGCAACCACTTTCGATATGGTTTTAGCAGTATAGCTTCAGACAAACTTGTTATATTTAGAAATCGCTTTTAGATATCATACTTCGACAAATACACTCACAGTTTTTGCGATTTAAGAGTGGCATGAAGTTTCGGTAATTTAGTTTTATTAATATGGTGACTGTATATAAATTGTGTTCTCCCTTTGCCATGAGGTCCCGCCATGAAGATTCGCTTGTTCTTCGCTTTCGGACGCGTGGCCAACTGTGGTGGAGCAGGTGCTAAGACGTAGTTATAAGAAAGAAAAAGTACTGCTATGTGTATAAATTCATTTACCGCTGGATAAGTATCAAAACGGCTTAAATTCAAAATCCTGAAATTAACCGAAACGAAACCTTCTCTTAAAAATCCCTTTAAAGCAATGGTTTTGGATATTGCAGCGACTCGCTTTTAATATTATCAAGAAACAAAATTTCTTGCCGATATTCTGAAAATCTAATAAAGATCTCATGAAGTATGGTACCCGTTCAACTCGGGAAGAATTACAGGTTTGGTCGATGCTTCCCGTTCAGACGTAACGTAGCTCCACGGGGAAATGAAAATGTCACTTCCATGGCCTCTCAATTTTCCCCAAGGAGGCCAGAAAGTTACTTTGTTGGTGGAAGGTAATACTTTTCGAACAGCTTTCCTTTCTTTGATTGGACTGCTACTTTGCAAACCATCCCAGAACCCAGTGCTTAAGGCATATTTTTTCCCTAGTCACAAGAAAAAGAACAAAAAGAAAAAAAATAGCACCACTTACTGAAATGGAAGTTGCAGTGAAAAAAATGTCTGTTAGATCAAAATAATAACAGTCTGCTGTCTTTTCTAATCACTTCAGTAACCTCCAGCACATCAAATAGCCTTCTTTTCGTCTTGAGGGAAGTTTCGAAGTCGTGGGGTTCGCGTCCATTAGATCGTAAAAGTACCATACTCTTCGGGACAAGAAACGTCCACGTTAGTGGTTCTTTATTTTTACGGATCTTGACAGTAATGCAAAATAATGATATCTGGCTTGTTTTCTCTGGCGGCGGAATCACTGGGCTCTGTACATGATGTAACGTATACTCTATATTCACTTTCCTTTTGATTTTACTATCTCTGGTTATTTTATTTTACTATGTAAATTATCTTCTTACTGAACGAAATATCATTTCAATCGATGAATGAGATCTGGCAATGAGTGTAAGTCATGACGTGGTGGTAGCTAGTATATAGGCGCGTTCATCGAGACTTAGGGAGAGCTTTTGTTGTTGTTATGAGAGAGCGTTGTTGTTTACGGAGAGCGTTTGTAATACGAGGAGAGATTGTGTTGTTATGAGGAGAGATTCTTCATTATTGTAAAAACAAGTTGTGTGTGTGCTTTAGTTGACCAAGAGTCTTATAATAAAGAAGTTGACCGTAAGCTAGTCTTTCTCAATTCATAGTTTTTGTCAGACCTCTGTCTGGCTGTTAGGTTTATAACTTTTTATTACCATAAATAACCAGCGTTAAGACTTTGTTTACGTTCGTAATTAACTAGTAACAACCTTTTGAATTCACTATTTTGAAGCTTAGTACAAGTATATCATTAGCTAGCTGGTAGGAAGAGAATCATTCATATTAATTAGCTTAGCGGAAAGAAGTATAAAGCTAATCCGTTATAATCCAAGTCCACAGGAACTTTTTTGAACAGACATAGTGACTGATTATGCAAGATGAACGAAATTTGGTTTTTCTGTAGATTTATGTATTTTTAGATCACAATGAGAGCGGTAAAATGAGAGAAATCAAGCATTCTTCGTTATAAATATCTACCACTAACGGAAAGCAATAGTACAAATGCACTAAAATAATATGGCTTGAAACAGCTGTACGAAATATGTGGTTGCAGTTCTTTATTGCAACTCTGGCATTAAGTATTTAGACGAGATTTAGTTTGGACGAATTTATGAAATTTTAGCGGATATGGTCCCGTTGTTATGAAAATTAATATATACTTCGTGAGGAGACAGAGAGAGAGAGAGAGAGAGAGAGGAAGCTGACTCCCTCAGTTGAAAAACGGAAATGGTCTTCATTTCCGCCGAAAAGCAAAACACAGCAGATGTTTTTATTCACTTGTAAGAGAGCAATTCACTGTGTTGTATTTTCTAAAAAACAAAATCCTGAATAAAAGAAACTGATCTCTTCAACTCTAGCAGGAAATTTTGTAAAATTTCAGAAATCACAAACCTCTTCAAAAACATCAAAGTAATTATTGAAAATAAACAAATAATTAAATGTCCAGCCGTTATATTCTCAACGTCATAGGCCGAATTAAATGATTTACTCTTCCGACGATCATTACTATAAAAGGGGTTAAAATGAGAGTTGCTCCTTCAGAAATTAAATTAGTAGAGCTTATCTTAAACATTTTAAACCATCCAAACACAAACCCTGCTTTATTTTATTTTTTTTACATTAACATTACTACTCCTATTCTCGTTGTTGCTACGAAATGTTTAGTTTCGGTAAATACAAACGCGAACAAACCAAAGCCATTGTTTACACTAATCAAAACAAACAGGGCCACACTAACATAAAGCAGACTTAGAAAAATAAACAGATATATCAAATAAACCAGACTTAGAAAGTTAGGAGAAGAAATATCCCTATATTTCCTCCTCCTATATTCTACAGAAAATTTCTCCCTCCTCCCCCAGTCCGTCCCAGCAAACTAAAATAACCTGAAGGAATAATTAATAAAGCTAATAACGTGCTGCGTGAGGTCAAAATCTAAACAAAACTCGACTTAACCGGTCGAACGCAAAGCATCAAATTAGTTTAATTTCTTCATGCGATATTCAAACAAGCAACATCTGCGTGAGCGTGCAGCGCTCTCTGGTCAAGGTCAGTGGTTCGAGAGGTCAAACACATTTGCTACCCTTGAAGATGACCCAGTCGTTTTACTTGAGATGATCTGCTGTCCTTTGGTGTCACCTTTGCACTGTTTCGGTTACTCAGAATTATTTTTACATCTCATCTCAGCGAAAGAATAAAATTATGTACATTAAAAACAAAAAAAGTAGCGAAACCTGTTAGAGGAAATGGAAGAAGATATTTCAGTAGCAGTACAAATCTGCCTATTGCTCTAGCGACCTCCTAAAATTTATTTCTACCAGCAAAGGGTTAACAATAGCTTCTTTATATTAAGATAATACAACGTTTGTCACAAATATTTTATTTTTTCAAGTCGACCAAGGTTTCGCTTGGTTCTGACCTAGCATCGTCAGGACAACTGGCCAATCGTCCTGATGAAGCTAGGTCAGAACCCAGCGAAACCTTGGTCGACTTGAAAAAATAAAATATTTGTAACACGTTGCATTATCTTAATATACAGTATATAATCGTCATATGACTGTAGTCCCTGATTTCAAGAGCAGCGCCTTTGTTGTATTATTATAACCTATAATGTCTGTTCACTTTATTGGTACCATTCTCTTAATTGCGTCTACGAAAGACATAACACGAAACAATCATGGGTGGTACAACTATTTATAATATAACTCATGAAAGAAATACAGGATTACGTCATATAATACAAATTTTGAAGATTACAATCCGATTTTTGGAGTAAATGTGACAAGGATGGTAAGTCAGATTATGGTAAGTCAGATTATATTTTTTGTAATTATTTTATTAATGATAGGTAAGTCTTGAGAAGAAACTAAATTTTGGCACATTTGGACTTCGTTCTCATTAAAAGCGAAGACACTGTTACAAATTCTGAATTCATTTACCGCAATAAAATTCATAAGGATGGAATAAAATCTTCAACAGTCTCCCTAAAAGAACACGCTTAGTATGTTGCTTCTCAACAACGAAAGTAATTTTTTTCTTACGTTAATTTTACGGGAATACACTATTAATTATTTCTCCCATACAAAAAAAACTGGAATGTTTCGTAGAATTGTGCTGAAAAGATGCTAAAACAGTAAATGGTGATGGTGACGAGGTTTTTTAGGAATGGGATACCTCGATCCTTTGTTCCAAATTTGGGCAGCACAAAATATTTTCCAGGGTCGTTGGACATTTAACTAGTATCTAATGTCAGATTTTGGAATGAGTTCCCTTACCTTTTAAGGTTGGCGACCTCGGTTATAAAATGTGCATAACAGACGAAAGATTCCACAAAAAACCTGAGCTAAAACTTTTTGCTTTACCGCAAGTCATTCTTCATTTCGCTTTTTCGTTAATGTGCTTTTTAAGCTTTAAATCCCTGGATATTACATGATTCGTTTGAGGTCTTTGGCCTGGAATAATTATTTTACGATCGTGGCGAATCAGATTTTCAAACGAAATGTTGTCCTTTTCTCCAACAGGTTTGGTGCTTTAATGTTACCGTTCAGAATTTAAAGTCAGCAGCCCTCTTACCGGATTATCTGCAATTTTCCTTCTGTTGCGTTTTCATTTGCAATACTTCTCGGCGAAATAGGGTTGAAAGTAGGGGTTTGTAGGATTTAAAGTAGGTCTTTCTACCGCGATATTGTGCAAAAATTGGTCGTGATTTAGCATTTACATTAAAAAATAAATATATGTATAAAATGGAAGGACTGTTCTGGGATTATTCGAAATCTACGCATGGAAACAGTTTTAACGGAGGGAAATGTTACGCGGAAGATGTTCTAATCTGCAGGAACCACTTGTGCAGCATCACAGAAACGCAAACGAACAATAGATATGCAACTACTTACATACACAGAGCTTCCCTATGTCTCATTCTTCCATTGTTATTCAACTTCCCGACACCCAAAGTGCGATTACCTGTCTACATGCCGACGCCGGGTCGATCATTTTTATTCATGCACATTGCGATGGGTTATCAGGGTGTGGTCGCAGAGGGGGCAATCAACCGGCGACCTGCTTAAAAAACCATTCAGTGACAAAATGAGCGCCCTTTACGTAGCATTTTTCACTGGCTGCATAAATTCTGATACGAACGCAGGACAATAAAGGAACAAAAGACCATCGTTTCTCTCCGGCACGCTCGGTCGATGTACGTCACGGCAGCTATTTGTCGTGTCGTATTTTACTTAACACCTCTGTATGCTGCTCTTTACATACATTTGTCTTGAAGCGGAAGCATGGGAACAATCGAGGATCATTAATCAGACATAAAAATACGAGAGACTAGATATTGAAGTACATTACGTTGTGAAGTCCGAAGAATATGTTAACCGAAAGTTTTCCAGAAGTTTCCACGGGAAAAATAAACTCTGTAGGAAGAACAAAACGCAGGGATAATTTACATTGTCGATACCATACCACACAAATACAGTCAAACCCCTGTTTAACGGACTGCGATTTAACGAATTCCGCGATTTTACGTACATTTTTTGTGGTCCGGACGGAACCACATTGAAATCAATGCTTGGCGTTTCCCGATTTAACGAACATATTTCCTCCATTTAGCGATTTTTTTTTAAACTACCAAACTATGTTAACCAGCATTTTCACGTTAAAAGTCAGCTAGAAAGAGAGCTTCGCGTAACAGGAAAATTTTACGCATGCAGTTAACCAGCGTTTCAAAGAACACCATCTGCGACAGCTTGACGGAATTATAAATCAGTTCGTTTTTCCTCAGACAATCAAGCGTAAGCTTCTTACAGGAGGAAGCAAATGACCAACAAGTTCCAAAGCAGCACAACGTCTTCTTGCATGAGTGGGAAGCTGGAAAATAAATAAAAGTCGGTATGGGGGAGGAAATCTAGAGTACCAAGGATTCTAGTTTTCAGCTACAGGCAGAACAATAGCACTCTGTGAAGTCAGGGACACACATAGTACGTACCCATTCCTGAACCTCCGGAATTTTTCGCCAAATCGCGCTTTTTTTTTTTTTTCTTCTTCTCAGTGTTAAATCTACAGCTCAAATCTGCTCGTTTACGGACAAAGTTTTGATGAACACAGGTAGCACTAGAAAAGTTAATCACTGAAAGAAAGAGAACATAGCTGCTTACGTATTATATTATGAACACTAGCTTAATTTGAATGTTTCATTCGAAAGGTTTCCTCGATATAGCGAATTCCGCGATTTTACGTACAATATTGTTGGTCCCTTGAAGTTCGTTAAATCGAGGTTTGACTGTATATGAACCAAAAAAATTAAATCCGTTTTAAAGTGGCATACACAAAATAATGCTCCAACAACTAGGATTGGCCATTTCCTTCAGAGAATATAGATAGGTAGCACCTAACTTCAAACCTTCCTATTTATTTTTTTCATTTCATTTTTTTATTTATTTTTGTTGTTACATGCTCTTAGAAGAAAACAAAATAGTAGAAAAAAGAATTGTCAATTCCTAAATGATGAACATAGACTGTAACAACAGGGAAGACAAGGGAAAAGGCCTAAATGGCCTGACATATCCCTATACACTCCGTAGGAGAAAAACAAATGAAACAACAGATAGACACATCAAGTCAGACAATCAGAAGAAGTTTTGCCAATTTTTTTTTTAATTATTGAAGAAGATAGAGTTTGAATTTTTTTAAATAAATTAAAATTATTTAAGTTAGTCAGGTTACTAGAATTCCAGTATTGAGGGCCTCTGTAATTTAAAGTAAGTTTAATTGATTCCCCTTTTTGGAAAAACAGGTTGGAACTGTAATTTATTCCTTGTTTCATACGAATGTGCATGTGTATTAAGAAATATGAGTTAAACCTTCCTATTTCCTCATCTTACAGCCCCGCTTGTAGCTTTCAGCTGTAATTCATCATTGCATCCCGTGGCGGATGGGGTCTTTCGTATCACTCAGTGAACTTCTCCACCTGATAATTTAACAAGTCAATTTTCGTTTCGGGAGACGAAAATATTTTTTAATGCAGGATTAAAATGCTAAACATTCCTTCCAGTACAGGCCCGGCCCTGTCCGAGTCTGGAATATTTCACTCAACCCTTTAACCTGCCGGAACGAATTTACTCGAGGTTAGCAAAATGGGCTGAAATCAGCTCGAACGAATATAATCACTCTCTAAAAAGTAGCCCGAACGGGACTGGATCGAATGAACCCACGCATCAGAAAGCATTTCTTACCCTTTAGCTTCGTTATTCACAGTCGTCATTGAGGAGAATGATTGATATTAATCCTTTCTGACTGACAACCTCTAATAGTGCTATAACAATAAAGACGAACCTAAGAAAGGAGAGAGATGTTTGCGTCACTTGTTTCAGCCCAGTGGCATGGGTCTATGTCAGGGGAACTAGCCTTTCCCTATCATCGAGCTCTTATTACTAGTAACAGGTTTATGGTTTTTACTGATGCGAAAAGAGAGAGAGAGAGAGAGAGAGAGAGAGAGAGAGAGAGAGAGAGAGAGAGAGAGAGAGAGAGAGAGAGAGAGAGAGAGAGAGAGAGAGAGAGAGAGAGAGAGAGAGAGAGAGAGAGAGAGAGAGATTGGAATTTTTCTGTGCCGTAGCTTTCGTAAAAGCCGCCTGCAAAGTGACTATTTCTGTTCGGGGAGCGCAAAACATTTTGGGCAGACATTTAATCAGTAGAGACATAAAAGTTCCATGATCCCTGTATTTAACATTACAAAAACGAGTAGAACCTAGAAAAAGGAGATATCATGCCTACAGACAGACAGTATTGTTGTCAGCTATATATTATTGCCTACAATAGGAACATTTTTCATGGAAAACACTGATAAACCTTGGTAGCATCATGCTCTATCCCATGCTAAACGCGTTATTATAAACCGACTTCTAAAGACAGAAGTCATACGACAAAATACATGAATATCCATTACAGCATTTACAGAAAAATTCTTCACAAAGAGAAAGCTGCAAAGTGTAGAGAAAATCTCGAACACGTCCACCTCTATTTGGTCTAAAGAAAAGAAATGGAGATAGCATGACAAACACATTACTCTTCTGGTGCTACAAAAATGCTGGAATTATCCCCGTTTTCAGAAAACATCACTGTACTTGTGACGTATATTCTATTTTAACTTTCCTTTTGAGTTGCTTTTTCTATGTAAATTTGGGTTCGTTCTCTTAGACATTTTCAAACCTTAACGTTATGCCTTTTCCTTCAAACGAGAATGATGTTGGCAACGCACTGAGGTCGAAACAAGAATGACGTATGTGTGGCCGGGTAAGAACGATAGATAAAAAGGCAATGCAGCGGTTGTTTTGGGGGATTGATGTTATCGATGACAGACGTGCTGTTATACTGCGATTGGATGTTAAATCACTGCTACTGTATTGAGTACGCCAATAAACCGGATGTGAGGGTGAAGTACAAACCCTGCAAACAAAATAAAACGTATTTGTAAGTACTACAATTGACCTCTTTCTTGTAATGTGTATGGATACCTTCTAATATTATATTGACTTTAGCACACATAACGTAATTACTGACATAAGGACTAAGTTACAGCGAAAAGACAATTACGTTATATACTATATCATTGAGTTCAACATAAATCGGTTAACTACTTTTGGAACTATGTCCATTTTCTTGTTTCGTACTTAACGTTTGGTTTGTAGTATAATACAGTAAATTATACATTAACAGCTGGTTTGTATTTTCCTTTTATTTTATTTTTGCCGTAATAACTTTATAATATAAGCACTAAACTGTGGTCTAATGTTGTTTTGAAGTTTACAAATATGATTTTATAAAATGTCCATTTAACGGCCTCTTCGATCTACTTAAGCATTTTAGACATCAGTACGGTTGGTTCCTTTTACTTCCTAGTGTGCGCCTTGTAGGAGAAAAGCATCTATAAACTAGATCTCTGTATCATATGTGCATTTTTGCATGAATATTTGGAAGACTAGAAGAAATCTGAGATCATGGAAGCATGCACGTATACCACTAATTTAACCTTCCTTTTTGAGTTTCCGTTCTTAAGTAAATCATGTTATTTCTCCGTTACATGTCTTTCTAAATGGCACGTCGACTTGCTCAAAATTTCTCCTAGTTTTCGGCAACGACAGAAAGTAAGGCGAAAACAATAGAAAACCACGGCGAGTGTAAAGGTGCGTGGTGTAGCGGTACGACGAAATATGATTTAGTGAACGAATTTGGACTGCATTTTATCTTGGTGATGTGTACGTTGCATAAGTTCAATCTACGAGATTCATAAGGTGATTGAGTCTGCAAGCTCTTGTAGTTATTTAAAGAGAAATCGTGACCTTTTTCATGAAGCATGTAATTCGATTGACGCGTGGGAAATTAAAGAAAGTTTGCATTTGTATTCAAGTGCCTTTCTCAAACGGCCACGGACCGTATTGGTTAAGTAATATTTTTTTTTTTTTAAGTAACTGGTGTTTCAGCAAGCAGTCTGGAAAACACATTACCTAAAACTTTTAAAACATTATAACATCTTAATTCATACAGACACTTAACGTGGACCAGGAACATCAAACAAAGATTTTCGCTCTTTCCACGTTTATAAGTGAGTCAGGGAAAAATTCTCATTGGCCGCCACCGGGAGTCGATCTGACGAAGAAGTTTTGCGTTTCAGATGCTATCCTATTGTATGCTGATGCTTAGCTGAAAAAAGAAATTAGCCAAGTGTTCTGACATCTTGGTCACAGAAGTGCGGCTTTATTATAGCATAAAATGTAATTTCACGACACTCTTCACAAGTATTTAACGAGAAACATCTGCATCTTAAAGCTTTTATTTTCTCATTTCCTATTCGTAAAAATGTGGCATGAATGCACTTTAAACCGCTTTGTCTTGCTTAGAATTAAAAAAAAAATGCATGTCATGCGTAGGAAAAAGAACAAAGAACAGTAAAGTACGAAAAGAAAGACACCTTTGTGGAAAGAAAGCAAGATTAAGCGTTCCTTTTCGGCAACTCTCAGTAAACTCTTTGTCTCGTGATCTGATTAAGCAGGGTGAACCGCCGCGCATGAGCTGTGTGGTCAGACGAACACCGACTGTAACACCGATTCGGAAGGCACTGATTATCTTTGTTTCAATCACGCCTGGGTAGCATCCTTTGCGCAGTCACCACAAGCAAACAAACTAATCACAGATAATCCCTGATGTGCGAAACCGCATACTGACCGCACACCAGCTGTGCCATCTGTTATGAAGACATGGCTATTTTCCGCTGTGCTGCAAATATGTGCGAATGAACATGAATTTCTGACGCTGATCACCGATGTTTTAGCATATTAGGACAGATGATTATTAAATGGCATTCGTTTCACGCTTACCCATTAACGATGACACTAGAGCGTGAAATGAGAATCACTCAAGAGCTTTCGCCTGTCCTAACGATATTCTTAACTTGCCAGACGTGATGCCAGGCAGATGTTGAAACTGTTAGCAGCAACTGCTTCTGAAACGCACGAAATTCACGGTCGTGTGCGTCTGAAATTTTCATTTACACAGTAGTGAGGTGTATGGTGTTTAAGTTTGTTGTCTGCGGTATTTCAAGCCTATGATAGTTGTACTGCACAAGGGTTATCCCAAAACAACTGAGAATGTTTTTTTTTTAATATGCGCATCTTATTCGAAATACTGTTCATTGTATCAAATACAGGTGTCCCAGCGTTTCTCCCAGTTTCTGAATGTCTTCTGGAATTCTTCTTCTGAAATGCTATTGAAGCACCCTTGCGCAGCTGTAATAAGTTATTGATCAGTCTCAAATTGTCACCCCCGTAATGTCTTTTTTTAAAATGGGAACAAAGTCCCAGTCTGGACTATATTGCCGGTTGGAGCATCAACTTAATATTTGTTTTCTCCAAATAAGAAACGACAGAACTGGCCGTGTGCGGCCTTGCATTATCGTGGTGTAACACCCAATTTTTTCAGGTGTGGTCGTTTTGTTGTCACAAGTTTCTGCAAATTCTGTAGCACTGTTTTGCAGTAGTCGGCATTTGTCGTAGTTTTTGGAGGAACAAAGTGTTGATAAACCATACCTTGAAAGTCAAAGAACGCAACCAACATGAACTTCCCGCTTATTTTGATTGACGAACTTTCTTCGCTTTAGACGACGACGGCTATTTCCAAATACAGCTTTCTGATTTGGTGTGTAAATCAAAATGGTGTAGCCAAATTTCGTCGCCTGTAATAACCCGTTGCATGACTTCTGGATCTTTTTTACCATTTGCTTTAATTGTTGCAAAACCTTACTCGACGATCCATTTGTTCCTTTGTCAAGAAATGGGGAACCCAAGTTGAACTCGTTTCATGCCCAAATGCTCGATTAAAATTCTGTGAATTGATGATTTTGAAATGTGAACCATATCATCGATATCTCTAATTGATAGGTGTCTGTCTTCGCGTATAATAACACCTATTGTATTGATGTTTACCTCTGTAACACTCGTTGAAGATATTCCTCCATGCAAGATTAAAGCCGCCGACTCACGGCAGTCCATAAATTCTTTATGCCATCTCTGAATTCTTGATTTTCCTAGACATTCATCTTTATAAGCATCTTGCATAAGACGGAAAGTCTCTCTGACAGACTTCTTATGTTCGTCAGCAAAATTAAACGGCGCATCTTTGTTTCTCTTTCACATCCACTTTTTCGAAACATCGCAGCGGGAAAACACTTGTTAGGGGTTCACGAAACAACGCTTATTAAACTGCGCACTACCGACGACGCATACATGCTAAACGGATGTTGCCGGTTGCTATGGTTACTAAAACTACTGCCGTTTTTTCGAAACACGTGCCAAGGTCAAACGCAATATTGTACATATTTTATAAAATCATTCTCAGTCGTTTTGGGACAAGCTATGTATGTTTAACTTGCTTAACTCGGTTCTCAACTAAGTTTTTTTTAGAGAACTTCGTAGCACAAACATTCAAACTATTTGAATAATTAATTGCTAACGGCCAGAGATAATAATCAGCATATGAGATAATAGATTTACATAACAAATCCAACGACTTTATTATTTCATTCACTGAAAGATCAAATCCATTGACACAATGAACTCTCAGGTTTCACGTAGAAATCAGTCTAATGACAACAATAGTCGGTCACATATAAACTGCTGGCCACCCAAAATGCAACACCAAGAAGGACACGAGATAGCAAAGACAGATTTACTGGACACATAACAAACAGATACAAAGATGAAACGATTAAGCTTACAGGTCTGTGCGACTTGCGGAACACGCAGACTTCAATAGTTCGTGTGGCCCCCATGGCTGGCAATAACAGCCGCTACACGCCGCGGCATCGAACGAAAGAGGCTTTGGATGTGGGCTTGGGGTGTGTCGGTCCAGGCTGCCTCCCCACGTTGCCACAGTTCATCAGGCGTAGCCGCGGGTGGTGCTTGCCGTGCCCCTCGGTTGCCTATCAGCGACCAGACGTGTTCGATGGGCGACATATCGGGAGAACAGGAGGGCCACGGCAACAGTGACACCTGGTGGGCCATGAAGAATTGTTGCACGATGCGTGCCACGTGGGAGTTGGGCGCATTGTCCTGTTGAAACGTAGCCGCTGACAGGTTCTGCAGATAAGGGAGGACTACAGGCTCCAAAACGTCGGAGATGTAGCGGTGGCTGTTAAATGTACCGGCGATACGTACCTGAGGGTGCGGCTGTCATATCCAATTGCGCCCCAAACCATAACGCCAGGCGACGGACCGGTATGGCGATGCATAATGCAGGCGTCATATAGTCTCTCGCCGCTGTGCCGCCACACGCGGATCCGACCATCGTGGTGTTCCAGGGAAAAGCGGGATTCGTCGGAGAAGACAATGTCGTGCCACTCCGTAGTCCAGGTGCGACGTTCAGCCGCCCACTGCCGCCGCACTCGCCGGTGGTGTAACGTCAATGGTAATCGAAGCAATGAGTGCCGTGCGACACGTCCCCGCTCCTGCAGACGACGTCGAACGGTACGTGCTGACACAGGTTGTTGCGCAACACACCCTAATTCCTGAGGTAACGTTCGTGATGTGGTGGTGCGAGCCGTCAATGCCCGCCGCACAACGATCCGGTCCTCTTGTTCGATGGTGTGCCGCGGCTGCGGCAATCACTCACGTCGGTCCGTCTGTCCCTTCTGCTCCTACCGAATCCATTTTCGCCTCACTGTGGCTGAATGTCGTCCCACACGGGCGCCGATGTTTTGGTACGATAAACCGCTGTCGCGATAAGCCACTATTCGTCCTCTGTCGAACTGCGAAACGTGCTGGAATGACTGCCATATTCTGCGACGAGACATCAGGAAGCTTCCCACGCACAGGTCCGGCAGCACAACACACTTCTGCTACTTACACCCCGCATTCTGTGCACCCTTCTTATAGTGATTCTCGGTGGCGTGCCGGGCGCACATGATTTGCGTATGCCCTGCAATGCTAATCGTTTGCATGTCCTCTCGCGGGCGAAGCATGCTGCGAATTTCAGACCAATCGGATGCTTCCTTCTTGGTGTAGCATTTTGGGTGGCCAGCAGCGTATCTCAACAAATTTTATGCCAATATGTAACAATCTCTTCGGAATCTCTACAACTTGAAGAGCGTAGATCTCAAAAACATCACCAACTCTCAAATCTCCACTCAATGTGTCGTTTTATCTTGCTGTGACCCACTGACAATGTTGCCAAATTATGAAAGCTCTTTGGGGAAGTAATGTGTCGTTCAGTGAGAAAACATTTAACGAAGAAATAACTAAATTTACATGAGAGAACAGAAACTTAAAAGGAAGGTCATTTCGAGGTATGCGCCATAGATCTCTCTCTCTCTCTCTCTCTCTCTCTCTCTCTCTCTCTCTCTCTCTCTCTCTCTCTCTCTCTCTTTCAACTTAAAAATAAATCAACTGCTTAAAGGTACAAAAAAACAAAACAAAAACTGTGGCGTGGAAGAAATGACTAATGAGAACTGCAATTTCCCTTAAAATATAAGTAATATAAGCCATATGATGTCCGAAAGTACTGCACTAAAGGATAATGAAATAAATAAACTGACTTACAGCCAGATCTTAGGGATCACCGGTTTATTTCTCCCAGAAACCTAGAAGAATTAACACCAACTCGTAGTAATGTAGAAGATGTAATACGATAGATTACATTTAATTTAGACACATCGGGGCTAGAACACTTTGGCTCAATTATGTGAAGCTTATCCTAAACAGCTTATTTGGGATGTTCTTCAGGAATTGTCCCAAATAAACGGCCGCCTCAATAAACTGATGGCCCAATTAACCGGAATCTATTGTAGTATATTATGGTAAGAGCCCATAGACAGAGTATGCATTAGTTTAAGCGAAGTTCCTAATCAGTATCGACTTTTAAATTTCATAGTCCTTGTGTTTCTACTAATTATCTTAACTCGAATGACTGCCAGTCATATCCCAGAGAAGAAAATCTCATGGGAGTTCATACGGTACTTTCAGTATGAGAAACATAACAAGAAGTAACTACAATTTACATAAATTAAAAGTCAACAGAAACGGTAGACTAGAACGGAAGTACATACACCACAGCCACTTAAAGCAGTTCTTGCTCAATCGTCAGGCGTTTCTCCTTATTACTTTACATTACTTATAGAACTTGTCACTGTCGGGATCATTCTTAAACTACTTGTATGGTCAGGACTCATTTCCGAACAAATCGCACCAGAATTACCCTCTAACTGATATGTTCTATACCCCATAAACATCTTAGTTGAGCAAATTTCTGTCACGGACAGTATTCTTCTGTTCTTGATAGTTAATATGAGTGATTTTGACAAATTTTGCGGATGAGCTGTTTTCTTGAAGTTTGTCTTGAGTTAATATTACAGAGGTGCACGTTTCTCTTCCACAGGAGTGTCTTTAAACATCGTTACTGACTGGTTCTTTCTCTGACACAGGATAATGCTACTTGAAGAGCCCTTACCGACCTCTGTTGTAGATAGAAGTATTATAAGGTGTTCATTCTAGTGGATTCAACAAGTTCAGTAGAAAGAAAGACTTGTTTCACAGTCTGACACAAAGTACTAAGAGTAGATGACGATACAGCCGATAAACACGAACAAGTTAGTAAAATCATGCAATGTATTAATTATGATACGCTTTCCAACATACCAGAAATCATTACTCAAGTTATGAGGATAATGACTGTGGAATAGATCTCGCTCCTGTGTCCTGACCTTTGACTCCATTTCGATCATATTCAACATAACCGGTTCAGTATACCTCCGGAACAACATACTGAAGTTTTGTTGGCATTGTTAATCAAGTTATGAGGATAATGGCTGTGGATAAATCTCGCTCCTGTGTCCTGACTTTTGACCCCATTTCGATGATATTAAGCAGAACCGGTTCAATACATCTCCAGAACAATATGATAAAGTTTTGTCGCAATCGAACCATTTTTACGCAAGTTATGACCCATAAGGGCAATGGAATGGATCCCGCTCCTATGTCCTGATTTTTAACCCCATTTCTCCTATTTTCAATTAGGTTCGTCCCCAGGTGGTCCTCTACCACATACTAAAATTTCATCGAAATCGAACCATTTTTACGCGAGTTATCGTGCGGACGGATGGAGATTCCAGGATTGAGTTTTGGCTCTGGTTCAGTTTTTCCTCATTGATCGTAACCTGTCCCTTTTTATTTGAAACCCCTGCGTAGGGAAGCCCAGTAATTCAGATGTAATCATTACCCAATAATCCATCAGTCTTATAGGCTTGTGAGCAGATTTACTGAGATGTTTTACGTAGGATATGAATATGATTATGCAGTTCATTAAATTTGTGAATTCGCACACACAGAAAAAATAAATTATTTCTATTAGGAGTGAGGATTCGTACTATCTTTCCTAAAATCGCTTGAAGTTCCACCACAACCAGCGGCAGTGAATAAAGTAGGTGTACGGAAATTGAATTCCAGTTAAACTTTTCCTGCCTTCGGAATAACGTGCAACGATTCATTCTGAAAATCCTGATGCGTATTCTGCTTTTCGTTTTTGAAGAATCTTCAAGATTCCCAAGTGAAATTCTTTCAGCTGAAGCCAATGAACAAGGTACACTTATATTCTTTAACATTGTTCTCGTACGTTAATTAAACTTGTGTCCAAAATTAGCGTGGCAAATACAAATTCGAGATATACGCAAAACGATTGGCTGTCTAATGGCTCCATCCGCAGTTGTTTCCTTTCAATATATGTGAGTCCAGAAATGCCGCCCCGGTGGCGCAGTGGTCTAAGCGATGGCCTCTGATCATTTGTCCGAACGGGGTCTGGGTTCGAATCCCGGTGAGGCATGGATGTTGTGTTTGTCTTACGGCACTGGCTCTCTCCCTTCCCTGGAACAAGTGACCCTGAATTAGGGACGGGCGACTGCTTATAGCCCATTGAGTTGCTCACGGTGGTCGTTAAACCTTCAATCAAAAGAAAAAAAAAGTCCAGAAACAGATTTGTAACCAAAACGTGCCTGTGCGCCTCCATTAGAATATATTGTCTGTCTTTATCGCATGCTCCGTTCCGAAAGTGTTAAACTTCAAATATTACTGGTATATAATATAATATATTATATACGAGTAATATATATATGCTGGGCAGGGACCAACTATTATCAGCGGGACGTCTTGTTAAAGGGATGTTTGGTTAGAAGTTTATTTCTGGACTCGCATCTATAGAAAGGGAAACAACTGTGGATGGAGTTATTAGACAACCAACCCTGATACTAAAGCGGTTAAGAGAGCATCTTCTAAATTTTTATACTGTAGTCATTGGAAAGTATTGCTTTAGACCAGGGCCGTAGCCAACCTCTATACTTAGGGCAGCCTCAATAAAATTTAGGGCATGCTCAAAAAAGCTATATGCTTCTTACCTTTTTTTGAGCATTACTGAAATTTTACAAATTTCAACCCAGACTAAGTACCTTATCTAGGTACATCAGGTATAAAAGTACCATTTTTGATTAACATAAAAAAAAAACAAGAAACATTTTGTAAAATAAAAATACATTTATAATCGTTGCTTACCAAAAGAAAATCAAAATAGTTGTAGTCGTCGGTTCTTTCGACCATTCAATTTTCTCAAAAGTTAGTCCATGTCAAGAGTTTATGTGCGGTTTTGTTCGAATGCAAGTAGAGTCAAATTCGACATTAGTTGGTGGCACATCAAAAGCCGCCGTGGGCAGTTAGTTCTCGTTAAAACAGAAAAGGTGGATTCACAAGTAGCCGTACTACATCCGAAAGTCCTGGCTGTGGCCAATAAATTATAAGTATTTCTGAAGACTACTCGCTGCTTAAAAATTTCATCAAAAATGACTGAAGTTGGGTTTTCTTTCTTCTGGGTTTGTATGAATATGTTGGCTACTGCAATTTCTCCTGGAGGTGGAAGTTTCATACCAAAAGTCTGCAAATATTTGACTTTGTCTAAATCAATATTTTCGTCTTCAGCACTGGAAACTGCAATTAGGAGTTTTTCATTTTCTACAAATCATTGGCAGGACAGGCCCAAAATTTTCCAGGGCAGGCGCGTTCCCCTGACTACGGCCCTACCTCAGACGCTTTAATCTGCACAAACTTTTTAATACCTAAACAATACGTGAAGAATAGAATAACATCATAAAAATACATTCAAGATATTTATATTTGATACGGTTTCGTATTTGAAACCCTTACTGTTTGAAATTTTTTGATTTCTTCCAGCTGTTAATCCTCACTTTTAGCAGAATAAGATTTTCAACAAATCATACCTTTATAACCGTTGAAAACAAAATGAGATTAAAACTGAATTTAGAATTTCCTTTCTCGGGCTAGAAGTACTATTAGTTATCTTTTAATGTCGTTCAAAATAAATTGTTGTGAAACAATTTTATATTTCTTAGGCCACATAATTCTAAACAATTTCCCGAAACTAAATGTACATATTTGTCAAGCCATACATTCATTAAAACTTATAGAAAAAGGAGAAGAAAAAAATAGCTTCATTTTCATGATCTTCGTTAATCTGTGATTATTTATTTAGCAAATCTTTGGAAAAAGATCTTCATAAATCTGACGTTATCCGTTTAGGAAACTTTTGATGTTTTTTCCTGGCAAAAAAGTTTCACTTCGAAAAATATCTATCTCGCTTTTTTAAAGCTAAAAAAGGTACAGCAAGGAACTTTTCCCCCACAGAAGTACAGCAAGGAACTGTCCCCCCACAGAAGTACAGCAAGGAACTTTTCTTATAAAGCTAAAAAGTTACAGCAAGGAACTTTTCTCCCACAGAAGTTATTTATGCAAATATTTATACCAGTTTGCTCTTCACAACCTAAAAAAGTACAGCAAGGAACTTTTCCCCCACAGAAGTACAGCAAGGAACTTTTGTTATGAAGCTAAAATATACAGCAAGGAACTTTTCCCCCACAGAAGTTATTTGTGCAAATATCAATACCAGTTTGCTCTTCACAACCTCTCTCAGGGACACAATCATTGCCGGAAAGGAAAGGACAAAAAAATGATACATCAAAATTCAAAACATGAGGAGAAATGGAGAGTGGTACTTTCCATTGTGGTTTATTCACTCTTTATAAAGAACAAGAGTCCTCCGCGTTCTGCCCTACTAATGAAGAAAATAAGACGAAGTTCCCCATTGAATTCAGCAACAAGGCAGGAAAATTAGTGGTCACGAACACAAGACCTCTCCCCGCTGGGGTCAGAGGTGGCGGGCCAGTCACATCTTGCATTCAATGTTCTGAGTCATTGACAACCAATTTTCCGTCTGCACGTAATTCTCGGAATCCCCTTTCACAAGCCACTGCGTTTTTCTCACGTTCTTCCCGCAACATCTTTTCTTCTCTGCAGAGTTGAAAAGTGATCGATGGTTAGATAGAGGGAGAGAGAGAGAGAGATGTGAAACTGGCAATCGTGTCAGGCTTCAGTGATGGTAAAGGTGAACATTTGGTAACACAAGCGAAACGTTCTCACTAGCCTAGTTTCTTCAGTGACTGGTGATGACACTCTCTCACGAGACGTGCCCCGGGCATCAGTACTTAATCTTCATTTGCTAGTCAACAGGGAATTGCCAGCTATGCATCTATAGCCGAAGGAAAGTTGACTGTTACTTCTGTGGACGTAGTATCAAAAGAAAGGCGTGTTAGAGAAGAGAGGAAAGACGAAGGTGAGATGAAAGCCTGATCTAATCTACTAGCTATTCAAGCATTTCGGCACAAACTGAAAACACGTGAAAACTGAATTCCGTGACCTAATGAAAAAATTGTTCGCTTGATAAAATTCCTCATAAAACACCATCTGTTTCAGGCCAATGAGTACGGTTGAAGATATCGTCCAACCAAGTAGTTCCTGCGCGGAAAAATACGTTACACTATTTTGCTAAGAGCATTCGAACACCTGTTTGACTACGCATATTATGAATTCATTCCTTCGCATGAATTTACGTTGTGCATGTGGAAGTTCTGCAATAAAATTGGTATCCTAGCAGTCCGTTGAAGTCAGTGTGCCACTTACAACGACAGCGTTTCAATGTAGCGACGACAGCTTTCCACAGCGTTTCAATGGCATCTTTTCACGGCGTTTCAATGCGGCATGGGTGTTGGATGCAACATTAATATTCTAGTAACGCACTGGAAGTCAATATGTCGTGTAAACATCGGAAGTGAAAGCCTTTTAATGTGGTATGGTGTGTGGTTGGATGCAACATTAGGATCCTAGCAATGCACTGAAAGTCAGTATGCTACGTACAACGGAACTGACAGCGTTTCGATGGAACAAGGTGGTTGGATGCAACACTAGTATCCTAGCAATGCATTGGAAGTCAGTATGTTTGGGTGCTACGTTAGTATCTTAGCAGTGCATTGGAAGTCAGTATGGTACGCATAACGGAACTGACAGCTTTTCAGTATAACATATTGGTTGGGTGCAACGTTAGTATCCTAGCAGGGCACCGGAAGTCAGTATGCTACGCATAACTGAACTGACAGCTTTTCAATGCAACATGGTGGTTGGGTGCAACGTTAGTATCTAGCAGTGTATTGGAAGACAGTATGCCACGTACAGCGGAACTCAGACTTTCAACGTGGGATGGTGGTTGAATGCAATATTTGTAATCTTTCTGAAAGCGCATGGAAAATCCTCTAAATATACCAAAATCTATTAAAGCAGATGTAATTCGTAGTTGGAAGACCGACGGTGCTACTACAGAAAAAAAAAACGCATTGAGATGTTACTCATCCCTCCAGACTAGGCCCAAAGTGCCCTGTTGAGGAGAATCCGAAAATCACGCACGCCGTCTGCAGCAGAGCTTTTCCGAGCTTGGAAAATACTGAAAGAACATCGATCCGCACTAGAACTATCCAAAGACAATTGCATTCACTACGTTTCCATAGTACGACAGCTATGCACAAGCCTAACATTCTTCCTGTAAATGCTCAACGATGTTTGGACTGATATCTCGCCTACCGCTCCCGGATCGTAGATCATTGGAAAAGAATGCTATAGAGCGATGAATCACTGTTTCGTTCCGATGGATGTGTTCGGGACTGGCAATTGTCGGGAGAGCAGTTCCCACAAAGACTGCGTCTCACCAACTGTCAAACCTGGTGACGGTTCTGCATTGGTTTGGAGCTGTTTAACCTGGATGGAACTTGGTCCATTAGTTGTATCTGGAAACACGAAATCCAACTTCTACCTTGATATTCTGGACAGTACCGCGCTTCCTACTCTGTGGTACTACTTCGGTGTGGACACTGTTTTGCTGCATCACAACAATATTCCATGACACATTGCACGATGTGTACGAGATTTATTTGTAGCAAACAATGTTAAAATGTTGGTTCGGTCAGTACAAAGTCCGGAACTCAAGTTAACAGAACACTTTTGTAATGTCTTGAAAAGCTGAATCAGATCTCGATCTCCTTCCAAATCAGTTTTGGCAGCAGCTTCGCGGAAAGAGTGGAGGAATTTGCCAGGCGACACTTACTGGAATTTAGTAGAAAACATGAGCTAGAGGCATGCCAATTTCATTAAAGCCCTAAATGGCCTTTCTATGTATTTTGAAAGAGGTGGGAATCGATGCTGATGGTCTGGACCAGCATTATCCGCTCACGCTTTCGGGTGCTTAATAGAGGATTACTGATACCTTTTAGAGTTTTCGGAATGTGAATATTTTCCCCTTGAGTAAGCTTAAAACAAACTATTTGAGGGCAATCTCCGGGAACATGAAAAATGAGAATGCTTACCGAAGGGACTGGTCCGCAAATACCGCCGATTCCAATTCAACTGAACATGCACAGGATGATCGAAAAGGGGAAAGATAATGCCAGTGTTATATGCAACATTTTATTTAACTTTTATTAAACAAACAATTTACATTTCTTTGCTTATTTCTTTCTTTGTTACGTTTCCCTTCGTTGGAATTGTTCCACTGCTAGCAAAATTTGACTACGTAGATACGGAATCTTTTTAGGTATGTTATTCTTCACGTCTTCTAGTAGACAACTTAGAGGGCGGGAAAATCCCAAAATTCAGCTATGTAAATTATATGTATTAGATGTTAATCAAATGTGATTGCGTGGAAATATCATTAAAATCGGCACTGGCTATACTGTGCAGTTTCTATCGTTTGCCCCGTTGGCATAGTGGGATCAGTGTAAATGGCTACGGTACTGCGATGAGATTATCGATATTCCCATGAAATTCCTCATCCTGTTAGACAGAGTTCATGATGAAGATAACCAACATTCGTGGAGGACATGGCACTTCAAGAAATAGAAGGTAGCCATTGGCAAACTGTTCTCTCCAGATGATCATTTGTGCCGTAATACGTACCTGCCGGGAACTCGTCCTGTGACTCTAAGAGACGTAAATCGTTGGGAATAAGATCAGGGCTGTAAGAGAATGAGGCAGAAGTTGCAATCCCAGGTTATCCGCGTTTGGACTGAGCTTACCCTAGAACGTAATAGAGCGTTGTCATGCAACAAAAGCACGTCTTCCTGCGCATGAGCCAATCGCTTTCTTCGAATTACAGCAAGCAGATGAGAAGTTTCACAGTATGCTGCGGCAGTGATTGAGTTTCCGTGGAAAGAAATGCAAAAGCAGAGGCATCGGCGATTCCGAAAGGCAGTAACTGTAACCTCCTTTGTTGACTAGACTGTACAAATATTTTGGGGAAGGGGAATTTGAGCGCTTCCACACTATGAGTTGCTGCTTTGTTTCAGTTTTGAAATGGCTTACCCAGGATTGTATTCTGTTAAGGTGTGTCCAAGGAAATCGTCGTCTTCATTCTGATAAGGCTTCAAATTGTCCAAACACATAATCATTCACTGTCATTGCTTTTCATCTAACAGCAATTTCGGTAACCAGTGAGCGGAATCTTTCACGTGGCAAAATGAATCGTGCATGAGGTCGAATATTGCAACACATGAAATTTCGATTTCTGTTGCGATATCGTGGACATACACGTGTACATTCATTTGCATCAGTGTTTCAAGGTAATGAATGTCTGGGTTATGGAATGAGGGTAATCTGCCTGTGAGCAGACTATCCTCCAAACTTGTGCGCTATCAGTGAATGTTTACATCTTCACTGCACAATTCTTAACGATTTACAGTTACATAGTATGATTCCAACACTTCCATGATCGGTTATTAACGGCATTTCTGCCTTTCGACTTCAGAAAACGGACAACACTTCGCTGCTCGTACGATGCAGACACTTCCAATACATGCACCGTTTTCAATCACTGTTCATGTGACCACGCAAGAGCTACGATTGCAGCCATTAGTTGGGAAAATTTGGAAACTTTTTCTGCTAGTAGTGTGAGTATAAAACAGTTTCCTACTTTTTGTATTTCCGCAAATAAAAAACACATGCATAGAGTTTTTGCTTTGAAACACCGACATCACTTTGTGGAAACTGTATTTCTTCTGAAGCCAAACTTCACGAGAGGGCTTGACATGGGTGGAGGAAGTATATTCGCTCTCGCATTGAGAACTCGATAATAATTTCTTTCGTTCACATGAAGCATTTAAATTGGACAGGCAAGAGTGGCTACGGAGAGAAACCAAATTACACGTGCGAAACAATATCTGGTATGTTGATCGTGTCAGACTGTTTTTGGAACTAACCGAATATTCTCAGTCTCAGTTTTCATTTCACAGTCGATTACTGCCCATATTGGACTTCTGCTAGTTCCACTTGTACTGGTAACCTTTTCTCCAAGTCTGTTCCTCCGCAACAGCTCGATGGGTCTCATTAGAAAAAAAGAGTTAAATCACTTTCTCACTCAACCATAACCTTCCTTTCTATTATTAGGGCTTAATCGTCTACATCGTCTACTTAATATCCCTTCCGATAAATATCTATTACGTGTTTTCAGCGGAATAGAGTCGCTAAATTGTTTTCCACGCAACGATGAAGCCCATTCACGTCCTGAACTAACAAGCCCTTTTCCGTAGTCAACAGATCAGGCACGTTTGATTTCCTATAATTCAAATTTTACTTTCGTAATTTATTTCCAAAAATAAATTGGTCCTTCATTTAGAAAACTTAAAAACATGCTGTTAATATGGTTTACTTGCTCAACTAATTCTGGCTTCTGAATAAATATTTCGTGCTGGTCACAGGTGAGTACTAAAGTTTCGGTTTCTGCATGATGGTTAAAGGCAATGTTTTGTGCTTTTAATTGTAAATAAAAGTGTTTAAATATGTCATTTGTTTTTAATTGACAATCTTTAACCATCGTGCAGAAACGGAAATTTTAGTACTCACCTGATTCTGGCTTTTTAACCTTAGTGACTTTCTGACCTCTAGTATCTTTGCGGAGAAACATTCTACGTTCTATTGGAGAAAAACATATCCGGGCACAATTTCTCATATTTCATACTTTTGAATGCGAAAAGAATTTTTCAAATCGGACTAATAGCTGCAGTGATATTGTGTACATATACGGGCGGACGGACGTAGTAAGACGTTATAAGAACTACTTAAAAAAAAAGAGAGAGAATTGCTAAAAAATCTTTCTCAACATACACAACAAGAAAATAAAGACCTGCCAAATGAATTCCAGCTGGGTGTTGTGTTGTTTTCAGATTCCGAGCTTCTAGAAATCTTAAGAGTTGCTAATTCTAATAATTTAGGTTTTAGGTTGCGGAAATGGGGGTCAGAGCCTTCCACCCATGAAAGGCTCGAAAACAATGAGGTGTGCAAGTTTGCTATTCGCCTGATTCTCCATGGTGAAAAGCGCATTTCGTCTCCACCCTCTTCTTGTCAGAGCCCTTTCATGTGACTTAAACAGTAACTCACTGATCTGAACAGAACAATCATGCACACCGGGCACGTACTACATGCTGCTTTTCATCATTTGGTAGATTTTCCTTCCTATCAGTTCCAATCGCAGCTTCTTTGTGATGCCTATTTGCATCAACAGCCAAGTCTGTCACAAAAAATCATAAAAAGCCTTTGTAACATTTGAAACCTTCAAAAATAACATATTAAGCCAGAAATGTGATCTTTTAATTTTCGGAAAATGAATAAAAGATGAAATAGTGGAAAAGAATTTGAATATAAATCTTGTGAATGCTACACTATGTCTATTTTAAACTTGCAGAATCCAGAGCAGAAACAAAATCACTCTGATATATTATATCTACATATTCTTAAAGTATAAAAAATTCACGTGGGAGAGTTAGGTAGCTGATACAAGTTTGCCAGAGGTTCGAAGAAAGCGTTAAGACAATACGATTTAAGCATTCAAAGTAAGAAACAAACAAATATTTCAAGCATTCAAAATGTACGGTATGATGTTCAATTATTCTTGTTATGTTTTTACCATCATTTCATCGTATTAACAGGCCACCAGTAATACGGATTCTACCCAAGAATAAAAGAAAAAATTTCAAAGGATATTGCAAATTCTTAGGAGTACCATTTTTGCTGTAATTGTTAACCTATCAATTTGAATATCTTCAAAACGATTCTCCAGTTTCGTTTTGTTTTGAATTTTTCGTAATTCACCAACCACTATACTGGAATAACTTTTTACGCCACAGGTGTTGAGTTTTAGTTTGCAAATCTTAATATTTTGCAATCATTTCTTGTTCTTTTTCATCAGTTCTTCTGACCCCTGAGAGAGCCACATCTGTTGTAACTTTAATTTTTCAACGACAGTGATATCTTGTGCATTATAATCTATTACTCGTATTATTCTGTCTTCTGTTTGGATTTTAAAATTCCATAAAATTTTAACTTCTGAATTGTCCATATTTGTTTCTCAAGTTTATGCTTCCAGCAATTTCCAGCAGTTGGTAAATCACAATTTATGCATCATTGAAGTTATTTTGTTGTGGCATTTCTTATATTCTGTATGAGTTATCATACTGTAAGTGCTAATTATATGGTGCGTTTCGTCTTTTTTCTTTATATAACTGTGCAGTGCTTGGGTGACAAAAAAAATCAGGCCTTCTGTTCCTTTCTTCGAAATTATTATTGTTGTTGTTTTCAAGATTTTCGGCCAAGGTCGGTGAGCAGAAGGCAGAAATATTTATTTTAGGCCTGAAAATTCAGGAATTTTGTGATGATATGGCAGGTCGGTAGAATGACTGCCATTTAGACTGGCTGAAACAGTCCCTGTGGCAGTCCTAATTTCTCGAGGTTTTTTGTAAGTTCTTAGGTACTAATGTGATTGCCGAAAGAACATCTGGAGCGATCTGTGTTGCACTGTTTCCAAATTTTTGTTATTTCAATTACAGGTTCTTGTTTCAAGATTTTTTCATTATTATTATTATTATTATTATAATTATTATTATTATTATTATTGCAAAGTCTATTTGTCATGCTGTTAAGAGACGGAAGGAGAATTTTCTACCAGGGAAATGTTTAAACAATAGTTCATTCTTGATGAGAATGTAAGGGTAAAAAGGAAAGAAATGTAGAAGAAGAACATAAAACCCATGGAAATTGAAAGATTTAAAGCTATTAAAAATTCTAAATTTTTATTTCGTGCATTGATTTATAAGATCAATGCACGAAATAAGTAATGACATAATAGAGTCTCTG
The DNA here is from genome assembly GCA_039090855.1 of Macrothele yani. Taxonomy (NCBI): domain Eukaryota; kingdom Metazoa; phylum Arthropoda; class Arachnida; order Araneae; family Macrothelidae; genus Macrothele; species Macrothele yani. The sequence continues at coordinate 86,473,033 of CM076991.1, forward strand.
TGGCAGTTAGCATATTTAGAAATATTTTTCGTACCATTTTTTTAATTCAGACAATATTAGTACACGCGCAACAGCGTGAAACCTTTATGTGCTACGAACAAATATACTACGATAATTTCATGAATAGCGACATGCATGGCTGAATTTCGGCAGGAAGCATATAGCAAATTGTTAGTAAAAAGTATAAAAATTGCTGGTGGGAAACAGCACCAACGAGCCCTGCTGAGACATTGTTCAAAAGCGCACATTTTTTACTGCAAAATGTGTTCCCGTCTTCAATTCAATAGCACGGTTTTCCTTTTCTTTTTTTCTTTCAGAAGTCCTTTTTTCTTAGAAAAATGGTTTAGCAGAGGCATTATCCTTGGAAAAAGTGTGCGGCATCTGCCTAATGATTCAAAGCCATGAAATTTAGATAAACAACGCCTGTTGCCATTTCCCCCTTATTACAAGAACGCATTTCTCTTGTCTTGCACTACTTCTTCGGGGTACAAAAGTTTTTCAGTGCTATTCAGTAGAACAGAGAAGCTAAGCAGCATCGGCTTCCGCGGAGTTACAGTAAATAAAGTATGTGATTTATGTTTAAATTTTGTACATTTGCTAATTATTACGAATTACACACTTACTGCACCTTTAGAACAAGTTTAATTAATGTCTGCCAATACAGCTATTTGCGATTAAAGAAATAAATCTACGAGTGAAAATGTTTAGTACTAGCAAGTGCTGCTAGTAAGAGGAAAAACGAGTTCAAGCCCTGGCGAACAGTCTTCAGTATAATACAAACACATGTTACACACATATTCTTTGAGTCTTTGTAATCAGGGAAGTACACCAGTGCGGGAGATTAGCCCGCAGCTCACGGTTTCAGTTGGATTATTCCACCTAATGGTTCTGGAACATAACCCAGTACGTTGGGGTCTTTTGGCCAAAGACACACAAATCCAGCTGGTACCTCAACAATATTTATACTGAAGCTTAAATTTGTGTCAGCTCTCAAGATTCATAGGCCGCCCCGGTGGCGCAGTGGTCTAAGCTATGGCTTCTGATTATTCGTCAGAAAGGGGTGCGGGTTCGAATCTCGGTGAGTCATGGATGTTGTGTTTGTCTTACGGCACTGGCTCTGTCCCTTCCCAAGAACCAGTGACTATAAAGTAGGGAAGGAGACTGCTTATAACTCAGGGAGTTGTTCATGGTGGTCGTTAAACCTCCAATTAAAAAAAAAAAAAAGATTCTTAGAGGCTCTAGTTGCTCTTGTGCCACTCTTGCCCAGTGGAGCGCCCGTAGAGGGAACCCCATCTCTCACTAAGATCGCCCACCACGTGAGCAGATGGTCTTTCTTTGAGGAGCTAACTTCTGAATTTCAGATAACAGCTTAATGATATGTATGTATGTATGTTACACACATAAATGACTTTGAAACAACCTTTAGTTCCACGCACGGTTTACTTTGAAATCCAGCGGTTTTTTTAAGTATAGAAAAAAAACACAAAAAAGGAAAGTAGAATTTGGTGAAATCCGTTCATTCAAATTTTAGTTCCACCGCATGTGGCTATCCCATTGAAAGTGTGTTTAAGACATTACGTCCTTAACGTTTTAAGGTGGAATCCAGGTGAAATACCGTTGGTGTTCCTCTTCTTCTGTGATTCTGGTTCTTTTCTTTCCTTGGAAACAGTGATCCTTAATTAATGATGTGATATTTTAAAATTCTTTTTCAAAAAATCGTTCTTTAGCATTCCAAAATATATGAAAAGGTGAGATTAAGACGGAATGCCTATTTCCTATTGTACAAGCGATATCTTTAGATTTGTCTGAAGCGAGAAAGAAGAGAGTAGTTCTGAGCTTCAACATTTTCAGCTTGTATATTTGCTATTTTGCGAACGTTTACCAGGAAGAAAAAGGGGCATCTTCTCGTAGCAAATTTGAAAATTTGATGCTGAATGTTTAAACTCTGACGTTCTTCTATGGTGGATAGTAAAGACATTCGCACTGAGGTAACACGGAAAGGTTTCCTTTTCCTTTTTTAGCCTTTAACCCTTTAAGCGGCCTATAAACCTGAACTAAATGGCGTCAAAAATTTTCAGCGTTCCCCAGAAAGAAATGTCCACATAGTGGCCGAGTTTTACAGAAGTTACGGCAAAACAATTCCTTTCCCCCTCTCATCTCAGCAGTGCCAACCAAAAACCTGTCACGGTGTTAAGCGCTTCCTTCCAGTCATTTATACTCTGCCCCATGAGTAAAGGCATGATGGGGAAGGGCTAGACCCCCTGACAGGGACATCATGACACTGGGTCCGAAACAAGTGACACAAACACTTTTTCCTTTCGTATGTTCGTCGCCAAATACACAAAAATGCGATTATCTATGGAATGAAGATAAATAAAAATAAGACAAAACTAATGGTAATAGAGAAAGATCCAGAAAAGGCATTCCTTAAAACTGAAGGACAAGTCTCCTCGTGTGCCATTGTTGACTGATCGTCATCGGACATTTTGCCGAAATCACATCCAGGTTAAATGTCGGAGACCCAAGCAGCGTCAGCGAGTGAACGGTATTGCGCACAATGCATACCATGGGCTACGGGAGCCTATGCCCTACTCGTGTGCTACTGTGGACTGTTTGTCATCGACATTACGCCTCCTCTGATGCAGAGGACATAAAAACTGGACCTCTGCACAGTTGCGCCGTGTCATGTCGTCAGATGAATCGCGTTTTCAGCTGTACCAAGCTGACGGAAGGGTGCGGGTGGGGTGTCGACAGCATGAGGTCATGGCCCCGTCGTGCCACGTGGCTCTGTTCAAAGCGGTGGTGGTGATGGTTTGGGGAGCCTTCTCATGGGACACATTAGGTTCGTTAGTGTGTCTGAAAAGGTCCTTAACTGCTGGGAGCAACAGCATGTGCTGGCTGATCACCTACACGCTTTCGTGGCCTTCGCACATCCTGCGGTCAATGGCCTGTTTCAGAAGGACAATGCGCCCTCACCGGACCGCGACCACCCGTCGGTGCAGGATCGATCGATCTAATATTCCGCACCACCCAGGCATGGCTCGAGAAACACGAATCTGAGTTTGGAACAATACAGTGGTCCCCAAGGTCCCCGGATTTAAACCCCTGTGGAAGCTCTCTAGGTCACCGTGGAACGGAACATCAGATCCATGGACACTGGACCGAGTTTTGGGCGTAGTTGTGGACAATGTTGCAACAGGAACGGCTGGCATTACCTCCGAAAACGCTCCGGCATCTGGGAGAGTCGATGCCTCGGCTTGTATAGGCTTTTTTCGCGCTTGAGGAGGACCAACACTCTATTAAATAGGTATCTGTCATGTTATGTTCATTAATAGTATAAACCAGTTTGAGTAAGTGCTTAAACGTTTTTTTGAAAAAGATTAGGTTATTTTTTTCTTAACAGATAGTACTTTTTTTTAAAAAGATAAGGTTATTTTTTTCTTAACAGATAGTCTTCTTTTTTTAAAAGATTAGGTTATTTTTTTCTTAACAGATAGTACTTTTTTTAAAAAAGATTAGGTTATTTTTTTCTTAACAGATAGTCTTTTTTTTAAAAAAGATTAGGTTATTTTTTTCTTAACAGATAGTACTTTTTTTGAAAAAGATTAGTTTATTTTTTTCTTAAAAAATAGTACTTTTTAAAAAAAAGATTAGGTTATTTTTTTCTTGACAGATTTCGGGTAGTACTGTTAAGAAACCCATTTATTTTCAACAGTTATTCGAATATGAATACGACCTAACGAAATGGGTTCCATGAAGATAAAATATTAAGTTATAACATAATATTTTGTTGAAAATAAAAGATTATGTTGTTTTTTTTTTCCTAAGTTTTGAACGTTTGTGTGCAAATTAAAGGTCTGTAAAAGGCATTACTCTCAGACCGAATGCACTTTCCATTTAAGTAAGTGGCATTCCATCCTTCTTACCCCCACGAAGATTGTTTGTTTTTCTTTAGTATCGTAACAGAAATGGTTTTAAATAACATAAGTTCTTTACATTCTGTTCTAAAGCTACACTTCAACCAGGGAAGAACAGAAATACGTAAGACCTCTCTTGCCGCTGTCTGCGATCAAGATAATTTCGAATAATTTTTCTTTTCATATTTTCCAAATAATCACGTTGCTCCGTTGCAAGGTGAACTCTGCCGGCACAGTATGGGACCTGCAAAGGCAGTAAGACTTGGAATGCCGAGCAAAAGTAAATTTTCGTCACGGTTTTCCGACAAAAGTGAAGTGTAGGATCAAAAGAGAGCGACTAAATCTACTTCACTCTTTGCCTTCGGCTAAAATGCGAGTGGAGAGAAACGATCATTACCCAGCAGACAGCACTTCATGTCAGCAGTTGGAGATAAGGGTTTAAAATTCAGGGCACGCATAACGGGTACGAAAAGTCAGATCGGTTTGCCGAAGTTGACTGGACGTAGGAATGTGAAATGTCTTCTATGCAGCATCAAAACAAACAAGTTTAGAAAATGGATGTTTAATTTGCCTTGATGAATTTATTCCGGAAAGAACTCTTTCTCAAAACTCATACTTTCGATTTCTGCAGATTCCATAACCTAGTTTTTCTTAGCAGAAAGAGAGATAAATAAATCTATGCAAACAAACGTCTTCAGGCAAAATTTTCAATTATGGGAATCAAATTTGGTCGTTGAAATTTGATGATTTCAAATACACTATCGTAAAGTAGCACTTTAACTTTTAGTGATAAATAACGCATTTATATTTTAAACAGGATTTGTGGAATTTATATTTCTTTGTATTTTATGGGGGAAAATACTTCTTTACAAGATAGGTTATTAGGAAAAGAAACAGATACTGCAGAACAAACGGAAAAAAATTGGTAGACTTTCAACCTATATTTATGAAGCATGATTTTGTTACAAAACGTTAAAAAACACTTTCCCTTCCTCGTTTATCTGTCTGCTAAAGTTTTTTCTCACAGTCCAACTTGACTGAAAAGTATCGCTTACAGTAGTATCACAAGCTCAGAACAGGCGGCTTTAATCTGACCAACCACTTTGCCAATTTTTACGCTATATGACGTTTTAATCCTCTTAGCTGTGTATTTTGATTTTAAATGGTTAACTGATTAGCTAACTAATTGGCTAATGTAATTTAATAGCTTGGTTGCACATAAAACACATTTTGTCCAAAAATTAAACAAGCGGCCAGGTGTAAAGAATCAGCAAATCAACTTACATTAGTCCACTATTTTATTATTTAAAATGCTTGTACGTAGGTAAACAAAAAAGCAAAGGGAATTTGGAAATTACGTGGTAACCGCACCGGATAGAATATGACGCAATACACCACGTTCGGAATTTTTTATGGGTAGTTCGAACACGCAGAACGTAGCGCTCTGTCGTTAGTCTAGTTGAAGCTAAGGTCAAATAAACATGGCCGCTGGGCTACGGGATTGCACCATTGTTGAACAACGCGCCGTAGAGTTTTTTGGGCAGAGGGAGTGAAACATGATGAAGTTCAGAAAGGATCTTGGCTCAGTACGGAAGTGAAAACAGCATGACTCAACGAAAGGTTTATGAACGGGGTAAAAAGGTTTAAAGCGAGAACAACAAGTTTAATCGACGAAGTTGTATCAGGTCGGCCATAAACATCGCACACCCAAGCACAAATTGACAAGGCGAATGGCTTGATCATAGATGACCTATGGATTACGTTGTCCTATGTTGCTACACATTTGAATATAAATTATGGATCCGCACATGCCCATAGTGCATGACGACTTGGGGTACCGTAAAGTTTGCCCAAGATGGGTACCGAAACAGTTTACTGATCTGCAGAAGCAACAGCGCGTGGAGGTTGTGAACCAATTTCTGAAACGTTATGAAGAAGATCCGAGTATTTTGGAGGGTACTGTCACCGGCGACAAGATATGGGTTCATCACTGCGAACCGGAAAGCAAGAGACAAAGCATGCAGTGGAAACACCCGTCTTCTTCAGAAAAAAATATATTCAAATGACAGCCATCCGCCAAGAAAATCATACTGACCTTCTTGATACATGATGGGTCCTATTCTGGCGCTTTTTCTGAAACACGGACAAACATTGTCCAGTGTAATGTACTGTGCTATGCTTAAAAAGGAACTGAAACCTACAATTCGCAGCAAAAGCAAAGGAGTGCTGTCAAAAACAGTCTTGCTGCACTATGACTATGCGCGTTCCCATTTAATGACTACAATGTTGAAGGCAATGCAACAACTACGGTTTGAACGTCTGCCGCATCTCCCTTCCAGTCCTGATCTGGCGACATGCGATTATCACATTTTCAGTCCACTTAAATAGGCTCTACGCGATCGCGGGTTCACCTCTGATGAAGAAATTAAGGAAGCGGTGCAGATCTCGATTCGGGAGCAGCCAAAAATCTTCTTCTCCCAAGGAATGAAGTGGAATGATATAACAAGTGCATTTACCTGTAGATGGACTATGTGGAGAAGTGAGATAGCTGTTATGTTCATTTGCTCACAGTTACCGGTATTAAGGGGTATGTTGCCTTTACGTTTTGATTCTCCGTCGTGCTTCAGAACATCAAGATAATCTCTCGCCAGAACAAAACCTCTTTGGCTTCAACACAGACATCAATGTCAGTAGATTTTACTATATATCGACGTTTCATAATCTACCAACAAAAACAACTCTAATACATAAAGCTCGTCCCTCTATCGTACATAAACCTCTACAATTCCACATATAAATCGCTATATTTTTTTCGTACAGAAAGCTCGCCAACTCCACGCATCAACTCTACTCTCATACATTTAATCTACACCCAAGTCCAAACATTAAGGATCACTTATATTCTCATACTTTTATTCCAACAGGAAGTGGATGAAAATATTTTAACAGGGAGTAAACAAAGATGAAAAGGACACGTACACAAATGAATAAAATGAATTTGTGCTTATTAGTAGAGAAAATCGATAAAAGAACAAAACATACCATTTTCTGACGTTGTCTCACAATATCTAAAATTGACAGAAAAATTCATACTTTTTCATGGATCATTTTAATAGGGTATACTGTATATCTACTCCTGACTGCAATGTATGATTGGCATCGACGGGCCATGTTTTTCACGAGATTGTCCATAAGATCCTGAGAGAGGTTTCTCTATTCTCCTTTCAGCGCCATCACCATATCTTTTTGGTGCCAGATTGGGGATCGAGTTCAGCAATGCACCGCCCCCAGAGCGTCCCAAGCATTTTCGATTGGATTCAGGTCAGGAGAGTGCGCAGGCCACTCCATTCGGTCGATTTTCTCGTTCGCTCGACAACAGCTCATGAGCACATGATGATCGATTACGACGGGCGTTATCGTCCATAAAAATGAAAGCATTTCCCACAGCACCACGAAACAGTTTTACATGTTCTAAAACGAACTCCTCACAATAACGCTGGACATTCATTGACCTTTTCTCCTACACCAGGAACTCTTGTACACCCATTGATCATAATCCAGACCAGAGCACTACTTCACCACTCCAGTAATGGTCAATTTATACGATGTTTCTGGCTGAATAGCAGTGCGGGGTTCTCTATAGATGTATCGACGCCTAGAATCAGACGATAAACAAAATCAGCTTTCGTATGTGAACAAGACATTGGTCCATTTCGCTTCACTCCACGTTGAGTGTTCACGATACCATCAATACTCAATAGCGGGTTGTTTTCCATTCTGGGGTCAATGGAAAGCACTGTACAGGTTTTCGGGCATACAGTCCGAAATTATTCAAACGCCTTGACACGGTTTGGTTCGATATTTTGGTACCCGTGCTTGATTCCAGCTGTTTTTGCTAACTTGCCAGCAGTTATTCAGCGTGGTGTTTTAGCGGTTACAACAAGATAACGATCGTGGGATGGAGTAGTTTTGCTTGGTCGAGCACTACTGAACCTTCTGGTAGCTATTCATTTCTCAGAAAATTGTTTCCAGATCCCTGATACTACGCTTTGGGTAATTCCGAACTCCTTCGCTACATCTCTCGTCGTCCGCAATTCTTCCAGTTTACCTCCTCATAATAACGGTTTACCAACAATGCGTCCTAGGGTAAAATCATCCCGATGAGTTTTTTAGATGTACTACAACTCGCCGTAATAACAAAAGAAGGCAGATCCACTCTTCAACATTCACAAAACAAACGATTTCTTCCCACTCACGTTTCAGCTTTTATCGCCGATCGACAGCACACAGCTGTCACGTGATTTCTGGCAATTTGCATATGACCGAATACTCTCACATACCTTGCTCTTACAGATTTCGACAACATCAGAATGTTTTTACTGTTAACCAATTACTTGCGAGTCTGATATTTAGCCTTTTGTCGTTGATCCTTAATTTTTGGACATGAGTGCAGCAATTTTATGTTGATCTGATTCACTCTTAGTGTTGCCAAATCGTAAAAGCTTTTGGGGAAAATAAAATGTCGTTCAATGAGAAAATGTTTAACCAAGTAACTAAACTTACATAAAAGAACCTAAACTCAAAAGGAAGGTAATTTAGGGTTATTATACGTTAAAACTATTAGAAATTCTAGTGAAATTAGCTTTGTTACCCATGTATCGGTCAAATCTCATTTTGTCATTTCACGGAAGTGACAGTATTAATACAGATAGCCCTCGATTTACGTCGGGGATGCGTTCTCGAACGAACTGGCGTGAACGGAATTCTTCGTAAATTGAAACGATTTTATATTGTAAATCAATGAAAAGTCAATGACATGCATTTATGGCATCCAAACATTGACGAGTAACATACTAATGGCATTACATTTAAAGCTCTGAAATAATGTAAACAAAACAGTTACAGAAACACGTTAGCTCATAGTTTTCAGCACATTGAATGCGTGAACAAAAAGCGAACCGAGGGCATTTTAGTCACTTTCCATTCAAAAGCGAACCGAGGGCATTTTAGTCACTTTCCATTCAAAAGCGAACCGAGGGCTCTCTCTCTCATCCTCCGTCCACTCCTTTCCATGCTAGACAACCAAATGGGAAAACCCTCTTGAGGAGTGAGTAGAAAGGGAATCAAAACAAGCGTTCATTACTCCTTTTCAAGTCACGTGAGCATTAGTCACTTTCCATTCACTGTGACGACTGGCTAACGTGACTGTCGTGGAATGGTGGAGTAAACGAGTGGGTGCGCAATACGTTGAACCGTGATTGAATAGTCATCTGTGCTTGCATTTATGTAAGACGCCGAGCTATAGAAAATCGCGTAATTAGAGTAAATGCGATTTAACGAAATATAGGTAATTGCAAATATGACTCTATAATTGTTATTCAAAATCAGCGAAGTAAGAATTACGATTTTGTATAAGAATCAGTACGAGCAAAATTGTAAACTTTATAAATAAAAATCAAATACGGGTTTTTCACTTTTTGACTTTCTGGTTTCAAAATAGGCCTTATTCTGAATCGTCACAAATTGGACCGACGCAAATCGACGGCTACTTGTACACTGACTGTATTAAAACATGTGTCGAGTGCAATTCTGTTTTTTTTTCTGGTACTGGAAACATTTCGTTCAGTGTTGACTAAAGGTCAATGCTTCCATAAATTACAAGCTGAGTTACAATTTGACAAGCAAGTGTCGGGCCCCTTTTTGCCGGTCGTTGCTTGAAAATATAAAAGGGAATTTTTAACAGTTGTGATGTACACTACCTGTTTAACCTTCCGTTTCAGTTAACTTTCTTTGATGTAAATCTTGGTTACCTCTTGTTGTGTTTTCTGTCACGTCGGAACTCCTAAGAGTTTGTATTTGAGCCCAGAGTAACGTTACACAGAGTACACTTTCGTGTCATTCAACAATCACACATTGGTTATGCATGTGATCAATACAAAAATACAAGGATATTAAATTATGCAACACCTCAAAAAACAGAATTTCTGGCATTTGAGCATCTTAAAAAGCTCTAAGATAATGACGAAAAGCAGTGTACACATACATATTCGATCTTTCGGTCCAGGGTTTTTGTCAGAAGGAAGAGATATCTCGTGACACGTGTGAAGCAGTTCCTTTTATTTTTTTCCTCTCGTTATCAAGACACGGTCTGATATTCAATGCAAAGTAAGAGACTATTGTCTCGTAGAATTACGTTACAGCGTCGCTACGTGACCAAACTCGTAACTAACATTTAACGAAGATGAAGTCAACCTATGTAGCATCAGAAGAAAAGCGGAAAGCAGAGAATCTGTCCTCTCATCACTTCCGTTATGTGCGGGTGTACGGAAAGATTGAAAAGCGAGATGAAGTAAATTGTACTGAAGTTTATCATGCTCATTTATTTTTTTCTTAATTAGCTGAAGACGAAATACGTTTCTACTGGAAAAACGTGATCGATGTTTATTTAATTAAAGAGCTTTTCAGTTGTTTGTAACCAACGCTTCTAAAGGTAGAAGAAGTGATCAAATTAGATCAATTTCTTTTGTCTCTCTCCCCAGTTCTAGAAGCAAATATGCTAATTTTTGAATTTTAGTGTAAATCTATGGTCTGCGGTACTATAGCCATTCCTGCATATTGCATACTGTGTTAATTAGGTATGTGTAATGTTATCTGTTAGCAAAGTGACAGTATGCTAAGAAGGATGTTTTTCGAAATATGTTGTCTAATAGATTTCAATCTTGAGATCAAATTTTTGTAGCTATTTATTTGCTCGTCAGAACGATAAGTGTAGTAATTTTGTGACAAGACTTTACACCAAAGTTAAAATGATTTAATAACAATTTATGATTAATATCTAGCTAATATTTTGAGGGGAAACCTTGGCAACGATGACTGCCTTGACACAACGTGACATACTTTTTATACAGGGATATTCTGAAGACGCTTTACTCCAGATGGTATGTAGCATAATCGTAGAAATGCTGCATTGCATATTACATTTATTATTCAAAAATCTGCAGAACACACTTCTTGATCCCAGCAGATGTTCCGATGCGTGTTTACACACATTCATGCCGTTAACTCTTTCCACCGTGTTTACAGAAACATTTGTTTTTCAGTCAGCAACACAACTAAAATACAGTGATCTTACCTACAGTTTATGTTGACCTTTAACAGCTCAGTTGAATATGAGTTTGTTTTATACACCACACTTTTGAAGTAGACCCACAGAAATAAATCACGGAATGACAAGTAGGTGGTTCTTGGGGCCCACAAATATTCTGAAATGAGAGCCTGAAAACAAGCTCTCTCAAAAGGCAATCATTTCATGAGATGCATGCATATTGTTGAAACCAGCAAGCCACCACAGCGGATAATTGGTCAAAGGCCAAATCACTGAATGATTGTTCGAGTTAAGCCCGGGAGCTTTTCCCCTACTAAAGCAGGAGCATTGTGCTTTGTTCTTTCTTTGGAACTAGTAGCCCTAAATTAGAGCCGGGGACTCTATATATCGGTTCAGATTCTCATCAGTCGTTAAACCCATAAACGATAAAAGAAAAAGCGACTAATGGTGGGCAAATAAAAAAATATCCACGCACGTTTACTTACGCTTAAATCTAATGGGTAACGGGACTTCGGAATGTACTTTCTGAGCAATTAGAATTTAAATTCGGTCCATTCATCCGGAAAGATGTTTATCTGTTCATGAATCGACAAGGGTAGGTCATTCCATATCATCTATCTTTCTAAAGATTTTCAATTGGATTCAAATCCGACGATTAGGAAGACCAGTGAAACTGCTGGAAATTTGGATCATATTCAGCGAATTACCTGCAAAAGATCCGATAACAGTGAAAAATAATTAGCAATTTCCTCCTTGAAAATGGAAATTGCTAAAATGAAAATGATACGTCATGAGAATCCGGTGTTCGTCGAGAAACAATAACTACTACTTGAAGTGACAGCCCATATAGAGGAGCAAAAGGGCACAATTCAGTCTGTGTACACAAAACCAGCCTGCTGCCACTAGCATTCTAATACGTACATGATGGAGCCATGGATTCACCGCTGTCATTCTATACGTATGCACCGCTGTCATTCTATATGTATGCTGTATAGCATCAGTGGGGGAACACTGATGCTATACAGCATACAATTTTATTCATGGAGCCTCAGAACAGGCTTTAAGTTCTCTTCTCCAGTTCGTCGGTCTTTGAAGCAAAGAGTTTCTTCAGACAGTAATGTAAGGATTCGATACAGGTAGGTAGTTCAACGTTCATCTGAACATATTTTTGTACAAAAGAAACGAATACACTTACCAAACTATGGATCCTTCCTTGGGTACTCTCTCCCTTAACGCCAACACATTTGTCCAATCTCCTTGGAAGAATCTGTATTCCAGCCATATAGAAGAATTAGGGTTGCTGTTGTAGCCACGTAGTACACACTTCTGCTGTTGTTCACCTGTTGTGAATTTCTTCCTTCCTAAATGCTCCTTAAGTGGGCCGAACAGGCGAAAATCACCTGGAGCTAAGTCAAGAACCTATGTGGGATGGCTGAATATTTCCATGCAGATTGATACCACAGGTATCATTTTTACGTTAGCTGCCGTGTGTGGTCTAGCATTGTCATGCAAAAGGATGACCTGCTTTGACAACTTCGCGGGCCTCTTCTTTCGGATGGCGGGCTGAAGCTTCTCCTTTGACTAGGATACCTTAATATTCATTGCTGATCTCCGTGCAAGAAAACCCGCCAAGAGTACCTCGTTTGCTTCCCAGAATGTCATTGGCCTTCTTTAGATACCTTGAATTTCTTCGGGCGTGAGCAATCTTGTGGCGCCGGATCGCTTGGTTTCTAGAGTACTGTAAAGTAACTAATCTCGTCACCGGTCACGATCAGAAATGCATCTTCCTCAGAATTAAAGCAACGCAAAAACTCTGTGTAGATGGCGTCAGGAAACGACTTCTTATCAAATGTCATGATACCTTGCCGCAGTGATCAGGACTGCTGTTGTTTTTCAGTTGGATATAAACTAAATACCTGAGTTAAATTATTCCATAAAAGCAGCTTTGATTCATTCTTTATTCTTCCATTTATCTTTGAATTGCAGGACTAAGGCCTTCTTTATTTTCTACCATGTAGCCCTGTCTTTGGCTTTCATCATAGAATTCTTTGGAACATTTTTATTGTTAATTCATCCCTCCACTTCACTCTGGCCTGATTCTATTTGTTTTCACTAAACTGAGTTTTCACACCTTTACCCCCATTTTCGGTCAGATGTCGAATACGTCTCGCACATCTCCATTTTGCCTCCCTTGGTAAGAAACATATCCTAAAATTTTATCTGATTCAGATATTTTGTTTGCTATCCGATATCCTGATTACAAACAAAAGTAATTTCATTCTTTTTTAGCAAACCATACTTTTCTGACTTTCCTTGCGGGTGTCCAGCTTTCGCCTCGGTTTCTTCCTTAGCTACCTAAGTTTTGTTTCCTACTTCCCTTGTGAGTTTCTCCTCTGTAAGTAAAGATTGGTTATGTAATCTTCTTTTAAGAGTAACATTCATATAGGCCTTAATTTTCCGCTGCTCCCCTAACGAATGCCTAATCTTCTTTGTCTTTTTCCTTTTCATCTTCACCCGTCCACTTTTATCAGCTGTGGTACAAAATGTTTTTACTAATTATTTCAGTACATTTATCATTTGCGTTTACAGCATATGATTTTGTGGTGCATCATTTTTTACGCTTTCCAACCGTAGGTTGAAGAAGCGTATATGCTCCAGCTTTGTCCGTCCGTCTGTCCGCACGATAACTGGCGTAAAAATGGTTCGATTTCGATGAAATTTTAGTATGTGGTAGGAGACCATCAGGGGACGAACCCTTTTGAAAATGGGACAAATTGGGTCAAAGGTCACAACGTAGGAGCGGGATCCATTCCATTGCACTTATGCGTCATAACTTGCGTAAATATGGTTCGATTTCAATGAAATTTTACTGTGTGGTAGGGGACCGTCTGGGGACGAACCCTATTCAAAATGGGTGAATTGGGGTCAAAGGTCAAGACATAGGATTGCGATCCATTCCATCGCCTTTATCCCATATGATTCAGGTAGACGTCAAGTAATTTTGCTTCCGATACTTCCAATGGAAAAACTTTTGTACACATTTCCTTCGCAATTAATGTGTTCCCAAGGATGAAAATTTTAACATCGATTAAAATAACTTCATATCATAACTTGGAATACTTAATGTTTTCTAAAACATAACCATAATTATATTAAAAATCAATAACTTTTCCTTTGGTGGTGTTGAAACCAGAAAAAGGATGGCGCGACCTGTACTTTGATGACGTCAGTAGACAAACAAATGTTGGATTGCATAATTATGATCATGTTTTAGAAAATATTAGGTATTCCAAGTTATAAAATGAAGTTATTTTAATCGATGTTCAAATTTTCATCCTTGTGAACGCATTAATTGTCCAGAAAAAGATGGCGTGACCTGTATTTTCGTGACATCAGTAGACAAACAAAGTTTGGATTGCATAATTATGGTTATGTTTTAGAAAATATTAAGTATTGCAAGTTACAAAAAGAAGATATTTTAATCGATGCTCAAATTTTCATCCTTGGGAGCGCATTCATTGGAAAGAAAATGTGTACAGAAATTTTTCCATTCGAAGTACAGGAAGCAAAATTATTTGATGTTCACCTTAAAGGAGCAATTCTTGTATGTATGTAAATTTTATTTTGGAAACGGCTCTTAGGATTTTGATGAAAGTCGTTAACTTACCGTTTTCTGGTACTAGAAATCGATTTAGCTTGATTTCGACTTTAGGAAAATTCGTTTAGTGGGTTACATAACCACCCCGAATTACCACGTTTTTAGTGTAGTGTCATGGCGTCGTCCCATTAGATGTTGGCGCGCTGTCATGCCATCTGCCTCATTACGTCACGCGTTGTGTGTGGATCCTATTAAAGTTTTATGACGTCACAGTTTTGCGAGCAGATAGTCGCGATTCCCCTCTGCCTCATTACGTCACGCGTTGTGTGCGTATGTCCGTCCGCACGATAACTCGCGTAAAAATTATGCGATTTCGATGAAATTTTAGTATGTGGTAGGGGTACACCTGGGAAGGAACTCTATTGAAAGTGAACGAAATTGGGTCAAAAGTGAGGACATAGGAGCGGGATCTATTCCACTGCTCTTATGCGTCATAACTAACGTAAAAAAGGTTCGATTTCGATTAAATTTTAGTATGTGGTAGGGGACCACATGGGGACAAACTCTATCGAAAATTGGTGAAATGGGGGTCAAAGGTCAGGACATAGGAGCGGAATCACCTCTATCGCCATTATACGTCATAACTTACGTAAAAATGTTTCGATTTGGATGAAATGTTAGTATATTGTAGGGACCTGCCTGGGGACGAATCCTATTGAAAATGGACGAAATGGGGTCAAAGGTTAGGACACAGAAGCGGGATCTATTCCATAGCCCTTATGCATCATAACTTACGTAAAATTGATTCGATTGCGACGAATCTTTATCATGTTATTTCGGAGGTATACTGAACCAGTTCTGTTGAATATCATCGAAATAGAATCAAAGGTCAGGGCACAAGAGTCAGATTTATTCCACAGCCATTTTCCTCATAACTTGAGTAATAACTTGAGTAATGATTTCTAGTATGTTGGAAAGCGTATCATAATGAATGCATTGCATGATTTTACTAACTTGTTTGCTTTGTCTCTAGTTATGCCTTTTTTTTTATTTTATAAGGATAACTCCATATATAAAAGTAAAATAATGCTAACTTTTTGAAAATTCAGTAAGCGAAAACGAGCTCAAGCGGAAAAGACCTTGCTTAGCTACTTCCGGAAAAGAACAGAGCGAGATTAGCACCAAAAATTCAGCAGATCCATGGGAAGACAACGGCGTCACAGTTTTTCCTTTTCCGTGCAAAGCTTAAGGGAAAAAAAGGACTCTGTGTACATCCTCCCGTGAGTGTTGATATGGGTTATCCTTGCGCATCTTAATCTGATGAAAATAACTCCGCAAAAGTTTCATTTTCGCAAATCCTGGTTTTATGAAACTCCCAATGCGGAGAGCTCCATCTCCCCCCCCCCCTTTTTTTTTGTTGGAGGTTTAATAAACCCCACAAGCGTCTAGGCTACATGGAATCTCCCATTACTAATTTTAGACTACTATTTCAAGGGAAAGGAGAGAACCAGGGTTTGGAGGACAACCTTATACTGATGCCATGCTGTAGGTTTTGAACCCGGTCTCTGCAGTAATTCAGGAGCCTTTGCCCCAGTCCATTCAACGACTATTGAATTACTTATTTATATTCTGTCAGAAAGAAAGCAACACCAGTAGAAGTATGGGTGCAATTTGCATGCAGATTCGCAGGCAAGATTGTAACGTACAGATGTACAAATGATTGTACCATCGAGCACATCTGGTAAAAATCTGAAACTGTCATAATAGCCTGAATGTGGTGATCCGTGAGTAAGTGATCAGTGTGTCTTCTCGAGTAATATTGCCACAAATTGTTGAAAAGTGATTAGTGAGGGAAAATCGTCACAGGTAGAATGCCGAGCACCCGTCTGCGCTGTAATTATATCAGCTAACAGACTTCGAAACAGGATGATTTATTGCCCTATATCAAGCTGGCTGGTCGACTTGGCGTATTGCGTGACGTTCTTTGGCACCCCAATCCCACAAGACATCGTTACTACGCTGTGGATGATAGAAGGCTTGCACAACGATTGGTTCTGAAGGGGTCGGTCTGGAACGAATATAGGATAAAATACCGTTTGATCCAGCGACAGGCCCTTACATAAACAACAGCCTTGCTCTCAGACATGAGAAACGCGATGATGCCGAACATAGGTCACCCAATCACACTATTTCAAACCGTCTACGGAAAGCAGGCTTGCACACACGACGCCCATCGCGTCGCCTGACACTGACATCAGCGCTTGAAGTGGAGCCGCTCCCAAGCAACCTTGCTTGAAGAATGGTATAGTGTATTATGCAGCGATGAGTTTTGCTTCTGCCTTCAACCAAACAGTCGTTGGATAAACGCATGATGCCTATGTGGTCAACGCGTCAACCCAGATAATGTCATCGAGCAACAAACCGTCCGCATAGCAAGTATCATGGTTTTTGAAGCTACCTCCTATGATTCTTGCTCCAGTTTAGTGTCTACCATAAGAACTCTGATGGTTTGTCGGTATTTTGGAGTAATCATCAAGACAGTTGCGATACTGTTCGTAGTAGCGTTCAACAACTCATTGTTTCAGCACGACAATGCCCGCTCTCATACTGCAAATGCATTGAGGAAATGCCTACAATATGTCAACATGCTGCCTCGGCCTGCTCGATCCCCAGATTTATCGCCAATAGGGAACATCGGGGACACTTCCGGACTCTGCATTACAAACCTCCGATAACAAATGTCATGCGACACCATCTCGATCATGCGTGGTGATCAGTGCCTCTATAATCTATAAGACATATTTCGTGAAGGGTGGAAGAATGCATTGCTCATCAGAGAAGATTTGTTTCATACTAAAACGGCCCTGTAATCCTTCGTCTACAGCATTACTTTTGTTTCTGTTTATTTGAAAATATTATTTCTTACGTTATCTTGCGCAGCCAGTTAGTTTCGCTGAATTTGCAGCAATATTTCTTGGTGCAGCATTTTTTACGCTTTCCAATCGTAGGTTGAATAAGCGTATATGCTCCAGCTTTGTCCGTGTGTCTGTCCCCACGATAACTCGCGTGAAAATGGTTTGATTTCGATGAAATTTTAGTATGTGGTAGGGGACACCTGGAGACGAACCCTATTAAAAATGGGCGAAATGGGGTCTAAGGTCAGGACATAGGAGCGGGATCCATTCCATTGCCCTTTTAAAATGGTTCGATTTCGATTAAATCTTAGTATGCGGTAGGGGACCACCTGGGGACGAACTCTATTGAAAATGGGCGAAATGAGGTCAAAGGTCAGAACATAGGAGCGAGATTTATTCTACAGCCGTTATCCTCATAACTTGAGTAATGATTTCTGATATGTTGGAAATCGTATCATAATCAATGCATTGCATGATTTTACTAACTTATTTTTCCTTTGAGAGAGTACATTACTGCAGTTTAATTCACCCCTGAGAATAAACAATTGCACCACTTCCAAGCTTTCTTACAAACAAAGGCTAAAGTCTTCACGGGAATAAAAAGAAATCAACGTATCGCAGACTCATAATATTTCATAATAAGAAAGTTTTCACAATAAGAAAGTGAATAAAACTATAGATTCTCATTAGGTCTATATTAATTAGAACAAGCCAGAGGTGACTGTGCAAAAGTGTTGATACGAGTTTTTCGATACACGAAGCAGATTTTAAAATGTTATAAGACTTCTGTCCCTGACGTTATGCATCATTCACTATTAACTTTTAAGGAAAGCCTTGTAGCTTTCTATTCATTGAAGATGAAAGATGACACACAAAGTTTGCCTGAGGATGGTACAACAAGAGAGAAACCTTCTGTTACATGAGCTCCCTTATCTGTGATTCTGCCTCACATGAGCACCAAAGCGAACTTTAATACGCTTTGCTGCTCTTTCAGAGTATGGATCTAAGAACTTCATTTGCAAAGTGGAACAGCTTTCAGTGTGAATTGCTCTAGTTGGCCACCCGTAGTTGGTAGGATGATAAAAAAAAAGGAAAGCTTTCATGTTAGGTTCACCAAAAGAAAACAAAAACGTAATAGTGTTATTTTCAGAAGTGTTTTTTTACGTGAGAACTTCTGTAGAAAAGTCTAAAACGTCAGAAAAAATTATCCAGATTGAAAAATTTATTAGCCGTTTTTTATTAAATTGGAAAATAAAAACAGAAACTGACGCTGAATCGCCAAATTCGGGATTCTATACAGCAAAACACACTTGAAAGTGTCTTTACAGGATTGAAAGCTATTTAGATGTGAAATATAGTCTAGTCTAAAAATAAAGGCCTGTTGCTTATGCTTTGTAGAATTTGTAAAACAAAGGGTAATTTCACCATTCCAGAAGAAATATCCAGACTAAAATACTTTTAATTAAAAGTTATTTAACGTGTGCTGGTAAGTGAAATATTTCACTCTTTTTTAACGTTCTTGATTGGATTTCGCATAAACTGAACTGGAATACGTTATCACAACACCAATAACAAGTAATATCAACAATGTGGTTCAAAAAGGACTGAATTAACTGCAATACAATTGCTGATGTTGATCATAATAACGTCAACAACAAACGATACTGCAATAAGTCTTAAGACATGAGTGAGATTAGATGAATTGCTTTCGAATTACCGATAAGCGAATAAATAATAATGAGTGTTGATCCCTAAAAATTATCTACGACCTGGGGAGCTGTAAGAATGCTAATGCAGACAGTTCAATAAGAATAAAATAAATTTTCTGGTAAAATACGGACAACAAACTTTACCAGAAGTCTGAAAAATAGCAAAGGTGGTGTACAGGATCATACATTCTTCTTTGATTAAAATCTATAAATCCGTCTAAACAATCTCTAAAGCTATAGAAGTTGCCCGCTCTTAATTTAGGGCCATTGGTTCCGGGAAGGGCGCGGAGTTGGGTGGATCCTTGGGACATGCGCACTACGTGCGTTTCCCAAGGACTCGGGGCCCCCAGGTTTGGCAAAAGTGATTAGTCAGAAGCCTGACCACCTGGCGGTTTTTTATTTTTTTATTTTTTTGGTTGGCAAGTCAATTTTTCAGTGGCGCAAACAGTAACACACTGTCTCGTCCCTTATAAACGCATTTCTTTTCCTTGGTATTCAGTTTTGTGATGCTATATGTCGCAAACGACATATAGCATCACAAAACTGAATACCAAGGAAAAAGACGGAATGACATTTCAGAAGTGCCAAATAACAGGCACACGCGAAAGTCCTTCAATTACAAAAAGTGCATATTCCAGAAACTTAAAGGAAAGCCAATTGTGAGGCCGAAACCTGGGACGATAAATAAAAAAGAATTTCCAATATTTTTTTAATTTGACATTTTTTTGTTATGAAGATTTCATCAGACATACAAAAAACAAAACAAAAAAAAAAAAAAACACAGATGTATCTTTTACGTGCTCACAGTAAATTTTCCGTGACACATGACAACGCTGTAGTTGCTGTTACATTATAAATATTAGCCTTTGTTATTCTCGTCAGAGAAAAGGGTGAGGCAATTTTTAGCACGTCTTTTGTAAAAAAAGATCGTGCTTATGTTATCGGTTTATCCGTCCGTCCGTCCGTCTGTACCCACGGTATCTCTGCAACTATTAGTCCGATTTGAAATTTTTTTTTGCATTCGAAAGCTTGAAATATGCGAATGATGATTCTTTATTTCTTTTTTTTTTTACGATGTACAATTTTGCCGCTAGAGGGCGTAAATGCAGAAGATGTCGAATTCAAAAATATGTTTTATTCCACATATTTGCTTCTAAACATCCGATTGAAAAAATCTTTTATCTTTCGATTCCATTTATGTCGAAGAGTATTTTGGATATAATTTCTTTTTCAAATTACGCATAGATTTTCCGCTAGAGGGCGTAAAAGTAAATTGCATTTTCCCCCATAACTCTTCTTCTAAAACTCCGATTTGAAAATTTTGTTTTTCAGCGGATACATCTCCTGATCCACAATCTTTTGCATATAATTTCGAATTTTTGGTAAAGAATACTTTGGCCACCAGGGGCGTAAGTGTTAATTTTCGCTTCTGATGTATTTGCTATAAAATCTGAGCTTCTAAAATATCGATTGAAAAAATTCTTTCGTGGACTGATGCCACTCACATCGATAAACCTTTTCGGAATATTTTGTTCCTAAAACATTCCACAGTTCCTCCGCCAGGGGGCGTAGATGTATATCTTATTTTTGTCAATATCTCGACTTCTAGGAGTCCGATTTTGAAAAATTCCTTCTTTGTTGGATAGTGTTTTCCGTGTGACATGTTTTTCATATAATTTCAAAATTTTCAAGTAATTCATAGACTTTCCGCTAGTGGGCGTAAAGGTAAATTGCGTTTTCCCTTATATCTCTGCTTCTAAATCTCCGATCTGAAAAGTTCTTTCTGCACAGGATACAGCTCCTGATGGGAAATCGTTTGCACGTAATTTCAAATTTTTGTAAAAATTGTTTGGCCACCAGGTGGCATAAGTCTTAATTTCCGCTTCTGATGTATTTGCAGCAAAATACGAGCTTCTAAAATCTCGATTGAAAAAAAGTCGTTTGTTGACCGATACTACTCATGTCGACAAACATTTTAGGAACATTTTCTTCTTGGAATAATGCATGGTTTCTACGCCAGGGACGTAGATGTATATCTTATTTTTGTCAATATCTCTACTTCTAAAAGTCCGATTTGAAAAATTCCTTCTTTGCTGGATAGTGTTTCCGATGCAAAATGTTTTTCTTATAAATTCAAAATTTTCAAGTAAATCATAGACTTTCCGCTAGGGCGCACAATGGTAAATTGCGTTTTCTGCTCCTAAAACTCCGATTTGAAAAATTCTTCCTCTATCGCATACAAGACCTGACGGAAAATATTTTTCACGTAATTTCTAATGTTTGGTAAAGAATGGTTTGGCCACCAGGGGTCATAAGTGTTAATTTCTACTTCTGATGTATTTGTAGCAAAATCTGGGCTCCTGAAAACTCGACTAAAATTTTTTTCTTGGACCGATACCGCTCATATGGATAAACCTTTTGTGAATACTTTCTTTCTAAAATAATGCTTGCCGCCTCGGTGGCGCAGTGGTCTAAGCGATGGCCTCTGATCATTCGTCCGTAAGGGGTCCGGGTTCGAATCCCAGTGAGGCATGGATGTTGTGTTTGTCTTACGGCACTGGCTCTCTCCCTTCCCTGGAAGCAGTGACCCTAAATTAGGGACGGGCGACTGCTTATAGCCCATTGAGTTGCTCACGGTGGTCGTTAAACCTCCAATCAAAAAAAATAATAATAATAATAATGCATGGTTTTCCCCCAAGGGACGTAAAGTCACATCTTATTTTTGTCGATAACTCTGTTTCTAAGAGTTCGTAGCTCACGGTTCCGTTTACTGAGGGATTTAAGACCCGAATGAAAAACTATATCTGAGGGATTTAAGACCCGATTGAAAAACTATATCTGAGGGATTTAAGACCCGATTGAAAAACTTCTTGGGTGGGATATCTGAGGGATTAAAGACACGATTGAAAAACTTCTTTCTTCCGTCAGATACTATTGTTTTCCATACCGGTTCCATTGACTTTGAATAGCTTTGATAAATTTAATTTGCGTCAGAACGGATTCAAAAGACGTGCTTATTACACCCGAAAATTCGGTGTCATCTTTCTTGTTTAGTTTCCGTTTACTTCGTCTTCAGTGAGTTAGACCTTGTTGGTGAAACTTATCTGTTTAATGTTTGATAGGAATCTTTGCAGCGCCTTACAATGCAGAGACGCCTTGATATTCTTACAGGAACTTTTCGGTATCACATAACGATTCGTCGTAAAACATATCGGTGCATTGCTTTTCTTGGACGGCCGCTCCTTTTACGATTGCTAAATGTCTCATCATCTTAATATTTCACATTTATCAAAGACTCTAACACTATTTATAAACTAAAATACTTCTTTTTAATAGCGCAAAACTAATGTACAATTTAAGCCGAGCTTTTGGGCTCCACTGGGATTCTTCGTCTGGGCTAAGCTTTCAAAGCCTTCTTAGAGATAGCAACTTACAATATTGTTACAATTCAAAAATTTTCCTACGAAATATATAAAATATTTGAATTGCAATTCAAAAATTTTCCTACGAAATATATAAAATATTTGAATTGCAATTCAAAAATTTTCACACGAAATGTTTTGAATTGTGACAACAGTGTAAGTTGCTCTCTAAGGAGGCTTTGAAAGCTTAACCCAGACGAAGTCTCCGGTGGAGCGCAAAAGCTCGGCTTAAATTGTATTGGATTGTCGGAAAAGTCATGACGTATTTTGGCACCCGATGACGGTTGGGCGGTTTTGGAAGTACTAGAAGCATGCGCATCTCTGTTATCGCTATGGCATTCGACAGGTGCTAGTTCTAGCTGCAGTCTAAAAGGAATAGTGAGCGATTAGGTTGATTTGCGGAGATTTGACATCAAGTAGAAGATGGAAGACCAAACTGTGCATTTTCGCCATATTTTACTGTTTTACTTCCGTAAAGGGAAGAACGCGCGTCAAGCTTGTGAAAAGTTGCGTAAAGTGTATGGTGATAATGCTCTACAAGAACGTCAGTGCCAGCGGTGGTTCGCAAAATTCCGTGCTGGTGATTTTGACCTCAACGATGCTCCTCGGTCCGGGAGGCCAACCGAGGTTGATGACGACCAAATCAAGGCATTGATCGAGTCAAACCCACGTTACATGACACGAGAGATTGCAAACACATTGGACATCCATCATTCAAGCATTCACGACCACCTGAAGAAGCTGGAATACGTAAGCAAGCTCGATGTGTGTGTTCCTCATGAACTCAAAGAAGCTCAATTGACGGCGCGTATAAACATCTGCGATATGCTCCTTAAACGTGAGGGAAACGATCCTTTTTTGAAGCGACTGATAACTGGTGACGAAAAGTGGATTGTGTACAACAATGTGCCGCGCAAACGTTCTTGGTCCCGATGTGCTGCTTCGCCTCAAACGACATCCAAAGCAGACATTCATCAGCGGAAGGTTCTGGTCTCAGTGTGATGGGATTTTAAAGGTGTCGTGTTTTTCGAGCTCCTACCACGGAACCAAAAAATCAATTCGAATCTGTACAGTTGGCAATTGGACAGTTTGAACGAATCCACCATCCAGAAACGTCCAAAGCTCGTTCATCGTAAAGGTGTTGTGTTCCATCACGACAACGCGAGACCACACACAAGTTTGATCACCCGCCAAAAATTATTGGAGCTTGGGTGGGATATGTTGCCACACCCAGCATACTCGCCTGACCTAGCGCCGTCAGACTTCCACTTGTTTCGCTCTCTTCGACAGTCCTTGCGTGGTATGACGTTCAATTCAGATGAGGCTGTAAATCAGCACCTGGTATAGTTTTTCGCCACGAAAGACAGGTCCTTCTATGAAAGAGGCATTCTGCAGCTCACTGAAATATGGCAAAAGGTTATCGAACAAAACGGGCATTATATCATTGATTGATCTATATTCTTTCTATCAATAAATGACCTTTGCAAACCATGGTTAAAATACGTCATGACTTTTCCGACAACCCAATATATTAGGTTTACGCCATTAAAAGGAAGTGTTTTAGTTTGTATTTCATGTTCGCATTATGGATACCAGTCTTGCAATCTTGGGCTTAATTCGCATTCAGGGTATTTTCTTGGTGTAAAGTCACCCTTTGTGCCCTCTGGACTGCGCTTAGTGATGCTGTTTTGTCCTTAATATGAGACAGAGAAAATGCAAGTTACAACCCCTCTGTAAGAAAACCAGCTACCAACTGAACTTAAAAGCTCGGCTGACTCGTTGCAATCACAAACTGAAATGACGGTGTCACGTAATGAGAGCATACAATCAGATAAAATGGCAGAAAAATGACTGGTGATCTTAAACTTTTGCAAATGACTCTAATAAAGAAGTAACAAAAATGAATAGTATAGTGATTGCCCTTTAGAAGTCGCTGTAGCATTCATCTTCATGATTAAACAAACAGAGCGACAAAAATCAAACAGGTAGTTGTAGTATGGACACATGTAGCAGAGATGCTATGTCTGGAATGTTATGACAATACGTAAATGTAGTGTTGCCACTTGGCGAAAAATTAATTGAATCACACGTAAAGATTCACATTTAATTTTTAATTCCGAAATATTTGTAATGAAAAGAGCTGTGTTAAATAGAAACATTCCGACAAAGGTTTTCATTTACTCTCTCTCTTCGTGTGTCTACATTCTTCAAGAAATCAAATGTTCAGAAATGCTGAAACCTCATTTGCTCGAATATGTTAAGTAGGCGGCACACATGAAACGTTTTGGTCTAAAAACAGTCGTGGATGATTGGGAAATCACTTGAAGAACGCTGCGAAGGATTTTCACACGGTTCTCACACAGCGCCGGCACTTTATTGCAAAGGAAACATCAACAAGCCTGAAAATTGCAGTTGACTTCCTCTGCAACGCGTGCAGCAAATGAGGAACTCGTGAACTTGCTGTGCGAGCTGGTGTTTGATTAACAGACATAGTGTGTTTGCTAAAAAAAAAAAAAAAGGGTACGTAAATCATGACTACAAAAGGAAAAGCCACTGTGCTTCGAGAAAGAAAGATCAAACAGATAATATTTGCTTTTGCCGGGACCTAAACTTGATCACGACGGGGGATGAAACTCCGCTGACCTTAACAGACCGGAGATCAAGTGCTTCTATGGAAATGGGTCAATGCCACGGTGCTTAGCGTAATCATCCTCAAATTCTCGGGAAAACACAATGGGATGCAGACAAATAAACCCCAGGTGTTGTAAAATACTCGGCTCATATTCATCTCGGGTTAAATCACTCTAGAAGTCCTTATAAGCCGACAGTGTGTTCTAAGTAATTGAAAAAGAAATAAGGTGCGTGAGATATTTTCACCAATTTGTGTTGGCATGCATTCCTCTCACTGCTAAATCTGCCTGAAAAGAGCTAGAATTTCGCTGTTCAGTGAGATTACCAATTCTCTTTAATGTTTCTCCCACGAAAGTAGAGAAGGGCAGTAGCCGTTGTGTGTTATCTTCCACACGTGAACCGCTGTCAAGAGTTGTTATAGTTAAACTTGTGACGTACTACAGAGGTGAATCACGTGTCAAGACGACAAATCTGCAGTGATACATTCCGTACGTGTAGCTTTATTTTTTTTTATTTTTTTTTATTGGAGGTTTAACGACCACCGTGAGCAACTCAATGGGCTATAAGCTGTCGCCCGTCCCTAATTTAGGGTCACTGGTTCCAGGGAAGGGAGAGAGCCAGTGCCGTAAGACAAACACAACATCAATGCCTCACCGGGATTCGAACCCGGACCCCGTTTGGACGAATGATCAGAGGCCATCGCTTAGACCACTGAGCCACCGGGGCGGCTACGTGTATCTTAGTCTGGAGAGCACGGAAAAATTTGTGTTTTCAAAACAAATTTGTCCCCCGTCATGGACAAATTTGTGTTTTCACAACCTCTTGTAGTTTATCTTCGCAAAACAAGAAACATGATCCCCCAACAGTTATTTCATGTTCTGCTGGGGTACGTACAGCACCAAATGCCTTGTCAAATCATTCAATTGTACTACCCCGAAACTTCAAAAATTCTTACATTTTTTCCTGAAAGTTATTTACATCCCCTTCGGTGTACAGAGCGCATGCACACTTCGATGATAATTCATCGGGGTCTGCTTGTACTTGTACGACACCTATACGACCATAGAACGCTGGAAACGTATGCACAGAGCTGATGCGA
Organism: Macrothele yani; assembly: GCA_039090855.1. NCBI lineage: Eukaryota > Metazoa > Arthropoda > Arachnida > Araneae > Macrothelidae > Macrothele > Macrothele yani. The sequence goes on from CM076991.1 coordinate 86,499,429, forward strand.
AAACATTTTAGTGCATATAATTCTTGCCCCAAAAAGTTAGCCGCACCCGGTTGCGCAGTGGTCTTACTGTTGGTTCATGACCATTCGTCCGATAAGGGTCCGGGTTTGAATCCCGGTGAGGCATGGATGTTGTATTTTGTCTTACGACACTGGCTGTCTCCCTTTCCTGGAACTAGTGCCTCTAAATTAAGAACGGGCGACTGTTTATAGCTCATTGAGTTGCTCACGGTGGTCGTTAAATCTTTAATAAAAGAAAGCACGTAATTTGTGCGCTAGGGAGTGTAAATACATCAAAGAGCCAAACCATTATGACTATCTGCCTAATTTTTAAAGGTGTCTTGTGGTAACTGTTACCAACACACTACCAGCAGATCCTTTAACTGTCTTAAGTTAGGTGACTGAACCGCCGCAGATCGGATTTTCTGTAGCAACTCAAACTACAGATGCTCGATTTGGTTGATGCCCGGGGAATTTGGAGGCCAGGGCTACACCTGAAAGACTTCCTTATGTTCCGGAAACCATTTTCGAACAATCGTGCAGTGTGACATGGCGCATTATCCTTCTGAAAGAAGGCACTACTAGAGGGAAATACCGTTGCCATTGAAATGGTACCTGGTCTGCAGTAATGTTTAGGTAGGTGGTATACATCATAGTTTCCTGCACATGAATGATTGGACCCAGGGTTCCCAGAAGAACATTGCCCAAAGCATTACACTTCTCCACCGGCTTGTTTTCGTACCACGGTACATCCTGGTGCCAATACGTTCCCAGATAAACGACGCAGGAAATGAGATTCATCTGACCAGACGACCTTCTCCAAATCATTCAAGATCCAGTTTTGATACTCGCTTGCCCATTGTAGGCGGTTTAAATGATTGCATGAGCACTCGGAGGGGTCTGCGCCCACGCAGACTCATTTTCAGCAGGGTTCGATGTACTGTAAGTTATGATACAATCCTGCTGCACAGACATTGAAATTACCGGCGAGCTGAGCCACGGTATTCTTTCTGTTGGCTCGCACCATACGGAACAGCTTTGGCTCACATCGATGAGCCGTGGTCGGCCTACACCTAGCCAGCGATTTGTGGTTTTTACTCCTCGGACTACTTTTTCATGGTACTAACCACGACTGTTCTTGAGCACTCCACAAGCCTTATCGTCTTAAAAATGCTCTGACCCCGTCGTCTGCCCATTACAATTTGGCTTTTGTCAAATTCGCTTAAGTGCGCTGCCTTTCCCATCTGAATAAAAACAATAACACTGATTAACAGAGTTCAGTGTCAGGTGTTACTTGTGTCGTTTCCTTGCCGTTGTTTCGTTTTACATAAAAGCGCGCTGGTCATAATGTTTTGGCTTTTCAGCGTATGCACTCTATGTTCCCCGATAGCTCTGATCTTAAAATTTTCTTTTCATATCAGATATCATTCACGGATGAAAACATTTTGCAGATAATTTAAAATTTTTCTTGATTCGCAGTTCTGACGTGAGGTGTCCTGCGTATGTATTCATATTTTGAACGAGACTTCCCCTTCAAAAAATCCTTTTGAACAATTCCCATTGCTGCTATTCGCTATATGGTAAAGATTGTGAATATTATCCTCTTTTTAATAATGCGCAGATTTTCCGTTAGATGCGTATATGTAAAAAATTATTTTCTTGCTATCGCTACTTCTGGAAGTCGTATGAGAAAAAGGCTTTTTCCTATCGCATAGATGTTGCTATAAAGAATATTTTGCCAATATTTTTGTCCTTTTCGTAAATCGCAGTTCTGCCTCTAGTAGATGTGACGGTGTATTTCTACTTGAAAAATTATGTCCAGTTCTGAAAGTCCCTTGAGAATGTTTTTTTTTTTCGGTAGAATACTGTCACAAAATTTAGAGCCCCTCTTTTTCTTCAAATAGAGCGCAGACTTCCCGCTAGGACACATAAAGCTACCAGGTTGGGCAAATATGACTTACAATTTGTTAATAGAACAAAAACATTGATGCATTGTCCGAAACTAAAGTTGCTACGTTTCAACAAAATCCCTCTGTTTTGCGATGCACTTGCGCCAGTGGTCCGGAAGTTTGCAGATGCCGCTAGGGCAGAAGTCTTTTGGTTGTCGGTGTACCCACTCCCGAAGAGCCTGTATCACATCCTCATTACTGCTAAACCTCTTACCGTCCATATATGCCTTTAGAGGGCCAAATATGTGATAGTCCGAGGTTTCAAGGCCAGGACTGTATGTAGGATGTGGTAGAACGTTCCACTTCGGTTTCTGGATGGTTTCCACGGTTTGAGCAGTCACATGTGGACCGGTGTTATCCTGGAGAAATGACACAGATGTTTGCGACCTTTTCCCCTTGTTCCTGATGCGTGTTTTTACTGAACCTTCGAGAAATGTCGAGTAATATTCAGCGTTTATTGTGCGACGATCTGTGAGGAAATCCACGTACAGTACACCTTTAGAGTTCCAGAAGACGGTGGGCATAAAACGGTGGGCTCATAGAAGACGGTGGGCATAAAACGGTGGGCTCATAGAAGACGGTGGGCATAAAACGGTGGGCTCATAGAAGACGGTGGGCTCATGAGGTTCATTTTCCACCACTTTCCTCCCATTTTTAAACGCACTGCTTCACTTATAGACACTCATATTGGACAGTGTATTCTCACCGTACTGTCTATTCAATCGTGAAGAGATTTCCAACGGTTTACAACCTTCTTTCGTCAGGAATTTGATTACAATGCGCTGTTCCACGCTAACGTGTAACTTCGCGTCGCTCATCTTCCCCACAACTGACCAACGACGCCGTAGCACACACGAAGTGGGTGAAAGACCTTGGAACAGTGCTGATACCTGCCACGTATCACCGCTTTGAATGCACCGTGCTGCATTGTTGAACTACGAACAAATTATAATTCATATTTGCGCGCTCCCTGTATATCACGCTTTTACGCCATATTTTTTCTTCGAATTGTTCGATTTGAAAAATTCGCTTTGCCTCGGATATTTTCCACTATGAGGGAAATTTTGTGTACAATTTTTTAAATGCATATGTCTGCCGCTAGTGAGTATAAAAAGCTATTTCTACTTGTGACAGTGGCGGATCTAGAAATTTTAGACACGGGGAGCCCGGATTTTGACAAGTTCATTTGTAAGCACTGAAACAGAGGGAGCTGCCCCCTATCATTTTTTATGTACATGATTCATTTCTGTGCTAAATTAACTGATCGTGCCGCCCCGGTGGCGCAGTGGTTTAAGCGATGGCCTCTGATCATTCGTCCGAAAGGGGTCCGGGTTCGAATCCTGCTGAGGCATGGATGTTGTGTTTGTATTACGGCACTAGCCCTCTTCCTTCCCTGTACCCAGTGACCCTAAATTAGTAATGGGCGACTGCTTATAGCCCATTGAGTGCTCACGGTGGTCTATAAACCTCCAATCGAAAACAAAACTGTCCTAAGGAGAGAAAATGTTTCATTCAAACAGCAAATTAAGAAAAAAGTTGAATGCTTTTTTGGTATACAGTACATATAATATTGCAATATCTATTCGGTTACAAAGCACAAAGTCTGGTCTATAATGTTCCCTCTACGAGTAGCCTATTATCTCAAAAGGTTGTATGTAATAGAATACGAACAAAGAGAACAATGAGACTTACGCAAATCAAAATAACAAGTTTCCTTTTCGTTCTTTGTTTAATCGAATCATTATTATCACACGAATAAAAATACATCTCATTCTTCAAATTAAAGTGAAACAAAGCATTACAAACTACTAGCTTTACTCTAATTTAACTTTCCTTTCTAGTTTCCGTACCTATGTAAATTTAGTTTGTTCTCCTTAAGCAATTTCCAAACTTAACGTTTAAATTTTCTCCCTCTCGCTCGAATGTCTTTTGGCAACGACAAATGAGGTCAGAAATTGTGTGACGTATGTAAAACAAAAAAGAGATAAGATTGCTTTTCAATGTACACTGAAGTGCCAGAGAAACCGGTACAGACGAGCTTATGCAAAATACATAGCAACGTCACCTATGCGCGTACTCGGTTACGTCTGCCAGTGCGTATATAAAATGATAGACATCCTTGCCAGCTGTCAGAGCTGTTTTCGGCATGAGAATGACAAGTAATAACGATTTAAGCGATTTTCAACGCGGTGTCATAGTCGGCGCTCGTGAGATGGGCCATAGTATTTTGGATGTAGAAACGAAGTTCGGATTTTCACGGACGACCATTGCAAGGGTGTACCGTGACTACAAGAATTCCGGCAAAACCTCCAACCTACGATACCAGTGTGTCCGGAAAAAGACATTGGGTGAACGTGACCATCGTCGGCTGTCAAGAATCGTTTCATGCGATAGGCGTGCATCACTCTTGCAGGTATCATCGGAATTAAGTGCTGGAGCCTCAACAAGCATCAGCGTCCGGACTGTGCAACGTACCTTCACGATATGGACTTTGGGAGCCGACGCCCAACTCGAGTCCTTTTGATGGGTGCACGACACAGAGCTATGCGCCTCGCTTGGGCACGGCAACACCGCCACTGGACACTTGATGACTGAAAACAAGTAGCCTGGTCTGACGAGTCGCGTTTCCAACTGTATCGGGCAGATGGAAGGATTCGTGTGTGGCGCAAACCCCGTGAAGCCATGGATCCCGCCTGTCAACAGGGAACTGTACAGGCTGGTGGGGGGTTGTTGATGGTATGGGGTGTGTTTAGCTGGACTTCACTGGGACCCCTGGTACGTCTACAAATGTCTGTGATCGGCCAACGATATGTGCGCATCTTTTCTGACGAGGTACACCAGTTCATGTCCTGCATTCATGCTGATGGGTTGGGCCTGTTCCAACAGAAAATGCACCTCCACACAAGTGTCGGGACGCCACATTATGGTTAGAGGAGTATTCATTTGAGTTTGGGGTGTTGCCATTCCCACCCAAGTCCCCAGATCTGAACGTGATATAACACATTTGGGATGCCATGCAACGCGCTATCGAACACAGGAATCCGAGACCCCGGAATACACCCGAATTGTGGAATGATCTGCAGGAAGTATGGTGTACATTGCCTACAGCATATTTCCAGAAGCTAGTGGAGTTCATGCCCTGTCGTATTTCTGCAGTCCTGCGCTCCCGTGGCGGACCTACCAAGTATTAGACTGGTGTACCAGCTTTTCTGGCACTTAAGTGTATGTTCGTTGGCTGACTGTCTTACGAGATGTGGGTCTGGCTCACGAGCTGTGAAGTTGATCATAGTCAATGTTAATTGTTCAAAGTCTGATTTTACGAGCTTGATTGAAGCGTATATCGATTGAGGCTTCACTGTTGTTCAAGTAATATTTGTTGCCAGTGTGACGTGGATATTATTGTGTGTTATGAGCTGTCATTTATACTGAAGTAATAGTTGAAATGACTTCTGATATGCTGACGTAAATAAAAGGTTAACTGTAAGTAGCTCTCTCTCTCTCTCTCTCTTAAAGATTGCTTGCAGTAATATTGTTGTGTTCAATTAAAGCAGGGGTGGGTAAACGTACTTATAGGAGAGCCAAATGACAAAAAAAATTCGGCGGTCCAAAGACTTTTTTCATTAATTGTTCTTCAAAATTCATTTAAAAACGATAAACAGCAATAATAGATTGACATGAATAAGTTTAAATGCATTGAGAATGCAAAACAATCACACATACCTACTAAATTGATTTTATGTTCATTCAGAAGATTAATATGGTGGAGTGTGAGATGAGTGAAACTCACTGAGCTTCCAGCAGTTTTCATTATCTGGGTTAAAATGTGAGGAGGTGATAATCACCTCGAAAAGTTGGCGAGGCTCAGTAACCAAGTACCAACAAGGAAAAATATTTTACATGTGCATATATCCTCACCGCTGTTAGTCGGTCGCAGTGTCCGAGTCCCAACACCCGCATCCCCCCCCCCCCCCAAGGCATCAGTGGGCATCTTCTCATTCAACGTGGTTGGTGTCTTTTTCGAGATTAAATAAATAGGGTTGCAGCACGGGTCATAAGCAAATAGGAAAGGGTACTTTTGAAAGCTGAAATCGATTCTATCTTGAAACTGAACCCAGACATTTTTTTTTTTTTGATTGGAGTTTTAACGACCACCGTGAGCAACTCAATGGGCTATAAGCAGTCGCCCGTAACTAATTTAGGGCCACTGGTTCCAGGGAAGGGAGAGAGCCAGTGTCGTAAGACAAACACAACATCCATGCCTCACCGGGATTCGAACCCGGACCCCTTTCGGACGAACGATCAGAGGCCATCGCTTAGACCACTGCGCCACCGGGGCGACAACCCAGACATTAATGAGAAACATTTCAGAATAGAACATGCAATGTTTTCCACATTAAATGATGCGTCATGCCGAAGAGAAAAAACAGTTTTAAATTATTTATCCTGCGTCCCGGACTGAACACACCGGCAGGCCGTATTTGCCCGTCCTTGAGTGCAGAACAGAACAAGCAATGTTTTTACTGTTATGAAGTTGTTGTTGTACGTACAGCAGAAAAGCAATCTAGCGGAGACAGCAGAGGAGAAGTTCAGTTTTCTTACATCGTAAGAACTTTTCCGGGGTGTCTACAATATGTGTACATATCCGCGCAACCTTTGAAACAGTGTACTAGAAGGCATAGTACAAACCACACTTTGTAACTGAATAATAATTACATACCAGAAAAATATGCTACGTTTCTTGTTATTTTACGTCGGAAATGGCATTTTTCTTTGCTTATAATACACTGAAGACCAATTAAATTAGAGATACCTGTCTAGTAACGTGTAGCACCACCTTTCGTCCTGATGACGGCGGCGATTCGTCTCGGCATGGACTCGACAAGACACCGGAATCGTTGAAAATCCATACGGATCCACGACCCTTGAACAAGCTCCCACAGATCACGAAGATTTCATGGAGGGGGTCAGAGCCTCGAACATCTCTCTCGATGGCATCTCAGAAGTGCTCGATAGGATGGATGTCAGGTGACCTAACTGGCCAAGGAAGCGAGGTCACATCGGTGGAGTGTTCATCCAACCATTCGGATACAATTCGGGAGCTGCATTGTCTTGTTGCAGGATGAGATCCCCATTGGGATGTTGAAGACGCACAAATGGGAGCAAATGGTCGTCCAGGATATCCCGGTAACGTTGACCTGTGAGGGACGATGTCACACGTACCAGAGGTCCCATTTCAGTCCACGCAAACAGTCCCTAGACGAGAATGCCACCCCCACCAGCTTGAAAAGTACCCTGCTGGCAAGAAGGATCCATCGCTTCATGTGGTTTGCGCCGTAGTCGTATCCTGCCATCCGCATGTACGAACGTGAATCTCGACTCATCAGTCCAGGCCACATTTTCCCACATGTCTAGGGTCCAGTGGCGATGTTCCCGCACCCATGCTAATCTTTGCACCCTGTGATGTGCGGTCAGCAGCGGTACCCTCTTGGGACGATGGCTTCTGAACCGCATAGCGAGGAGATGGTTCTGGATGGTGTGGCTGCTTACACGTTTTTGTGCACCAGCGTTAAATTGCCAAGTGATTTCTCGTACTGTGGCCCGTCTATCCGCTGTTACAATGCAAGCTAGTCGACGATGACCCCGCTCATCCACACGTTTTTGTCCACGGTAGTTGGCCCTTGCAGGGATGGTTTTACCGGATTCGATGTACTCACTGTGCACCCGTGACACAGTGGCTCGTGAAAATCCCAGTGCCTGCACGACTTCCGAGATGGAGTGACCCATTCGTCGGGCCCCGACAATTTGCCCACGATCAAATGCGCTTAGATCCTTCGTCTTACCCACACTGCTTCCGACTCTTACTGGTTCCAGTCGCATCACTCCTTATATTGTCGGATAGCTGCATATGTCATGTCGTTTCCGTTTACAGGGACGCCCACAGCGCCATAGTTGCATAACGCCAGCTGTCTCTAATTCAATTGCTCTTCAGTGTACTTCTTTTGGCACATATAAACATGCATAAAAATGACAGGGAGCCAGACTTCTGGGCCTCTTTGTGCATGTTTTACCGATTCTAGAAATCCCGGTGAATAAAAAAAATCCAACTGGTTTCGTTCACTATGAAAAACACTGGAACATTGTTGTATTTTTAACTATGCGTGGTTTTTCCATTAGATGGTGTGAATGTATTCTCTTTTTCGTTGATTTTCTTCTTCGAAAAGGTTTTCAAAAAGTGCACGTTGCACCCGAAAATTCCGTGTCTTCTTGTTTTCAATATCACCGATAGATGAAGAAAACAAATCCGTTACATCAGCCTTGTGCGTGATGAGACAAAGAAAAAAAGGAACGAAGAAAAAGAAGATTAATTTCTCTGGCACCTTTTATGCGTTAATTAATTCAGTTAAAATTGTTCCATTTCCAAAGTTTCATTTCAAATGCGTCACCAGCATGATGTGTGAAGGCCACGACGTATCGTAAAAATTTCCACTGCCACATATGGGACTAACTATGCCTGCTGAATAATTTCTGAGCTGTAATCTAGTTTTTCCGAAACTTGTGAATGCTTCAGCATTTAAATTTTACTGTGATTTGTGGCAACGTGTTTGCATTAATATTCTGATGCGAGTTGCAGATAAAGTTTGAATTTCGTCCTCGTAGGTTTCTTTCATAAATGTTGCGTAAAGCGTTGAAGGACATGTCACATCGTCCTGTTTACAGAGGAGCACTGAAAATATACAGATGAATTTTCAGATTATATTAGCATATGACCAGCTTTGGTGGGATGGAAATGTGCATATGAACGATGCACGACGAATAATTTTTGTTATGTAACTATCAAATGACTAAAGAAAGATCTTTTATTATGCTCATGGTAGAACCATAATATTGCTGTGATTTTCAACATGTTAGAGATCATGAAATCATATACAAGGACCAACAATTAAATAAAGATACTGGATTTATCATTTTTTTGTGAAGAATTTTATCGGAGGCAAAGGTGAAATCACCTTCGAAATAATTCTTTTTTGCAAGTATACGTGAATTCCAGCGTTGTTTCCAGCTATCGAAACATCTTGAAGTCCTTTTGCACTAAGGTTTTTAGAACCGCCGTCGTGTACTTCCGAAACTCTTCTACTGTATGGTAATATTAGCCTTTCATGACTTTCTTCAGCCTTGCGAAAAGAAAAATGTTTTAAGGGGTGAGATTTGGTGAAAAGGCTGGATATTCAAAAACGACACTGGTATTTTTGGCCAAAACCACTTATTAAAAAATCGCTGAGTGTGAAGGTAAAATGTTGTACAGGGTGTTTCACTCGCTCTCGGCCCCTGAGTTTCCCTTATAACTTGCAAACTAATGGACGTAGTTCAGTGAAATTTCCCTTATAACTTGCTAACTAATTAACGTAATTCAGTGAAATTTCCCTTATAACTTGCAAACTAATGGACGTGATTCAGTGAAATTTCCCTTATAACTTGCAAACTAATGGACGTAATTCAGTGAAATTTCCCTTATAACTTGCAAACTAATGAACGTAATTCAGTGAAATTTCCCTTATAACATGCAAACTGATGAACATAATTCAGTGAAATTTCCCTTATAACTTGCAAACTAATGGACGTGATTCAGTGAAATTTCCCTTATAACTTGCAAACTAATGGACGTGATTCAGTGAAATTTCCCTTATAACTTGCAAACTAATGGACGTAATTCAGTGAAATTTCCCTTATAACTTGCAAACAAATGAACGTAATTCAGTGAAATTTCCCTTATAACTTGCTAACTAATGGACGTCATTCAGCGAAATTTCCCTTATAACTTGCAAACTGATGAACGTAATTCAGCGAAATTTCCCTTATAACTTGCAAACTGATGGACGTAATTCAGTGAAATTTCCCTTATAACTTGCAAACTGATGGACGTAATTCAGTGAAATTTCCCTTATAACTTGCAAACTAATGGACGTGATTCAGTGAAATTTCCCATATAACTTGCAAACTAATGGACGTGATTCAGTGAAATTTCCCTTATAACTTGCAAACTAATGGACGTAATTCAGTGAAATTTCCCTTATAACTTGCAAACTAATGGACGTAATTCAGTGAAATTTCCCTTATAACTTGCAAACTAATGGACGTAATTCAGTGAAATTTCCCTTATAACTTGCAAACTAATGGACGTAATTCAGTGAAATTTCCCTTATAACTTGCAAACTAATGGACGTAATTCAGTGAAATTTCCCTTATAACTTGCAAACTAATGGACGTAATTCAGTGAAATTTGCCTTATAACTTGCAAACTAATGAACGTAATTCAGTGAAATTTGCCTTATAACTTGCAAACTAATGAACGTAATTCAGTGAAATTTGCCTTATAACTTGCAAACTAGTGGACGTAATTCAGTGAAATTTGCCTTATAACTTGCAAACTAGTGGACGTAATTCAGTGAAATTTCCCTTATAACTTGCAAACCAATGGACGTAATTCAGTGAAATTTCCCTTATAACTTGCAAACTAATGAACGTAGTTCAGTGAAATTTCCTTATAACTTGCAAACTAATGGACGTAATTCAGTGAAATTTCCCTTATAACTTGCAAACTAATGAACGTAATTCAGTGAAATTTCCCTTATAACTTGCAAACTAATGGACGTAATTCAGTAAAGTCTGACACGGACGTACCTTGGTGTATGAGAAGCTTGATGATCTCAGAGCAAGTGTTGAAAGTGGTTGCCATAAGTATCCAGGCATGCCTGCACACGCCTCTCCATGTTATGGAAGGTATTCACCAACACATGAGGAGTCACAGCCTCAATTTCCCGCCGAATGTTTTCCTGCAGTTCCATAACAGTCCGTGGCTTGTTGCGATACACTTTCTTTTTCAATATGCCCCATAGGAAGAAATATGGTGGGGTAAGATCAGGCGACCTTAGTAGCCAAAGTCCCTTAGAAAGGACATGATCGTCAGAGAAGGAAACAATTTTGGCCATGCTGACATTGGAGGTCTGGCAGGTGGCACCATCCTGCTGCAAATAGCCAGTACGGAGTTACACGTCGTCTAACTGATTCACAAAGTCATGGAAGATTTCCATGCAGACTGCGGTATCCACCGTTGTATGGAAGATTGGGCCAACAATGCGGCGCCGCGACAGAACACATCACACCCCAATTTTTTCATCATGAAGAGGTGTCTCAAGGTGCGGTGTCTCTAGGAATTCACGTGTCCACATGGGTGGAACCGCGCCTCGACGGAGAACCACGCGTGGTCCGGTATTCCCGGATGTACATTGGCAAACTGCTGGAACCAATGACACTAATTCAGTCTCTTCTGTTTGTCGGGTGGTGTCAATTCTTGTACAACAGTAACTCGATATGCATGCAGCTTTGCATTTTTTGCAGCTCGTTGAAATGTGCTTGTGGAAACTCCCATTTCCTGCGACAGTTTACGCAAGGACTGGGAGGCCAGCAGTTTATTTTTCACTTCCTACAGCATGGCTTCTAGCATTATCGGACGTCCTCCTTCGTTAACATTCAACAATGTTTACGTGGTTTCCAGTTTCTTCACCAGTTACTGAATGGAGGATTTTGCCGGTGATTTCCGAACCCCAAACTGCGCAATAAATTGTCTTTCGCACTCCTTTATCGACGCAGTTTTACAGTATGTGTGGACAATAAACACGCGCTGTTCCACTGTGCACCGATTTATTCTGTAATTGCTCGTAACACTAAGACACGATGACTGATCCCGAAACAATAGCACAGTCAGATTGCGTCACACCAATTGCCGAAAACAGCGAACACGCAATCGGTCTTCACTTCACGCAGGCGCGACACACGGCTAGAGAGTAGCGCTGCCACTCACTACTCTCTGGTCCGTGTCACGCTTGCGCGAAGTGAAGGCCGACGTGTTCGTTGTTTTCGTCAGTTCGCTGACCATGCTTCTCATGCACCAAGGTAGGTTCGTGTTACATTTCACTGAATTACGTCCATTATTTTGCAAGTTATAAGGGAAAATCAGGAAGAGAGCGAGTGAAACACCCTGTATTACAGAATCCACTTATCGGGAAACATATTGGATCACATTAAAAGAACTCTTTGTTTTAAACATTCCAGACTTCTAAATACACTGCTGGACAATTGCTAAGGACGGATCATAAACGGCTATACAGCGCATAAAAAAGTAAGTGTAGTTGGATGCCAAGTGAAATAAAATAATGTCAGAATGCCAGGACATTACACGAAAGACAATTTATTGCGCTCTGAAATCCAGAAGGCTTTGGAACGTGTTCAAGGGACAAACAGGCCATTTTGTGCAGAATACATAAACGTGAAAAAAATGCAATTACCGTCCGCAGGCGTTCCGGCGTAAGATGTCAATACGGGATATGGCCACCATGGAGGGCGATGCAAGATTCCACACGTCGTGTCATGCTTTGCACAACATTATCAAGCAGCTGTTGGGGTAATTTATCCCATTCCTCTGTCAGTGCACGGATGAGGGTGTCCTTGTTTATTGGACGGCATTGGCGACCAGAAAGACTCCTCCCCAAAGCATCCCACACATTTTCAATGGGATTCAGAGCTGGAGAACGTGCTGGCCATACGAGGCGTTGAATATCCTCGCTCTCAAGACACTCCTGGACAGCGACTGTTCGATGACATGTTGCGTTGTCGTCCATGAAAATGAATCCATCACCGACAGCACCACGTAACATGCGAACATGAGGTAGCAGAACATCATTAATGTATCGTTGGCCAGTCATAGTCCCAGTTGGAAGCACATAGAGGGACGTACGGCCATTGATCATGATGCCAGCCCATACCATGACACTACATGTCGGATATCGGTACCTTTCCTGTATGTTTGCTGGACAATATGCAGTACCACTATAACGCCAGATCAGTTGTCGTCGACAATCAGACGATAGACTGTATCTACTCTCATCTGAGAAGAGGACAGAAGACCAGTCGTTATCTGTCCAATTGCTATGTTGATGGCACCATTGCAAACGGGCGGTACGGTGACGTCTGGACAATGAGCCGGATGTAGAAAGGTTTCCAATTTCATGCCCTGAATGGCCATTTTGGTCATGTTTACACTGTGAGGTCGTGCTTTATCATGCTGGAGAAGGATATTACGGCGCCGATGTGGCCGTCTCTGCTGAAGTGCTCCCTCCACACGGTGGAGCTGCTCACAATAGAGTGCAGCATCGATGGTCCGATTTCTCGGCAGTATCAGTGAATAATGCCTTCCATGTCCCACCAGTCACACATTATTTTCACATATATATATTTGATCTTAGTGTGGGCGTCTCGTTTGGGCTTAAAAATTCCCTCAGATGCCTGAAATTCACGTACAGGCACCACTTTTCATTTCCAGTAACAATACGTGGCGGAAAGGGTTTGTGTCGCTGAGATCATTCGCGATAACGGGCGAGCAAGTAACCACATATGGCAACACGCTGATTCTTGTTGTCCTCAGTGAGAGTGTGAGGCACCAAAGACCCCAATTTCTGGACCCTTCCTATACGTTCCAGGTGTCGCAACATTGCCGCCTGATCACAATCGATCTCAGTTACCAATTCGCATGTGGTTTGACTCGGATCCAAGTGGATGAGGTGGTTCAAACGATCCTCATCAGATTGAGATGGACGACCTGATCGTGGAGAGTCGTTGAGGTCAAAATTGCCACCTCGGAAGCGCTCAAACCATTTGCGAGCTGTCCTCGGAGCAATAGCATCCTCCCCATACACAGCACAAATTTGTCGAGTAGCCTCGGCGGCTGTGGATCATTTGTTAAGTTCGTAGAGGAGCAGATATCTGAAATGTTCATTCCTCTCTACTTGACACTCCATACTTCCGGACCTGAAAACCAAAAAACATTAACCACAATCACACAACGCAATATGATTTGGATATACGATATTACTGGCTACATTTTGATATACAACTGGCCACCTTCCCACTCACTACTGACCTGGCAAACACTCGTGAAATAAAACGGCATGAACTTATGCATCAACACAATATTATGAGCAAGCAAATACCCATTAGCAGTTCATATGAGGGCCCGCGCTCACACACAAACGGTAAACCCAGAAAGCACACATAATTGTATTTCATGCTACATTTTAAAATTAAGATGGCGCATTTTGCGTTTAATGTACACCGAGTGGCAGTTCTGTCAGTAGCCAGAATTTTTTTTTTTTTTTTTTTTTTGGTTGTAGGTTTAACGACCACCATGAGCAACTCAATGGGCTATAAGCAGTCGCCCGTCCTTAATTTAGGGTCACTGGTTCCAGGGAAAGGAGAGAGCCAGTGCCGTAAGACAAACACAACATCCATGCCTCACCAGGATTCGAACCCAGACCCCTTTCGGACGAGCCAGAAATTTACGATTATTTATCAGTTGACCAATTTATACACATAGGCTGAAACGACTTCTGCTGTCGTAGCCTCCGAACGACCATTTCGTTAAGTGAGCAGGAGCACTACTAATAGTAGTTCAGAATACAGGCCAAATGTGAAAGCTACGCGATATAACAGATGTTACACTGCTATATTTTAATATTTCTTGTTATTCAGTAATATGAAACCGTGCCCTTAATTATGCGAGTTAGCAAAGCAGAGAGTACTCAGGCTTCAAAGAAGCAATTAAAAGTCAACTTCCTTTTATCGGAGAAAGATATCTCATTGACATACTCCACACTTTTGTCCCCTGCCCCCTAATTCTTGGTATCAGCAGCGTCTTGGACAAGGAGATATAAATCGCAGACGGTCAATTACGACTTTAAGAGGTAGAAAACCATGTGAGATAAACATTTCTTCAGCATGTGGTAAAGTGATCCCCATAATACCACGCACAACCAGCTAAAAAAGAGTACACACCCGCGAGAACAGCAAAAGTGAATGGAGGCAGTCAGAGGTTGGCTAGTTTGACGACATAGAGAAAGGAAGATTTCTTTTGGGATGTAAGTACAAATAAGAAAAATGGCGCCAAATGTTACGTGGATGTAAACGGAGCCCCGAAAATCTCTCTCTCAGCTGGAAGTGTTAATGAATATAATTATTCCTTATCATCAGGCAAGAAATGTTTTACGTGCGATTTAAACTGTTTATTTTTCTTCCCCGCTTTCATGAGTTAGGATTCAGCAACAGGGCCGCCCTAAGGGGTGTGCGCCAGGTGCGGTCGCACAGGTTCCCGCGCTCACACCCTAAGAAAAAAAGAGGAAAAGGAAGGAAATGAGAGAGAGGAGAGAGAGAGAGAGCGAATTTCTTATTTTCAATTATTCTAATTTTATTTTTTAAACTCCGTCTCAATCAAAAAGAAAGATGAACGGTAATTTTGTTTTTAAACTCCGCCTCGTTCAAAAAATTGTAAATGCTGTCTTTCGTTATTGGTTAATTTTCAAACGTCTTGATGTTTCATTAAACTGTGCGGGTAAAAAACTATGTTTTAAATCTAGTGTATGTTTTATGTCTAGCGTAGGGGTCGGGGGTTAAAGCAAGGGGCCCCGCGGCTGCTAAGGACAGTTCTGTTCTTCAATATTCAACTGCTTATATAGTCTTCAAGTATTTACCTAATCCAGCAAACATCTAGCACTGACAGTGAATGAAATACGGGATTACACTATTGTACAATACAAATTTGGAAGATGTGGATCCATTTATTGGTGTAAATATGACACGTTAAGTCAGATAATATCCGAAAACTTGAGAATTTTGTCGTCCTGGAGCGGGAATCGGACCGCCCGTGTCTATGAAACTGTTACAGTGGACACCCCCCCCCCTCCCAACCTAAATCCTGAAGAAAACTTTAAAATTTGTCCGCCATGTCGCGTATTATATGAGGCAGCTAGGAATCACAGTTCGGCAGGCTCACATGTTCTTTTACAGTTCAGGTTTTTTATTTATTTCTCATTTACGTTGTTTTTTTCTTTCGGATGTTCTCTAAAATTAATTAACAAAATTACGGGATAATTAGGAAGTCGCTCCAATGCTCTTGAAGGCAAGAAACGCAATATTTTTGCCATTTTGAATTGTTTCTACCTGTGGGAAAAGGTAGCACTCAATGGTTGCTCTGGAAATTGATAAGAGCAAAGCGATAGGCCCAGAAGAGGACTTCTGGATTTCTTGAGGAGGGGCCGATGTTACGACCCACCCCCGCCATTAATTTAGTAATTAATGGGCGTGATTGATGTATGAAATTAATTAAGTATTAATTATGTTCGAGGCTTGATTGGAGTTTAAAAGTGTAAACAGCAGATAAAGTTTTATCTGGGGGTTTGGAAAGAAAAGAGGCGAAGAATTCTCTCTCTGGCTGGGTGGTCTCAGAATAGCTCTGTTAGGTCATAAATATCAGGGCGCAGCTGACAGGAAGCCTAAGCAACACGGAAAGGGAAAGAGGTACATTTCGAAGGGGGGTCCACTTGAGTAAATGAATGAAGATGGGGACAAAAGGTTTAGCGAATAATCGTAAATTCGTCGCTTGTTTGGGGCATTTTTGAGAACAATTGCTCTCTGTGTGGTCCGTGCAGAAAAATAAGAGTTCGCACTTGGCATGAACATAAGGAAGAAAGTTCAGTTGTCTGTACGCTCTCCGATGTGAAAGGCTGGATGCCTTGGATCTGAAAAATGAACTGGAAAAAATGAAGCAGCGAACCTCCCCGCATTTTGGTAAGAAATGGAGACAACTCGAGGCGGCTGATGGAGATGCCAGTTTGCCATAAAGACAGCAGAATGCCTGAATCCGCGGGATAAAGCAGAAATTTCTAGGCTGGAGCGTAATGGAAATCAGCGACTGTTTGGCCTAATGAAAGCCAAGTTACAGGCAAATTAAGAAGTCTGCGAGTGGACAGTGGTCATTCCAATGAGAAGCTAAGCCAAGCAAAGTCGGGTTCGGATGCCAACCACTGCAGTGTGGAATCGTCACCCCCATTCATCCCCTACTGTGGAGGAAGTGAAGAGACGCGCTTGTCTTACGGGGCGAAGCGAGGCCCCATGTGTGCGTGTGTATGGTCACGTAAGCAGCGAAGCCACTACGTGTAAGTGCGACGGGATAAAAACATGGCGAAAGAAAAATATGAGCGTAAGAGCGGTGGCTTCGATACCTAACAAATATACAGGTGAAATGCTGAGTTGCCGCTTAAGGTAAAAGCACGTATGATTTCGCTCGGCCGAGAAAATTAATCTCAGGGCTGGCGGTCGCAACTCGATAAAAAAATGGAAACAAAACCTGCGAGATTCATATTTGAACTGCGTACTCAGGCAGGGTAGATGTTATGCTAACGGAAAGGAACTGACCGAATTGGGAATGAACGGTCAAAAAGGACGGAAGGTAGCGACGGACGGAATCTACTATAGCAGCAGCGGAATTGAATGTGTTCCACTCTCCAAGCAGTTGATGTTCAGAATTATTTCTTCACGACAACAAAAATCATTTCCCAGGAACACAGAAATCAGTCTCGGAAACTGCAACAGCAGATGTGAGAGGGGCTATTTTGTTTAACGGCCACCTTTAAATCTTCACAAGAGTGGATCCGTGCATACTCGCATCAGAGCAACAAAGTGCGGCGTGATATCACCATTTTAATTGTGTGCTTCATTTACATCAAGCGTCAAAGTGAAGTGTTAAATAATCGGTGCTGCCACATGGTGCAAGTGTCTGTGTGTGTGTGCGTGTTTTTTTTTTGTCGTGTGATATTATGTGATGCACAATGGATTTGCACAGCAAAGTCACGAAACTGTATGTAGATGAATATTTCCTTTTTCTTTCTTCGCACATCTGCGAACTTGTGCCATCCCGACACCCAAAGCTGCATGGACATAGATGCAGTAATGCTGAGTGACTGAACCTCAGAGGAAATACCTGCACATACAGATTTCAATTTCTTACCGGGCCCATTTCCTGATTATTTTTTTTACATGAATAAGGGAGAAGGTGTGGCCACAAATTCCGCTGGGTGGGACAGTTTCTTTTAACTTTGGTTCAGGGCCAAAGCTAGCGGGGAAGGGATCTGCATGTGCATGCTTATTAGATTTAGTTAATTAACTTTGGCAGTATTTCGCACCTATAATCTTATTCCGCAAATTAACGTGCTTGTGTATTTTGTGTCGCGAGTATTTTTAATGTGATCGTTTGCATATAATTTTTTTTTCATTCTCTAAGCAATTGTATATGAATATCACCTGCAGCTCTATTTAGTGTGTAAACGAGTAGTATCTCTTGTTCAGATAGTCCGGTGGAGACTCAGTCGGCTGAGTCTTCCGACAGTAAAGTGTGACACCGTATGCTGCCCACATATGAGGGGCAATTGTCTATGCGCCTAGAGAGCGCCGTATCTGTTTAAATCTCGCAGAACGTTATTAAATGTTGTGTTGTGTATTTGAGAATCATGTGTTATTTGCGAAAGTGAGTGTTGTACTGGCTGGTTGGGGATTGAATGTACCGGAGTAAGATCCGGACCACTACACTCAGTCACGAATTGGTGATTGCGGGTGAACCTCATCACAACTCTGATCCCAAAGTATCATTTTTTTTAGTTTATTTTATTTTTTATTTGTTGTTGTTATTTTGTTCACACGGTGGATTCACACAAGCCTTGTGCTTCGGGCCATTCTTCAACTTTTCATTTTTTATGTTCTGGTGTGAATCTTTGAGTGCAGCAGTGCACCTGAGATTCTCACCCGGTGCCGCGGCCAACTAAATTGTACTTCAGGTCTCAAGCACCGTTACCGGCCGACTCGGCAGGAACACTGTTAGCGCCGTGTAACAAAACCATGCCCTAATTATGCAAGTTAGTTGGGTGGTGTAGTGGTTAGCATACTCGAGCGCTATGTGGGAGATGCAGGTTCGATTCCCGCTCCAGGACGACGAAATTTTCAAGTTTTCGGATATTATCTGACTTAACATCCATGTCATATTTACGGGCCGCTGGTGGCCTAGTGGTCAACGTTCGTGATCGCCACGGAGGTAACCTCAGGTTCGATTCCGGGCAGGTAAGAACGCTTGAACCACTAAATATCTGCTGTGCGCCGGATGGGCACGTTTAGCCTTCGAACCCCGGGTACTGATCCCCGATATTAAATATGGGAGTCTTCCTCTCCCTTTCTACCTCGCTTCCGTGTCACTTTCCTATTGGGCACTCTAGCCCAAATCTCATTGCTTCCTATTTCTAAGGGTTGTTTAAGAACTGGGGTCAGACACTCCTTTCCTAAAAAATTGACTATTTTAAACGAATCTAGATTTTAGCCCTATCATCATCCTCATTTCTCAGTTTTACTGAATCAGCTAGATTTTAATCACTGTATCATGTTTTTAATACTGTTTGTTCCATTATCTTTTTTAGCCCTTCCATCGTTCTCATTTTTCAGTTTTACATGATCAGTCAGATTTTAAGCTTTTTACCACATTTTTAATATTGTTTGTTTGTCTTGTGTCTGGCGCTCTTTGGCCAACCATGGCCCTTGCGCCATAAAAATCAAACAACCAACCAACCAACCAACCAACCTTTCCTAAAATCCTCTTCATATGATCTGATTTGATGTCATATTTACACCAATAAACGGAATCACATCTTCCAAATTTGTATCCAGCACTGACTTTGAGCGCGGAATGGGAGTGGTTCGAGTATAAACAAAACTGTTGCGTTTGTTGAATGTGGAAGAGCAACAGCAGTTAGAGTATACCGCGGTTGTTGACACAACTACAACAAAGGCGAGAAGGATGACATTGAATTCTCGGGTGTACTGAGTATACGTCGTTTGAATATTTTCCGACACGAAAAAAATATTACAAAACAGATTCTTGTAAAAGAACAAAATAAGGAAAAAGCATTTATATCACTTAGAAAAAAAAACTGCTCATAATTTTAAACACGCGTATAGGATAAACGTGTTCTGAAAGAAGATTTTTCACTAAATTCATAAACAAAAACGCTTTTGCCCTAATGATTTAAAACTAGCACACTCAATAATTATTTTACAGTCGCTTCCGCTTGTAACGAAGTCGTTTAAAGCGAATTTACGGTTACAGCGAAGGAACTGTCATTTCCCTTGATTTTGGTAAACTTCATGATAGACTAGCCGCCCCGGTAGCGCAGTGGTCTAAGGCGCTGGCCTCTGATCATTCGTCCGTAAGGGGTCCGGGTTCGAATCCCGGTCAGGCATGGATGTTGTGTTTGTCTTACAGCACTGGCTCTCTCCCTTCCCTGGAACCAGTGACCCTAAATTAGGGACGGGAGACTGCTTATAGCCCATTGAGTTGCTCACGGTGGTCGTTAAATCTCAAAAAAAAAAAAAAAAAAAAAATGATAGACTATTTATTTACTACGATGTCGGAATTCCCGGTTACGTAAATTACGAAGTGTCGAAAATCCTTTACTATGTTGCTGAAAACGGCAAAGAAGGTAAACAGGAACTTTGGAATGTCTAAAAAATAAAGCAAGGAAGAGCAGACTTCAAACATCTGTAACTGCTTTTCACAGAAGCGGCTTTTATTGAGTTGTAGTGAGAATGTAGAAGTTAAAAGATGGCCGCGACGATGAAAGGAGCACTTGGCTCTGAGGATGCAGAGATGGCTGTTCAGGAAGCAGTTCCCGAATTCGTTCAAATGTGGGATAAAATTGTACAGAAGGAAATAAACGACGCAACAAACGTTTCAAGACTTCTGCACTTCCGACAATGATGTTGATCCAAGTCTTCTTCTAGAATATACTGAGATCGTGTATCAAATCTAAGGAAAGAGGACTGACCTTTCAGGCTCTGACGCTGAGGAAAAGGATGCAACTACGGGTCTGACATTATCAGCTGCATCAGCAATATCTTCATTATACACCACAGCAAGATATTTGATGTCACACAATATGTATACTAGTGTGGCAGAAAAAATTTTCCGTTGAAAAATGAATAATCCCTCAAAGAAGAAGCAAAGTTATTTAGATTCGTGGTTACTACAAAAGTAGGAGTCTAAATTATTGAGTTTCCTTGTCTATATGAACTGCATACACACATGTGTACTGTTGTTATATACAAGGCGCTTCACTCGCACTCTGCCCCTAATTTTCGCTTACAACTTGCAAACTAATGGACGTAATTCAGTGAAATTTGACACGGATCTAATGTGAAGCATGGTCAGCGAGCACGCAATCGGCCTTCACTTCGCGCAGGCGCGACACACGGGCTAGAGAGTAGGGAGTGGCGGCGCTACGTCAATTCTCAGAATATCCGTGTTTGTGCTAGTGAGAATCCTAACACCGTGCATGAGACACCTCTTCATTATGAAAAAATTGGGGTGTGGACCAAGTGGGCACATCAATTCCCAGAATAGACGTATTTGTGCTAGTGAGAATCCTAACACCGTGTATGAGACACCTCTTCATGATGAAAAAATTGGGGTGTGGTGTGCTCTGTCGCGCCGCCTCATTATTGACCCAATCTTCTTTCATACAACGGTGGATACCGCTTGTCTACATGGAAATCTTCCATGAGTTTGTAAATCAGTTGGATGACTTGGTGGTCAAAGTCCATACTAGCTATTTTCAGCAGGATGGTGCCTCTTGCCACACCTCCAATGTCAGCATGGCTGAAATTGTTTCCTTCTTTGAAGATCGTGTCCTTTCTAAGGTACTTTGACCACCAAGGTCGCCTGGCCTTACTTACCCCACTGGATTTCTTCCTATGGGGCATGATGAAAGGGAAAGTGTATTGCAACAAGCCGCGGACTCTCATGGAACTACAGGAAAATATTCGGTGGGAAATGGAGGTTGTGACTCCCTATATCTTAGTGAATACCTTCCGTAACATGAACAGGCGTGTGCATGCATGCATGCCTTGATGCTAATGGTGACCACTTTCAACACTCGCTCTGAGATCATCATGCTTCTCATGCACCAAGGTAGATCCGTGTCAAATTTCACTGAATTACGTCCATTAGTTTGCAAGTTATAAGGGAAATTCAGCGTCCCAGAGCGAGTAAAACACCCTGTACACACTACGTAGTATTTCAGCATTTAATCAATAGTTTGTTTTATAATAAAGTTACGGGTATAGTTATGCTTGCATCAGTTCCCTTGGACTTCGTTATAAACAGGCGTGACTGAATGGGCTAACTCCTGTTGCTTTGTACATATTCGTATACGACAATTTTGAGTAGTGTGCACTGATTCAAAAGCTTAAGTTTGTTTACAACTTGTTCAAATTCTGAACGAATAATTTTTTCTGTTATTTGTGCACAACATTCACTCAGAAACTTATCGACGCAAAAAAAAAAAAATAAAAATATATATATATATATATTCAGTGCTAGTTACCCGGTCACTTTTCAGAAATAATTTTTCTTTATTGACAAAGCTAATATCTCCTTAATTTCCTATAAAAATGTTCACATATCTGCAAAATAGGATTTATATTTTCGAAAAAGTGAATATTCACTTTCGTTTTCTACTCCGTGGTGCACTTCATCATTACAACAAATCTTCAAGAGTTTAAGAATGTAACATCGCACTCATTTCTTAGATTCGCTTTCTGGTGATGAGGTTAGAAATTCTTAGGTAACACAAAGATTTTTTTTCACCTTTCTTCTGGCCTTAATGGAAGATTTCTCTTGTTTGTTTTATTTCCGCTTGATGATTTCGGTTTCACTCTGATCGTCGTAAAATAAAGATTGAGATCATTGTTTGACCTTATCATACGAATATCGGCAGTAAAGATTTTCTGCCACTGATCATTAATGAGCTGGATGAATACCACGTTCCTGTCCCTTAACATGCTATTTTCCGAAATGTAATCATCAATGAACTTGTAGTTAAAAATGCATCAAGTGCAGCAGAAGAGAACGGTATGCAGTGTTCTATTTTCATGCCTTATCCGATTACCATAAACATTATGATTACTGAAATTCTTCAAGCTTTCTTTTGTTTTGCTTTTCTGAAATTCAAAAAAAAAGCGGGGGGGAGAAAAATATTTCCACTTCATTTGAAAGCAGTACCTGAGGCAATAAAAAAACTCAGGAGAATGGGACCACCGCAGAGGTTGCTATAAAACTAAGTCATGTTTCGAAAAAGAAGTAAAGAAGTTTCTGTGCATGAGAGGTAATCAATGGAAAATGCATTTAGATCTCGTCACACTATATTTAAAAGAAATGATAAGTTTAAGCAGTTTTAAGATGAGAAACAGATCGTCAGTTCAACGCATTGTAAAACGAGGATCGCTAAATAAAATGACTTCAATCGTAGGCATCCTGATAAAAAGAAAATATTCAGTGCAACTATAGTTTTGCTGAGAGCCTGATTTCAAGCTGGTGTACCATAGATGTCATGATTGCTTTGGCTGGCCAGGTGGACGTGTGGGCAGATACGCGGACTTCTGGCTAATCTACAGAGCTGCCCCGGATGAAGCGTGGATGGTGTACCGCTTCCTAGGCACTTCGCTGTCGCTTCTTTTGAACCAGTGGATCTAAATTAGTGATGGGACACTGCTGATAGCCCTTCGATACTCAACGTTGTCGTTAAACCCCTGAACATCATGTCTGTTTTCTTTTAATGCTGATTATTTTTCTTTCTGAAGCCAACAACCCTAAATAAGTATAGATATCTTCTCACATATTAGACGAAAACCCTAAATAAGAATAAATGTCCCCTCACAACATTAGCCGACAACCCTGAATAAGGGTAGATATCTCCTCACAGCGTTAGACGATAATCCTAAATAAGGATAGATGTCTCCTCACAGCTTAAGCTGACTACCCTGAATAAGGGTAGATATCTCCTCACAGCGCTAGACGGTAATCCTAAATAAGGATAGATGTCTCCTCACAACATTAGACGACAACCATAAATAAAGATAGATGTCTCCTCATGGCATTAGACCACAACCCTAAATATGGATAGATGTCTCCTCACAGTATTAGACGAAAACCTTAAATAAGGATAGATGTCTCCTCATGACAACCCTAAATAAGGATAAATGTCTCCTCACAACTTAAGCTGACTACCCTGAATAAGGGTAGATATCTCCTCACAGAGCTAGACGATAATCCTAACTAAGGATAGATGTCTCCTCACAGTATTAGACGAAAACCTTAAATAAGGATAGATGACTCCTCATGACAACCCTAAATAAGGATAACTATCTTCTCAGAGCATTAGGCTAACTTAAATAAGGACAGATGTAGATTCACCGGCAACCCTAAATAAGGATTCATGTCTGCTCACAACATTAGACGTTTACGACAGACCTTGAACCACCAAAAATTACAAAAATAAAATCTGAAGCAAACTGTTGAGGACAACTGATTCACTTATTACGTTCAATGGTTATTAAATTTAAAAAAGTGTTGTGCTGCGGTTTGCTCTGTGTATGCGCGATTCGCTGCTCTGAGAGAAAAATGACCCCACCCTTTAACATTATCCTTCATCAGACACTAACGCAAATTTCTAGGTTGCAAAAAGTTTACTTTGTCAGGTTTGAAATGCAATTATCACAGAAATAATATGTACAATTCACTGCTCCCACTTAATGCTTAAAACTACACTCATAAAACATTCCAAAGAAAGATTTTTTTTTCTCTTTCGTGAAAATGCATACATTGTGACCTCATAAATTAACACTAATGTGTGTATGGTTCTTATTCATGAACCTATTTAACGGCGGTTGCTTTCAAAATAATGAACAATGCATTCTTAATTAGCACACGATGCTAGTCACGTAATGCTACGCGTTCTTTTTTTTTTTTCCTTTTTTTTTTCCATTTCTTCTTCCCCCCCCCCCTCTCCTTTTTCATCTAATGATTTCCTCTCTTCCTGAAGGCTGTCGCTTGTCCCTGTGTGTGCTTCTTATTTGCGTTTCAGCTAAACGAAGATCGGAAAAGTCACAAACAGGAAATGTGGTATTTGTCCAGCAAATCCGTAATTCCCGCGATGGAGTCAACGCGAGCAACGCATCCATCCAGTTCGAAATTTAAAGTTGTGCAACGGTTAAGACGAGTAACGAGCAATAAAGCATACGAGTGACGTCAGCAGTGAGCTCACAGCACTCCAACGGTCTTAGCCCGACCTGTGTTGTTGAGCTATGCTGAACAATGCCTGCTTCAATTAATCTTCAAGACAGCTGGGGTCATTATCATGAATAAGAAGCAAACAAGCCAGGATATTACTGGATATGAAAACCGTTTTATTTCGTCTTTTAATAAAGGTTGTGTATCATATGCTCGGCATTTATTATGAAACATATTAAGTAACCTGAATAAACCGTTACTGCATTTTGGATTCCAAGTTTTAAAAGTTAAAGAAAAAATATAAAAAAATACTTGAACTAAATTCTGTACAAGATATGTAGCCGAGGCAATCATGGGAGAAAAAAGTTTAAAATCGACCGAATGATAGGACTCCAACGAATCAGTTTTAAATTTTGTATGACAGGTGTATTACTGGGACTTATAAAGCATACAAAATTTCATTTGAAACGCTCTAGGAGGTTTTGAGATCGAGATAGCCCGTTTTGTCACGTTTTTGGAGGAAGGTAAGATGTGGCTGGAGACATTCCGAGCGATCACCAGAGAATATAGTCTTGTGTTTGGAACCATTGAAACCAAGAGTTAAATTTCTTAAAATTGGTAATACTGTAGCTTGAAAAATAGCCAAATTCAGACATTTTTTCCGCAACGTATTGTTCAATTGAATCAAATTTAGTCTGTATGCACAAAATTGCACGCAAAAAAAGTACCTTGGTGCGTTTTGTGGATATTTTATGCTATGCATCTTTCGCATGCCAAAATCTTCGTGGGGGTGGAACAAGTTAGTAAAATCAGGCAATGCTTTGATTATGATAGGCTTTCCAACATACCAGAAATCATTACTCAAATTATGAGGATAATGGCTATGGAATAAATCTCGCTCCTGTGCCCTGATCTTTGACCCCGTTTCGATGATCTTAAACAGAATTAGTTCAGTATACCTCCGGAACAACATACTAAAGCTTTGTCGCAATAGAAACATTTTTAGTCAAGTTATGGGGATAATGGCTGTGGAATAAATCAGGCTCTTGTGCCCTGACCTTCGACCCCATTTCGATGATATTCAACAGAACCGGTTCAGTATATCTCCTGAACAACATGATAACGTTTTGTAGCAATCGAAGCATTTTTACATAAGTTATGACGCATAAGGACGATGGAATGGATCCGGCTTCTATGTCCTGACCTTGGACACCATTTCTCCCATTTTCAATAGGGTTCGTCCCCAGGTAGTCCCCTAGCACACACTAAAATTTCATCCAAATCGAACCATTTTTACGCGAGTTATCGTGCGAGTAGACAGACAAACAGACAGACAGACGGACAAAGCTGGAGCATATAAGCTTCTTCAAACTACGGTTGGAAAGCGTAAATAAAACGAGTGATTTGAGTGTATGTCTTTATTTACGTACAACACATTGCTTTACATTCACGACCGCATCGAGCCACAGCTCTGTACATAAGTAGAATTAAATCATAACGACAAACAATAAAGATTTACTAATTCCTGACAATGAGCGGTACTTGAGGTGGTTAATGAATGTTACTCTCACAAAACCAAGGAAAGAAGATATGTGAGTCCCAAAAGTAAATATTTACTAAGCTATGGCGGCGGCAATATGAAGTATTTCGACTGTTTAGTTTTTCAAAAACAATATTTACTTTTCTTATTACTATTACATATTACTCAGATTTAGACGAACGTAAGAAACGACCCTGACACCGATGAAATATGACGTAGCAACGAACGTCCCTCTGCGCAAGCTAAAATCTGACCTCAAGATAGAAAGGAAAGCAAACTCGCAAGTGTGTTAATGAGGGGATTGGTAACTTTTGGTCTAGGATATCTACAGGATACACTCCATCGTGTTACACATCATTGTAAAGCTTTTGTCAATAGCAGCAACCTCTAAGTGTCTTCTAGGGGAAGTCACGTTTCGCTACGACGCACCGTTTTCATAGCAACAAAAATCCATTTTTGTAACGACTTTTATCACATTTAGCATCGGGTTCTCGTACTTTATGTAGATCGTAATGAAATATTCTTAGATTTATGTAAAACGTGATGAATTAATGTTCGACGGTAGTTTAGTAAAGCATATGCTTGAGTAACAATGAAATTAACTATTGTTGCGTCAACCTCATGGGACAGCATTCGCAAATCAGATTTCTGCAATGGTTTTGAATACTTCCGTTATCTATTTCCGTTACATCGAAATTTTATGCATGGAATTACTTCACTGCTATTGGGAAAGATACATTGCATTAAAAAAACGCTTTCAAATTCACCGTCATAATAATGTAACACACAGAATTTTGGCTTTTAATAAGCTAGAAACAGATGGACGAATCAACTACACGTTTCGTATGCGAGGTGACCTTCCACATCTTAGTATGTATGCAAAATTTTATTTAAGTTGCTACAGAGAGCTTTGAATAACAGACATCGCATTTTGTCATTTTTTGGTGGGGGAAAACAAGATCTTGTAAGGGTGTAGGGGATTGGAGACAAATGCTGGGCAGCAACCACAGAGGATGCAAACGTCATTCATAGCACATTCGATAGGTCCGGAAGAGTTTTTAGGAACTCTGACGCCAAAAGTTAAAAATTAAAAGAATTTGTGATACTCTAATCGGAAAAAAATAGCCGATTGCAGTCCTTTCCTCAGCAACAAATTGTCCAGTTGAAATCAAATTTTGACTGTTGGTTGTCAAATTTTCCAAAAACTAAGATCTTCCAACAGTACAATTCAGTTCAGGGATTCCATCTAATTAGCCACAAGTGTTTTGCATTAAAACACCTAGTATGACCAATTCTTTCACTTGTGCTTCACTTCACCTTATCATCATCATCATCATCATTGTCAACCATTATCAATCCACTGCTGGACGAAGGTCTCCCCAAGTTTCCTCCACAACGGTCTGTCTTGTGCCAGTCTCCTCCATGTCACTCCCGCATATTTACGAATTTCATCCACCCATCTCTCATGTGGTCTTTTTCTGGGTCTTTTCCTGTCCCTTGGAATCCAATCTAAAATTTCGGCTGTCCATCTATGGTCTGTCCTTCTGGCAGTATGTCCAGCCCATTGCCATTTCAGGGATTTAACTCTGATCATGATGTCTTCCACTCTCGTCATTTTTCGGATCCACGAGTTCCTCTTCTTATCTCTCCTGGTTATACCAAGCATGCACCTCTCCATGCTTCTTTGAGTTGTCTGCAGCCTTTGTATGTCTCTTTTAGTTAAGGTCCACGTCTCTGCACCATACGTAAGCACTGGAAGGATGCATTGATCAAACACTTTTCTTTTAAGACATAATGGCATATTGCTCTTGAAAATTATGCTGTTTCTTCCAAAAGCTCTCCAGGAAAGTTTTGTACGCCGATTAATTTCTTCATCAATGTGACCCTCACTTGATATCTGCTGTCCAAGATAAACATATGTATCTGTTATCTCCAGTTTTTCTCCATCAATCGATAAATCTTCATTTCTTGTAAAAGCATTGAACATCACTTTTGTCTTCTGAAAGTTCATTTTTAATCCCACTTCTTTACTCTTGTCAGCAAGTTCCTGGATCATACTCTGCAGCTCTGATGGGGTAGTTGCAAAAATGACTACGTCATCAGCAAAACGAAGGTGGGTTAGATAATCTCCATTAATCTTTATCCCTTTGTTTTCCCAGTTCAGTGATTGAAAGACATTTTCCAATGTGGCATTAAAGAGCTTCGGAGATATGGTGTCACCTTGTCTCACTCCCTTTCCAATTTTTATGTGTGCTGCATTTTCAAACAGCCGAATCTTTGCACTTGCATTTTCATAGATGTTATTAATAATATTAATGTATGCATCCTCAATACCGCAGGATTTCAGAGCCGTGGTAACTGCTGATGGTTTCACCGAATCAAAGGCTTTTTCATAATCGATAAAAGCCATGCACAATGGAAGTTCATATTCCCTCGCTCTTTCAATTAGTTCTCTCAGTACGTGGATATGATCTATTGTGCTGTAGCCACTCCTGAATCCAGCTTGTTCTCTCGGTTGAGCCATGTCCAGTGTTACCTTCAAGCGGTGTGAAAGAACTTTAGTGAAGATTTTATAAACCACTGATAGGAGGCTGATAGGTCTGTAGTTCCTGAGATCCTCAATGTCACCTTTTTTATGTAGCAGGATCATTGTAGCGTTGTTCCAATCCTCAGGAATCTTCCCTTCATTAAGGCATCAGTGAAAATTTGGGCGAGTACTGTTTCAATTTCTCCACTTGCTTCTTGTATGATGTCTATAGTAATTCCATCTTCTCCTGGAGCTTTTCCCCGCTTCATGTTCTTGATTGCATGAGCAACTTCTGCTGGGAGGACTGGAAGAACTCTGGTACCTTTCATGATGTCTGGAGTACATGTATCATCCCTTTCATATAATTTGGAGTAGAAATCTTTCACTCTTGTCAAAATTTCGCCTCTATTTCTTGTTATAGAACCATCTTCTTTTCTCAGAGCCATAATCTGTTTTCTTCCCTTACTGAGATGTCCCTTTGCTATCTTAAGGCTTTGGTTGTTTTCAATTGCTTTCCTCACTAGCTCACAGTTGAATTTCCTTACGTCTTCAGTGATACTTTTTTCGTGTTGTCTTGCATAGCTCTATATATTCCACTTTGGAAGTCACATCTTCTTTAGTTGTCCTCATCTCTCTTCTTTTTTGCATCAACATTTTGGTTTTTCCTGATAATTTGTTCACATGCAACTTGTTCTTAGACCCAGCTAATTTTGTTGCTGTTTCCATTAGAGCTTTGGTTACTTTTCTGTTAACTTCCGAAATATCCACTTCTTCCGATGTTAGGCCTTCTAAAGCAGAGAATCTGTTCTTCAGTTCCAACTTGAAAGTATTATGGTGTTTTTTAAGGTTGGTTATGTCAATACATTTTGTTTGTCTTATGAGCTTGCCACGTTCCAGTTTAGTGTTGAGGTGCATCTTACATCTCACCAATCTATGGTCACTACCTGTGTTGAACTTGTTCAGCACACTGCAGTCTTCGATGACGAATTTTTTGTTACACATAATAAAATCAATTTCACTTGTCGTCCCAATTGGATGTCTCCATGTCCATTTCCTGTGTGGCTTTTTCTTGAAAAAGGAGTTCAAGATGAAAAATCCTTCTGCCTCTGCAAACTCAACGAGAGTATTTCCACGCTGGTTTCTGTTGCCGTGACCGAAGTTACCTACTGAAGTTTCATTCTGTTGCCGTTGCCCCTATTTTTGCATTGAAATCTCCCATAATTATTTTCAAGTGCTGCTTACCTTTATTATTTAGATGACGAATTTCCTCATAAAATTCTTCACTTTCTTCTTCAGGATGACTTGTGGTGGGTGCATAAGTTTGAATAATCTGAGCCTGGTATCTTCTCGATAGTTGGATAACGAGTCGTGCAGCTCTGTCAGAGGAACTTTCAACTTCTACCACTTTATCCTTCAGTTTCTTGTTTATTATAAATCCAACACCACTAGTTCTGCCAGTATCTGTCCCACGATAATAGAAGAGATGTCCACTTTTCAGTTCAATGAGATCTTCTCCTTTTCTCCTTACCTCACTTAGCCCGACGATGTCCCACTTGATCCTTTGTAGTTCCTCTTCCAATTCAAGAAGCCTTGAATCAGAAGATAGGGAGCGTCCGTTATAGGTAGCCAAGGTCAGCATCAAATGGCAGCCTAGTCCGGTCCTCCGGGGATTCTTAGCACCCTCTGCCTTCATGTCGCACTGGCCGCTGCCTTGGCCAGGTACATTCCAGCTGCCGGAGACTGAGGGCCAAGATTTAAGTTGTAGAGTCATTTTGGAGGTGTTTGGCCATAACTCACCACGCTGGCCAAGCGGGTTGGTGAGTGTGGGATAGCATTTCCTCTGATCCCGATGGTATAGTTATACCGCTATTTGCGGTCGTCAGAGCCCCTTTAGTGGGAACAGGATGCACCACGAGAAGGCGGGGTTGACATTTGTCAAGGAGAGGCTGTGATGTTACGCATCACCTGACCTTACATCCCACTTCACCTTATAGAAGTGTTAAATGTAATCTCCCATAATGTGCAATATATGCTCATGTCTATGCTCAGAAAATGGTGTCTTTCCATTAGTTCAATAAACCAGACCATAAAATATCACCTCTTTTGTAATTCACTAATAAGTACTTATTACACACGGCCCAAAACTGAAACAGCTGCAGAAGAACGCCCGCTTTCTCGACAGGTAGCAAACTGCCAATTTGTAGAAGTCTACCTCCTCACTCAGCGAAGCCATACCAACATACGCACAGGGACTCCTTCACCCAGTCCTACGTCGTTATCAAGAGAATACAATGGTATATTTTGCTGGCATAGTTTCGACATCATTCAGTAAAGATATGACACATGTAGAAAATGCTTGTGGAAGAGTTGGTAGTCGTTGCTTGTTACTGGGTTGGTGCGAATGAAATATCCGGCGCGAGCGAACTAGCAGTGGAGACAGGCCCCTAACACAGCGGAATGGGACCACCCACAGGTGTTGGGGATATTACGTCACAGCGTTACTATAAATAGCTAGCATGTGTGTGAAGAACAAGGTTCAGGCGTGGTTTGTTTGGACGTAACGTGGCTTGCAAAGGAAACATGCAGACGCCGGATTTGAGAGTCATCTTCCTGTATGAACTTACACTAGGCGATTCTGCGGGAATTGCCGCTAGAAACGTTAACAAGTTTGTAAAATCATGCAATGCATAGATTATAATACGCTTTCCAACATACCAGAAATCATTACTCAAGTTATGAGAATAATGGCTATGGAATAAATCTCGGTCCTGTGCTCTGATCCTTGATCCCATATCGATGATATTTAACAGAACCTGTTCGGTATACCTCCGAAATAACATGATAAAGTTTTGTGGCAATCAAAGCATTTTTACGAAGTTATGATGCGTTAGGGCTATGGAATAGATTCCGCTCCTGTGTCCTAACCTTTGACCCCATTTCGCCCATTTTCAATATAATTCGTCTCCATGTAGGCCCCTATAACATACTAACATTTCATCCAAATCGAAGCATTTTTACGTAAGTTATGACGCATAATGGCGATTGAAGTGATTCCGCTCCTATGTCCTGACCTTTGACCCCATTTCGCCCATTTTCAATAGGGTTTGTAGCCAGGTGGTCCCCTACCACATACTAAAATTTCATCGAAATCGAATCTTTTTTACGTTAGTTATGACGCATAAAAGCAGTGGAATGTATTCCGCTCCTATGTACTGCTGACCTTTCACCCCATTTCGTCCTCTTTAAATAAGGTTCCTTCCCAGGTGATACCCTACCAGATACTAAAATTTCATCGAAATCGAACGATTGTTACGCGAGTTATCGTGCGGACGGACATACGCACACAACGCGTGACGTAATGAAGCAGATGGGAATAGCGACGATCTGCTCTTAAGAGTGCAACGTCATAAAACTTTAATAGGATCCACACACAACGCGTGACGTAATGAGACAGATGGCGTGACCACGCGCCAACATTCTCAAACGCAAGATTGTGACGTCATAAGATTTCTAAGCATTGGAAGCATTAATGGAACGACGCCATGACAGTAAAAACGTTATAATTCGGGGTGGTTATTTGACCCACTAAACGAATTATCCTAAAGTCGAGATCAAGCTAAATCAATTTCTAGTACCAGGAAACGTTAGGTTAACGACTTTCATCAAAATTCTTAGAGCTGTTTTCAAAATAAAATGTACATACATACATACAACAAGAATTGCTACTTTAAGGTGGACGTCAAGTAATTTTGCTTCCTATACTTCCAATGGAAAAACTTCTGTACACATTTTCTTCACAATTAATGCGTTCCCAAGAATGAAAATTTGAACATCGATTAAAATAGCTTCATTTCATAACTTGGAATATCTAATATTTTCTAAACCATAACCGTAATTATGTTTCTAAACCATAACCGTAATTATGCAATCCAACATTTATTTGTCCACTGACGTCATCAGAGTACAGGTCACGCCATCTTTTTTCTGGTTTCAACACCACCAAAGGAAACGTTATTGTTTTTTAATATAATTATGCTTATGTTTTAGAAAATGTTAAGTATTCCAAGTTATAGTATGAAGTTATTTTAATCGATGTTCAAATTTCCATCCCTGGGAACACACTAATTGTAAAGGAAATGTGTACAAAAGGTTTTCCATTGGAAATATAGGAAGCAAAATTACTTGACGTCCACTTTAATAGTGTGGGATAAAGGCGATGGAATGGATCACGATCCTATATCCTGACCTTTGACTCCATTTGTCCCATTTTCAATAGGGTTCCTCTCCAGGTGGTCCCCTACCACATACTAAAATTTCATCGAAATCGAACCATTTTTACGCACCTTATGACGCATAAGGGCAATGGAATGCATCACGATCCTATGTCCTGACCTTTGATTAAACTTCACCCATTTTCAATAGGGTTCGTCCCCAGGTGGTCCCCTGCCACATACTAAAATTTCATTGAAATCGAACCATATTTACGCAAGTTATGACGCATAAGGGCAATTGAATGGATCCCGCTCTTATGGCGTGACCTTTGACCCCACTTCACTCATTTTCAATAGGGTTCGTCCCCTGGTGGTCCCCCTACCTCATACTAAAATTTCATCGAAATCGATCTATTTTTACGTGAGTTATCGTGCCGACAGACGGACGGACGGACAGACGGACGGAAAAAGCTGGAGCATATACGCTTCTTCAACCTACGGTTGGAAAGCGTAAACAAGGCGTTTGGGGAGAATACCGCCAACGAACGAACCAGACGGCGATGGTTTGTGAAGTTTCAAAGCGGAGATACGGACCTGCAAAACGAAGTACGTGGTCCCCGACCTGTTGCTGTTTCTGACGATGTTCTGTTACATGTGGTTGAAGCGGACCTCCGAAAAACGTGTCGTGAGATAGCGGCAGAGGTAGGTGTGCACTACACGACAGTTGTTCGACGTCTGGCTGCGCTGGGTAAGGTCGAAAAGCTGGACATGTGGCTGCCGCATGAATTGACAAATGCCAACAAGACTAGGCGTTTGGAAGTCTGCACTTCCCTGCTTGCCACGAATAAACAGGAACCTCTACTGCATCGAATGGTCACCTGCGACGAGAAGTGGGTCCTTTATGATAATCGGAAACGATCTGCACAATGGTTGAGCCAGGCACAGCCTGCTGAACGGCATCCTAAGCAACCCCTAAACACCAAAAGATGATGCTCCTTATCTGATGGTCCACAGCCGGGATAATTCATCGCAGTTTCTTGGCAAAAGGCCAAACCATCACCGCAGAACGTTATTGTGCTGAATCACACTAGATGCACCGGGAATTTCTGCAGAAACAACCGGCTTTCGTCAACAGACATGGTGAAGACGTAATGATAAATTGCTCTTGAAAACTGCACTCTTTCTTCCAAATGCTCTCCAACCAAGTTTTATACGCCGATAAATTTCTTCATCAATGTGGCCCTCGCTTGATATCTGCTGCCCAAGGAAAATGTAGGTGTGGGTTACCTGCAGACTTTCCCCATCAATCGCTGAATCTTCATTTCTTGAAAAAACAATGTACATCAGTTTTGTTTATTTCTCTGAAAATTCACTTCTAATCCCACTCCTTAACTCGTGTCAGCAAGTTCATGGATCATACATTGCAACTCTGAAAGGGTAGTCAACAAGTTAGTCAGTTTTGCCACTATGTAATCAGCGAAACGTGGGGGAGTTACATAATCACCATTAATCGTTATCCCTTTGTTTTCCCAGGTAAATGATTGAAAGATATTCAGCATTGCTGCACTGAAGAGTTTGGGAGATATCATGTTACTTTGTTTCATTACCTTTCCAATTTTTATCGGTGGTGCATTGTTAAATAGCCGAACCTTTGAACTTACAGTCTCATAGATGTTATTAGTAATACTAATGTGTTCATCTTCAATACCGCAGGATTTCAAAGCCATCATAACAGCTGATGGTTTCACGGAATCAAAGGCCTTTTCATAAATTGATAACGAGAAACAGTACACCAATTAAGTAGTAAATACATAGTAACACTATACTAGTGATCTGATTTATTGGCGTAGGAAACGCTTAATGTGTTTATTTCCTACGCCAATAAATCGGATCACTAGTATAGTGTTACTATTTAGCTTTTTCATAATCAATTAAAGCCATGTATAACGGGAGTTCGTATTCCCTCGTTCTTTCCAATTAGTTCTCTCACTAAATGAAGCAAATATTCATAGTAAATAAAAGCTCAAATTTTATAAGGTTTACAGCCCCTTTAACCAGCTACAGAGATCAACTACCACACTAAACCTTGCATCGATTTTGGACACCACGGAAAAAAAAATGCGGGAAAAATCCATTCATTTCGCTGAGGGTATAAACATATGAACGGGTTTAAAGTTAAAATCAGATTGTTCTTTGAACTTCGTTTTTACTCTTTTGTACTGAGCAAACAACTCTGAAAACAAAATTAATTTACAAATGTATTTTCTTTAGGGAAAGTCTTCCGGTTTACAAGTTTTAAAAATTCCATGAAATTAAGAAAAGAAAAGGAACTTATTTCTTTAATTTCAACAACGGAATTTTGTTTGCGGTAATTTGAAAGCAAATGTCTTGTTTAGTGGACCGTTCGATGCTTATCCCTTTGAATGCCAGCTGGCTACGCATGAATCGATGGGTATAGAGATATAGGATGCAGATTACAAGAAACCCATTGCAGTTGAAATGAATAAGTCGATTCCGTACGCTCAATAATGTTTCGGTGTGATTATGGTTTGAACTATGCAAAATTGCACATTTCATTTCTTCAATCCGTATGCGCGAGCAGTCACGGAATTACGGAGCTTTCTATTTCTTTCTTTATTAAGTCAGCTATTTTTGTTTACAACATTTCACAATGATCACTTCCGCGAGCCCTTAAAAACGATGAGCATTTCTGTTGGTACGTGTAAAACAGCTGCAACTTGTTAAGAAAACTGCAACCCAGTTCCCTTAAAAACGTGTCAGGAATTAGGCAAAAGCACAGAATCCGAGCTTCCGTAAGTTTTATCAGAATGTTAAGATTCCTATATCGACAATACATAGAATCCATATTTCTTCGTTAATTCTTTTCAGAAACCTGTCTGCGCCAACAGGAAGATACGTACTCCTGTTCCACTTAAGAAACAAAAGCAAAAACTAAGAAATATATATGGCGTCTCATCATTCCTAGCTTATACGAAACCGGTGGGAAATGAAATATAAAATGAAACTGAAATAACAGGCTGATGATGGGTTTGGAATGCAAAGTAGTTTTATTCAAACTGCGCTGACACATGACAGACATGTAACATGACAGGAAGGATGAATGCATATTTTCGTTGCATTCGTAAAAAAAAAATAAATGAAAATAAAAGAAAAATGAGCAACTATCTTTTGGAAATCTACCATTTCTGCTTCACTTGTCGGGGGAGTTGCTAAACCTCATGCGCGAGGATAAAGAAAAGATTCTGCGCCAACATCTTTTTTTGTTGTTGTTGTTTTGTTTGACACATTACAAGATTAAAAAAAAGTATTCCGAACAAAATAAAAATATATCTGCAGTATGTTTAAAGCACTTGTTCCGGCCGCCCTGGTTGCGCAACGGCATAAGTTCTGGCTTCTGCCCGTTCGTCCGGGTGGGCCCGGATTCGAGTCCCGATAAGCAATGGGTGGTGTGTTTTTCCTGCGGCATTGAACATCTCCACTCTCTGGAATCAGTGGCCGTAAATTAGGGACGGGTTATTAGGTATAGCCCTTAGAATTGCTCATGTTGGTTGTTAAATCTCGGACATCAGCTTACGTGCACCAGCTCTACTACGGCGACGAACGTTACCTTCCCCGAAATACTATGGCCGCATTTGGTCGACAGTTGTTGCATCTCGACGAGTTTCCGCTTCGGTGCGTCTCTGGGACTAAACTGGTAAAGGTGTCCATGTGATGGTAGGATTCGTGACGTCACCCTGTCATTCTCACTCCTTACACGTGCTTTCGCCACCGAGATCACTCCGATGCTAAACTGACCCATGTTGCTCTATTATCTCGTCCACCTATCACGTGATTGGTTCGTTACTGCTATTATTTGCGTAACCCAACTGTCGGCACATATCCACCATTCTGCACGGCGCACAGACAAATACTTTCTGGTGCAGCATTTTTTATGTCGAGCAGTAGTGTATTGTATAGCATTCTATTTTTACAAATACTAGTACTTAAAATTAACACAACCATGTCATGCCTTTATAATTAAAAAATCAAAACAATAATTTCATGTATGAAAACTACGGATAAAACATCACTGTGTCGATCTAAATACTCGTTAACACTTGCAAGTGAACACCGACTAATAACAAAAATGTAAAAATAGGAAAAATTAGAGACACGAGAGCTGACGTCTTTCTTAAAGATCTCACTCCCAAATTTCGGAAAATCGGGGAAGAAAAGATGTTCTATTGAAAACATGCCAACGTAAATGACGAATATGGGGGATTTTACTTTGATTAAAAAAAAAAAGGAAAGAAGAAAGCAAAATTTTTAACTTTAGGTAATCCTTCATGTACGAGCTATTTATAATTTTATAAATGATCTCGAATTTAGATGCTTTAGATATATCTGTCAAATTTAACCATTCATCTTGTCTTGAGAGCACCTTCTTATGAAACTACGATTTCAAAAGCTTCTGAATGTCTCATATGCCTTTATACATGAATATATCAATTCTGTCCACAATCTGTATTCTAGACGCTCAGTGATACGCTTGATTTCGAGCATTTCAGACTCTGCACATAAAAGCCAACCATTCTTCCGTACTGTGTGCTTCACTGGATTTATATGCAAAGCTTTACATAACTAAAGAGCACACGAACAAATTAATATTTCGGTAATTGCTGTCTTTCATAGTCGAAAAACTGTTGTTAAATTCTTCATTGACAAATTGTGTTGCACACCGCTGATGCTGGAGACAGCCACTAGATAAGAATTTTTGTCTCTAACAGAAATATTAGGTGATGTACAAATAAATTTTAAAGCATTTTAAGACAACGCAATATGCAATTTGAGAGAAAACTACAATACCTTTACGAAACAAAGTATGCGCCGTCATTATCTATCACCTTCCGCCATCAGTCGGGCAGCTGACAAATTCCAGCCTTGGAGAATACTTCGTCGTGTGACGCGATGAAGTCGTCAACCCATTTTTGCACTTCGTCACATGTCCGGAACCGAACAGCAGACAAACCATGCTGCATCGATTGGGACAAATGATAGTCTGAAGAGGCTATGTCGGGACTACACGCCGGGTGTTCCAACACTTCCCAGACAAGCGTTAATAATGCTTCCTTGACCGATTCCGGACATGCGGACTAGCGCTGTCATGCAGTAATTTCACGGGACGCAATCCTTCGCCTGTGAATGGACGTTTCCGACAGATTTCCTGGTTCAATCGCAGCAATTGTTGCTTCTAGCATTGTAGTGAACAGCAGTAACAGCTTGACCTTGTTCCAATGTTTCATAATAGAGTACATCCTTCAAATCCCACCAGATGCACAACAGAACTTTCTTGGAGTGATTATTGCGTTTCGGTGTCGAAGTCGTTGCTTTACCGGGAGTGTTTCCTGCGTTTGGGATTGTTGTACTATATCTGCTTTTCATCACCCGTAATGATTTTCCACAGGAAAGACTTTCTGTATTGTTTATTCAACAGATTCGAACACTTCATGACACGCTCATCCTTGTTCCTCTGGCTGAGGTCATGTGGCACCCATTTTCCTTCCTTCTGAATCTTTCCCATTGCGCGTAAACGATTGGAAATTATTTGTTGAGTTACCCCCAGTTGTTCAGCTAGTTCGTTTTACGTTTGAGACGAATCTTCATCCAGCAATGCTAAATCACTTGCTTTAAACCGTGTAAACCAAAACTCACACACGCTTTTCGATACAATATTCACCTCCAGAACAGAACAGATCGGTGCACATGCTTTTGAAGCACTTTTTCCTTGATGAAATTCGCAACGAATTCAATGTCGAATAAATGCGGTATCGCTTGCCATCTTTCACCTACCGATGTGCAAGTGCGTTGCACTGTTAGGCAAACTTCTATGTCACATTTTATACTCTGGACCAGTTACGATCACATGACAACAACGCGGAGGAATGTCGGATATGTAAATTAGCGGTATACGTCACACAAAAAACGCTTTAAAACTTATTTGTACACCTAATACTTACTTCTGCGGAAAGAGCACCAACACATTTAGTTAAAATGAAAAGTTCCATAGCGTCTCCATATATCACGTATAATTACAGACAGAGGTCTTCCAATGGAAAATTATTTGACTCATTTCTTAAACTTTTTAAATGTAAATAATGATGGCAAACGGCAAGTATTAGATTGTACAATCTGAGGGCAGCACATTTTCTTTCCTTGAAGCATTACTCTCGAAAGATTGCGTAAAATGCTTTGGTGAGCTTTTGTCATGAATAGCCCGTTGTTCACTAATTTGAAATTTCGTAGAAAAAGCAGTATACTGAGCTTTTAACTGTTCTGAAACATAAGAGCAACAACCACATATTTACGTGACAATTAACTGCTAAAATTTGGACTGTATTCTAAGGTTTAGGAAAACAAATGTTTTCAAGTTGTAAAATAACAAGTTAGTAAAATCATGCAATGCGTTGATTATGATACGCTTTCCAACATACCAGAAATCATAACTCAAGTTATGGGGATAATGGCTATGGAATAAATATCGGTCCTGTGCCCGGACCTTTGATCCCATTTCGATGATATTCAACAGAACTGGTTCAATATACCTCCGAAATAACATGATAAAGTTTTGTCACAATCGAAGCATTTTTACGTAAGTTATGATGCATAAAGGCTATGGAATAGATCCCGCTCCTGTGTCTTAACCTTAGACCCCATTTCGCCCATTTTTAATAGGATTCGTCCTCAGGCAGGCTCCTACAACATACTGACGTTTCATCCAAATCGAAGCATTTTTACGTAAGTTATGACGCCTAATGGCGACGGAAGTGATTCCTCTCCTATGTCCTGAATTTTAACCCCACTTCACCCATTTTGAATAGGTTTCCTTCCCAGGTGGTATAGGGTTCCTTCCCCTACCACATATAAAATTTTCATCGAAATCGAACCATATTTACGCAAGTTATGACGCATAAGGGCAATGGAATGAATCCCGCTCCTATGTCGTGACCTTTGTCCCCATTTCGTCCATATTTCCATATTCAATAGGGTTAGTCCCCAGGTGATCCCCTACCACATACTAAAGTTTCATCGAAATCGAACTATTTTTACGCTAGTTATCGTGCCGACAGACAGACGGACACACGGACGGACAAAGCTGGAGCATATAACTTCTTCAACCTACGGTTGGAAAGCGTAAAAAAGGAAAGCACTCGATCATTGTTTTCTTAAGATACCGTCGGGAATGGTCGCGGTGGGGTTGCATATATTCTCGAATGGATAAAGTCACAAATACAAACATTTGACTTAAAAATGAAACTTGTCTACTTCTGGCAAATATTGAAAACGTTGTTCGGATGAATTCGGAATTGTTGAACCGGAAAATCTTCGGTAAGATATGTTTTGCCTTCCTGGGATTCTTCTCAGAATTTCATTTTTCACTGCATGACTTTTCCTTGAACCACTCAAAAGTCCCTGGAGTGTGTTGGTATCAGTGAAGCGTTATTTCATGCCTTTAGCAGTGTAAGCTGCCTTGCGTGCCTCCGCAGGCGGAAAGGAATTATGTTGAACCCAATACAACTCACTGCCTTAACAGTTTTCGTCATAATTCAGCGGTGGCAAAGTCCTCGAAGAGCAATTTTAATGTTGTATCTGTGAGCTTACATTCTCAACCAATAGGTTTTTTATATTATTGATTTTGAAAAATAAGCATGGCTGATAACTATGTTTTCCATGACTTTAAAATCTAACCACTATAAGCTGTCGTTAAAAGATCATTACTGCGAAGCTAATAAATTCATTCACAACAATATTTACTTTTATGCTGCTTGAAATCTATAATAATAAATGAAAATGTGCGTGTGCGTCTGTTGCAGGCATAAATCATCGAGAAATCGTGGCAGACCCATACAAATTTGGCACTGTGTTTTCCGTATTTGTCTGAGTTGTAGTGGCTGGTTTCATGACGAAACTCCAAAAATAGCAGCTTTTTGCAAGTAAAAATAATTTCCATACTATGTTATTGTTCCTGGAATTGGGAAGTTACGAGAGAGTTGAGAATGCGTATGAGAATTTGTGTGCATTGCCGTTGATGTCTTCGTGAAAATGTTACTGTCACGTGTGCACCACGAGGAGAAAAACAGCTTCCCTTTTCTCAGCATCGTTATTCTATCGGTGGTCGTAGTTTTTGCTGAAGACGAATATATGTCACACTCTCGCGAGGCTTCGCTACCGCTATTAAGTTGTGTAAATTATTAGTTTATCTGCTATTCAGAAAGGTTATACATACAGGTTGTGTTCGTCAAACTCGTTTTTATTGGGTTCTATCTGAAAGAGGAAATTCATGGCTGCAGCCTGAAATGCGGAAATAAAAGAAGAGAAAAAAATAGAGAGAGAGAAACAGAGAGAGAGATAAAAAAAAAAACATTTCAGCACCTAATGGAAGGACGATTAACATAGTTTATGTGCTATTATAAAGTTATCACAGATTTTTCTGTGTTCGCATATTCCAAATACACGATCGTATCAGAATAATATGACCACCCACGGAATCAAAGTGTACCCGCCCAGGCGCGTCGCAGAGTTCACGTGACAAGGTCGACCACTCGAAGAGATATAAGCGGTCGGCCAGGACAGATGAGCCATAGTGCGTGACGTGAGCACAATGGCAGAAGTAGTGATTTGACGGAAGTTCAAAAAGAAATGTTCATCGGCTACCGCGCCAACGGTGGAAGCATCTCAGAAACAGTAGACTCCGTGGACTGTTCGTGAGGTCTGCAGTAACGGTGTACTAAGAGTGGATCTCTGGCACACCAAGTACCTCCCGACGTTATAACTGTGGAGCCCGAAAGACCATCGACCCCGGAGGAGAACGTCGCCTCCGTCGACAGGTAAAGGGCAATCGACTTGCAACAGTGCAGCAACTGACTACTCAAATGAACGCTGGGGCACCCAGGTACATGTCCCTGATAACAGTAGAGCGAACCCTATTACGCATGGGTCTCCGGAATCGACGCTGCGTCAAAGCGCCCACGTTAACCCAGGTCCATCGGCAATGACGCCTGCAGTTCGCATGAAGCTACCGTCATTGGACAGTGGAAGAGTGGGGAAAGGTTACCTTCTCCGACGAATCTAGGTTTCTACTCCACCGAAGTGACGGGCGCTGGCGGATATGACGTTAGACACACGAGAACCAACACCCGGACACTCTTGTCGGGCAAGTACAGGCCGGAGGTGGCAGTGCGCATGTCTGGGGATGTTTTCCTGGTAAGACTTAGGAACTCTGGTACCTCTGGATGTGTCTCTGAACGCCAATGGCTACCTGTCCATCCTCGCTGCCCACATGCTTCCCTTCATGTTGGGCGTTTACTCTGGTAGTGATGGTGCCTAACAACAGAACAATTCACCGTGCCAAGTCTCTAAGGGGGTGCATGACGGGTTCCAGGAACACGACAGCAATGTCTCTGTTCTCCCTTGGTAGGCGAAATCGCCCGCCCTAAACCCCTTAGAGCACTTCTGGGACCATTTGGATTGACAGGTTTAGCGTGCCGACCCACAACCACGTCATCTCCGGGACCTCCGCGCTCTGCTGCAGTCCGATTGGGCACGTGTGCCTCGGGCAACCTTCCAGAGCCTCATTGGTTCCATGCCACGCTGTCTCGCAGCTGTCATCTGGGCCAAGGGTACTTCATTCCATTATTAGGTAGGTAGTCATATTATTCTGATACGACTGTGTACATTACTACTGCGCTTCTAACAAATTTTGCATACATAGAGTGCATAAAAAAATACGAAATGCTTCCTCGTTAGGAAGTCTAGTGCAGTAAAAATCAGAATATATAGATTGCATCTTAAGCATTATATCTGGGCAGTACTGTCTCTAACTCAATTAGAAATTATATACTTCAAAGCTGGCCCCCAAATAT
Source organism: Macrothele yani (assembly GCA_039090855.1). NCBI lineage: Eukaryota > Metazoa > Arthropoda > Arachnida > Araneae > Macrothelidae > Macrothele > Macrothele yani. The sequence goes on from CM076991.1 coordinate 86,542,563, forward strand.
TTTTATTAAAACTGCGCGTCATATCAAGACAAATGTGTTCAAAAATGATAGGTAAACTGGAAGATCTAAATATTCTAAGGTAAGTGATGCGTGCAATCACGAGTTTCACACAACTTTCTGTCTTAAGCCAGTCTCCTCCATGTCCCTTCAGCATGCTTTGAAATTTCATCTATCTATCTCCCACGTATCCTTTTCTGTCCCTTAATATCCAGTCTAATATTTCATTTGTCAAATGGTAATAAGTTTCCAACCCAATGCGATTTCATATATTTTACTTGGAGCATTATGTTTCCCACTCTTGTCATTTTCCTAATCCTTCAGATTTTGTTCCTATGTTTCCTGTTTACACCAACCATGCACCTCTACATGCTTTATTCGGCAGCCTATGTATGCCTTTTTTAGTTAAGGAACGTGTCTCTGATGTACAAGAACTGAAAGGATGCATTCATTAAACGCTTTTTCTAAGACATATTGGTAAATTGTTCTTGAAAATTGTATTAATACACTGCTGGCCACCCAAAATGCAACACCAAGAAGGACACGAGACAGCAAAGCCTGATTTACTGGACACATAACAACAGATACAAAGATGAAACGATTGAGCTTACAGGCCCGTGCGACTTGCGGAACACGCAGACATCAATAATTCGTGTGGCCCCCATGGCTGGCAATAACAGCCGCTACACGCCACGGCATCGAACGAGAGAGGCTTTGGATTTGGGCTTGGGGTATGTCGGTCCAGCTTGCTTCCACACGTTGCCACAGTTCATCAGGCGTATCCGCGGGTGGTGCTTGCCGGGCCACTCGGTTGCCGATCAGCGACCAGACGTGATCGATTGGCAACATATAGGGAGAACAGGCGGGCCACGGCAGCAGTGACACCTAGTTGGCCGTGAAGAATTGTTGCACGATGCGTGCCACGTGCGGGCGCGCATTGTCCTGTTGAAACGTGGCCGCTGGCAGGTCCTGCAGGTAAGGGAGGACTACAGGCTCCAAAACGTCGGAGATGTAGCGGTGGCTGTTGAGTGTACCGGCGATGCGTACCAGAGGGGTGCAGGTGTCATGTCCAATTGCGCCCCAAACCATAACGCCAGGCGACGGACCGGTATGGCGATGCATCATGTAGGCGTCATACAGTCTCTCGCCGCTGTGCCGCTACACACGGATCCGACCATCGTGGTGTTGCAGGCAGAAGCGGGATTCGTCGGAGAAGAGACAATGTCGTGCCGTTCCGTAGTCCAGGTGCAGCGTTCAACGGCCCACTGCCGCCGCACTTGCCGGTGGTGTAACGTCAATGGCAATAGGTGCAATGAGCTCCGTGCGACAAGTCCCCGCTCCTGCAGACGGCGTTGAACGGTACGTGCTGACACAGGTTGTTGCGCAACACACCCTAATTCCTGCGCTAACGTTCGTGATGTGGCGGTGCGAGCCGTCAATGCCCGCCGCACAACATGCCGGTATTCTTGTTCGGTGGTGTGCCGCGGCTGCAGCCATCGCTCACGTCAGTTCTTCCGTCCCTCCTGCACCCACCGAATCCATACTCGTCTCACTGTGGCTGGATGTCGTTCCACGCGGGCGCCAATATCTCGGTACGATAAACCGCTGTCGTGATAAGACACTATTCGTCCTCTGTCGAACTCCGAAACGTGCTGGAATGACTGCCGTATTCTGCGACGAGGCATCAGGAAGCTTCCCACGCACAGTTCCGGCAGCACAACACACTTCCACTACTTACACCCCGCCTTCTGCGCACCCCTCTTATAGTGCTTCTCGGTGGCGTGCCGGTCGCACATGATTTGCATATGCCCTGCAATGCTAATCATTTGCGTGTCCTCTCGCGGGTGACGCATGCTGCGAATTTCAGGCCCATCGGATGCTTCCTTCTTAGTGTTGCATTTTGGGTGGCCAGCAGTGTAGTATAAACTTCTCTTGAAAATTGTATTATTTCTTCCAAATGCTACCAACGATGTTTTGTACGTTTATTAATTTCTTCTTCAGCGTGGCCTCGCTGGATACCTGCTGCCCATGGTAAAAGTAGGAATCCATTAACTGCAGGTTTGCCCCATCAGTCGCTAAATTTAAAAGTATTGTACACCAATTTTGTTTTCTGTACACTGTTAAAAATTTCAGTTAAACCTTGCACCACAATATCGTGCAGCATCTGACACTTACACCATGATCTGGTGCGATTTTTACACTTGCACCATAAAGTGGTGCATGAAAACGTTTGACTTGCACCAAGTTTTCGTGCAAACTAACAAATGCAGCCAGAGCGGCATTACCTAGCGCCTCATTTCGGGGCAGTGAAAGGAAACGGCGCATGCGTCTTCGTCATCAAGTCATCCGAAGGATACAGACGTTGTGTTGTGCCGCCATGTTGGCTTGCTGTCAGAGTGAGTGCGAGTGTGGAAAATTTTAAAGAAGTGTTCACTCAAGTTAAAAAGGTAAGTGATGAAAATAATATTTCTTGCACATATATATCTGGTGTTCTTGACGTAATTATTTTCAAGTTGAACTTTCTGATGTTATATATGTGCTTAGCAACGTGTGGAAAAATGCAATTTTAGTTATATGAGCAGGTTGTTCACATGGAAGTATGTAGCATTTAATGTAGTATAACAAGCTCAAACTGCGGAATTAATTGTCCCAGTGCATTGATCTTGAAATTGAGACTATAAGCAGTAAAGATTAAAATCTCCCAAATATGCGAGAAAAAATTTAAAGAAAAAAAAATGAACCTTTTATTCCTAAATTCATGAAGTAAACACAAACTTTTTCGGACTGTACACAGAAACCCTGTTTTCAAAATATTTTATCAATAAAGCTGTGACGTAGAAAGACTGCACTTAATTTTGGTAATATGTTGCACCAATAAGTGGAACTACACCAGCTGCACCACATTTTGGAAAAGTTACACCAACAAGTAGTGCAACTTTGCACCATATTATGGAGTAAAGCTGCAATTGCACTATTTTATGGTGTAACCATACACCATATTCTGGTGCAACCTTACCCCATAAAGTGGTTTAAGGTCGCACCGCATTTTTGGGTTTTGTTTACTCTACATAATAGTGCATCTTTTCTCAGAAAATGGCGCAGTCGGTGTAGCACCACTTTTTGGTGCCACCTATTCCCAAATCTTTAACAGCGTAAGTACATTTTTAATCTCATTTTTATCAAAGGATAAAAATGAGATTAAAAATGTACTAAATTAGAACAGCTAGCCTCAAAGGAGAGGCGCCAATGAAACGCTATATCTGTATTTCCACTTCATTCACTCACCCAGCATCATAATTTCATACATACATTGAAGTGCCAGAAAAACGGGTACAGACGAGCAAAATACATAGAAACGTTCCCTATGCGCGTACTCGGTTCCGTCCGACAGTGCGTATATAAAGCGATAGACATCCTTGCCAGTTGTCAGAGCTGTTTTCGTTATGAGAATGACAAGTAATAACGATTTAAGCTGATTTCAACGGGGTGTCATATAGTTGGCGCTCGTGAGATGAGCCATAATATTTCGGAGGTAGAAACGAAGTTCGGATTTTCACGGACGATCATTGCAAGGGTGTACCGTGACTACAAGAATTCCGGCAAAACCTTCAACCTACGATACCAGTGTGGCTGTAGAAAGACATTGGGTAAACGTTACCATCGTCAGCTGTCAAGAAGCGTTTCACGCGATAGGCGTGCAACACTCTCATAGGTACCATTGGAATTCAATGCTGGAGCCTCAACAAGCATCAGAGTCCGGGCTGTGCAACGTACCCTGCACGATATGGGGTTTGGGAGCCGACGCCCAACTCGAGTCCCTTTGATGGGTGCACGACACAGAGCTATGCGCCTTGCTTGGGCACGGCAACACCGCCACTGGACACTTGATGACTTGAAACAAGTAGCCTGATCTGACAAGTCGTGTTTCCAACTGTATCGGTCAGATGGAAGGTTTCGTTTGTGGCGCAAACCCCGTGAAGCCATGGATCCCGCCTTTCAACAGGGAACTGTACCGGCTGGTGGGGGGTCCGTAATGGTATGGGGTGTGTTTAACTGGACTTCACTGGGACCCCTGGTACATCTACAAATGTCTGTGACCTGCCAACGCTATGTGCGTATCCTTTCTGACGAGGTACACCCGTTCACGTCCTGCATTCATGCTGATGGGTTGGGCCTGTTTCCAACAGAAAATGCACCTCCACACCAGTGTCGGGACGCCACATTATGGTTAGAGGAGCATTCATCTGAGTTTGGGGTGTTGCCATCCCACCCAAGTCCCCAGATCTGAACGTGATAGAACACATTTGGGATGCCATGCAACGCGCTATCGAACACAGGAATCCGAGACCTCGGAATACACCCGAATTGTAGAACGCTCTGCAGGAAGTATGGTGTGCATTGCCTACAGCATATTTCCTGAAGCTAGTGGAGTCCATGCCCTGTCGTATTTCTGCAGTCCTGCGCTGATGTCGCTACGACAGTCCACCTGGATTTTCAAGCTAAAAATCTGAACTCAAGACAGAAAGAAATGCTGAATCGCAAGTGTGTTAGCGAAGGGAATTGGTAACTTTTGGTCTAGGATATGTACACATTACACTCAATCGTGTTATACATCATTTTAAAGCTCTCGTCAATAGCAGGTAAATCCACCTTGGGGAGTCGAGAGGAAGCCAAATTTCGCTACGACACATCGCTTTCATACAGTGCGTCGCATAAATATAGAGACAGAACAAATTCTCGAATAAAAAAGAAACAACAACGAGCTGAAATGTGCACCACATATTTATAGCAAAAATAGCATACGACACGCAGCTGCACAATAGTTTTATGGTAACATAAGAATTTCAACGCCAAGTACAAGAAAAAAACAGAAATACGCTGTCTCAAAAATATAAAGACTTACTCGTTATGAGAACCTCCGTTACGAATAGTGGAGCCGTTGTTCCGAATAACACTGAAAACCCAATTGGGCATGCTGTCCACCAAGTGATGTAAGTGTTCTGGACGGAGTGCGTACCAGCTTCGTTCAGTCTGCTCTTTCAATGCCACCACACTTGAGAACTGCCGTCCATTCGCATACACATCACGAGCTAGGATACTCCAGAGGTTCTCGATAGGGTTCAGATCTGGACTGAGTGCTGGCCGATCCATTACGGTCACATGATGAGTGTTAAACTAGCCCTTTCGTTGATGCAGACCGATGGCATAGAGGCATTGTCATGCTGGAATATATAATCAATACCCTCTAAAGTTCCTGCAAACGGTAGACGGTGGCTGCTGAGTATGTCCTGATACGTTTCGGAGTTTTGCCTGCCTTGCAGAAAAGCGATATCCGTTGTCCCATTGACGCAAAAGCTCCCCAGGCTATCACAGGTCTCCCTCCTTTCTGTCTGCTGAAGAAGGTGCGTGGTTTGCGCCGTAAATCATGCCAATAGCAGTTCAAACCGTCAGGGCCGTCCAGGTTTAACTTTTTCTCATCGGAGAAAATAGTTGTGATCCACTCGTCCGTCCAGTGCATGTGGCTGCTTGCCCATAACAATCTAGCTTCCTTGTGGCGCCGCGTGAGGTGTGGCAGACGGCACATTTTACGGAGCACAATGTTGCGACTTTCCTTGATTCGTCGATGAACTGTGTCCTTTGAGACGGTGACACCAACAGTCCGAGAAACTTGACGTAGTGATAACCTTTGAGATGAAACTAAACGCATGATGGCACGATTATCTCATTTGGTTGTTATTCGAGGCCTTCCAGGCCGTTTTCTGGCAGTTAACGCACCGCGTTTCGATAAAGTCTTATAAATAGCTTTACAAATTTTGGCTACAGGCGAGTCATTTTGCTCTCAGTCTCTAAATCTTCTGCACCTCCTCACCACAAAGTTGACTGATGCCTGGCATTTCGGCAAATGAATGTCTGACGGCAGGTCCGCTGTCTTTTGTAGGCTGGACCGAATTACGGCCCATGCGCGTGCGTACATGCTAATTTGTACATCTCATTTGCATGTGGCTACTTTACATGGTTGTCTTTATATTTATGAGACACCTGAAATTACACTATTTCTTTTTGTGGTGTTCTTTTCACACAATCCGGTCATATCGACGGATCGAAACGTTTGTAGTAGGGTTATGTCTAATTAGGTACCACTTCAGCTTCCTACCTTTATTCGCATTGCGTTCACGGCGCAAAGTCGACTGTCTCTATATTTATGCGACGCACTTTAGCATCAAAAATACTTTTTGTAATGGCTTTTATCACATTTAGCATCAGGTTCTCGTAATTAACCCAAACTGCAATGAGATATTGTTACGTTTATGTAGAACATGATGGAATAATGTTCGGCCATAATTTAGTAAAATATATTGTCGAGTAACAGCGAAATTAACTATTATTCGCGCCACTTCATGGGCCAGCATTTAAAAAACATATATGAACAACGGTTTTGACTATTTCCGTTACCCATTTTCCGTTACATCGAAATTTTTTATTTGGGATTTACTTTGTTATTGTCGGGAAAGATGCATAGCATCAAAACTATTATAGTTATGAAGACGATATTTAATCTTTGGGGTTTTGCGATACCCTGTTGGGGAAAAAATAGCAGTTGACATGTTGGAAAGCCTTCGTAAAGGAAGATAAAAAGTGAAACATTTATGAAATTTTAAGAAAAGTCAGAATGGTGACTGAAGCTCATAACAAGCATTTAACATGTTAGAAATGGTTAGTTTATGGCACTGCTTTAATTGAAATTTATGCAACTTGCGGTGACGATTCTGCTGCTGCATATCATTAGATTCCACTCCATTGACAGTTACTCAAAGAGCCTTAACACAGATGAAATCGCTTAGCATGTCTCGTAAAGCCAGCTTTTCCAATGACATTTTTACTCGTATGGTAACAATTATGTGATTGCGCTTTGACTGGACTGAATGAGGAAAAATGAATTTTACGGAAAAGATGCGCGGTAATATTAAATACTGAAATAAAGAACAACATTTTCATAACATATTAAGCAAATCTGCCAGAAACAACCTGAAAATCTGTTAAAGCTCAGCTATAGCGCAGTATTAAATAATAGCACACTCAAAATGATTTCTAGTCGTCCTACATTTTAGCTAGTAAATTAATAATTGTAGATGCCATACTTCCAGTTCTGGTGGAACCATTTTTTTCCAAAACTCAGAACAACGGATTTATCTCTCAATCTATGCATTTTTGAAATTTATTTATTTGAGAAGCAAAATGCAAAAATAAAATCCTTATTTTGGGGGGCCCTCTAGCATCGCGGGGCCCTGCGCCTGGGCTTCGTAGGAATCTCTATACATTCGCTCTTGAATTCCAGGAATATGACATCTCGTGAAGAGGCCATCCGCTAACACAGTTTCTTAAAACTTCGCCTTGGTTATGGCTAAATAATTTAGTGCCTTCTGCAAGTACGTATATACAAAAGGGTTTTCAATTGTTTAGATTCTTAGTGCAGCAATTCAAGTTTTCGTTAATTATCTGGCTACTTGTCACCGGTAAATGAAAGGAAAAACTATGCAAGTAAGAGAAGAAAAAACAGCTTTCCCGTCTAAGAGATGCTCTTAACATAATAATTAGCCATAAATTAATCTCACTCTGAATTTAAAGAAGGATGTAAAACTGGTTCTACCTGCACAACAAATCAAGCTGAAATTGTCTCATCCGCGATGGTTTCAGTTAGTACTACTCAGACAGAACCGCTGTTTCCTTTTTCTGTCTATCCTTATGAATTATTTTTTATTTGTATTTCCTCAGTCGCTTACCAAATTCGAAATAATAGAAATTTTCTCGTTTAGGTAACATACAAAACCACTTGAGTGATTACTTCTTATTAAAAATTGCAAGTGAAAACACATGGCAAATTTTGAATGTCTCTAAGTCAGTAATGTAGCTCTAAGAAAAGACGTGCCTTAGCGGTGAATGGATTAAGTTAAAACAACCCACACAAAAGACCGTCAAAATTTTCAAAAGCTTATGAAAGTTTGACTTGTTGCTACATTATTAATTTTTGTTTAACCTGTTGTTATATTATTAGTTTTTATTATAAACGTTTTATCAATTTTTACTAAAATTGTCTAATTTAGGCAATTTAAAAAAAAAAAAAAAAAAAAGAATGTTACGTGGGAGTCACATGCTAAGAATATCATCTTTTTCATTTCTTTAAACCTTAGCGGTGAACGCCATTATTAAACGATTTCAAATATTCATTGTGAATAATACAGTATGTGAATCAATTACATTGAACGCATGTGACTTACACGCAGCTTTTTCTAAGATTATGGGGTATCGATAGTTAAAGATACCTTTTGTGTTATTGTTTTGTTTGTTTGTTTCGGGGTTTAACGACCACCATGTGTATCTGCGATCATAGACAGTAGCTGGTCTCTGATTTGGGGGCACTGGGAGGAGAAAGTCCAGGGTCGTGCAGCGGGTGCCCAGGCCATACTTGATCCTGATCTAGGGTTCGGGACCAGCTCCAATGTTTATCAAGAAGCCAGCGCCTCTGATCACTCGTCCACTGAGTTCACCAAGCCATATGTGACGTACTCCGAGGGGGAAAACATGTGCCAAGATGACAAATCTGCAGCGAGGCATTCTGCCAAGATGACAAATCTGCAGCGAGGCACAAATCTGCAGCGAGGCTCAGTTGGGAGAGCGACTTACTCCGGAATGAGGGGACACGGATTCGATGGCGGACAAAATTGTGTTTTCACACATATGATTATGCACCGATTTCCTCGTGAGAAAATGGCTGTATTCGATTTCTTGCGCAAGGAACAGGTGGCTTGCTTTTTTCATGTATTTAGCTTACATCATGCATAATAAGTGAAAATGCGCATTTCATTTATATACTCTCCAAAAAAGAACTGCTGAGGAATAAAAATTGTCACCATTGTTGTTTTATGGGACTTAACATTTCTTTAAAAGCTTGTTCTCTGGCCAAAAGAAAAAGTCATAAAAATTGGAAAGGGAGTGAGACAAGGTGACACCATATCTCCGAAGCTCTTTAATGCCACATTGGAAAATGTCTTTCAATCACTGAACTGGGAAAACAAAGGGATAAAGATTAATGGAGATTATCTAACCCACCTTCGTTTTGCTGATGACGTAGTCATTTTTGCAACTACCCCATCAGAGCTGCAGAGTATGATCCAGGAACTTGCTGACAAGAGTAAAGAAGTGGGATTAAAAATGAACTTTCAGAAGACAAAAGTGATGTTCAATGCTTTTACAAGAAATGAAGATTTATCGATTGATGGAGAAAAACTGGAGATAACAGATACGTATGTTTATCTTGGACAGCAGATATCAAGTGAGGGTCACATTGATGAAGAAATTAATCGGCGTACAAAACTTGCCTGGAGAACTTTTGGAAGAAACAGCATAATTTTCAAGAGCAATATGCCGTTATGTCTTAAAAGAAAAGTGTTTGATCAATGCATCCTTCCAGTGCTTACGTATGGTGCAGAGACGTGGACCTTAACTAAAAGAGACATACAAAGGCTGCAGACAACTCAAAGAAGCATGGAGAGGTGCATGCTTGGTATAACCAGGAGAGATAAGAAGAGGAACTCGTGGATCCGAAAAATGACGAGAGTGGAAGACATCATGATCAGAGTTAAATCCCTGAAATGGCAATGGGCTGGACATACTGCCAGAAGGACAGACCATAGATGGACAGCCGAAATTTTAGATTGGATTCCAAGGGACAGGAAAAGACCCAGAAAAAGACCACATGGGAGATGGGTGGATGAAATTCGTAAATATGCGGGAGTGACATGGAGGAGACTGGCACAAGACAGACCGTTGTGGAGGAAACTTGGGGAGACCTTCGTCCAGCAGTGGATTGATAATGGTTGACAATGATGATGATGATGATGATATACAAAAGTTAAAGGAAAATTCATTAGAATTCATCTGTGAAAATAGGAATAAAAGGTCCAACAATATTTGCGGAACGTCGATTTCTGGAAAAATTGTTCTGAAAAGAAACAACGCTTTGGACGTTTTGAGATACGATTACATCAAAAGACGTCCCTACTAAACTAGATATGGTTGTTTAGTAACGAGGACACCAGTTCTTAAATGGAAAGATTAATATGGAAGCAGAGAAACCTGAAATCTATTCTTTATCTTACAGATTAACGATCTAAGTTTGCCGAAAACTGGGGAAACAAAAGTTGAAGCTTAATGCCTCATTGAATTTATTGAATGATAAAGGACTTGCATGAAACGGTGCTAGGATTAGATTAATTCAAAAGACAAAGCGTTATGAAATATGGATATCTTTGTATTTTGACAAAACTAGGTTGAAAGTTAGAAACCTTCTCGCCAAAGTTTTACAGCCTCATGCAATCGAATTTTACCTCGAAAGGCTACGCAGGCAGAAACCGAAAGTTGTACAAACCTTCTCCCTAAAAAAGCATACAACGAATTTCAGTAATGCGTACTAGACTGTCAATCGAGTGAAGAACAACTTCTGTGAATGATAAATACAGGAAACTGACTCTCTGACATAATATTTAATTTGTGTTGCGTCTTTGTAATTCGTACTCAAAGCAAAGTGCAAAAACTTTTCTGAATATTTTCATGGAAAATCTAAATCTAATGCCTCATTAAATTTATAGGAAAATTATTTAATTATTAAAAAATATAAAAAATCATCAAATTATTTTTTAAATATTTTAATTATTTAATTCTTATTAAAATTATTTTATATTATTTTAATTATTTATTTAAATTATTTAATTATTAAAAAATAATTTAATTTATTTAAAAAAAAACTTTAAAAATCCACGTTTCCTATCCTTTAAGTTGCAACGACGGGTACAACGCACTCTTCTCATACTTTCGTACTGAAACATGGTAATGTGTACTGGAAAATCCTATTACTTCGTCCAAATGCACACTACACTCTAAAATATAAGTGGTGTGAATTCACGGAAAATTACTGATGCAGCAAAGTTGCCCAGAGGTCCATGCAGCAAAGTTGCCCAGAGGTCTGAGATGTTTAACGAAATTTGCATTTCGAAAAGTTTTCGTTTGTAATAAATGAAATTTCAGTATTTTGATAAATTTTCCGTTTCCACGAATTCCGCTGTTTTTTTTTTTTTTTTTTTTTCTTTCGGAAATATCAGTTTCGGAGATTTCCGTTTATCATGCAGAAATTGCCGAGTTTCCAAAAACTTTGATTTTGACTTTTCCACTCCCCATCAGATATGGAAACGGGTAACGATTCACCCGGTCGACAATTTCTTTCTGGTCAAACTGGTCGGGTCAAGGAGTTCCCGACCCGACTTCGACCCGATTTTATTTTCGAAAAGAAAAAAAGATATTTCAAAGAACCCTTCAGAGCTGCAGAGTATGATCCAGGAACTTGCTGAGAAGGGTAAAGAAATAGGGTTAAAAATGAACTTTCAGAAGACAAAACTGAGGTACAGAATATTTTGGAACTAGAGATTTTTTTAAAATTGACAATGGCTTTCAACTATTTTTAAGGAAAGGTGAAATGCACTCTTTCATATTATTTCACAAAACTCCTAAATATAAAATTTACTTTTGATAGATACATGTATAACAGCTTTAGTGTAAAGGGGCCCCAAAAACTGATACAAAGGCACCATACAATCACCAGCACGCCATTCAAGTAACTTGTTTCATATGGTAACATATTATGTTATAGCAAATGCCCCAACTGGGGGAGTAGGAGGAAGAATATCTATTACCACATAACCTTAATATCATGCGATACGCTATCCACAGTATCAGGTCTTGCTATAGAACTTCAAAATCAGGTCTGCCGACAGACGATTGAAATTTAATATTTAATAAAACCTCAAGTATTCCCATTAACCGCTCGGAGATTTTCTGTCATATGGATACGGAGAAAGTAAAAACACAATTTTTTCGTTAACATACGAAAAGAATTACGGAAAGGCTTCCTGAAAATTTTGTATTTTCAGTTAACACTTCTTAAAAACGTCGGTCTTCCGTTATTAACCGTAGAACGATGCACAGCAGTATTTCTGTCAATACACGTATGAAAAATCCTTGAAATTCAGGCCCTTTACGTTATCTCACGGAAAAGGTTGTTTCAGAAATATGCTTCGTTAATTCGCGAAAGGAATCACGGAAAAAGGCTCGCGAATTTCAGGAATTTCTTTTACAGTGCAGCGAAGTTTTATACGTCTCCTAATTTCTTTCTTGAGGCAGCCTTCAATGCATGACTTTTATCCAAGGTTGGCGCGGACATCAAGCACTTCAAACTTTATTCCAAGGACCTGAAATTCTTCTTCTTCTTATTTTCTTTTCTTTGATGAGCATGAATTTTATATCTTCTAATGTAATCTCTGACCTCAGCTTTTTACTTTTTCCTGCAAGTTCTGGGACCATCATTTGCATTGCTAAAAAGCTATTTGCAATAAGTAATCATATCATTAGCACAATAAAGCTGGTGGCATTTTATAACAAAGCTGGAAGAAATTATATCTATTCGTATTTATTCCTGCACGTCCCAGTTCAATGAATAGAAGATATCTGACGAGCTTGCAACGAAAAGGTTTTACAAATTGGTGCTAGTAGATTCAATGTTTTTTCAGTTGTTATGTTTCTTGCGTGCGGAAATCAGAGGCGTCTTTCCAATCTGTCTACAGGAAGCTGCTCTCTCAAACAATAGAGCGTGCACTTAATTTAAGAGATATTTCCTGTTCACGCACAAATCATAGTACCTAACTACTTCAGTTTTTTGTGTGGGACACATACTTCAAAAAAAAAAAATTATATATATATATATATATTTTGTTTTTAATTTTTATGACAGAGGATGTTGCTGCTACAAAAGAAAATGGATTGTACTTTTAAAGAGGTTTTAAATAACACTTCACCAAGGCAGAGGTACAGGCACAAATCAAGTATTCTAAAATACATCTTACGTGTAACATTTGCAAAATGGATGTTACAAACAGCATATTAAAATTTTCCGAAGGCACTTTTCCTAGGAATAGTTCGTGACACAGGGGTACTGACTACATCATCTAGCTCCATTTAATCTGTTCGGTCTCGGTAGGTGTACAGCTAATCTTCAGATCTGCGGCATAACGCAAGGAACCCAAAACAAATAGGCAAATTGCTATTAGTTAAAAGTACCCCAGATAATGCACAATCAAGAAGTTCTTATAGGGTAGTAAAATCCGCTTATTAACGGGCGTAAGGTGTATATAGATTCGCCAAGATTTTGGTGAGTGAAAGCTTGGCGAATATATATATAGACCTTACGCCAGTGAATAAACGGATATTACTATGCTATGAGCACTTTAAGCAAAGTGCTTTCCGTTTCTGTATAATGGTTTGAGTGACTGCGCAGAATCGCCATCAGATGGATGAAGTCATCCTAATATATCCTGCCCCCTCGAGAAATGTTCGGACTTTGGAACTTTCTCATTCCCTCCAGAATGAAATAAAAAACAACAACTAAAAAAAAGCCACCATACGTGATGCATTCTTTTTTTCCGCGGTGTTAGACAATTATCGACAGGGCCTGATTTCTGAACGTGCGCAGGGCCTCAGAATTCAGACATATGGGCAAAACCAGAGCGTAAATGGGTCTTCATCCTCTAGTTGGAAAGCATAATAAAAGACCCGTACTCTGGGGTCACTACTTGGGGGGAAAAGTGGTGCTGTCTTAATCCAAATATTTTGATTTGGACCTCGATTTCCTACAGTACAAAATTTTCATAAAACTGAAGTATGATCTGCAATTCCGATTTTCAGATTTTGAGTAGTAAATATCTGAATTTCAAAAAGTTCGAAAACTGCCATAAACAAACCTCAATATTTTGAAATTTGGTTCAGTTCTTTATAAACCTGTAAATTCCAAAAGAAACCTGACAAAAGAATAGTAGCCATCCGGGCCAGTAGCATAAATATTTCACTGACCCGATGAAATTTTTACTGGCCAGTGGCCAGTGGACCAGGTAATTCGAACGCTGCTGTTGTAATAATTTACATGGACTGTTGTAATAATTTATCCCACAGTGTGTGTGGTTAGCTGTAACACTTTGTGAGTGATTACTTCTTACAGCTTAAACTACTATGAGTTCATCATTTCCATTAAATTTATAGTAAACTAGAGGTTTTAAATTATAACTCTGGGAGGATGGTTATTTGCTTCCGTGAATGATACTATAAAACAAAAAAAAATCCAGAGCAATTAATGTTACAGTTGTAAGCTCTGCGGGTGCGGGGATGTACACTTGGTGTGAATGCTCGTGTATTACAAGACACAAGGCAAGTAATAAACCTTCTTTACCTTTGGAAAATATTGAGGACAATGCGGGTATAAATCAAGCTGTTTTTCCATCTAACGTAACGGCAGAAATTTTCAAATTTCTGCCGTTACGTTACATGAAAGAACAGCTTGATTTATATCCGTATTAATTTTTCCATGTGTTTTCAACTTGATGCTGGGGACAATGACCCAACATCACTCTTGGAGGACATAATTTTCCAAGCGCCCCCTGCCACTCAAGGTCCGGGCACCCTTGCATAACAATGTTTTCCTTGCAGTCTGACAAGTCACTTTCAAGGCTGCCAATAAAAAAAAATCAGAATTTAGTAAATCTACTGGAGTTTCTGTACAGCTCTTTATTCTTTAATGCTAATTTCTCAAGTTTAACCTCTGAGAGCGTGAACCATTCGTTCATATATGGCAAAGCTGTTCTTTTACATAACGTCTGCTGTAAACATGCTTTTCTGGAAGTCATTTCTTTTACTATTTCACATTATTTACATCTACTGCGTTGAATTGCAGTAACATTCCAGATAAACATTACTCTGACTACACGCAATGATATTCGCTCAAGATTTCTCCCATGGAAAAAAAATTAGTTTCCTATAATAAAAAAGTTCTCCAATAAAGCAACAAATACCTCTAAAAAAAATGAGAAAATTATAAGCGAGTCGACGAGATAGGTTTTCTTAACTTGGGAGTGCCGTAACGTGAAAATGAAAGGAAAAAGTTATATTAAGTTTTAACACACTTTTCGGATGTTTGTCTTAATGTTTACCAACTGAAAATGTAACATGAAGACCGATCAATGAACGAATTAGGAGTGATCCTACAAAAGCTGAGATAACCTTGTGATCAGTCATCTCATTCACAAAACCCGATACAAACCGGCACTCTTTCTTAAATGTTAAGCGGCTTCCGACCATTCTTTAGAGATCGACAAAGGTTCGATCCCGTATGAGGCAGGGGTGGTGTGTTTTTCTAATGGCGCTTGCTCACCTCTTCCCTGGAACTAGTGGCCCTAGATTAGGGACAGGCGATTGCTTATAGTCCTAAGTGGTTGTCAACCGCACACCCCAAAAAATTTTAAATTTAAATCTTAAATACCCGTTTTGCAAAGTGGTTAGACACATTGTCGTTCCTCAGATGAGTGACTGGAAACAGTTATTCAGTTCTGATTGAAAAGTAATTAGTAAATTAATAATATGAAAGAACAATATTTTCCACCAGATAATATTCCAAATATTGGATTTCCAACATTAAGTTTACAGAAAGGTGAAAAGAAAATTTTGCCTTTCTGTTAATTAAATCACATAAGAAGCAATGAGATGTTTTTACAAAATTATTAATACTTGTCTTATAAGTCCAAACAACCAGCCTGGTGGTTTCAGTCCTGGAGAAAAAACAGGGAAACACAACTTGACACGCTTATTTAATGATTTGAAGTATGTTTATCAAAAGCTAAATAATTTCTTAAAAAAAATCGGCTAGCACATTCAATCAGAAAATTTAAAAAGAAGCGTGATTTCGCAGTTAGTTTGACTTAATACTCTAAGTACCAAACCTTTTGCATTACTGCATTGAAAATATCGTGGATTCACACTGACGCAACCAATCGCACGTGTGAAAAGGGCCTAACACTCGATCTTCCCTCCGAAAAACGTTGACTAGGACGTCACCCAGGTTAACTAAGCGTTTCTGTGTGTGCGTGCGCGCGCGCGCATCTGTGTGCCCACTAGTGGCGGATCCTGAAGTTTTTGACAGGGGGACCCTGGTCGTTTGTACACGTCTTTCTGCTCTAAGCAAAGAAAAACGCCCCCCCCCCCCCCCCCCCACACACACACAGCAAACTAAATAAAAAGGGGTTTTTTTACGTGTATGCAAGTGTTTCGTAAGTAATCTTAGGCTGCTGTTTTTATATTTTAGCTACATTTCTGGTTTATATATGTAACAGAATACAAACAGAGAGAACAACACGAACATGAAAAAAACGATGCACATCAAAATAACATTTTCCCTTCTGCTTTTAACCGAATCATGCCAATAAAAGTGCGTCTGATTCTTTGAATTTTTATTAAAGTGTAACAAAGCATTACAAACATCTTACAGTTGTTAAATGTGCCTGAATATACAGGAATGCACTTTATTTGTGCTCTAATTTTGGAAAATACCACCCTCCCCCGTTTTTGCCTATATAGATATTTTGTACGATTTTTTCTTTTTCATTTTTCTTTCACTATTATGAAATGGCTGTCGTACGTAGAGCAAAAACACAAGCTAGCAAAGGCAGCAGATGAACTTTCTTAAACTGCAAGGACGTTTCCTGGGTTTTTATTCTATGTGTACATATCTGTATAACCTTTGAGATAGAGGGCTACGGGGTTCAGTACAGACCAAACTTTGTAACTGAATAAATATTACATACACTGTACCAGAACAGCATTCAATTTTTTTAATGTTGGGAGAGGCGGGGGGGGGGGGGGTCCTTTGTTCAGAACAGTTGTTTTGGCACAAAGTAAAAGCATGTATGAAAATGGTAGGGCGGTCAGAGCCCTCCCCATCTGTATCGACGACTGATACCCAGCATTATAAAAAACAATAAGGGAAGGGGAATTCTGCAATTTCTTTCCCCTTTCTTACTGTTTCCTGTTTTCCACCCTCGGTATGGTACAATCTGACTAGATTAAATGTGTGCACTTACTTAGGCAAAACTAACCAAGGTAAATTGAGAAAGGTACTAGTAATCAGATATTGAGGGGTAGTGATAAATGAATGCAGAAACTGAAATATTTTTTTCGTGGGTAACAAAATGTTTGCATATATTTTAATGAGCACGGGGAACGAATGTGACCAAAAGGTGGAACAAACAACCTTTACAAATTCATGATAGTGCTTCCAATAAAAGAAGCTGGAATGGTAGTGGGGTACGTATTAAAAAAGTGCACATACACTCGTTTCTCTGTTTTATATGAAGTGTTTCAAGAATCCTTAAGAAAGTAAAGAGAATGGTTCCGTCAAATCTGAACGAAATATATACATTAAAACGTCTCTTCTTTGTATATTATTAACTTAGAAATGTTTGTTTGTAGCCTTGCTACATGACAGTTTTTAGCACCCTTTCCCCTCCCTGTGCTCTCTCTCTCTCTCTCTCTCTCTCTCTCTCTCTCTTTTACATGGGCGACCTAACCTTTTTATAAAAATGCAACTGATAAATGTAGTCTATGTTTCTTTACATCCGCGGAGCTTTTCTTGGCTCTTTGCATCTAGGAATATTTAGAAATGGTTCGCTATATACGTGATGTTCCTATCCCACTTTATTTAGTATATCTACTGGCGTTGCTGGTTGTGAATATAATTAAAACAACAACACATATCTGTGTAGGATTCATTTGCAATTATTGATATGTTCAGATGAAAAACGTGCCACATAGGCACCGGGTAATCTAATGAAGCGTATTTACAATAAAAAAACTAATATAAGTTATAACACGAAGAAAATAATAAGTATCGCTCCAAGTGATGCTGAAAACACGAAACCATTGATACATTAGCAACACGTTTACAAAAGCAAACGTAGTTTAACACTAAGCAGTAATACTTGGGTGTTGAACAAATCAGTTAAACTTTGAACTGTATGTAAAAAGAGCAACATTATGTGGATATCAAAACAAGGCTGTATTTGTTTATCCGGAATCTAAATATTAGAAACAAAATTTTATGAAAAATTAATGCTCATGCTAAAAGAAAACACTAGTACTTACCTTGGGAATATTATATCCAACTTGGTCTTCTACAAATTCGACATTGTTTCCACAGCTGGAAGGGAGACTCTTGGAAAACAATTACCAACGAAGATTTGTGTAACACGCCTCGCACGGAAAGGATTTTGCATGTCGTCCAAATATTATTTTGTCGAGAAACAGCCGAAATAATCTGACTCAGTATTTTTAATTGACCGGCGATACCATCCACACAAGAATTTTGGAGAAATTCTGAATCTCCATGTTGCAATAATTTAGTTTTTGTTGAGTTCGATGAGTTCGTTTTGAGGGCACACGACGCACGGCTGCAAATCTCAGCGTTCGTTAGGGAGTAGCCCAGCTGCCGATTCAAATGAGAAACGGGGCGAGCGACATGCCTCCACACTTGCGTCTCGACGAGTGAGGACTTTCCATTGTCAGTGCGTAAGCTTGACGTCACTTCCGGCTTGGTTTTGCGGTCTACTGAACAGAAAAGCAGCACCAAAATGTAGGTCTCTATCACGCAACAGGTCTGGGAAAACTTTTATTTTAGAAAGGTTGTTTGTCATCGAAACAACAATGTCGGATAAATATATACACCTCATCTCTTTAAGCGTGAGATACAGTTAGCCATGCCGGCTTGCTAACTGATCCTATCTCACCTCATCTAAGATGAATAATGTTCTCAACCAATCGCTGAACAAGCTGATAGTTTGCCTCAAGTCCTGTTTGAAAAGGTCGAACACATGGAGAATTAAGAAACCAGAAATAACCGGTCTGACCCTTACTTTTGATTACCGGTCAAGTTTCGTTTCACTTTTATTAGCATTTCAGTTTTGAAGCTGTCATTCAGCGTCAAAATGGAAAGACTTGGTGAAGTGCAGTTCAATGTAACTCAAGCAGTAGTCGAACAAGACGGATACTGCATACTGGGAAAGGACTGTGTTTTATAAAAAAATTTGTTCCGCCAGACATAAGCGCCGAATATAGGGGGGGGGGGGCAAGGTGAATCTTGTCCCCGTTATAATTTTGCTAAGGGGGCAATGCCCACCCAATATTTTTGGTCCTGTTTAATTAAATAATCGCTTTGCCCTCATAAAGTTGACCAAGCTCTACTTTATGAAGCCAAAGCCATTTATTTCCGAAAAATTTATAAATCACAAAATAAGTAAACTTTCTTCCCATATAAAGCATTGCTTTTTTGATAAGAAACTTGATTTTCAGCCCCGTATTTTGTTCGACATGTTCTCGTGATGTTTAAAACAATTATGAAAAATAAAAAAAAAATACAGAAACATATAATCTCTAGCGCCTTTATGTATCTATTTATTTTTTGCGCTTCTTGTTCTTTGTTTGAGTAACAGTGCTAATTTTTCATATTTTTGATAAACGTTTGGAAACAGAAATCTCTCGGAATATTATTACAAAATCGCAGGCTGAATTTCAATTTTAAAAATATTAATATTCAGCAAAAGAATATTTCTACTTCCTTGTTCATTTGGTGATGAACAATTAGAATTGCGTTTCAAAATACACATCGAATCTCCTAGTTGGTTTACAATTGAGTGTCATCTATCTCTCCATTCATGATTGGTTTACAATTTGAGTGTCATCTATCTCTCCATTCATGATTGGTTTACAATTTGAGTGTCATCTATCTCTCCATTCAGGATTGGTTCACAATTTGAGTGTCATCTATCTCTCCATTCATGATTGGTTTATAATTTGAGTGTCATCTATCTCTCCATTCAGGATTGGTTTACAATTTGAGTGTCATCTATCTCTCCATTCAGGATTGGTTTACAATTTGAGTGTCATCTATCTCTCCATTCATGATTGGTTCACAATTTGAGTGTCATCTATCTCTCCATTCATGATTGGTTTACAATTTGAGTGTCATCTATCTCTTCATTCAGGATTGGTTCACAATTTGAGTGTCATCTATCTCTCCATTCATGATTGGTTCACAATTTGAGTGTCATCTATCTCTCCATTCATGATTGGTTTATAATTTGAGTGTCATCTATCTCTCCATTCAGGATTGGTTTACAATTTGAGTGTCATCTATCTCTCCATTCATGATTGGTTCACAATTTGAGTGTCATCTATCTCTCCATTCAGGATTGGTTCACAATTTGAGTGTCATCTATCTCTCCATTCATGATTGGTTTATAATTTGAGTGTCATCTATCTCTCCATTCATGATTGGTTTATAATTTGAGTGTCATCTATCTCTCCATTCAGGATTGGTTTACAATTTGAGTGTCATCTATCTCTCCATTCATGATTGGTTTACAATTTGAGTGTCATCTATCTCTCCATTCATGATTGGTTCACAATTTGAGTGTCATCTATCTCTCCATTCATGATTGGTTTACAATTTGAGTGTCATCTATCTCTCCATTCATGATTGGTTCACAATTTGAGTGTCATCTATCTCTCCATTCATGATTGGTTTACAATTTGAGTGTCATCTATCTCTTCATTCAGGATTGGTTCACAATTTGAGTGTCATCTATCTCTCCATTCATGATTGGTTCACAATTTGAGTGTCATCTATCTCTCCATTCATGATTGGTTTATAATTTGAGTGTCATCTATCTCTCCATTCAGGATTGGTTTACAATTTGAGTGTCATCTATCTCTCCATTCATGATTGGTTCACAATTTGAGTGTCATCTATCTCTCCATTCAGGATTGGTTCACAATTTGAGTGTCATCTATCTCTCCATTCATGATTGGTTTATAATTTGAGTGTCATCTATCTCTCCATTCATGATTGGTTTATAATTTGAGTGTCATCTATCTCTCCATTCAGGATTGGTTTACAATTTGAGTGTCATCTATCTCTCCATTCATGATTGGTTTACAATTTGAGTGTCATCTATCTCTCCATTCATGATTGGTTCACAATTTGAGTGTCATCTATCTCTCCATTCATGATTGGTTTACAATTTGAGTGTCATCTATCTCTCCATTCAGGATTGGTTCACAATTTGAGTGTCATCTATCTCTCCATTCATGATTGGTTTATAATTTGAGTGTCATCTATCTCTCCATTCAGGATTGGTTTACAATTTGAGTGTCATCTATCTCTCCATTCATGATGCCGTACAGGAACTTGAGTTGGTGAGCCTTCCTTCTCGATTGCAGAGAGGTCATCTTGAAGAATGTCAGAAGGTCAGCAGTCGGGATGTCCACTATATAAACACCGGTCGATTTATAAAAAAGGTGTCGAAGAAACTTTTTCTGAACTTTCTCAATTTCATTTACTAGAGTTACTTGGCTAGGACTCCAAATGATCGCCGCATATTCCAGTGAGGATCTGACCGTAGTCTCAAAAATGCGAATAAGTGTCTGAGTATCCGAGTAATACTTGGAATGTCGCATGATAAAACCAAGTTTTCTGTACGCACAATTCTTTTGATAAGACTTTTAAAGTCCAAGTTCGAATCAAACGTGACTCCCAAGTCCTGGATTTCGTTTGTCCGGGTAAGAGTATAGTCGCCAGCTTTGTAGTCAAAAAGAATTGGTTTTCTTTTCCGCGAAAAGGAAACGACATGACACTTGCAGATGTTTAGATAGAGATGGTTTAATGCACACCGCTGAAGCAAGTTATTGACGTCAGTTTGAAGAGCAAGACAGTCATCAGGAGTCTGAACATTGCGATAAAGCTTGAGATCATCAGCAAACAAGAGACATGAGCCATGAATGCAAAAAGGAAGGTCATTAATGTATATTGAAAACAGCAGTGGTCCTAAATTAGAGCCTTGAGGTATTCCAGATGGGGCAACATAGGTGTCAGAAGCATGGTTGTTATAAATAACAGATTGGGATCGGTTAAAAAAATAGGACTTAAACAACGACATCAAGTTATCACTGAGGACAAGACAGGTCAATTTCTTGAGTAAAATGCCACGATGAACTTTGTCAAAAGCTTTAGCAAAGTCAGTGTAAATAATATCAACTTGTGATCCTCTGTCAATTATATAGGTAGGAGAACACCACTGTATTCGAGTAGATGTTAATTTGATGTCGGTATGGATAAACGTCGTAAGTTAACAAAATTTGAAAGAGGGGTGATAGTGAGGTGTTCGATGCATGAGTCACTCTATCGCGGAGGTGACAGATAAATGTAAATTGGAACAGAAATTCAGAGGCGTAACTAGGCGTTTTTGCGCACGGGGCAAACCATAAAATATTGTGCCCCCATCTGTCTTTCCATGTTGTGTGTGTGTGTGTGTGTGTGTGTGTGTGTGTGTGTTTGGACCTCACACACACACACACACACACACACACACACACACCCGCGCGCGGACCGAATCAGCTGGCAGTCGTGGTTCGCAGTCACAGTAATGATGGAATAGCCTCCAGGGAATCTTCAACAATGGAAACGATATCCTTATCTTTCATCCTCCAGCCAATTAAAGAAAACCCGCAGGCTCCATTGCTGTCGACGAAGGCCGTGGCTCTTCTTGAGTTGGACGGATTCAAGAAGAGTTGAAACCGCGCATTGTTTTCTGAATGTGAGCAGCTAACGTCTCCTGAACATTTTGAGGAACAAATACGAATTTTAAGCAGCCTGGCTATCGAAATTGAGGAAACACATTATAAGCAAATTCTGTAAACAAACAAACAACAAAGTATGGCCGAAAACAATATACGTACGAGAAACTGATGCAAAAGTTAAAAATTCCGGTTTTTATCAGATTTCAAACAGTGGTTTCTGCGCCCCCTTTGTTTAGCTGCGCCCGAGGCAGGAGCCCTGCTTAACCCTGCCCTAGTTACGCATCTGCAGGAATTGCAGTATCCCCGATCAACAGTGTATCGGGAATACGCCATTTCCAGAGTAGCATCTATCATCGTGGACATCGCTGTGGGAGGAGAAACATGGTAGATGAAGGTGGCCGTCGACGTCTGTATCGCATAGTTGCAACCACCGTAGAGCCACAGTGGCACAAATCACCTCCGACTTCAACGAGGGAGATTCCATAAACGCCTCCACCAAGACCATCAGGCGATCATTAGCTGCAATATGTTATGGTAGCCGCTGGAGTCCCATTGCTATCGCCATGTCACCGGACTATACGCCTCAACTGGACCTTGGATGATTGGAGATGGGTCTTCTGGTCCGACGAGTCCTGTTTCCAGTTATTTCGCGCAGGTGGGAGGACGTGGATCTGGCGGAAACCGCATGAAGCGATGGACCCGGCTTGTCAACAAGGAACTGTTTATGCTGGTGGAATTTCAGTTATGGTCTTGGCACACGTTGGAAGCTTTAGCACGTCTAGATAATTCGGTTATGATTTTGGCGCACGTCTACATGCGTCTCTGAACGGTCCACGCTACGTGTCCGTCTTTGCATACGTGTCCACCTGCATCTGTTTATAGTCATCATGCACCCACAGGGCAGTGGATTCTTCCAAGTTTCAACAGGTCGATGCGCCTTCCCACAGAGCCGCGGTGGCTAGAATATGATGAGAAGAGCATTCCTCAGAATTTCCTACCCAGGAATGGCCTCCGATTCACCGGACATGAGCCCTGTGGAAAATATTTGAGATACAGTGGAAAAGTCCTAGTGGTCTTAGTACCTCGCAGTGTGACTGCCGTTATCATGACAAAAGGTGTGCCTTACCCATTTGTAGGTAGGTATCTCGTGATTTCTGTACCCTCTGTGTACACTACTTAAATAGTATACCCAGTAGGAGCAAAACACTAATACCTCCATCCCAGGGCCGTAGCCAGGGGTCGCCAGGACAGGCTGCGCCTGCCCTGTTGTGATTTGTGCCTGTCCTGCCAATGATTCGTAGAAAATGAAAAACTCCTAATTGCAATTTCCAGTACTGAAGACGAAAATATTGATTTAGACAAAGTCAAATATTTGCAAACTTTAGGTATCAAACTTCCTTCTCCAGAAGAAATTGCAGTAGTCAACATATTCATACAAACCCAGAAGAAAGAAAACCCAAATTCAGTCATTTTTGATGAAATTTTTAAGCAGCGAGTAGTCTTCAGAAATACTTATAATTTATTGGCCACAGCCAGGACTTTCGGATGTAGTACGGCTACTTGTGAATCCACCTTTTCTGTTTTAACGAGAACTAACTGCCCACGGCGGTTTTTGATGTGCCACCAACTAATGTCGAATTTGACTCTTCTTGCATTCGAACAAAACCGCACATAAACTCTTGACATCGACTTACTTTCGAGAAAATTTAATGGTCAAAAGAACCGACGACTACAACTATCTTGATTTTCTATTGGTAAGCAACTACATTATAAATGTATTTTTATTTTACAAAATGTTTCTTGTTGTTTTTTTATTTGTGTTAATCAAAAATGGTACTTTTGTACCTGATGTACCTAAATAGATAAGGTACTTAGTCTGGGTTGAAATTTGTAAAATTTCAGTAATGCTCAAAAAAAGGTAAAAAGTATACAGCTTTTTTGAGTATGCCCTAACCTTTATTGAGCCTGCCCTAAGTATAGAGTGCCGCACCGGTGGCGCAGTGGTCTAAGCGATGGTCTCTGATTATTTGTCCGAAAGGAGTCCGGGTTCGAATCCCGGTGAGGCATGGATGTTGTGTTTGTCTTACGGCACTGTCTCTCTCCCTTCCCTGGAACCAGTGACCCTAAATTAGAGACGGGCGACTACTTATAGCCCACTGAGTTGCTCACGGTGGTCGTTAAACCTCCAATAAAAAAAAAAAAAAAAAGGTATAGAGTTTGGCTACGGCTCTGCTCCATCCCCTCATCTGACGTTTGGATCGTTTCGGGGCAGCGATGAGCGCATGTGTGAAGGTCAAAGGTGAATGCAGCGGCATCTGTGACACGTGCAGTATCTGTGGGAGCTGAAACAATGGTTATAATGAAGAAAGGACGAGATTTGACCTCCCTTAGAAAAAGAACATGATCATCGGATACAGAGGAAAAGGTGTATCTGGAAAAGAGCTAACTTTGAGGGTTGTTCGTGGGCTGCCGTATTTAACCTTTTAACCGCCTGGAACGAATTACCTCGGGGTTAGAAAAATCAACTTAAATCAGCTCGCACGGATATACTCACTGTCTAAGAAGTGGACCGAAAGCGGTTGGGATGAATCAACGTGCTCATGAGAAAGATTAGCTATGCCATTCAAAGTGATCATTTAGGGAGATAATTGATATTAAATCTTTTTGACTAATTACCATTTAAAAGGAGTGTAACAATGACGAAAAACCTAAAAAAGGAGAGAGAAGATGTTTGAGTCCCACTTTATTACCCAGTGGTATGATGCCCCGGTCATGTCTTGGGTTATGGGGCAGATAATAAAGAAATTTAAACGCCTGTCACCAAGAAAGTACTAGTGGGATACCAATCACGAAGGACAATCACCAAATAGTAGTGGGATGAATATCACTATAGACTAGTGGGATGCCTACCAACAGTGACAGGTTCATGGTCAGTGTTGATCAGGTGAGAGGGGAAAAGAAATTGTTGTGCGGCAGCTTTCGTAAAACCCGAACGCTATGTGAATATTTCTGTTTGGAAAACGTGGAGAGTTTTGGGCAACATTTGGTTCACATTCATCGGCCGCTTAAAGGGTTAAAGTAATGGACAGTGGATGGAAAGAGACGTCTCTATCATAACCGGCGGGAAATTATTGGATGACCACGGCCGCTTAATGCTCAGACATAGAGATGGCTCAGCTGAAGGTGAAAAAGGTGAAAATGCTGTATTATGCGGAATAACAGGAGAGCAATCTTGGCACAGCTGACCATGGGCTGCAATCAGGAAGCACAGAGAAGTCAATCCACAGCCAAAGTGCAATGATCTCTCCAACGAATGGGCCTATGGTGTAAACGCATAACAGCATGCCATCGACGACAACGACTGGAGTTTGCAAGAAAATATTGGGAGTGGACTGTTGAAGATGGGAAAAAAGGTGTCTCGTCAGATGAATCACGTTTCCTACTCCATTTATTCCTTGGACGATTCCATGGACGATAGCAAGGAAGGGGAACAGCTGCAGAAAAATGGTGCAAGATGGCGTGACACCATGGATGCATGCAAGTGACGGAGGTGCAATACTCTGGGTGATGTTTTCTTGGGACACTCTCATGTATGCAGTGGCTTTCAAGCTGTATATGGCCGCTTGAAAGGTAACCAATTGACACAGATCTTGCGGAACTTAAAATGATTATGAACAATTGTTTCTATACTGCCAATTGATACGTTGACATCTAAATTTATTTCCTTAAAGAATTCACGATTATCGGCGTTGAAAGGAATATGATTCCGCAGACAAGTGCTAGGAACTTTTTGATCGCCTCACGTATATACATGGCACGTCTTTGGGGAAAAAGTCACATATGTGTGGGTGGTATGACTCCCTTTCCCAAAGACTTGCCGATTCAAACCGAGTGTTGATAACAAGACACAACATTTTAGGAGATGCAGTTTCATTGTAAAGCGGTTAGTCAGCAAATTGACTTTATTAGTACAAGAGCCTTGAAAGGCTAAAGAGCTCTTTGTCGTAGAATGGAATGTTTGAACACTTCTACCTATCTTTAATTCAGTCCTCCGGAGCAATATATTGTCCAAACCAGCTTACTGATTGGCAAAGTTTAGAGTAATAAATAAGACACAAATAGGAAGGGAAACGTTCGATATAGTATTTATTTAATCCTTTAAGAGACCAATATACCTGAACCAAATGGTTCCCCAGATTTTCAGCTCTCTTCAAACTGAAATGTTCACATTGCGGCCGGGTTTTGCGAAAGCTACGGGCAAACAGTTCCTTTTTTCTCATTTTTTTCAACTCAGCAATACCTACCATAAATCTGTCATTAGTGACAAACGCTCCCCTATAGTCCTTTATTCTCTGGTCCATGGCCCAAAGCATGATGACTAGTCCCCTTGTCTTGGACATCATGCCACTGTGTAGAAATAAGCGACTCAAACAGCTTCTCTCTCCTTTCTTAGCTTCGTCGCCATTGCTATGGCCATTTTGGCAGGAAATCAGTCTGAAAGGATTAATTAAAACCAGTCATCCCTCTAGATGACCACTTTAAATAACAAAGCTAAGGATGAAGCAACACTTTCTGATGCGCAGGTTCACTCGTTCTAGTCACACTTTTTAGACAGCAAATATATTCTTTCCAGCTGATTTTAGCCCATTTTTTCAATCCCGGGGTAAATTCGTTCCAGCCAGTAAAAGGGTTAATTCATTTTTCTACCCATTTTTGCGTGAGTTCTGGACTTGTTAGCTTCAAGAGATTTTTTAAATTCCTTTTTTGTATCTTAGTCATTTTAAATGATTTTTGATTTTCGTTTCTTCTGGTAGATGAACATCTCCAACTCCAAATTCAAATAACAACAACAATAGTCTACTAGAAGTGGTGAAATTTGGGACTACAAAGCTAACTATGAACTAGGACATTACATCTCATACAGAGCAACAAAATTTCAAAGTTTGAAAGCTATGAATTCTGTAAGTAGAGGAGTATGTACATACGAATTATAAAGTTAGAAACCCACATTAGTTCAAAAATAGGTAGCACATAGGCACACGTGCTTTGGCTGCACCACTGAAGGCATGCAGTACTCTCCCCATGAATTCCATCCTGATGATCGTTCTTACAACAACATCTCCTCTCTATCTTCAGAACAACATGCTCTCTCTCTCTCTCTCTTCTGAACAACATATCGCTCTTTCTCTCTCTCTCTCTCTCTCTCTCTCTTTCTTCTGAACAACATGTCTCCCTCTCTCCCTCTGTCATCTGAACAACATGTCTCCCTCTCTCATCTGAACAACATATCTCTCTCTCTCTCCCTCTCTCATCTGAACAACATATTTCTGTCTCTCTTTTGAACAACACATACACACGGAAAAAAATCCCAACACCACGAAACAATAGTTGTAGAGGAATGAAATGGCGGCAATACATTTGTATAGGTAACATATTTAATCGATTAATTTTTCAAGATCACAGCTTAATGTAAGCGCGAGAAGAGCCATTTTAAATGTGTAATGCTGGTACATTAATCACCGGTGTAACCACCAGAATGTTGAATGCAAGCACGCAAGCGTTCATGCATTGTGTCGTACAGGTGCTGGATGTCAGTTTGTGTAATGGAGTTCCATGCCTGTTGCACTTGGTCGGTCAATACAGGGACGGTTAATGCTGGTTGGGGGTGACGCTGGAGTTGTCGTCTAATGATGTCCCATACGTGCTCGATTGGTGAATAATCTGGTGATCTAGCAGGCCACGGCAACATGTCGACACTCTGTAGAGCATGTTGGGTTACAAAAGCGGTATGCGGGCGAGCGTTACCCTGTTGGAAACACCCCCTGGAATGCTGTTCATGAATGGTATCACAACAGGTTGAATCACCAGACCGACGTACAACTGTGCCGTCAGGGTGCGTGGGATAACCACGAGAGTGCTCCTGCTGTCATAGGAAATTGTTCCCCAGACCATAACTCCAGGTGTAGGTCCAGTGTGTCTCGGCCGCAGACAGGTTGGTTGCAGGCGCTCACCTGGCCTCCTTCTAACCAACACACGGCCATCACTGGCACCCAGGCAGAACCGGCTTTAATCAGAAAACACAACAGATCTCCACTCCGTCCTCCAGTGAGCTCTAGCTTGACACCACTGACGTCGCAAACGGCAGTGGTTTGGAGTAAGTGGAATGCACGCTACAGGGCGTCTGGCTCGGAGCTGTCCTTCAAGTAACCGATTTGTAACAGTTCGTTGTGTCACTGTGGTGGCAACAGCAGCTCGAATTGCTGCCGCAGACGCGGTACGATGCGCCACGGCCATACGCTGTACACGGCGGTCTTCCCTCTCAGTAGTGCCACTTGGCCGGCTGGAACCCGGTTTTCTTGAGGCAGTACCTTCCCTTGACCACCGCTGCCAGCAATCATGCACAGTGGCTACATTCCTGCCAAGTCGTTCTGCAATATTGCGGAACGAAAATCCACCTCCTCGTAGACGTATTACACGACCTCGTTCAAACTCTGTGAGCTGTTGATAATGGTTTCTTCGTCTTCTTAAAGGCATTCTTGACTAACATCAGCACACTACGTCGAATCTCAACGATAACTAACGCTCACGAACGTTACAGCGCGTATTTACAGCAAACCTGCTTTGCATGTTCCGAGGGGCGCTACCGGCGCCACACGTATGCGCCGAGCGCGAAACTTGCATAGACGTCATCTTACAGATGTACTCTTACCGCCTACCAACTGTCGTTTATCTGACACAACCCCTTCTTGGTGTTGGGATTTTTTTCCGTCAGTGTATCTCTTCCTCCCCCCCCCACTCTCTCTCTCTCCCAATCTCTCCAGATTATTATACGTCGTGCAAAAAATCTACAATTTGCCGTGGTGTTTTTTATTTCTTTTTCCTTTAATTATTAATTTATTCATCTAAAGAAAAAAGAAATAAACCTGATAATTTCTATACACTTCGAATGTCGGAAAAACCACAAAATTTTAGTCAGTTGTGAAATGAAATCTAGTCGTTTCAAGCTGTCTTTCAGTTACTACGTCTTGCCAGAGAACAATGATAGAATTTTGTAGATGACGATAAAATTAGGTTAAATGCACTTGTGCCCAGGGAAAGAACAAAACGTTGGTGGCATTTTTTTTTTTTTTTTTTTTTTTTTTTTTTTTTTGCTCACATAGGTATCCAAGAAAAAGAATAGAAAAAGAAAGAAAAACACCGACAAAGGCTGTCTCGTTGCTGAGATTTGTCAGATGTTTTGCTAATGAAGCAGCCCCACCAAGGTAATTGAGGTTTCGGAGTCTCAGCTTAATTTTAGGTTTATATCCAGAGGCCTTGCCAAATATACAGAGTTAACTAGTGTCTGGATTCGATCCCACTGCCCTCCCGCATTTGCTTAGTTGTTAATCCCCAGCTGGGAACGACTTGTGCTGTACAGTGAGCTAAATGAGCGGGGCCAACGCACCTGGGGTAGGAAGACAACGATGTTCATAACGTCTCTACCCCGACTCCCACAGCTTGATGTGGCTTCTGAATCACGGAGTGATGTTTTGTGGCAGAAACCCGGGATCTTTCCCCAAATCGTCAGCGTAAGCCACTAGGTAACCCGAGGTTTCACGTCCGGCGAAACCATAATTTTTCTTTACCTAACACAGGTACTATACCGTGCAAATTAATTGGGACAAACTATTTCATTCTCAGAACTGTAATGTGATCGCCAGTTGATGTCGGAAACCCATGTAAACCGGTTTTATCAGCTGTGAGGTGGTGTGACTGTTAGAACTTGATAGTAAGAATGTGGTTTGACCGGTTTTAAACAGGAAATAGGCACTTGAGCTTCAGTTGTGAGCTTTCGTGTGTGACAGGTGAATGTTAGTTTTTGCTCTCTGTGAGTACGTGTTGCATTCGTGAATTGAAAAATGGATATTTCCCCAAGGGAGCGTGCAAAAATAATTGTTCTGAAGGATCACACTTCTATGACAGTGAGAGATATTGCTTCTGCAGTTGGTGTAGGCAAATCAAGTGTATCAAGACTGCTTAGTCGATACAATGCATCTGGATCATCGTCTCCAAAAGGGAGAGGTAAATGTGGAAGAAAACGAAAAACAACTTCACAAATCGATAAATATCTAATCAGAAATAGTAAAACAAATCAAAAAAAAAAAAGAAGCACCGACCTTCAAAGAGATTTATTGGCTAGTGGTTGTGATGCTAGTGATTCAACTGTACGCCGTAGGCTCCTGGAAGTTGGTCGGAAGGCAAGAAGACCAACGAAAAAACAATATTTGAATCGAAAATGAAGATAAAACGTTAAACATGGGCCAAAAAATATAAATCATGGACTGCTGACGACTGGAAAAAGGTAATTTTAAGTGATGAAACTCATTTATTTGTGCAGGGTTACCAAGCAAATGTCGTTAGACGAAGCAACTGCGAACCCTTAAGACCTGAGCATGTCAAACAAACTGTAAAACACCCTCTGAAACAGATGTTTGGGGGTTTTTCACATCAAATGGCACTGGAAGCTTAGATCCTGTTCAAGGTATGATGAATTCAGCCAAGTACGTAGAAATATTATAACATTGGGTTGTTCCATTCTTGCAATCTTTTGACGGGACATTTCAACATGACTTGGCCCCATGTCACAATTCGAAATTGGTCAAGCTGGAAAATCAAATTCATTTGCTTGATTGGCCTGGAAATTCACCAGACTTAAATCCCATAGAAAACTTGTGGAATATTTTGAAGAGACGTTTAGGTAAAATGGACTGTACAACCAAAGAACGCATGATAACGAATGCTATAAAAGTATGGTTCCACGATTATGAAGTCAAAAATACGTGCACTCAATTAGTGCAGTCAATGCCAAAACGAATTCAAGAGGTCATTTCTCCTAAAGGAGGACATACTTCATACTAATACAGGTATTTATCACTGTATATCAAGGCATAGAATGATATACAGGCATAGTTTTGGAAAAAAGAGTAATTTTTTGTTTTGTCCCAATTAATTTGCACAGTATATAGTATTACTTCAAAATACTGATTTAGAAAGTAATTCGATGAAATGCTTCTGATGCTTTGACAAAAGGTGCCTACTGCATCTTCTTCATGTTTTATCATTCGTTTTTTTATTACCTACGAACATCGAACAACACTGCTGGTACAATCATAAATTCAGATACACCATTTTTTGTAATCCTTTCGCTCAGCTTGAGATTTTTTTAATTACTTATTTTAGTTTCTTTTTTCGCCCCTATCAATTTCTAGCTTACTATATTACCATCTACATTAAACATTTTCCAGAGTATTTAAAGGAGCGAATTATTCGAAAGTAAATTTAAAACTGTTTTTTTCGATTTGACGAAGATCTTTACGACAAACAACTGCAGTGCGATACTTTACAAATACACCGAGTTAGATCCTAAAATAGCAACTGCACAGATTTTTTCGGCGGAAGTCAACTTTTCAGTGCAGAAGGTGGAGTGTCACTGTCCTCGGGCACGAGCACGCGCATTTGTTTGGCTTTATGCCCCGTCTGCATGCTTTAACTGAATGAATGATTTCACTTCTGGCCGTTTTAGGTCTTAAAAGCAGGGATTTTGAGCAACAGCAACTCTTAAATCTCAGCCGAAATTGTAAACCTTGTGGATTTATGTCTGCTTCTCATTCTAAAGTTGTGTTTGAACTGCGAATAACGATGCCGGTTCCATGACACAGAGAAATAAACAGATGCAGCGAAAGAAATCTGAAGTGGAGCTAAGAGTGATTTCAAGGAAAACAACTGTCTGTGAAGTGGGATTATGAAGTAGTACTTTAAGGGAGCTAACTCCCCACCTCCCCTCTTTACCCTTCGCTGACGCGAGATTTCGAGATACAGGCTGGCTTCGTAGGAGTCCTAGTTGGGATGGAATCCAGGCACGGACTGGTTCACCGGGAAACCGGGAGAATTCCCGGTGGGCCGCTGTATTCTGGGCCGGTAGGCCTTACGCGAACTCAAGAAAAAAAAGCTAATATATATATATATACATATGAATATTAAGGAAGTAAATAATAAACTTGCATTAGTGTACAACGTATCTGTTCCAGGAACCGCGCAAAGCTGCAAGAACCACGGGTAGAGCATATAAGCAATAAACACTTGTATCGATACAAAAAAAAAACCTGCATAAGACAAAAATCAACCTCCCCACGCCCTATTTACTGTGACATGCCTGGCCCGCAGGACACACACGACATAAAGGCAGATAGCAGCGAGAACGAACGTCTGCGTAGCTTAGTTGGTAGAACGACTTGTTTCGGAATAAGTGGAATCGGATTCGATCCCCGGCGTGAACCAAAAATGAAGGAGAAATTTACTTCGTTATAATGCCGCCCGAACTACCTGGATGACCCGGCCGTTAAAGATCTCGCAATTATGTGATGTTCCTTCCAAACCGCGAGATGGGAAAAATAAGAGAATCCTTTCTTCAACGCTTCGAAAAATAAATGTGTGTGATGTTGCATTCCACACACTAGATTGACTGGGAGTTCTCAAGTGCACGTTCTTCAGCGGATGGATGCTTACGGCAATTCATGGTCACGGCGGACCCGAGGACCATGCCCCCGGCCCTCTGGACCTGCCTGCTCCGCAGGGCGCACACGACATAAAGGCAGATAGCAGCAAGAAAGAACGTCTGCGTAGCTCAGTTGGTAGAGCGACTTGTTCCGGAATTAGTGGACTCGGGTTCGATCTCCGGCGTGGACAAAAATGACGGAGAAATTTACTTCTTTATGATACATAAAGCGAATGTTAAACAGAAATGGCCAGTCACGACTGTTTAACGGTGATCAAGATATATACATATATATACACCCTCCCTCTTCTTAAAAAAACTGCGTAGCAAATGTTCTATTCAACCAATTGCTGTTTTTGATGCACTCCCTTCCCCTTTCTCGACTTTCAAATTTAAGTCTCGTCCCTTTGGGCTGGTATCCTCTACTTCAGATCGCTTTTGCGAATTGCACCATTATGCTTCTTGCTGGGATATCATGGTTTAATCATGCTTTGATATCAACAGCATGTTGGGAGTTACAGCGCTGTTATAGCGATATCTTCTAATATCTTCATATCTGTTGGTACTATTAGCTCGTGACATTAATTACGCAAGCAGAGCATTCAAACTTCAGCTAAGTAGTTAAGAAAGGAATTTCCTTATGAGTGAAATATATCTCTCGTAGACTCTTACCCCACTCAGAAGCAATCAGATCAACCACATTCCAGCCCTCCCTTTCCTCCGACCCCCTCGAATAGGGACCCACTTCTGTCCTAATGTAAAGAAAAGAGCTCACGGCGTTCTGTAAAGCGAATGTTAAACAGAAATGGTCAGTCACGACTCACGACTTGTTAACGGTGATCAAGATAAAAGATCTCAGTTTGACAAAACACTTTCCTCCGCAGTCGTAAGAATGATCCTCTTTCCACGCGAAATGAACCAATTGAGAGGCATGGTTAACTAGCTTAGACTCTAAAAATTGCGAGAAAGACGACTTCAAGGTTCACGTGAAAATGTTGGGTGATAGCAAGGCATAAAATTTTTGGTATCCTATTTTCTCTTTCCCTTATTTTGCAAAGAAACAAATGTTTTACGTGCGATCTTAATTTCAAGTTCTTTCACTGCTTCTCTGAGGTAGAACCTACAATCTTCAAGTAATTACACGATAATCGTGGGACGAACTCGTACTTCCGCCCCGTGGCCGAGTGGTTTGAGGTGATTTTTGAGAAAAAAGAAATTTCTTACTTTTACTCAATTTTCATCAAGTAGATTATGTGTGACCCCTCCCGTTTAGGGTTAAAAGGAATGAAAGGAATCAAAAATATAAAACAAAACACAATGTCCTCAATCATTCTCATTTTCTCAATAGAAAATATGTATATTGAAAGTGTTGCTAGTCCCGTAAATGTTTTTTTTTATGAACAGGCCAGGTTCATGCACTCAGCACTGAGCAAAAGGACAGGTGCCTGTGAGAGGATTTCTCTCCCCAATAAGGAAGTTCGCTGTTCAGTGCTTTCTCTGGAGACATAATAGTCTCTGCTTTTCCAGGTTGCGTAATTAAAGTCACTGTTTCATAATGTCAAGTAATATTCAAAATATATTCGTATAACAGAAGTGACTCGAGCACAAGGCATATTTTCACAGCTTAAGCTTTTGAGGAGAGAACACCCCGAGGTTTTCTTTTTTTTTTTTTTTTTTTTTTTTTTGATATCAGAACAGAAAAGAGATAAGTGCTCGAAAGTTTGAGGGAAAAGTTCCTCGCTCTCTGAAAAGAAGTATGTAAATCATGGAATTTGTAAGTCGGATGCCAAGGTGGGAGGACGGAGGTAGAAATTAAGTGAAAGCCAAACGAAAGAAGTTGGTAATTTTATAACCGAAGCATAAAGATGAACATATGAAAGAGCAATCCAAAGATCGGCGTGCACATAAATCTTATAACGAAGTAAATTTCTCCGTCATTTTTGGTTCACGCCGGGGATCGAACCCGAGTCCACTTATTCCGAAACAAGTCACTCTACCAACTGAGCTACGCAGGCGTTCGTTCTTGCTGCTATCTGCCTTTATGTCGTGTGCGTACTGAGGGGCAGGCACGTCACATCCCCCCTCGAAAGAGGGCCGGGGAATGGCCCACGGGTCAGCTGGGACCATGTATCGTTGCAAGCAGCCATCCGCTGTAGAACGTGCACTTGAGAACTCCCAGTCTATCTGGTGTGTGGAATACAACGTCACACTCATTTATTTTTTGAAGCGCAGGAGAAGGGATTCTCTTACTTTTCGTATCTCGCGGTGTGGAAAGAACATCACACCATTGCGAGATCTCTAACGGCCGGGTCATCCAGAAAGTTCGGGCGCCATTATAACGAAGTAAATTTCTCCGTCGTTTTTGGTCCACGCCGGGGATCGAACCCGAGTCCACTTATTCCGGAACAAGTCGCTGTACCAACTGAGCTACGCAGACGTTCGTTCTTGTTGCTATCTGCCTTTATGTCGTGTGCGTCCTGCGGGGCAAGCACGTCACAATCTTAATAAGCATTTCGTACAAAGAAAAGCAAGCTGTGACTACTCCCTGTTGCGTGAATAAAGAATTAACATTTCGGAAAACCGTGCTGTGATTGGCTAATAATTCGTTCATTTCATAATAGAGGAATTAATTACTAAAACTCCAAAACCGCTTCATTGTGGAAAGCAGAAGAAGTTGTAACGTAATTACAGCTGACTGAAGAACCCACGACTGGGTAAGAATCCATGAAAAAACTTGCAATACTTCGCCCAGATTGCGTTCGCTAAGTCCAGGAAGTGAAGAATCCGGATAAAGAAAAACGCAGTCAGCTGATAGGTAGCTTCGGTCATTTGTTGAAGAACATGGAACAACTCATCTTGGTAGAGATTTTGTCAGCAATGAAAATTCCACCTGATTGGCTATGTGAATAATCAAATCAATTAGATTTGATCCTCGGAAAATCCACGTGTTTCATGAACAGCCCTTGGGCTCTCAAAAAATCGGAGTGTGGTGTGTGGTATCACGTCGTCGCGTAGTGGGACCCAATTTCTTTCAGACAACGGCAGATAGTGCGGTATGTATTGATACGCTGCATAATTCATTCCTTCTCGTTATTGCCAAGTACGAAAAGTCATCTTAAGTACTTTGCTGGTGGTTTCGTAAACAACCAGTCGTTTCGCAAGCAATCGCAGCTGTCGCAAGGGTGAGGGATGCTACCTTTCTTTTCTCTTATCGTGGGAAATATTTTTAAGCAGCGGACTTCGACCTGAGTAGGTCACGTGATGACTTTGTGTTCAGAATCTATATATTAATTCTATAAGGGTTTTTTTTTACTGTGAGTCCTATTTTGAGAGAACGTAAAGATATGGTTGAGGCATCAAAATAAAGGTCTTACCATGTAGATGTGCCAGTCGAAGAGAAAAATGAGATTGGGGCAACGGTTCGGGCGCTGTGGGGCGGCAAAGTTTCTATGTAAAGTCTATGGGAGAAACGTGCGGTTGACTCACGCGCTGTTGAAGGCGGAGGCATGGGGGGAATATGAGGTAGTCCGAAGTCTTCTCTTTTCTGAGCGGACCGTCGCGCAAAGCAACGCTAGCAGGCATTCGTATCAAAGTTCTTCTCATCGGAACAGCGACCTGATTGCGTTATGTCGATGGACTGTGTGATGTATACATACAATTTAATATTCATTCGATCCAGTTTATTCACGTAGGTAAGACGTTACCAATTATGTAAAGATGTAAATAAACATTTCGTTGATTATGTAAATAAACATTGTTAATGAAAATATTTAGAATGTACGCATTGAGTTGCGCGATCTATACCTTCATTCTATAAGGTTTTTAATGTGAGACCTATTTTGAGAGAACAGATGAACGTAAAGATATATAGTTCAGGTATCAAAATAAAGGTCTTACCCTGTAGATGTGCCAGTCGAAAAGAAAACTTAGATTGGAGCAACGGTTCGGGCGTGGCATAGCGGCAAAATTCCCATGTAAAGTCTATGGGAGAAGAGTGCGGCCCTCAGATAGTGCCAGATCATAAAGGCAGTTCAGTGTCAGATTTGGTGTGTGCATGGTGTTCTATGATCGGTCCTAAAGTAAGTAAATACTTTATTGCATACTTACCTTTAACAGAATGTTTTTCCCGCAAAAAAAAAAAAAAAAAAAAAAAAAGAAAAAGAAAAAAAAAGAAAAGAAAAGAAAACGTAAGAGTTTTACTGGAAGGCGTGAGCGATCAATGGGCCACAACTATATTTCTCAGACAATAGAGAATGAAGAGTATCCGCAACGCGAATCTCATTCCAACAACATTTACAAACACAGTTGTGACTGAACATGAGAGGGAAATAGTGCGCTATCCAGTTGAATTTTTGAACCCGATCGAGATGAGGGGACTTCCGCCTCACATTTTACGACTGAAAAAGGGTGCAGTCGTGATGTTCAGCACGAATCTGGCCGCCCCGGTGGCGCAGTGGTCTAAGCGCTGGCTTATGATGATTCGTTTGTGAAGGGTCCGGTTTCAAATCCCGGTGAGGAAAGGGACAGAGCCAGTGTCTCACGGCACTGGCTCTGTCCCTTTCCTTGAACCAGTGACCCTAAATTAGGGACGGGCGACTGCTTGTAGCCCATTGAGCTGCTCACAGTGGTCGTTAAACCTGCTGTCAATAAAAAACAAATCGCGAACCTGGACACAATAAAGTTTACATTTGTTGTTTTACATACGTTTATTATTCTCAAAAAAAAAAAAAAAAATTAACCGTCGACTCCGGCGGGTTTCGTTTAGTATAGGCTTATTTGTACGAAAAAAATAAAATACAGTGAGAAACATACAATATGGTGGAAAACAAAACAAAACACGGTGACGAAATTATACACAAATTTGTACAATGCATATACACTATCTACCAACAAGTAATTGGACACCTGTGATAGCAAAGCAAAACGAAGTTTATTCACCTTCAATAGTTGGTGGAGCCTCCACGAGCGGCGATTACAGTTGCGACCCTCCGGGGCATACTCTCAACCAGGCGTTGTACGATGGCTAGCGGTATTTTCTTCCACTCGGCTTGGAGAAGACAAGTCAGTTCCTTCACCGATTTCGGACGGTGGGGGCACCCCTTAAGTCGACGCTCCAACTCGTCCCAGAGGTGCTCGATAGGGTTAAGGTCCGGGCTGTGCGCAGGCCAGTCCATTCGATTAACCCTATTGTCACCATACCAAGCCATGGTGGACCTCGCAACATGACAGGTGGCATTGTCATCCTGAAAGTAACATGGGTGCACCCCGTAAAACTGCCACAACGTAGGAAGCGCGTGGTCATCTAAAATGATGTAGTAGGTTTCGGCGTTGAGTCTACCAGGAATTGCGACCAAGGGTCCCGTGCCATACCAGGAGAAACACCCCCATAGCATAATTCCACCGCCGCCGAACTTCACAGTAGGCACAATACATTCCGGCAGGAAGCGTTCTCCAGGCAGACGCCAAACCCAGACCCAGCCATCCGAATGGTAGAATGTGAACCTTGATTCGTTGCTCCAGAGAACCTGTTTCCACTGTTCAACGGTCCACTGTCGACGTTCTTTGCACCACGTTAGCCGAGCAGCGCTATTGGACTTGGTGATCAAAGGCTTGTGGGAGGCAGCACGTCCATGATAACCGAGCAGATGGGTTTCCTTACGGAGGGTATTCATCGAAAGAACACTCCCGGATGCCTGTTGAAACTCCTCGCGGATGTGGGCCATCGATTTGGTGCGGTTCTTCCGAATTTCTCTAACTCCCAGTTTTGTGGGTCTGCCGGGTTGGGCCACATTCCGACAGTTACCTCTCATCTTCCACTTGCCAATCACGTAGGCCACTGTCGATTTTGGGTACTTCAACTCACTGGATATGTCCCGTATGGATCGGCCATTTCTGTGATACCCGACGATTACACCTTTCTCGAAATCAGAGAGCTCCGAACTGCGTGGCATCTTGCATGCGACTGGTTGCGTTGTTGTTTCCCACACGATATTTAACGGCGGCGGCCGTGACGTGTATCAGGACTGCAGATATCGTCGATTGCAGGGATGTCCAATTACTTGTTGGTAGATAGTGTATATACATGCTTCCTCCTGAGCTTTAGGAGAAGCAAGATGGGAAGACAAACTGCCACCCCAGTGTGTTGATTAAAAATAAAAGAACAAAGTGTAAATATTACAAAAAGGCGAGAAATTACATAGCTGATAAAACGTACAACAACGATAATTTTCGCAGAAATTTAGAATAAAAAAGGTTCAACAGTAAATTGACAGAGAAAACAAACATAATTGTTGAAATAACAGTGAAGAACATACCGAACGTAGTCATGGCATCCATGAATAATTATGTAGTTGAGGAACA
The DNA here is from genome assembly GCA_039090855.1 of Macrothele yani. Taxonomy (NCBI): domain Eukaryota; kingdom Metazoa; phylum Arthropoda; class Arachnida; order Araneae; family Macrothelidae; genus Macrothele; species Macrothele yani. Next base: position 86,582,008 of record CM076991.1, read on the forward strand.
TGAAAAAATATTATGCAAGTATAGTTGAATTTTGTCATAAATGATTGTAAACCGTACTTGGTTCTTAACCCAGTGAGCGTTGAACAGTTGGGAGGAAGTTGAACGTTTAGATGTCGAATAATTCAGCTGAAGATAAGATTGAAGGTGTGTTTTGAAAATAGTATAAAGTTTGCGCTGGGCACGATGAGTATCATTAGGAGGTATGGCATCAGCATGATGAAGGTTGTAAAAATAAATGACATATTTTTCTAACACAAACACGAAAGAGCAGACAGGGGAGTGACAAACTAGTGGATGATTGTGCACAGGGAGGAAAAGATGGTATTTGTTGGAATGCGGAAAAGATCATAAATCTTGAGCAGTCTTAAACATGAGCTCAATGAGAGGCTATAAAATTCGGCAGCTCTCGGAAATGGGCAGGAGGGCGCCGGAAGAGAGCTAAATCTGCATTTTGGCGAAGAAATAAGTAGAAATCGGTAAAAGATGGTTGTCCATGAAGGAATAGCCATTGAACCTCTTTAACAGGTTGAATGTTGGATGTAAGTCGGGCGACTGTCCAGGTGGATTGGAGAGCTGAATTCGATACAGATGTGATAAGTGATGGTGTTGCACTATGAAAAAGAAAATGCTGATAAAGATTTTTCTGCGTTTTTCCTCTCTCTCCGAGACCACACGGAGAGTGAGGGAAAACGGCATCGGTAGTTGAGCGGACGAGATGGAGCGAAGACCGTGACACAAGTGCTGGAAATCTGTGACGCAGTACTTTGTGAAGGTAGTTAAGCTTAATGACGTTTCAAAGGTACACTAGTGTGCAAAAATTAAGGACGAGACGGTTTTTCGAATGTAACGTCGTGCAGAAGTGCTCCACATCGACTCAAATCATACCATAAGATTCCCAAGATGTACGAATATGGTACAAGTGAGCAAAACCTTTCAAACAAGGAATCCAAAGGATACAAAGGTACTTTATTGAAAAGGTAGCTTCGAGCACAACTGGACAGAAGACAGAAACGTCCATGTGACAGGCGGCTGTCAAGAAAAATCCAGTCTTTAGTAGGGGATATGATCACCCCTGATTGCGTTGCAGGATTTACAACGTCTGTCCATGCTGAGGACGAGGTTGTCAAGGAGCTGTTGAGGCATCGCGGCCCATTCCTCTTGTAGCGCCAATCGCAGCTGCGGAATCGTTGCTGGCGGCTGGTGACGTGCTACCAAGCATCTCCTGAGAAGGTCCCACACGTGTTCGATTGGATTTAGGTCCGAGGACCTTGCGGGCCAATCCATACGTTGAATATCTTCGCTCTTCAGCAGCTCTGCGACAGCCACTGTACGATGAGGCGTAGCGTTGTCGTCCATGAAGAGGAACTCAAGACCCACAGCACCTCTAAACAGACGCACGTGAGGCAGGAGAACCTCGGTACAACAGCGGACACTAGTCATTGAACCTCCTTAGAAGATGTGGAGGTCAGTATGATACCGCCCCAAACGAGAACTCCGCCACCTCCAAACCGGTCTCTTTCGATGATGTATGAGATGTGATTGCGTGTTCCCTGCTCTCTCCAGATGTGTACACGTCCAGAATCGCTCGTCAGACTAAATCGGCTCTCATCCGTAAAGAGAACTCGACCCCATTGCTGATGTGTCCAGTTCTTGTGTTGCTGGCACCACAGAAACCGCCGTCTCCGATGAGCAGGCGTTAATGGCACACACCATACTGGTCGTCGTGCAAATAGACCACCTTTGTGCAGCCTCCTGGCCACGGTAAAACGTGATAACGGACGTCCAGTTGTCTGTTGCATGTGCCTTGCGATTTCTCCCGCTGTCTGCCGTCTGTCTCTTCTCGCCTGTAGGGCAATATACCGGTCCTCCGCCGCCGTGGTTGCTCATGGACGACCACTGCTAAACTCTCGAACAGCTGTTCCTGTCGTTTGAAATGCTCTCCAAGCTCGTGAAACGATGCTGTGAGCGATCCCGAACTCCTCAGCCACACTAGTCACACTTCGACCTTCTTCCAACTTCCCAATGATGCGACCTCATGTAAAGTCATCCAGATGTCGTCAGCGACGTAACAATATCAAGACAACATCATACATTCCACTCCAAAAGGTCAATGGATGCGATTTCTGGTTGCAGTATGACAGTACCAAGCGCTACACGTCGAATGAAACTATGCAGTTTCTGCAAAAGTTTTAAGGAATGTTAACTATGGTATTCATTTGTCTAGTTGGTAATCAATAATTGTTTTGAAATTTACTTGGACTGTAAATTAAAAAATCTTGCTATCTTCATTTTTCTGATAAAAGATCAAATTGATCCCATGATGAAAGGAATGTGTTTGTGTGCGAACACATCTCCCAATTTCAAATTTCTGTAATCTGTTCGTTAGCTTAACATTCTACCTAAGCATGGGTCTTCTTTCTCGGCTGGTTGCTGCGTGCCTCTGTTCTAGAGCGTTGCAGTGTGTCTGGACGTGTGGGAGCCTTAGTACTAATCTGGATTGCTGTCGGTGTGACCATCTTTTCACTAAAAAGGTTTCATTAATCTCTGTCAAGTCAATCTTGGCGGCATAGGCAAATATACGTATTAGTATTACTTCTCAAAGCTTGCGGTCCCCGAAGTCACCGGATTTGTCACCTATAGATTTTCGCCTCGGGATTATTTGGAAGAAGTTGTGTATTGAAATAATCCTCACAGTTCGGATGAACTAAAGACGAACATTACAACAGCGATCGAAAACGCCAATCTTCAGGTGCTTCACAAGGTGGCATCAAACATGGCAAAAAAAAAAAAAAGCTCCTTCCTCGATACAAAAAGAAAAAAGAAAAAAAGAGACTATTTTCAACATATTTTGTGATCACATTTATTTTCTTCTTTTGTCAGAAAAGTCAGTTTATAACCTAAATTTGTAACTGTTCAATTTTGCATATTCTTATCGTTAACGTAGAATGCGCGACTTTTCCATCACCCGATATTGCTTTTAGCACGTCGTTTGTAAAAAAAGATCGTGCTTATGTTATCGGTTTGTCCGTCCGCCTGTACCCACGATATCTCTGCAACTATTAGTCCGATTTGAAAAATTCTTTTTGCATTGGAAAGTTTGAAATATGCGAATGATGATCCTTTATTTCGGTTTTTTTTACGATGTACAATTTCGCCGCTAGAGGGCATAAATGCAGATGATGTCGAATTCAAAAATACATTTTATTCCACATATTTGTTCTAAACATCCGATTGAAAAAATTCTTTCATCTTTCGATTCAATTTATGTCGAAGAGTATTTTAGATATAGTTACTTTTTAAAATTACGCATAGATTTTTCGCTGGGGGTAAAAATAAATTACGTTTTTCCCGATATCTCTTCTTCTAAAACTCCGATTTGAAAAAATTTCTTCAGCGGATGCATCTCCTGATGGAAAATCTTTTGCATATGATTTTTAATTTTTGGTAAAGAATACTTTGTCCACCAGGGGGCGTAAGTGTTAATTTTTGCTAGTGATGTATTTGCCATGAAATTTGAGCTTCTAAAATATCGATTGAAAAAAACGTCGTTTGTTGGCCGTTACTACTCATGTCGACAAACCTTTTAGGAAAAATTTCTTCTTGAAATAATGCATGGTTTCTACGCCAGGGGGCATAGATGTATATCTTATTTTTGTCAATATCTCTACTTCTAAGAGTCCGATTTGAAAAATTCCTTCTTTGTTGGATAGTGTTTCCGATGCGAAATGCTTTTACTATAAATTCAAAATTTATAAGTAAATCATAGACTTTCCGCTAGGGGCACAAAGGTAAATTGCGTTTTCTGCGTTATTTCTGCTCCTAAAAGTCCGATTTGAAAAATTCTTCCTGTATCGCATACAAGACCTGATGGAAAATATTTTTCACATAATTTCCAATGTTTGGTAAAGAATGGTTTGTCCACCAGGGGTCATAAGTGTTAATTTCTGCTTCTGATGTATTTGTAGCAAAATCTGGGCTCCTGAAAACTCGACTAAATTTTTTTTTCTTGGACCGATACCGCTTATATGAATAAACCTTTTGAGAATACTTTCTTCTTAAAATAACGCATGGTTTTCCCACCAGGGGACATAAAGTCACATGTTATTTTTGTCGACATCTCTGTTTCTAAGAGTTCGTAAGCTCACGATTCCGTTTACAGCAATATCTGAGGGATTAAAAACCCGATTAAAAATCTTCTTTCTTTCGTCAGATCTATTGTTTTCCATACCGGTTCCACTGACTTTGAATAGCTTTGATAAATTTAATTTGCGTCAGAATGGATTCAAAAGACGTGCTTATTACACCCGAAAATTCGGTGTCATCTTTCTTGATATATTCTGTGTAGCACATGTCTGTTTCTTGGATAATTTGCTCGCATTTTGAACTGGTTTTTATTTTGAGTATATCGATTCCCCGATTTCACCTTTAAAATTGGTTTCCTCCCCCATTTTTGCTGCTGCTGCTTCACTACCTTAAAGCCGCAAGAATGACTCTACACTCTGCTTTATCTCAACTAACCAGTAGTGATCTACTTACGCAGAGAACCACGCGTTACTTAATTTATATCATCATCGCTTCGTTTAGTTTCTTCTCCTACAAAAGAAAAGAAAGTACATAATCTTCAATTGGATTGAAAAAAATGTTATAATCGTATTGAAGAAGGTTAGAAATTTGAAGAACTTTTCCGTCTTGTTTCTCTTATTTTATTTATTTACTTTATCATTCGGAGAAACAGTCGAGTAGTCACTGTTCTGTGACTTCCCGATAATTTTTTTATTTTTTATTTTGCCGGGGGCATGATCGCTTAGCAGCTGCAACCAGATCGTCCTCTTGCATGCAAGTAGAATGAAGATGGGTTCAGCTGCTCGGGCAATTTCGTATACCGCTGGCGATGACAGAATATAACTTGCCAAAGCTGTCGTTTCCCAGATGGCTCTCGGCTAATGACATCCATTTATTCAGGAAAAAAATGCGCAACACGTGAAACTCATTTTGATACCGCTCCTCATTCTTCGCCTTCGCAGACGAGTCTTCATGAACATCTGAAAAAAAAAAACCCAAAAAAAAAAAGAAAAAACAAGAAGTGGTAAGAAGAAAAATAACGAAGAGGACACAAGCATCACGAAACACATATTTCAACGTGGGTCGCCCATCCGACATCCAATATGCCATATCATACGCCCCACACTTGAATCAGTCGTTCGGAATGCCCGTTCTCCAGGGGTGGCGGAAAGTGAAGTTCGTTGACCGAGCCCGAAATTTTGAATCGTGGTGCACCCTCTACCTTCCCGCTTCCCGGAACAAACAGAAAAAAAAACGCCTAAGGAGCTTTGTTGGGAATTAGAACCACCCAACCACTTACCTAAAGGAACTTTCTAAGACCCATCACAACATCGCACATATGCCAAATAAAAAAATAATAAAAATAAAAATCCTGGATGAAATTATTGACCCGGCCCGGGCCCTGGCGGCTTGGGTGGTTCCGCCGCCCCTGCCGTTCACCCTTAACTGCAGGTTAGCTACATTAAAAAAAAATGTGTACCGTGCGGTGTACTGTTGTACCTATAAGTCACGATCGCGTGTGCTGCCTTTCCGCATTGAATTAACGAAATTATTTTGCTTCATGCAGTCTATCGAAATCTATCGATTAGAGCGGAAATTTTGAGACAAACTAAGATACTAAATTTCATGCAAATATATTCCAATGGATGAGCTGCAAAAATGCATCCATTATGAAAAATATGTGTACCCATCCCAATTGTACTCCAACAGTTATTTCATGTTTAAATTTACTCTCATGAGCTAGAACATAAAGATCACTCCCTGTGTTCTCGAGTTGACGCGTCCCATAAAACGCAGCAGTGACGTCATCCACCGTCGCCGAAAGTAAAGAGACAGTACGGGCAGGGCGACGATACTAAGCCCGTGCAATAGGGAAAGGGAACGAATTGTTGGAGATTGTAGGTGAAACTGTTATCGACGTGAGAAAGCGCAGATATCGTTGGCTGTTCTACGACCCGAAATGAAAGTGGGGAGGAAATGGTCCGAGGAAGGGCACACATCCATGCAAAGTACCGGAAAGGGAAGGCCATCACTGGTTGACAGTCGAGGTGAACGCCGGTTGGCACGTGTTTCCCGGGACAAAAAACGGCTCACTATTCCTAATTTATGGTCAGATTACAACCAGGGAGCACAGAGAATCGCATCCGGGACTCTCTTGAGAATGAACCTAAGCAGTCTGCTCCCAGAGCATGTGCCAATGTTGATGGACTTACATCGACATCCGCCTGCAATAGGCATGACAATATTGCGACCGTACATTGTTATATGGAAATATTCAAACTGTAATTAAATTGTAAATTCGGTTATTTTTTATGGGCCAATGATAGCTAGAGAATTCGTCCTCAGTAAAAAAGGAGCTTAGCAGAGATTCATTTCGGGGAAAGCCTTCCTTCACGGACCGGGACCACCCACGAACAAAAGGTTACCCCCCCCCTCGCCCTTTGTTGGACACCACTCTCTCTCAGAGAGCCCGCCAGAGACAATGGGAGTAAGCAATTAACAGTCGACTTCTTACATCAAGAGCATTTTTCTGGAGGAAAGATCGTGTAGGGACGGATAGGAGTCGTAAATGAGGAGTCATCTTGAAAGGAGAACAAGGAAGGATTTTCCTCGGACACAAGGCAGGGGAAACGCTTTTGCACGGGATGAAGTAGAAAGAGATTTTACAGCGAATTACAAAGAGGAAGTCGGCCGAGATACATATCTATCCGCGGGAAGTATTTACTACTATTCAATCAGACCAACTAATATTCCAATACCCTCCCCCTCCCATCTGATGAATAAAAATACGTGCGAAAGAAATCATCTACCACAACATTCAATTTGTTTACTCACTTATTTATTTGCTCATACTACAAACAACAAACCGTCTTCACACGATATATAAAAGAGTTTTATGATGGAATAAAAACTTTAACGATAGTTAAAAATTTAAAATCGTTGCCACTTCATCTCACCCCTTGTCTTATAAACTCTCTGGTTTAAATTTCTTAATTCGTCGTGCCTTTTCACATTCCTCCACCTATGAGCTTCGGAGGATTGAATTGGATATCATACGTAATTTGACGGTCTTTTGGTTACTCAAAATCTTTGATCTACAGATTGACTAGCAGATTCCTTCGCTCTGCTTCTACCACCTTGATTGGTAATCGTCCCATTCGCAAGTTTGTTGGTTCTTTTCCCTCTGTTCCTTCAATTGTCAGACCTTTCAAAACCATTTGCCATCCCCATGATTTGTGGTTTGGGATCAGAGTTTCTAACTTATTTTCATCTATTAAAAAAGGCCGTGACCGTCCTACTGACCTGCAGAGACATGGAATATATCTCGTTCCTCTTAAATCTCTAACACCAGATTTCACTGACAAATGTTACTTCGGTTCTACTGCCAGGACTCTTAAAACCCATCTCAAAGAACACCAATATGACCATCGTAATGGCTCAACTTCCACTGCTTTATCCCGACTTTTAGCCAAGGGGACTTACATTCCCATGTGGGACGATTCTAAAATTCTAACTGCTGTTCATACAAAATCTCAACTGTTATTCACTGAAAGCCTGTACATCGATAAATTATCTGAAACTTGCTGTAATGAGGAATTGCCAAGAAACGTCCCTCGACCTTGGAAATATCTGCTTATAGCTTTATCAACATAGTTTCTACTAGCTAATGAATATGTTTTTGCTGTTAATGACTGGACATACGCAATATACCTAATGACCATTGATTGTACGTCATCTGTTCATTCATGTATCTACTTATAAGCTGTCTCTTCCGCTGTATGTGTTCATTGCGTCTGAGGATGGGTGCCTGTTGGCAGGACCCGAAAGGTCTCACGATTTTAAATTTGTAACTATCATTAAAGTTTTTATTCCATCATAAAACTATTTTATATATCGTGTGAAGACGGTTTGTCGTTTGTAGTATGACTTATTTAGCACGAGTTACCCCTGTTTTGTATTTATTTGCTTCCGTGCTCCAATGACAGGAACCTGCAAATAACAACGATTCTTCTGATAAGTTGGCGTCCACTACAACTAAAACAAGCCAACAACATTAGAAGACTGGAAAGGAGTCGCCTGGTCAGGTTCCGGCTCTAACATGCCGATGGACGGGTCTGTTTCGATGTCGCGCGGATGAACAGCTGCAAGGAGCTATTGAACGAAAATAAGTCGGCTGCAGCGGGCCTATCATGGCATGGGAATTGCTCTCATGGAAATAACTGGGACCACTGGGCTCTCTCATTCTCGGTGAATATACCTTCACAGCCATATCCTACCTAGGCATTATTTCGTCCGACTATGTTTTACCCTACATAGGGACTGTGTTTCCAGATGGCAGTGCACTCTTTCAGAAAGACAACGCCCTGTGTCACAAGGCCCGCATTGTGAAGAAATGGTTCAACGATAATGTCCAAGCAGATCTTGTGCTCCCCTGGCAGACAAAGTCTCCCAACTTGAACCTCATCGAACATCTTCAGGATGCAGGGAAAAACAGCATTCGCCGGTCGACGCCACTGGCTCTCTTTGTCGCCGAGCCTCGGATATCGTGGATTAGAATGACTGGTGCCGAAAGCGACGGATTTCTGTGCCTCGCTGTCATGATTCTGCCGCCAGATGGCGTCCTATAACAAAAGTCCCCTACTTCTGATAGAGAAATGTACGGAGAACTGGTGCTTTCAGTCTTCAAGATTTATTTATTTTTTAAATTAAAGGTGATTGTCAAATATCCCGTTTTCAGAATATTATCTTTTATTTACGTAAAGCATTATTTTTCACACTTTTGCCATTATTAATAATTTTTTTGCAAGAACGCGAATCTATGAACCACGCTCCAGAACGTAAGTTCGTACATCTACTATGGTGGACCTTACATCTACTTAGAAAAAAGAAACCTGTTAAAAGACCATAAAATAAAATAAATAAATAACGTTTTTAAAACATTGTTATAAATACGTACAAGCAATATAAAATAACAAAGAATAACCATGACACAGTGACAAATACCGTTGTTAAAAAATTTACGATGGAATGTGTAGGAATACTACAAGAAAATATTATTTCTGTTATAGAATGTATATACCCCACCTTTTTTTACTAATACAAAACAAAATTGTTAACGTCAGCGTAGTTTTTTTTTATTTGAATATATTGTCAGTGCCTAGGAACTTTTTTTTATTGGAGGTTTAACGACCACCGTGAGCAACTCAATGGGCTATAAGCAGTCGCCTGTCCCTAATTTAAGGCCACTTGTTACAGGGAAAAGAGAGAGCCAGTGCCCTAAGAAAAACACAACATCCATACCTCACGGGATTCGAACCCGGACCCCCAGAAGAATGATCAGAAGCCATCGCTTAGACTACCGCGCCGGCCCTAAGAATATTAATCGACGAATTTTTCTCCAGAAAGCATGTTCATATTATTTACTCTTAAAAAACCCTATTGAAACACATAAAAAAAATACAAACGTTTTGAAAATATTGTTATAAATGCAAGTAATGCGATAAAACCAAGTCATTGGAGTTAAAAACCAAACGTCATAAAAAATTTTTGCATTTTTTTTTATTTTTATTTTTTTCATATAGGACAAATCATTCGTTAAGTTATTTAATTAATATATTCTATCTCTTTTTTTCTAAGATTTTTTCTTTTTTAAGCATATTTTTTTTTATTACTCAAATTAAATGTAAAAATATTCTGCCAGAAAGTCTAGGGATTTTACTCGGAGAACAGATGACTTTTCTTGGAAATTTATTACCTTTGTTTCATTATTTATGCATTAATATTAGAAAATAAGCCCAGACTTCAGTTCATAACGGCATGGGTCCAGGCCCACACTGAGCTCGAGGGGTTCAGAAAAAGATTAGGCTAAAAAACAGAAACCTAGTTTATACCAAGTTTCAACATTTGTCAGATAAGATGTTTTTGAATTATATTTCATTAGAAATATATCACAAGCCTCATCAGGGACATAGCTAGAATTAAATACTCAGGGTTCCAATGAAAAATGTAAGGGTATATATATTCTGTTACAGCCTTTGCTCCCTTACAGCTGGATAGGAATCATTGATATGTGGTGAAAACAGTGCAGAAATTTATAACAACTATTCATTTATGATAACCCCATTAATTTTATAATAACTGTTTCTTTCAATAAACTATTTTTCACAGTGCAACTCAAACAACAATGGCTATCAAGCTTACAATCAGAACGCGGAATATTTTTCTCCCACTGAGACAGTAAAAGCACATCAACAGGTGCCTTAATTAACGATGCTTTGGCGACATTTTTGTAACAACTTTGACAATTTGGCACAAAGCATTTTCTGGAAAATGTTGATCGCATTTTTAACTGAGTAATAAGCTCTCTATATACCGTTCTGGAAAATTATCTTTTAAACGTTTATATATATAAAAAAAAATAACGAATTCTAGTCCACCCTAACGCAGATAAACAACAGCACAGCAATGAGCGACAACAAGAAAAGTAGGGGTCGATTGTAAAACAGCGCCACCAAACGGTGTTCTAAAAACCGTGACATCTTTTAGCATGGGACGTATAGCGCGCTTACGGAACCAGTCATTCTAGTCCAACATACCTCGGGACGTTATGCTGTCCAACTGGTACGAAATACTTCTGGACACCTTCCACGGTCTAATAAAGTCGATGCTACTTTGGGTGCAGGCGGTTGTCGAAGGCAAAAGAGGCCCATCATACTATTAAGGTAGGTGTTTATAATGTGGTGACTCATTATATCTACGCTGGGTATTTTCGGGGAGCGGGGAAGGTTATCGACCACCGTGAGCAACACAATGGGCTGTAAAATTTTCCCATTCCTAATCTTGCGCCACTGGTTTAATGATAGAGAGAACGCCAGAGCCGTAAGGTAACCACACCATCGATACTTCATACGGGATTCGAAACCGAACCCAGCTCGTACGAATTATTAGATGTCGGCGCCTCGTACCACTCGTCCATCGAGGGTTATCTATGTTTGAGAAGCTGCTCATAATTTTATTAATTATTGTGCAAAGCAACCATAATTTTATTAATGCTCAGTGTTCGTGAAAAGTTGTTGGCTTGTCCTTAATTTAAATATTTGAAAGGGGTGAGGATCACCTAAATCACCGTATGGACGATTTAAAAAAAAAAAGCATATACTTACATTTAATTGTGCTCCCACCTCCATAAATACTACCAAGGGACTGTCTTGTTCCTGAGAAATTTGATAAGTTGTTTTAAAATTTTTATTGTAAGTGAAACGAACCAATTGAGTTATAAGTTCTACAGTAACCTAGGGTGCAGGCGTCCCTCTCATCGTTTCTTAACTTGCGTTTATATCAGTGGTAAGACCACTGGCACCTAACGCGATAGAGCAGAGGGGGTACATGCTCCTACAGATCAAATGCTGTATGGGCAGTGATCCCACCTGTTCCGTAAACCACAGGAACTTAGTCAGTATCATGTTCGTATGTTTATTTGTTCTATTTTATATTTCTCATACTCGCACTGCATAGAACACCAATATGATTTAGGAATTTTCCTGATGCTACAAACCCAACCATTTTTTTCCACATACACATTCTCAGCGTATTCTACTAGTGTATCGTTATCTAACCTTTCACATACCCATAAATTAATTATCAGTGTTTTACGCTTTCGACTACAACACAATGAAAGAGTACAGCTTACTGCGCCCTAATCAAGCAGTAATCACTTCTGCCACTCAGAGTGTGGACACATTCTTCTATGTTACCCTCTTACGTTAAGACTAGAAAGGGCGGAAAAGCCATGAAACGGTTCCATCATCCTAATGTGCCGTTAGTGTTTAACACACGCAGCTGAAAAGTGAATACCTGCCGTGGTGGTTCTTTTTTTTTTTTTTACTTTCTTTCTGGAGAGATGAGAAGGTTCAGAAGTCCCAACATTTCTCGAGGGGCCAGTATGTACTTGGATGACCTCACGTAACCCTGTGTTGGAGATTTTGGGCAGTCACCCAAACCACTAAATAGAAACGGAAAGCACGTTTTTTACTTATTTTGAGCTTCTAGCGTCATGCCTCAAATCTGAAACTTTGCAGTACACCTGTCGAGACCAAACATATGAAATGGTCATAAATGATGTAGCCAGAATATTTGTGTCCCGAACTGTTCCTAGGAAAAAATATCTCCAGAAAATTCTAGCATTCTGTTTGTAACATCCATTCGGTAAGTGCCACGCGTAATTGCTGTATCTTAGAATACCTAATTTCCACCTATCCCCTTACTTTGATGAAATATTAATTCAAACCGCTCTACTAGCACATACACTTTCTTTTGTAGCTGGAACATCCTCAGTAATAAAAGTTTTCAAAAAAAAAAAATAATGCTAAATAAAACAGTGCAATAAAAAATATTGTGTAAGTCAGAGAAGATATCGTCATCCTTTTCATACAAATAAGAAGCACATCTACAAAACATTTAAATTTTTACTTGATAGAACAGTGTAATTTTCGATCAAGAGTAATTGAAATTAAAAAGTAGTACACACACAAGTAGTATAAAAGGACCGATCCGGCCGCAAGGAGCAGCTCCTTCTAGAGAAGGAGCAGGGAGCGTGGCCTGGCGCCGAAGGATGGGAGCGTGGCTTGCGGCAGAAGGATGGGGGGCGTGGCAGATGACGCTAGTGTGTAGGGTCGATGTGCTGCTCCCTAGCGGTGCTTATTGGAACTTTATTATTATGTTAGATCTTTGTTTTTGAGAGATGGCAACGGCCGAGTCGGGGAAAGGAGATGTGCTGCCCCCTAGCGGTGCTTCTTGGAACTTTTAATGGACCTTTGAGAGATGGCAACGACCGAGTGGGAGAAAGGGGGTGGATATAGAGGGATGTCAACTCGATGTGCTGCCCCTTAGCGGTGCTTCTTGGAACTTTATTATTATGTTAGATCTTTGTTTTTGAGAGATGGCAACGACCGAGTGGGGGAAAGGGGGTGTACGTTGCCCCCTAGCAGTGCTTTTTCGAACTTTTCTCGGGAGATTTATTGGACGTTGACAAATTTTTAAGAAGTCTTTCCAATATTTATTTTTTTAATTTTCTCGGGAGATTTCCTGGACTTTGTCAAATTTTTGAAGGAAGTTTTTTTGTCGTTTCCAATATGTTTTTTTTTATTAAATTTATATTTTCAGGAATTCCCTGAGGTGTTATAATTTTCATAGACGTTGCATTATTTTTTTAATTCTTATATTTGTCCTACCTCCAATTTTAATTTAGGCGAGGAAAGGCTTTGTTTGAAAAGATTTCTTTCCCGTTGATTCATGTTCCGCCATTTTAGTTTCACCACGTTGTCATTTTGTGAGCCATGTGTTTTGGGATGAGTCACAATTTTCTCTTTGACTAAGAAAATTTTGTATGACACGTGTTTTGGGATCATTATGATGAGTGACGCATTCGTGATAGCAGACATGACATCAGCCAACGTCGTTTTCTCCTCAGCGGGGTCGGCTTTATTTATTTTTTTATTTTCTCGGGAGATTTACTGGACTTTGTCAAATTTTTGAAGGAAGTTTTTTCAATCGAAGCATTTCCTCAAATTTATTTTATTAAATTTATATTTTTAGAACTCCGTGAGGTGTTATAATTTTTATACACGTTGCATTATTTTTTTAATTCTTATATTTGTCCTCCCTGCAATTTTAATTTAGAAGAGAAAAGGCTTTGTTTGAAAAATTTCGCTCCTGTTGATTCATGTTCCGCTATCTTTTGTCCGACATGTGTTTTGGGATGACTCACCATTTTCTCTTTGACTCAGAAAATTTTGTATGACACGTGTTTTGGGACAAGTGACTATGATGTGTGACGCATGTCGTGATAGCAGACATGACATCAGCCAACGTCGTTTTCTCCTCCGCTGGGTCGGCGGTTGACGTCATTTGAGATTCTGTAGACACATTAAGTTCCAAGACTGATTTTTTTTCAATAACTTGATCATTTTGCAACGAATTTATTTCTTATTTTTTCCCTAATTTCACATTTTATATTCATAATTTTTCAACGTAACGATTTTTTTATTTTCTTTGAGGAGACTTCACGCATTTTCAACGGACGTTCCAACATAAAGACGTTTTCCAAAGTTTTGTGCTGCAGACATAATCTTAAAACGCGATTGTTTATTAACGTATTTACGTGTTCATGACATTTTCTGTTACGTTTTTTTAACTAGGAATTTTTATAGACGTTGCGTTATTTTTTTAATTCTTATATTTTTCTTTCCTCCAATTTTAATTTAGACGAGAAAAGGCTTTGTTTGAAAAAATTTCGTTCCTGTTTCTTCATGTTCCGCTATCTTTTGTCCGACATGTGTTTTGGGATGACTCACCATTTTCTCTTTGACTCAGAAAACTTTGTATGACACGTGTTTTGGGACGAGTGACTATGATGTGTGACGCATATCGTGATAGCAGATATGACATCAGCCAACGCCATTTTTTTTTTTTGATTGCAGGTTTAACGACCACCGTGAGCAACTCAAATGGGCTATAAGCAGTCGCCCGTCCCTAATTTTGGGTCACTGGTTCCAGTGAAGGGAAAGAGCCAGTGCCGTAAGACAAACACAACATCCATGCCTGACCGGGATTCGAACCCGGACCCCTTAACGGACGAATGATCAGAGGCCAGCGCCATAGACCACTGCGCCACCGGGGCGGCCCAACGCCATTTCCACCGAGGGGTCGGCGGTTGACGTCATTTGAGATTCTGTAGACACATTAAGTTCCAAGACTGACTTTTTTCAATAACTTGATCATTTTGCAACGAATTTATTCCTTATTTTCCCCCTAATTTCCCATTTTATATTCATAATTCTTCAACGTAACGATTTTTTTATTTTCTTTGAGGAGACTTCACGCATTTTCAACGGACGTTCCAACATAAAGACGTTTTCCAAAGTTTTGTGCTGCAGACATAATCTTAAAACACGATTGTTTATTAACGTATTTACGTGTTCATGACATTTTCTGTTACGTTTTTTTAACTAGGAATTTTTATAGACGTTGCGTTATTTTTTTAATTCATATATTTTTCTTTCCTCCAATTTTAATTTAGACGAGAAAAGGCTTTGTTTGAAAAAATTTCGTTCCTGTTTATTCATGTTCCGCTATCTTTTGTCCGACATGTGTTTTGGGATGACTCACCATTTTCTCTTTGACATTTCATTTCAACCAACGTTTCTTAACGTTGGTTGAAATGAACCAGGCAGTAGTTCACCAAATTTAATGTACGTGACCTATTAATAAAGAATATGCTGCCAAGGAAAAGGCGACGCGATTGGTCTTTGAGATGTGATTTGTGCGCCACGTGTGTGGGTGAGTCACCATGTTGCCATCCTGCTAGCGGTCGCCGCCATTTTATTTTTTGTGGGGAGGGGCTCGACATTTCACGATCACCGCCATTTCTTTTCTCACACACGTAGTCAATTTCATTTTCTCCCCTTCGGGAAATTGTACTTTTTGAATGCTTATTTGACACTGGTTTTAAAGCGACGTGCTTAATTCTTGATCATTTGCACCTGTCCGTAATGTGCTCGTGCTTGCATCATCGATGACTCAGGCATTCGTTAGTCGTACGTCTTATCTCAAGTCTGTCTGTTTCATTCTCGCTTCGTTGCTGGGTGTGAAGATACTGCTTTTTTCAATTACTGCTACATTTTCTTTCGTCTGAAGAAATGCATTCTTCTAAGATATGTCATAAGGATGGCCTCCATTTTTCATATGAGAAATTATTTTCTGATTCTGAAGCTACAGATTATCTTAACCGCCTTGAAAATGAAGTTGAATATTTTGGTGATGATCTCAGCAAAATTAAGATTTATGGAAATACATATAAAATTCCTAGACAACATGTGGCCTACGTTGATAATCATGTCCGTTACTCATTTAGTGGATCACCACACTGCAAGAATGCTCCCAATATTCGTGTAAACCTAACCTTTAGATATTCCGTGACGTCACCCTAAGCGTTTTGCGAAGATATTCCGTGACGTCACCCCAAGCGTTTTGCGAGAGCTGATATATGTTGGAGCACGTGGCGATCCAAGATGGTGTCGGTCAGGGAGACGTTGGTTGTATCTGACGTCATGAATTTTCCACGTGGAGGACGGACGTCATCAAGCAGACACACATGCTCAAGTCTCTTATCGCCTAAGGACAAATCAGCTTTTCTCCGTCATTCTGCTGTGCTGGAGCACGTGGTGATTCAAGATGGCGTCGGTCAGGGAGACGTTGGGTGTATCTGACGTCATGATTTTTCCACGTGGAGGACTGACGTCATCAAGCAGACGCACATGCGCAAATCTCTTATTAGTTTTGCCTGAGGACAAATCAGCTCACTATTCTGTTCTCAATCATCGAACTGCTCACACGTTGTGTTATCGTACGGATTATCATCGCTACAACCTACCGTGAACTGTGTTACTCATCGAACTGCCTTGAACATGAAGCGATCTGCCGAAGTTTCCTCTGCTACTGCTACAAAGAAAGTGTTTGTGTTCCTACAAAGCCTGAGTCTCATGCTGAATCAGGCATCTCATTAGAAAGCCTTCCTCCACATCATGTTTCGCTGGGTGGAAATAAGTTAGCAAAAGTGTCTGATTTCACAGGCACTGTGAGAGTACACATTCAAAGTTATGTTGTGAAAAAGGAAAAATTGTTTCCTTCCAAGTACGGAGTCACCATGTCAGCTAAAACATTTAAGGAATTTATGGAAAACTGCTATATGTATGATGGAAGTAATGAAATCGTGGTTTTCAACAAGGAATTGATGATGAACTGTTTCCCTTCCCCTCGTGGAATTGCTTACCGTTTTCAACAACTTCACGTTCTGACTGATGATTCGTTTATGTTGAATCGAGCATCAGTGTCATTAACATGCGACCGATTTGAAACTCTGAAAGATGCATGCAAAAAACTTTGGATCAGTGTAAAAAAATTACAGTTTGGATCCACCTTCCAAAATGCCGTGTTACAACAACAAGGAACTTTGACTACTTTTTCCGTAGACATTCAAAAACTGAAAGACGTTCTCGTGGAAGTGGTAAGAGCTACCATTAAGGAAAATGTAGAAAAAGTTTTCTACTGTAGGGAGTGTCATCTTCCAGTGCTTCTTATGCCAAATAATCAGCTAGGTCATGACTGTATGAATTCCACAGCAAGCGATCGGTGGCATAGATGCTTTGATAAGGCATTTGCACTTATCGAACCCAAAGTACTTGGGATTGCTTACGCCAATGCCTGCTCAGTTGCAAAAGTTTCAGTTCCCAGATTTATTCTTGAAGATCTTGATGTTTGCGAAATTCTCAAGACTGTTCAAAATATGGAGTGTGATGATGATTTCGAGGTTTAAAGAAAACCAAGTCCTTTTTAGGACTACAAAACAGTCCTTTTCAGGACTACTTTTATTTCATTATTTTTTGTCATTCATTTATATTTTTTTCTGTTTGAATGTGAGTGTATGTGAACGAAGAAGGTCACTGGCGTGGGCTTAATTGATCCGTACACCTTAATGTATTTCTCCAATATTATGGAACCATGTTTGGTGAAGTTCACCACCTCTTTTGCTACAAGAAGGCAACAACGAGGGATTTGGTCATCCTGATACCTCCATCTTTGAATAAGTAATACGAGCATTGGTTGAATAACTCACTCGGGGGACCTTCAGCCGTAGCAAATTCTTTGCATATGTATAATTTCAGTTTTCTTTCCTTGATGTATATTTCTTCTGTTCGATTAACACTAGACGAAATTTAACTTTCTCGAAACTAACCTTATATAAAAAAAATAGTCTTTGCCAATTATGAAAAAAGTGTAAAACAACTCATTAAGAAAACTATTTTTGGGAAAAGTATGAAATTTTAGTTTATGTCATGATAATAAATGTCGGTGAGACTTATTCTAAAGTTAAAAAATATATCTGAAGTTTTTGTTACATTTCTGATATTAGGAAAGTTTGTATGGAAATGTGAGAGTGATCGAGTCGAAAAGAAACAAGTTTGTTGGAATGAAACAGGAAAAAGTACTACAAAGAAAAAAATCGAAGTACAGTGTAAAGCAAAGTTAAACAAAATACGTAAACGTAGAATAGTTTTTCGAAAAATAGATTAAGTCGTTATACAGAGAAAAGAACTAAGTCTTTCTTTAAAAAAAATATTACATTTGTTTGGAGAAATTCGATATTTTAGATACATGTTGAGAATAGCTGCTTTTCTGGTGAGTTAGGAAATTGCTATGTAGGGGAAAAAAATGTTTGCTAAGAATACGATGTTTAGCGGAAGTACGGACTTGGTCGCTATGTCTCCAGAATGAATGTTTTTTCTGTTGATTTAGAAAAAATATACTGAAAATATATTGCAAAGGATATAAATTTCATCGTAAGAAATAATGCTTTACAATGAATGTCTTGACAATGAATGCTTTTCCTGTTGGGTCAGTTAAAGAAAAGTATAGCAAATTAGGATAGAATGAAAAAATATGAATATTTCACATACATGCAGGTTTTTAGTAATACTTAAGTGAGTTGGAAAGTGAGGGAAACAAAAATTCTGAAGTGTTTGGTACATCTTGTGATATCAATTTGTTAAGAAACGTTTACTCAAATGAAATGAAAAAATAAAGTCATAGTAAAGAAAATACTAATACAATCGAATTTTAACTGTCATACATCTGTATATTTCTCGTATACCCACGAAAAGGTAAGATGGAAAAATTTATTAAGTTATACATTAAAAGAAAGAAAGAAAAGTTGCTTACATATGAAAAAGAAATAATAATGAAGAAACGCCTGTTGAAAAGAAATAGAAAAGTAAAGTTGGAATAAAGAAAATACTGTTGCAGTCCAATTTTTACCACTACAGATCTGTATATTTCTCATAAATGTAAGCTTTTAGGAATACTTAAAAGTGAATTTTGAAAAAATATTACGTTACATGAAGAAACAAAACAAAATATCTGAAGTTTTGCTACATCTTGTGATATCAAGTCGTTAAGAAACGTTGGTTGAAATGAAATGAAAAAATAAAGTCTGAATCGTGAACATAGAATGATATTCAAAACATAAAATTAAGTTAAATAGGGGAAAATGCGAAAAAAAAAATGTTTGTCCGAAAAAAATGTAAAAATAAAGAAAATACTGTTGCAATCGAATTTTTAACTGCTATAGATCTGTATATTTCTTGTACATACATGAAACAGCGATGTAAAAAATAAATTAAGTCCCATTTAAAGCAAGTAAGAAAAAAATAGTTTAAGAGGAGAAAAATAAATCTGAAGTTTTGTCACATCCGGAAATTCAAGCCGTTAAGAAACGTTGGTTGAAATGAAAAATAATAAAGTCAGAATATAAATATGAGGCAGTTTGCAAAGTTTGAAATAAAATAATGGACGAATGCGCGAACATAGAATGATATTCAAGACATAGATTAAGTTAGATTGCGGGAATTGAGAAGAAAAAACGTATGTTAGAAAGAAATGTATAAATACAGTAAAAATGAAGAAAATATTGTTTCAATCGAATTTTAACTACTGTAAATGAAAGAAATGGTAAAATACAGTACGAATGAAGAAATCAATTGAATTTTAACTACTATAGATCCGTGTATTTCTTGTACACACATAGAAAAGTGAGATAGAAAAATAGATTAAACCATACATTAAAAGCAAGTAAGAAAAAAATCGGTTTCAGAGGGAAAAAATTAAAAATCTGAAGTTTCGTCACATGTTGTAGAACAGATATCAAGTCGTTAAGAAACGTTGGTTGAAATGAAATGGAAAAATACAGTTAAGAATGAAGTGTAAAGTTAGAAAAAAAGACAATGGACGAATACGTGAACATAGAATGATATTCAAAAACACAAAATTAAGTTAAATATGTGGAAAATGTGAAAAAAAAATGGTTGTCAGAAAGAAATGTAAAAATAAAGAAAATACTGTTTCAGTCGAATTTTTAACTGCTATAGATCTGTATATTTCTCGTACATACACGAAACAGCGATGTAAAAAATAAATTAAGTCACATTTAAAGCAAGTAAGAAAAAAATAGTTTAAGAGGAGAAAAAATAAATCTGAAGTTTTGTCACATCCGGAAATTCAAGTCGTTAAGAAACGTTGGTTGAAATGAAAAATATAAAGTCAGAATATAAGTATGAGGTAGTTAGCAAAGTTTGAAATAAAATAATGGACGAATACGCGAACATAGAATGATATTCAAAACATAGATTAAGTTAGATAGCGGGAATTGAGAAGAAAAAACGTCTGTTGGAAAGAAATGTAAAAATACAGTAAGAATGGAGAAAATATTGTTTCAGTCGAATTTTAACTACTATAGATGAAAGAAATGGAATAATATAGTAAGAATGAAGAAATATTGTTTCAATCGAATTTTAACTACTATAGATTCGTATATTTCTTGTACACATATAGAAAAGTAATAAGATAGAAAAATAGATTAAACCATACATTAAAAGCAAGTAAGAAAAAAAAAACAGTTTCAGAGTGAAAAAATTAAAAATCTGAAGTTTTGTAACACCTTGTGGAACAGATATCAAGTCGTTAAGAAACGTATGTTGGGTTAAATCTAAAAAAAAAACATACTGTTAGGAACGAATTTTATGTATATCTGCTATAGATCTGTATATTTCTTGCGCAAACATGAAACATCTATATAAAAAAACCAGATTAAGTCATACATTAAAAACAAGTAAGAAAAGTTCTTTGCGTAGGAAAAAGAAATAATAATGAAGAAACGTTGGCTTGTTTAAATCAGAAAAAATAAAGCCTCGATAAAAGTAGTTGTTAGATTGAAAAGTAAGAAAATAAAATAATGATGGTACATCGAGAAGTTTAACGAGTATGCAAGCATTTAGAAAAAAAAAGTAGATTAAGATAATAGATTAAAAGGTACATTTCACTGATTAATCATAAAAGAAAATACGGAAAGATAAAAAAATATTTTAACTATGTATAAAACATTGCGGCTTTGTATGGCGGAAAAAGGTACACGTTAAAAAATGTAACAAAAAATGTCATGAACACGTAAGTACGTTAATAAACAATCGTGTTTTAAAATTATGTCTGCAGCACAAAACTTTGGAAAACGTCTTTATGTTGGAACGTCCGTTGAAAATGCGTGAAGTCTCAAAGAAAATAAAAAAATCGTTACGGTGAAGAATTATGAATATAAAATGGGAAATTAGGGGGAAAATAAGGAATAAATTCGTTGCAAAATGATCAAGTTATTGAAAAAAGTCAGTCTTGGAACTTAATGTGTCTACAGAATCTCAAATGACGTCAACCGCTGACCCCGCGGTGGAAATGGCGTTGGCTGATGTCATATCTGCTACACGACATGCGTCACACATCATAGTCACTCGTCCCAAAACACGTGTCATACAAAGTTTTCTGAGTCAAAGAGAAAATGGTGAGTCATCCCAAAACACATGTCGGACAAAAGATAGCGGAACATGAATAAACAGGAACGAAATTTTTTCAAACAAAGCCTTTTCTCGTCTAAATTAAAATTGGAGGAAAGAAAAATATATGAATTAAAAAAATAACGCAACGTCTACAAAAATTCCTAGTTAAAAAAACGTAACAGAAAATGTCATGAACACGTAAATACGTTAATAAACAATCGTGTTTTAAGATTATGTCTGCAGCACAAAACTTTGGAAAACGTCTTTATGTTGGAACGTCCGTTGAAAATGCGTGAAGTCTCCTCAAAGAAAATAAAAAAATCGTTACGTTGAAAAATTATGAATATAAAATGTGAAATTAGGGAAAAAATAAGAAATAAATTCGTTGCAAAATGATCAAGTTATTGAAAAAAAATCAGTCTTGGAACTTAATGTGTCTACAGAATCTCAAATGACGTCAACCGCCGACCCAGCGGAGGAGAAAACGTCGCTGGCTGATGTCATGTCTGCTATCACGACATGCGTCACACATCATAGTCACTCGTCCCAAAACACGTGTCATACAAAGTTTTCTGAGTCAAAGAGAAAATGGTGAGTCATCCCAAAACACATGTCGGACAAAAGATAGCGGAACATGAATCAACAGGAACGAAATTTTTTCAAACAAAGCCTTTTCTCTTCTAAATTAAAATTGGAGGGAGGACAAATATAAGAATTAAAAAAATAATGCAACGTGTATAAAAATTATAACACCTCACGGAGTTCTAAAAATATAAATTTAATAAAACAAATTTGAGGAAATGCTTCGATTGAAAAAACTTCCTTCAAAAATTTGACAAAGTCCAGTAAATCTCCCGAGAAAATAAAAAAATAAATAAAGCCGACCCCGCTGAGGAGAAAACGACGTTGGCTGATGTCATGTCTGCTATCACCAATGCGTCACTCATCATAATGATCCCAAAACACGTGTCATACAAAATTTTCTTAGTCAAAGAGAAAATTGTGACTCATCCCAAAACACATGGCTCACAAAATGACAACGTGGTGAAACTAAAATGGCGGAACATGAATCAACGGGAACGAAATCTTTTCAAACAAAGCCTTTCCTCGCCTAAATTAAAATTGGAGGTAGGACAAATATAAGAATTAAAAAAATAATGCAACGTCTATGAAAATTATAACACCTCAGGGAATTCCTGAAAATATAAATTTAATAAAAAAAAAACATATTGGAAACGACAAAAAACTTCCTTCAAAAATTTGACAAAGTCCAGGAAATCTCCCGAGAAAATTAAAAAAATAAATATTGGAAAGACTTCTTAAAAATTTGTCAACGTCCAATAAATCTCCCGAGAAAAGTTCGAAAAAGCACTGCTAGGGGGCAACGTACACCCCCTTTCTCCCACTCGGTCGTTGCCATCTCTCAAAAACAAAGATCTAACATAATAATAAAGTTCCAAGAAGCACCGCTAGGGGGCAGCACATCGAGTTGACATCCCTCTATATCCACCCGCTTTCTCCCACTCGGTCGTTGCCATCTCTCAAAGGTCCATTAAAAGTTCCAAGAAGCACCACTAGGGGGCAGCACATCTCCTTTCCCCGACTCGGTCGTTGCCATCTCTCAAAAACAAAGATCTAACATAATAATAAAGTTCCAAAAAGCACCGCTAGGGGGCAGCACATCGACCCTACATACTAGCGTCCTCTGCCACGCCCCCATCCTTCGGCGCCAGGCCACGCTCCCTGCTCCTTCTCTAGAAGGAGCTGCTACTTGCGGCCGGATCGGTCCTTTTATACTACTCACACACACACTCGATAAACTTGCAACGCTGCCACTTCCTGGCATCGCAGGGCCTTCTAACATTTTCCTTTAAAAAAATTACCAGAAATTGTCCTAAATTTTAAATCACAAACTGCGAACGAGAAGTAAAAAATCAGCACTATTTTCATGGCTTTCAATTGCTCTCCTTTCCGAGGAAACCAGCTTGATGCATTTTAAATTAAATCTCACATCTGGATAAAATATTTTAAAATAAAAATTTAATTCCTTCTATTCAAATGGGTTAATTTAATGGAAAAATTTCCAGCTTAGAAATTCGATACGAGTTTTTGTTTATAGCCCAATCGAGTTGTACGGACTTCTCTCTTTCACCCACCCAATGTCACAACCACTCAGAAGTCTACCCTGCACGGAGACTTTCCCTTCTTTCAATTGCTAATGATACCAGACAATTTGAATAAATCACACCCATCGCTTTCATGATCAGTAAAAAATCTCTTTTCACTTCCACTCCGAGCTTCCTCTGTTTCTTGAACCTCCAGTTTTTGTTGTTAGGACAGAACGTTTATCTCCATATTTACAGTAAATTTTAGTTGTTATGAAAACTTTTACGAAAATATGTGGATTTATTATTATAGTTTTACAAAAAAAAAATGAATAATAATTTTTTCGATATGCGCCATTTAAAAAGCTGAAACCTGCTTAAGGGAGGCTATTGTCCCAGTCGCC
Source organism: Macrothele yani (assembly GCA_039090855.1). Taxonomy (NCBI): domain Eukaryota; kingdom Metazoa; phylum Arthropoda; class Arachnida; order Araneae; family Macrothelidae; genus Macrothele; species Macrothele yani. The sequence continues at coordinate 86,606,014 of CM076991.1, forward strand.
CCTTGCTGGCTGGATCCTCTACTGCACACGAAGGATTCGTAGATGTCACAAAAAAAAAAAAAAAAAAAAAAAGAAAAAAGAAAGAAAGAAAGAAAGAAAAAAGAAAGAACGAGAGAGGCAGATGTTTTTTAGTTAACAGCACCTTAAAAATTTCGACCCTGGATTGCTAAAGCACTCGCACACAAATACACATTCATGCACACACACACAGAACGGAAGTGAGAAATACTAGTATTATCTCTGCGACAGCCTTATGAAAGGCACTCGCTTTCAAACTAGCCTTCATTCCTAAAAAGAGTTCCGACGGTTTGATCAATAGTAAGAATAACAGCTGCGCATGCTTGCGAAATTCTGTTTTGTAACAAAATCCTGTTTGTAACAATTAAAGCTTCATTGCTGAAAGGCGCAATGAAAAGAGCAAAATCCATTTCGTTGATATACAAAAGTGAAAAAAATATATTCTCGCCTTCTAGCAAGGGAAATGTACGTTATGTTATTTTGTTATAAAAAAATGACACACAGTTCCCCTGTACGCTATAGTTCATGCACGTTATAAATAACGTACATTAACCTGTACGTCATTTTGTAATTTTCTAAGAATCGCTTGTATTTTAAAACAGCACAAACTTAAGAATTTACATGCGTAGTCTGTTTCATTTTTGTTCAGCATTAAGGTTTAACTCAGTACAAATCCACAGGAGGCAGGGGAGGCGCCTGGTTGATCCCCCTAAAGCAGGTGTTTCCTTTTGAAAGTCGCAAAATTATAGTATAATGAATCCACAGGTTTTCGTAAAAGTTTTCGTAACAGCAAAAATTTGCTGTACATTTGGATATAAAATGTTCTGTTCTAGCTTCAGCAGAAAAAAAAAGAAAAACCGGAAAACTAGAGGTTCAGAAACAGAAAAAGATGAGAGTGGAAGGGAAAAGAGATTTTAACTGATCATGAAAAGCAATGGGTGTGCTTTGTTCTGTTTTTTTTTTAGTTTGTCTGGCATCATTAGTAATTGGGATCAGGAAAGTCACCGTGTGGGGTAGCTTTGATGTATATGTGAGGTAGTGTGGGTGATATTTTTGATCCCTTTGGTGACAATTTTGATCCCTTTGGACCAAAAACTAGTAAAAAATTTCAAAGCTAGAAACTTTTCTGTCAGATTAACCCATCTCAGTAGAAGAGATCAAAATTTATTTCGAAAGATTTTAGCGAGAAATGAGATTTAAATACCATCAAGTTGGTTTCTTCGAAAAGTGGGCAATTGAACGCCATGAAAATAGTGCTGATTTTTCAGTTCTCGTTCGCAGTTTGTGATTTAAAAATTTTTAACTTTTTTATTGATTTTAAAAAGCCTTGCGACGCCAAGATGGGTAAGTTTATAGTGTGTGTGTGTGTGTGTAAACATGTGCAAGGAAAAACAGCCACTTATGCCCACAACTGGAAAAAAGAGGGCAAAGGAAAAATCTCAAATTCCTCGCAAAACGTTCCTCACATAATGGACGATACCCGAAGCAAACATAATTTTTCATCATGAAAGAAATACGGGATTACGCCATATAATACAAATTTTGAAGATGATAATCCGATTTTTGGCGTAAATGTGACAAGGATGGTAAGTCAGATAATATTTGAAAACTTGCCGGTTGCTTCGACTAGCGAATCCTGTGATGGTTAAATTCAAATTGATCGGAAACTTGAAACTTGGTCGTTCTGGGTGGTGTAGTGGTTAGCATACCTAGGCGTTTTCTGGGAGACGCGGGTTCGAGTCCCGCTCCAGGACGATGAAAATTTTCAAGTTTTCAAATATTATCTGACTTCCCATCCTTGTCACATTTACGCCAAAAATCGGATTATCATCTTCAAAATTTGTATTATATGGCGTAATCCCGTATTTCTTTCATGATTTATCTGCTTCTCCGGGCAATCACGGGATAGGATTATTAACCTCCAGATTCGCTAAACATGAAAGCCGGTTGCTTCGACTAGCGAATCCTGTGATGGTTAAATTCAAATTGATCGGAAACTTGAAACTTGGTCGTTTTGGGTGGTGTAGTGGTTAGCATACCTAGGCGTTTTCTGGGAGACGCGGGTTCGAGTCCCGCTCCAGCACGATGGAAATTTTCAAGTTTTCAAATATTATCTGACTTACCATCCTTGTCACATTTACGCCAAAAATCGGATTATCATCTTCAAAATTTGTATTATATGGCGTAATCCCGTATTTCTTTCATGATTTATCTGCTTCTCCGGGCAATCACGGGATAGGATTATTAACCTCCAGATTCGCTAAACATGAATGCCGGTTGCTTCGACTAGCGAATCCTGTGATGGTTAAATTCAAATTGATCGGAAACTTGAAACTTGGTCGTTCTGGGTGGTGTAGTGGTTAGCATACCTAGGCGTTTTCTGGGAGACGCGGGTTCGAGTCCCGCTCCAGCACGATGGAAATTTTCAAGTTTTCAAATATTATCTGACTTACCATCCTTGTCACATTTACGCCAAAAATCGGATTATCATCTTCAAAATTTGTATTATATGGCGTAATCCCGTATTTCTTTCATGATTTATCTGCTTCTCCGGGCAATCACGGGATAGGATTATTAACCTCCAGATTCGCTAAACATGAATGCCGGTTGCTTCGACTAGCGAATCCTGTGATGGTTAAATTCAAATTGATCGGAAACTTGAAACTTGGTCGTTCTGGGTGGTGTAGTGGTTAGCATACCTAGGCGTTTTCTGGGAGACGCGGGTTCGAGTCCCGCTCCAGGACGATGAAAATTTTCAAGTTTTCAAATATTATCTGACTTACCATCCTTGTCACATTTACGCCAAAAATCGGATTATCATCTTCAAAATTTGTATAATTTTTCATATCCAACATTTAGAAATATAGATATGAAGGACTATATAATATATCTTTGCGCGCTTTCTAGAAGGAGAGATGTGCTTCAGACGAAAATGAGCGCTAAACGCTTTTTATATACAAGGATATCTTCAGTCGGATCTTTAAATGACGTAAATGCACTTGCAAACAGAAAGGTACACTAGCGGCAGAACTGCGCGCTGTGAAAAAGAAGTAAATGCACAAAAAACTTTTTTAAAGCTGGCGCTATGTAATGGAAAAAAGGAAAAAGTTTTTTTTTCTTTTAAATAGCATTTTTAGAAGCCGAAATTGTTAGAAATTATTATAAGAAATAATACTGTCTGAGTTCCACGACATTTGAACTAGAAGCCTCAACGCATATTTAACAGAATTGCAGGTGGCGCTGCTCGAACAGTTTTATTTGTTTTTTTTTTTTTTTTTTTGATTGGAGGTTTAACGACCACCGTGAGCAACTCAAATGGGCTATAAGCAGTCGCCCGTCCCTAATTTAGGGTCACTGGTTCCAGGGAAGGGAGAGAGCCAGTGCCGTAAGACAAACACAACACCCATGCCTGACCGGGATTCGAACCCGGACCCCTTACGGACGAATGATCAGAGGCCAACGCCTTAGACCACTGCGCCACCGGGGCGGCTTTATTTGTTTGCTCTGGCGAGCGTTGCCTGCATCTCTTTTTCTACTAACGTTGGTTTGTAATCTTGTAGTTGATCTTTCACTGAACAACAGCAATGCCGGTGAGATATAGATGGTGTGCGTGTTGGAATAGTGAGTTACTACCTTTATGCGGAGATGCATAATAAATATTCGTGTGTTATCATTCAAAAGTTTAAAATTGTGGCATCTTTTGCTTTCTGATGATTAAAGGATTGATCTTTTTGCAGCTGGTAAGTGGCTTACTGCGTTGCATAAAAGGCTATCATCAATTATAGATTTTATTTATTCAGAAATAACTAACAATCTTGATTATGAGACTGAAATCTCACTGCTGTCAGGAGGATTAAAAGCAAAGTTCGTCAAATTCATCAAACATTTGCGTTGAGTGTTCGATTAAAGGCGTATTTGTTACTGCGTAGTTCCTAATTCAAAAATCAAAAGCGGAATAAAATGGCGTCATTCATAGGTAGCGGCATGTAGAGCATAACAAAGTTAGATAATTTTAATTATCAAATTTGGAAAGTAAGAATGGAAATGATTCTTATTAAAGATAATTTATGGAATGTTGTTTCAGAGCCAATTCCAGAAGAAAAGAGTGATGCATGGCTGAGGAATGATAAACTGGCTAAAGCTACTATAACACTTTGCATGTCTGATGATCAAATTATTCACGTACGCGATAAGAGAACAAGTTACGAAATGTGGAATGCTTTGAAAATGGTTTACGAAAGAGAAAGTTTAAGTAGTAAATTGTATTTGCTTAGAAAACTGTATAGTTTACGTTTTCAAGAAAATGGATCAACTATGCAAGAGCATGTAAATAAAATGCTGGAAATAGTTTACAAGCTTAAAGCACAAGGAGAAGAATTCAAAAACACACATTTGGGGGCTATCTTGCTAAATAGTTTACCAAGTACCTATGAAAATCTAGTTACAGCATTAGAAGCAAGACGGGAAGAAGATTTAACAATTGAGTTTATCAAATGTAAAGTGATAGATGAATCTAATAGAAGGAAAGAAAACTCACAGGCACACACCTATCACACAACTGTTTTGAAAACAAGTTATAAAAAGAAAAAATGCAGCTCTAAACAAGAAAGATTTTGCACTTTTTGTAAAAGAAAGAATCGTGTCAAAGATGACTGTTGGCACTACAAAAGGAATCAAAATAAAGGGAACACTAGTAAGTTTCACAAAATTAACTCACATGCAGAGTCTCACAGTAATATTGCCTTGAAGACAAGAAAAATAAAATTAGATTGTGAACAAAATGACATAAAAAGAGAAAATGAAAATTTCTCATTTAGAAACGAAGTCAAAACCCAACAAAATATCCAAAGGTTGGTCAATTGATTCCGGAGCAACGTGTCACATGACAAATGATGCAACACTGTTTAAAGATTAAAATAGGTGAAAGTTCGTACTTAGTTAGTCATGGAATAAAAGATTGCCGTCCTATGCACGATTAAAATAACTAAAAGTTAAAAGAACTGATGTTCCTGTACACACCAAATGTGGTGAAAATGATCTAAATGACAGATTAAAACAACATAAGATCTTTCGATCTCTCTTGGGACCATCCTCAGATGTGCTCACGAATTGGTGATTCCGACCTTAAATAACAGAAGGGCAGGTGTCAGGATTCGATCTGTGCATTCACTGCGCATGCCTGGGATTATTCACGGGAGGATCCGGGTCGCCGAGTGGGTGGTTATATCATCTGGTGTTAAGGTATTCAAGGTGTTGTCATTCTGAGTATTATTTGATTCCTTTGGCAGGATATTTTTCCAAGGATTGGGGATGTTCATTGGTAGATAGTCGTTGCAACATTGATTACCCTTGATGAATATCATCAAACTCTCAGCAAAAAGCAACGAGGTTTTGTTCCATGATGTTGTAACGATGGAAGCTTCCTGCCAAGCTGTATAATAAGAACCTTTGTTGGTAAGGCGTGATAATGCAGTTTTATTGTTTCGAGTCTTGGTGTCATAAATATGTTCTTTCACTCTAATATCTAACGTCCTCTGGGTAGATCCTATGTAAGTGGGAGGTGGGTCATCTGGCTCAGTACTGTAAAGAGGTATGCTATATACTCCATGAAGGGATCCCTGTTTGATTTGATTGCGGTCATTGCGAATAATGGAGTAGGTATTTGATGTTCTGAGGCCAAAATCGATTTTATGACGGTGACACAAGGTTTTCATAGTGCGAGTAACGTGTGGGTCATAGCACATGGACCCAACAAATTTCTTATTCCTAGTTTCTCTTTCGAGGGTAAACATGGTTCAGTTTCTGAGTCTTTTATAAACCGAATCCACCAAATGATCTTCATAGCTATGGTTTCGGGCGATTTCTTTAATTTTTGCAATCTCTTGTTTTAAAAGCAAGGCTTGTTGCAAAGGGGTATACACAACACCCGGGATTAGACTTTGACGATTTTTTTTAACCCGTAGTAAAACATACCACTTTAAGAACTATTTTAACAGTTGCAGCAAATAGAAAATGGAATGTTCATCATCTTGATATGAAATCTGCTTTCTTGTATGGGAAATTAGAAGATGTATTTATGGAACAACTAGAAGATTTCAAGGAATCAGGAAAAGAAGAAAAAGTTTGTAAATTGCATAAGAGTATATATGGTCTCAAACAAAGTGCGAAAAATTGGAATAAAATCATAACAGAATATTTGTGCAACAAGGGCTTCAAACAAAGCACAAGAGATCCTCGCTTACTATCACTTAAGGATGAAAAGCAAACAACTTATCTAGCTATTTATGTAGACGATATATTAATTCCATCGAATAACACAGAAAATATAAAGAAAACTGCAAATTTGTTGAAAAATCAATTTGAAGTCAGATATTTAGGCCACATAACATATTATCTTGGAATTCAAATAGAAAGAAAAGAAGATGAAAGTTTTCTTCTGAGTCAAAGTAATAAAATAAAGGAAATTATACAAAATTATGCTACAGATCAAAATAAGGAAAGTAAAACACCAATCAGTACAGACTACAAAAAGAACATTCAAGAAGAAGAACTTCTAAAGCATAATGGACTTTATAGAGAAATAGTGGGAGCTGTCATGTATTTATCTACAGTAACAAGACCAGACATTTCAACTGCCATAGGCATCTTAAGCAGAAAAGTAGAAAAACCAAGCAAGCAAGATTGGATAGCCATTATGAAGTTAATTTATTATTTGAAAACAACAGTAAACCTTAAATTAAGACTATCTTCACAAGACCCACTAATTTTAAAAGGCTATGCAGACGCTGATTGGGCAGGAGACCGGACTGACTGGAAATGAACATCTGGATTTGTTTTCATGCTAGGAAAGAGTGTCATATGTTGGAGCAGCCGTAAGCAGTCAACAACAGCCTTATCCACAACCGAAGCAGAGTTCATCGCTACTGCAGAAGCGAGTAAAGAACTATTGTGGTTGCGAGAGTTACTCAAGGATTTTGATTGTGAACAGACTAGAACCACTACAATATTTCAGGATGACAAATCAACTATACATCTATAGAAAATCAAAAGATCAATTCCAGATCTAAACATATTATGGTGCGGTATCAGTTTGTGAAAGAATTGAGTGGAACTGTTCTTCAGTTAGACTACTGTAATACTTCTCCAATGGTTGTGGACATTTTCATCAAGCCATTGGCTGGACCCCAGTTTGAGAAACTTTGACTGACACTAGGCATGATAAAATGAACTCCTCCAGCCAAGTGGGAGACTGTTAGAAATTATTATAAGAAATATGACTGTCAGAGTTCCACGACAGTTGAACTAGAAGCCTCAACGCATATTTAACAGAATTGCAGGTGGCGCTGCTCGAACAGTTTTATTTGTTTGCTCTAGCGAGCGTTGCCTGGATCCCTTTTTCTGCTGACGTCGGTTTGTAATCTTGTAGTTGATCTTGATTGAACAACAACAATGTGGTGAGATATAGAGGGTGTGCGTGTTAGAATAGTGTGTTATTACCTTTATGCGGAGATGCATAATAAATATTCGTGTGTTATCATTCAAGAGTTTAAAATTGTGGAATCTTTTGCTTTCTGATGACTAAGGGATAGATCGAATCTAGGTAAAAAAGTCCGAGGAAAAAAAGTCCGAGACTGTTGATATACGCGGAAAAAACGTCCAGGAAAGAAAGTCTAGGGAAAAAAGTCCGAGGAAATAAAGTCCGAGGAAAAAAAGGCCAGGAAAAAAGTCCGAGATGGGCGTTTTGATTGTCATCATGGGCATACTAATAAGTCGATTTGACATACTGTTTGAATGTTTGGGGTCGGTGTGTGTGTGGGGGGGGGACATACTTTCATTATTTACCCAGTGTGGTAGTGTTGCCGGAAATCCGCCACACAGGAAAACTGCCACACGTTTTTCATTAAGGGGCCGGGCACAAAGTGCTATTCCCCCGAGGAACACTTTGAATGTGTGGCAGTTTTCCAAGTTTCCTAATTTGTTTTAGTTTTCCAAGGCGCCTAACGACGGGAAGGAGCTACTTTTGTCCCAGTCACCCCACGCCGGTTCATACCAGTGTAGGGTGACTGGCCACAAAAGTTCAACAGAAGGAAGGGGGTATAAAGATCGCCGTACATTTCTTAAAACTACAGTGTTCGACGAAACAACAGAATTACACGAGTCAGTCTGTGTTCAGAAAAGGACGATAAGAAGGCATTTTTTAATAACGCTGCACTTGTGCTTAGGCACTAAATATTTACATAGCACGTCAAGTTTGTAACACTTCTCTTTTACTTAATTAATTCATAAGTAATTAATTTTACCTTGGCCTTTTTAACAGCTTTTAATCCTCCGACTTCATATTCATAACGTTTACGTATCAAATAAAATCAATAGCATTGCGCTTTTGCTTAGGCACTAAATATTAATTTATAGGCCCTAGGCCTAGGCCTTTTTAACAGCTTTTATTCTACCAATATAATACTGACAGCGTTTACACGTGAAATCAAGTTAATAGTAACGCGCCTTTACTTAGGCACGAAATATTAAATCAAGAGCCTAGGCCCTTTTACTAGTTTTTTATTTAACCAATGTCATATTCACAACGTTTACACCGCAAATCAAGTTAATAATGTGGGGCGTTTACTTAGGCACGAAATATTAATTTATAGGCCCCACGCCTAGGCTTTTTTATTTGTTTTTACTCCACCGATGTAATATTCACAACGTTTACACAGCAAATAAAGTTAATTATATTGCGCTTTTACTTGGGAACAAAATATTAATTTATAGGCCCTAGGCCTAGGCCTTTTTGACGGTTTTTAATCCATCGACTCCATATTCATAACGTTTATTTATCAACTTTAGTTAATAGCATTGCGCTTTTACTGAGGCACTAAGTATTAATTCATAGGCCCTAGGCCTTTGCCTCTTTAATACTTTTTATTCTACCGATGTCATATTCATAAAGTTTATGTACCAAGTCGGATTAATAGCATTTGCTTTTACTTAAGCATTCAATATTAATTACTAGGCATAGGGCCAATAAATTAATAACTAGTGCCTAAGTAAAAGTGCAATATGGTTATGAATATGACATCGTTAGAATAAAAACTGTTAAAAAAGGCCTAAGCCAAGGGCCAATGAGACAATATTTAGTGCTTAAGTAAAAGCGGAATATTATTAACTTGAGTTGATATGTAAATGTTATGAATATGTCATCCATAGAATAAAAACCACTAAAAAGGCCTAGGCCTAGGGCCTATAAATTAATATTTCGTGCCTAAGTAAACACCCAATATTATTAACTTGATTTGCTGTGTAAACGTTGTGAATATGACATCGGTGGAGTAAAAACAAATAAAAAAGCCTAGGCGTGGGGCCTATAAATTAATATTTCGTGCCTAAGTAAGCGCCCAATATTATTAACTTTATTTGCTGTGTAAACGTTGTGAATATGACATTGGTTAAATAAAAAAACTAGTAAAAGGGCCTAGGCTCTTAAATTACTATTTCGTGCCTAAGTAAAGGCGCATTATTATTACTTGATTTGACATGTAAATGCTGTCAATATTACATTGGTAGAATAAAAACTGTTAAAAAAGGCCTAGGCCTAGGCCTAGGGCTTATAAATTAATATTTAGTGCCTAAGCAAAAGCGCAATGCTATTGATTTTATTTGATACGTAAACGTTATGAATATGAAGTCGGCGGATTAAAAGCTGTTAAAAAGGCCAAGGTAAAATTAATTACTTATGAATTAATTAAGTAAAAGAGAAGTGTTACAAACTTGACGTGTTATGTAAATATTTAGTGCCTAAGCACAAGTGCAGCGTTATTAAAAAATCCCACCTTATCGTCCTTTTCTGAACACAGCATGAGTCATGTGTAATTCTGTTGTTTCGTCGAACACTGTAGTTTTAAGAAATGTACCCCCCTTCCTCCTGTTGAACTTTTGTGGCCAGTCACCCTAAACTGGTATGAACCGGCGTGAAAATTCAAACAAACAAAGGAGCTCCTTCCCGTCGTTAGGCGCCTTGGAAAACTAAAACATAATTAGAAAACTTGGAAAACTGCCACAGACTCAAAGTGTTCCTCGGGGGAATAGCACTTTGTGCCCGGCCCCTTAATGTAAAACGTGTAGCAGTTTTCCTGTGTGGTGGTTTTCCGGCAACCCCACCACACTAGGTAAATAATGAAAGTATGTCCCCCCCACCCCCACCCCGACCCCCAACATTCAAACAGTATGTCAAATCGACTTATTAGTTAGCTCATGATGACAATCAAAACGCTCATCTCGGACTTTATTTCCTCGGACTTTTTTTCCTAGACTTGTTTTCCTGGACTTTTTTTCCGCGTTTAGCAACAGTCTCGGACTTTTTTTCCTCGTACTTTTTTACCTGGACTTTTTTTCCTATACTTTTTTTCCTGGACTTTTTTTCCTCGGACTTTTTTACCGATTACCGGATAGATCTTCCTGCAGCTGTTAAATGGCTTACTGCGTTACATAGAAGGCTATCATCAATTATAGATTTTATTTATTTAGAAATAACTAACAGAAATACCAAGAAAACATTTTGTACATATACGGTCTCAAACGAAGACAGTGAGCATTATTCTCGCCTTCTAGCAGGGAAACTGTACGTTATTTTGAGAAATGCACAACATGTTTTCAATAAAAAGCGGTATGTGATCAAAAACTAATTTTCAAGCGGGTTTTTTAAGCGCGTAGTACGGCAGGAAATATGCTGTAAACAGAAGGATACACTTGCGCCCTCTTGTGAAAAAATTGAGCGCAGTAAAAAATTGGAAAATATGTGCAAAATATTTTTCACCAACAATTATTTCAATCGGATTTTTAGAAGCAGATGGTACTGAAATATATTTTGAATTTAAGAACATCTGTATTTGCTCTCCCCTAGCGTCAAAGTTATGAATCAGAAACAGACCAAATGATATGTATTTTCGTTCTCAGTGTTCAAGCTACCCAAATGTAAGAAGAAGATTTCAAGTAGGATTAATAGGTGCAGAGGCTTGATATCCACCGACCGATGAACGGACATAGTGAATATATGAGGACTTCCTTTTTCTTTTCAAAAAATGTACAAAAATTATTATCTGTGTAATTAGACACAGTGTAAACATTGTAGTGTAACACAATTTTTACACTGTATAAGAAATATGACTGTCAGAGTCTGACGATTGAGTCCCTCCTCCTTATGGGATGTAGGCAAGACTTTGCTTGCTAAGTGTACATTCTTTTTTCAACTGTATTTTGAAATCATGAGCCATATAGCCAGTGATGAAAATGGGCTGGAACGGCTGGTACAGGCGTTTCCTTAAAAAACTGGTATTTCCCTAAATATGGTGAACACAAGTTTTGAAAAAACAATGTGCTGCAGAACTATACCGAGGGAATTTTAGCGCGCAGTTTATTTCTATCTATGAATTCTATTCGCAATTTGTGTAAGACTCTTACGTTTGAAAATTGTGTTTATGATTTTGCAGTTTTCAGAGCTTTTGACCCTGAGAAAAAAAATTTTACCCTTCGGACTCTTAGCTAAAGGCTCGTAGCCAGAGGGGATGCTCGCATTCGGCTGTTTTGCTTTCGTGCCATTTAGTACGTTATCCTGCAGTAGAGGTCTGCACGGGCCTTAATTTGGAAAACCCGGCCCTGCCCAAGCCCGCAGGTCCAAGGTCCGGCCCGTACCCGACTCGTTTAAAATTTGTTAATTAAAAAAAATTTTTAATTAAAAAAATTTTTATGGGCCGGCCCATAAAATTTCAATAATTACCAAGACACGAATTTGACACCTGGTGCACTCGGTCATTCGACTCTTGAAGAGCTTTGTCTCCTTAATTGCCACACGTATTCTATTACAATAAACGTTAATTCAGAATATTTCTGAGACTCTGTATAAGTCACGTGACGTCCGAGGAGGAGGGAAGGCTTGTATACTCAAAAATATTGCATGAAAAGGACAATTTCCATGCCTTTCAAATTTTCTGGGTTTTCAAATTATCATTGCCCACCGCCGGACCCGGAAATATCCTTGGGGATAAGGAGGGGAGGGGGTTAATTTGAAAAGTACGAAATATCCAGAATTATGAGTCCGATCGTTTTACTGGGAGAAGATTTCATGGCTTTATAAACTGCACCTATCTCTACTGGCATATCATATCGCTGGAACCCAATATGTCTCTCGTGTGTGTGGGGAGCACATTTATGCCGCTTAAGATGCGATGTTCCAGATTTTTGTGCTATCGTAGCTCAAAATGTTTTTGCATTTAGTGCACTGCACAACGTTTACCGGCCGACTAGTTTCAGAACAGGACAGCAATTTAAAATATTTCCAAATATCGCTTTTCTCCTTTACATTGTCTACTAGCATATATTCTCGGGAAACGATTTTTTCGCGAAAATCTTTCGCTTTCTTAAACTCCATAATAAGTATGCAAGAGTATTTATCAGCAACACTGAACTGAGCCTATGCTAAGGGAAAAGAACGACAGACTGCCCAGTTAATCAGTGTCAAAGAAGTTTTGAAAACGGCTGCCTGATGGTACAAATGGGGAAAATACGGCACATATTTATACACAGAAGTAAGTTTCTCCCAGCCCATTTCTCCCGTGCCATTTAAGACAACTTAAAAGCTTTTCACACATCTAGAGAACAAAGTGCCGCCGACCAGAACAATAAAAAAGATCGTCTACGAGCGGGTGGCTCGGTTTAGAAATGCTGCAGTTAATAGACTGCCCTGAAGCATGAGAGGAGGATGAACGTTAGGGAGAGAGAGAGAAGGGACCACATTGACATTGAAAAACTAAGGGAGCTGACCCACTCCAATTGTTTTGTAGGAGGAGGATGTCGTAAAACTTCTATTTTTTCCATCAGCGGAAATTATTCAATCTTATCCTGCTGCTGAATGTTGCGAGTTTTCCAAACGAGAAAGGCACCGTACAGCGATTGTTTTGCTCATAAAAAAACCCCGCTCGGGCCGTGTCTGTTTTACATTAAATTTTCAAGGCCCGGCCCGTTTTCCCAACTAAGAAATGAGCAAAGGCCCGACCCCTGGTACAGACCTCTATCCTGCAGGGCGGAATGTTGAACTTGTAACAATGTTGCAGGCTTGATTAAGAACAAGGTTAATGGAGTCTACTAACCTTGGCTTTACTATACCAAACTCAAATTCATTCACAGTAACAATTCGGTACATAGCAGCTGACCAAGACCACACTAGCTTCAGGAAGAGACGGCATCCTTTAATAGTTTAAAGTGGTGTCTAACAGCAGCGGTTTCTTTGGTAACTTAAATTTAGAAATAAATACTCTCTGAGGTGTGTATCTCTTAGTTTAAATTGCCGGGATGTGTAGTTTTTGTCCTTTTGATACTACATAACGTCGATGAAATTAATGTGCCCATTTATTACGAAAATAACTTTGTACAATTAGATAGGAAAACAATTAGTGAATGAATTCCAAATGTTTTCATTGTTTCTCAGCTGGGTAATTAAGAAAAATGAAACTCCTTCAGCTGACGCGTAACCTGCTCTTTGTGATACAGACATTTTCAGCTTATTTATAAATTTATTAGGGTTTTGTTTTTATTCATTATAATATTTTTGCATATAAAACAACACAGGCGTATAAAACGCGCGCGTGTGTGTGAGAGAGAGAGAGAGAGAGAAATAGAATTCGCCTTGACTTTAAACACTAAATATTGCGTTCCCCAAAAACACACCGTCTTCTTTCATCAATGGACGTAGCGAAGCGTTTTTATCTATTATGTAGTATCACTGAAAACGAAAATCTCTGAGGATGATCTGGGAGCCGGAAGTTACTGGACAGGTGTCCTCTTGGAAGCTCTGCGTGAGGTTAATTTCCGGCATGAGGCTATTGGGGGTTTTATGTAAAACATTTTTACCTTTACATGCGCATCTGGACATCCAAACTTGAAGGTCATTCGTGCGTGCGTTTTATTTGGAGTTTTGGAAAAAAAAAAAAAGACCGTTTCTGTGTCGTTAAGAACAATTTCATGAACCTTGAGCCATTGTTTTACAAGAAATCATTCTGCAGAGTCACTGCAGCAAAATTAATTTTAAAATCTTTACCAAACACCATTGCTTCCACGCACACTAAGCTTTTGACAGGAAAAAAGAGGATCCACAAAACTCCAGAATCTGTAACAAGGCTTTTTACGCATTCTTTTGATGCTCGGTTTTGGAATAGTCATTTACCTGTTTAACGACACTCATATATCCAGTTTTAATAGTTCGTTATGTTATTACAATACCACTTGCATCCATGCCAGTTTTTAAACACACTCTGGAAAAATATTTGACAATGGTTATTGTCTGGGCTTTTCGTTGTCAGGCAATGCTGTACAGTCGGAGTTACAGAAATCGTAATCTCAATCACATACACAGGGCCGGCTGGACCATAGGGGCTACCGGGACGGTCGCCCCGAGCCTCGCGCCTTTAAGGGGCCCCGCAGTTTAAGAACAAAGATTTTTAGAATCTCGGACAGAGGGAAATGCACAATAAGCAACAATGAAACATAAATCCCATGGCCTCCGTGGCGCAATGGCTAGCGCGTTCGGCTGTTAACCGAAAGGTTGGTGGTTCGAGCCCACCCGGGGGCGTTTTTAATTTTACAACTGACTTTTAGGAAGATCTTGATCAAACTTGAGGATCGTGCTGTTGACCGAAAGGGACCCACGTGGCTTTGTCAATGAAGTTCGACAGTGGGGTTAACCGACGACTTTGTCAATGAAGTTCGTTAACTGTATGTGCATTTGCTATTAAACTGTCAATGGTTGGGATAAGTTAATTTATATTTTCCAAAATCAACCCGTCAAGCTTTTTCACTCTAAACATTGAAATACTTCCCCTTTCAAAGAGAAATTTTTCACGTTTCTTCATCTCAAAGTTCGCAGCGTGAAAGAAAAGGAAATTTTAAATGAAATTCTTCATAATCTCTAAATTTCTCGCTCAACTAATTTGAAAAAACTTAAAATTCCGGAAATTTCCTTTTGAATGCACTTTTTTTTTTATTTGTTAAAATACTGTAGTTTTTGCTGCCGAAAGATTCATTAACTTCACTTCAGTTTGAAATAAATGTTTGGTGCTAAAGATTTTTGGCTATTTTAATGGAAAGTACCAATTTTTTGCTGCTGTGCGTTAATAAAACAGTTCTCGTTTCGGAAAATACGAATTTCCCCGCTGTATCCAAATTCTGTGTTTAGGATTTTAAAAAAAATATGCACACATTGTTCCTATTTACTTAGTAGATCTTTCCTTTTCACGGAAAAGAAAAAGCGAAGCGTTCCGTTTTTCTTAGGCCCTTAAATTTTTTTTTCTTATTTTTAAAGTTTTTTTTGTTTGTTTGTTTCCAATCCCCCAGTTTTCGAATAGCTTAACGCCCTTCGCCGTACAAATACGGAGATCTGTAGATTTCAAGTGATTATTGTAACTACCTTGATATTTTCCGAATTCGTGAAATCGCAAATTTAATATCATCATTTTGTAGCCCTTGCTTTTATATATTTAACAATTTGCGTGAAAACCAGATACTTAAATTTAAATAAAATAAAAAAGAACTATATCAAAGTTGGTTTTGGGCTACACATGGAGGCCATGTATTCAGTGACTTTAAAAACATTACTGGAATTTTTCTTAAAACAATCACATATGAGCGCGTATAAAAGTTTAAAAAGTCACTAATTTCTCAGTTACTCCATTTTGCATAAAAAATCAATCACTAAAACATGTATCAGGAGAAAAAACTATTTATACGAATTTATTATTTCTACACTAAAACATTCGCAATCCAAAAAATTTCGCTACGTGCGTAGCTTTCCGTCATTTTGTGAAGTAATTTTTATACAATAAGTGAAAATACAACCTCAACCCCATCTCCTCGGAAAGAAAATCGTAGATTTTATCAGTTTTTACCCTCTCTCTCTCTCTCTGAACTTTCAATGCATATTCTGGTTTTTTTTCTTGAGCTTAAAAAGCAAATGCTTCTTTGAGATAATCGCTTTGTCTTTACGATAGTTTTCGTTTTGAAGTATTACAGAGTTGAAGCACATGTCAAAAGGGAAAAGTTACTGAGATAAATTCCGTCGGTGTACCTTAATCGGTAAAGCATTCAGCTCCGGAGCAGAGGGATGCGAATTCGTCGCCGTCACAGGCAGATCTGTGGGTTTCACATCCTGTGTATTCTTTAAGGACATCTTTCACGTAACGACCTTATTAAAATTTGAGATATATTTCCTAGTGCAAGAAATTAAATTTTGCTCCGGGGCCATGCAATGAAATTTCTCCCCGGGCCCCGCAAAAGCTCCATCCGGCCCTGCACATACAATGTATGTTATTTTAACACAGCAAATAAAAAAAACTACTAAATCCAAAAACGAATTCCGTAAAAAAAAAAAAAAAAAGAGTAGTCCCGTGTTATCTCAAATTACATGGATCCTTCGATTCTAATTCCTTATACCGAAAATTCCCATTTTCAAAATCTTCGGGATTATACACTGATCTCGTGAAACTATATTGGAAGATCAGAAACATGGTTCGTATAATCCCAGGTTTCATATTAAGGTTTCTCGTTAACTCAGGTCTACCGTATTTGGATTTAAATCGTGTATCGCTTTTTCATAGTTCATTAAGGAAATTAAAAAAGGACTCAAATTCTTATTAAAATAATTAACATTTGATTGCAAAAAAAAAACAAAAAACAAGATCACACCTCGCATTCTCCGGCATAATGAATGTCTCTTGAATCCTTCCTGATAAAAAAAATAAAAAATTCAAAGTTGAATTCAGAAAAAGTCAGTAAAAATGTATTTACGTTCACGTTAATAGCAGAAAAACTGCACAATATTTAATATGCGCAATATGGACAGTATTCTTCATAAAAAACGGACCTAGTAACAAAAAGAATTTTTTTAATTGCATTTACAGAATTGATAAAATATTTGGAAGTAGGAAAAGATACTTGGGCCTACTTTTAGCACAAACGTGTGCTACGAAAAATAACAGATTGTAGGTAAAATGTTCCTGATAGAGTAATATATCCAAAATACAAGGAGTTTTTCAAATCGGACAATTAGAAATGCAGATATTGAAAAAAACTATTATAACATTACGCTTTCAAACGGGTAAACTGTGGGTCAAGTAAAGGTAGAAATCGAACAATTAGAAATTATGTTCACGTTCATAGCCAGAAAACTGCGCAATATTTAATATGCGCAATTTGGACAGTATTCTTCATAATAAACGGACCTAGTAACAAAAAAAGTTTAATTGCGTTTACAAAATTGATAAAATATTTGGAAGTAGAAATTAGCTTCCTACTCTACCCCAAAATCTACTGCCATTCGCGAAACTTTGGAGATCATAACCAACAGAGAGTCGTGCAATGAAAGCGTCTCACTGGAGTTGCCACGAGTTTGGAACCAGTTCTTCAAATAGTGATTGCCGCGTGCTAAACGAGCATAACGCCTGGTATCTTTGAATACCTGATTACGTTCGCAACTATCCGTTTTTGTCAAGTCAAGCAAGGCTGAACTAAATCCTATCAGGCTGTAACATTACCGTTGAAGACAATAGACTTTTAGTGATTGGCCAGTGGGTGTTAGGGACGATTTCAGCCGTTAGATGGCACTGCGTCCCAAGGTATAAACACCTCAGTTTCTGTGTTGTTTGAATTGCGGGATTGTGTATGTTCGTCGGTTTTTCTTGTTTCTTTTAAAAAACCTTCTAGTTTTAAAACCAAACTGTTGTTTTCACAACAAAATCCAACCCATTTTCAAAATGGTTTACTGCTGTGTTCCGATGTGCACATCTTCTAAGAAGAAAAACGTGGGATTTTCATTCCATGAGTTTCCCTCAAATCAGAACCTAAAGCAACTGTTGCTGAAAGAAATATCTTGTCAGGATTTTGCTTCAAATGACAAGTTACCTTCAACTGTTGTTTGTGGTAAGCATTTTCATTCTGATAATTACGTACCTAATTCAATTTTAGAAAAAAACCTCAGCTATATAAACTCATATTAAGTAAAATAGTGGGTAAATGTGTAGATTTGCGTTTTAAATTATTTCGTCGGAAAAATATTAGTACTTCGGAAAAGTGCTACGTACATGTTTTAGATTGTGAAAATTAATGGCAAATGGTGCAGAAATTTTCTGTTTCAAATGTCTTCTAAAGATTTTTATCGTAACATTTACCTGTACGTTCGATACGTAGGCCTACGCGGCAGCGTCTCTTCACAGCATCGAACTTGCAGGTAAATGTTACGATAAAAATCTTTAAAAGACATTTAAAATACGAAATTTCTGCACCATTTGCCATTAATTTCCAACCAAAATCTCGGCCCTAGATCGTTGAAGAATAAAGGAGGAATGAGATTTACACATGAATTATACCAGTTCCTACAGAAAAATTCTCTTGCCCAAGTACTACGAATTCAGAATACAAATATCCATCTGTTAATGTGAAAGTGAATATGAATCAAATCTCAAATGTAAATAATGATACGGAATCAGTTTGTTAATGCGAACAACGTCAATAGATGGCGCTGCATCCCAACTCAACTTTTCTGTCCTCGCTGTTTTTGCTTAATGTTACAGCCTGATAGGATGGAGTTCAGCCTTGAGTCAAGTCACTACGTTCAAATTGTTGAACCGTTCTATTATTCAGTTTGCGGTTTGCTGTCTACCTTCCTTAAAAAAGCCATGTGGTTGATGTGCGAAAGCTTGGAAACTTTTATTTCTATTCTACGCCAAGAAATTTTGGATCACTAGTATAGTTATACTATTTAAGAACAGTTGGTGTATTGTTCCTTGTTAATAATTAATGAATATATAAATAAAAGAAACCGAGAAGAATGAAATATATATATCCTCTAGGTGGAAAAACTGGACTGTTTTGAGCACAATTATGTCCAAAATGTTACCGTGGTGAACGGTACATTTCCAAAAACAGCACTTTTTAACCGAATTTTTACAGGAGTAGATGCCACTGAAAATATACTGTAAACAGAAATATAAACATACGCCCCCCCCATAGTGACAAGATTTTATGGCACAAAGAATTAGAAATTATGTGCACAATATCCTTCACTATAAATGCTACCGGACACGGAAAAAAATTTATAAAATCGATCTTTTACAACAGAGATATTGAGGAGATGTAGAGAGATGTAAATTTATGCCATCTAGAGAAAAACAATATTCATAATTTTGAGCAATGATATGTTTGAATGCTTTCTGTGGCGCGTAGCATCTGACCAAGAAGAAATTTTGGCTATCAGATTTCTAGAAATGCAGATATGGCTGCTAATATTTTACAGGCGCAAATATGAAACTAAGCGCCCTCATATCCAAATTGTGCTTTGTGAAAAACTAGAAATTATATGAAAAGTATTTCTTCCCATGAACGCTATCCGTCGCAGAAAGAATTTTTCAAATCGGACTTTTTAAAGTAGAAATAACTTATAAAGAAAAACGCAATTTATATTCACGCCCTCTAGCAATAAAACTATATTTTTTGAAGAAGCTTCACGCAAAATGATGTTCGTGGTGAAAAATATGGAAGGGAAAATTAATATTTTCAATTGCATTTTTAGTAGCAGTGATATGGAATAAAATATCATTTTTGAATTTAATAGCATCTGCATTTACTCCCCCTGATGTAGAAGTTAGACATTCGGGAAAGTCCAAATGACACATATCTTCGTTCTCGCATTTCAGGCTTCTTTTATTTCTGTTAAGAAGTTCTAAATTGTACATAATACTGTTTCTTGTTTTATCTAATTTAATGAATAACTAATTGACTTCATTACTAATATTTCTACATTAGTAATGAGAATATACTAATGTAGAAATATTAGTAATGCAGTGTTTTCTTTGCAAAATAACTCAGGACATATTTTACAATATGTATTCACGATTTCCATCCACAAGTTATTTTCTAAATGAGAAATATCAAAACGAGTTTTTGAGCTGGACAATCATACCTCAGAATAGCTGTTCTCATTTATAGCAGCTGCAAAAAAAACGAGCTTTCCTTAATGACTTCATTGTTAATTTCAGGAAGTTTTTCGTATTAAATAACTTTCATAAAACCCAAGTATAACGACATCGTTATATTCTTATTTCAGTTCATCATTATTTTGAGGATCAAGGAACACAGTTTAAAGAACTTCAGTGCTAAAACCACAGTTACATTAAATAGATCCGAAAAACAATTGTATGTTTGTATGACTGTGATCATTGCGAAGAAAACTTTAAGGATCTTTGACGGAAGTTTTCCTGGTGTATAACACGTGCTATGAAATGCGATTAACTGTTAAGTCTTTGTCTTTCAACGCTGTAGCAATTAGCTAGGATTGTTACACATTTGTTTGCAGTATTTGAGAATGAAAAGTTACAGTTCATCACGACTTTACAAAGGAAGTTTTGCGTTTTTGATACTGCACTTTGAAATTATTGAACTATTCCTCCACACGAAATGAAATTATTGAGCTATGAACACATGGTATTTTTTATGTAACAGTGGAACTGACGTCTGCTTCTGTCTATATGGCTGATTGTGCTCTTCTTCAAAGATATTGAAAATCCCTCAACCTCGGTCTCAAAGGATAAAAAAACTGGTTTCAGCTTCAAGTGAAGTAAATCATTAATTTGATTTATTGTTCTGCTAGAAGGAAAGATATATTTTTTGTCATTCTTCTAAAAATTCTTACATTCAGGAGAGATTTCTATGCCACCTCGGTGACACAGTGGTCTAATCAATGGCCTCTGATCATTCGTCCGAAGGAAGTCCGGGTTCGAATCCCGGTGAAGCATGGATGTTGTGTTTGTCTTACGGCTCTGGCTCTCTCCCTTCTCTTGAACCAGTGACCCTAAATCAGGTACGGACGACTGCTTATAGCCCATCGAGTTGCTCAAGGTGGTCGTTAAACCTCCAATCAAAAAAAAAAATTGTATTTCTAAGTACTGTTTACTCTCACATTTTTGTTTTCGTTGTTTTTCTGGAAAAGTTTTTGAAGTGTTTGCTGCCTACCCAGGGTTTTCCCTGATATAACCAATTTTCTTTCATAATAACAGCACTGCAACGCAGAGGAATTAGCATTAAGGCTATAAAGGGCTACAGTGAAAAAAAAGGGGGGGGGGGGGTCAAATGTGTTTTTAACGATGTTCCGCTTGACTTAAAATTACTAAAACATTCGAATCGAGTGTTTTTCTCCTGCGCTTTATCTTGCTACCAACTGGTCAGAAAATTGAGTGATAGGTGCTGTTATATTTTGCGTTCTTTGTTGGTGTGGTGTTGTAGCATTTATTTAAATTACTAGTAAGATTTGCTGATAATAAGTATTTTCAACCCATTATGAAGTATGCACTTCGTTAGAATTTTTACCTGATTGTATTCAACATAATATTCACTGCCATCAGTCCAGAATAGGCCTGTACAACATTATTCATAATCTCATTTTCGAAGGCATGGAGAAGGTTACTTGCAGTCGTTGATAGAAGCTGATCCACTTAAATAACACAACTTTATTTCCATTCCGGATACGATGAATATTTCCATTGATGGTGGAAATACACTGGTTGGAGTTGTATATCTCCGGTGCATAAATGGCATTTGGCTCCTTACTTGTTAAAGATCTGAGATTGTATTTCCTTCCGTCGTTACATGAAGATACACTGACTTTTACATCGGCAGAGGCATAGGATTGTTCCAATCACTTCACACTTCAGATAGTGACGATACAGCTACGGAAACATGGGGAGTGAACACTCTTGCCAGGATGCCAGCTATTTACTTAGTTTAGATGCCTATACCACGAACTAGTACTGGTAATTATCAGGTTTAATCACTAACCTGAGTTACCAGATGTCCACTCTGCTGCTGCTATGATCTCTATGAATTCCACGGTCCAAATTCTTAGAAAGTCTTAACCTCTCCCCGATTCTTGTGATCTTGCCACAAAAATAGTTTCAATTTCTTCATCCCTTCTCTTTCACTCAATAATGACGTTCCATTACTCGAGTTCAGAGGTTTCTCACTTTACCATTTTTTTTTTAATTCAACATTACCATTGATTTCCCTTTCACTACTGGCAATTTTTTTCTCGTACATTTTTCTAAATCACATCACGTAGGTGAAACTGGAAAAGTATAATAATGTAGACATCTCTCCAGTATATATTTTTTTCGTGATCGCTGTTCTTAATTAATCTAGTGATTATTAAGAAAGTCTAGTTGTGAGTCTAACTGAATTTAGTCCAGTTACGAGTGCCCCTTAATTACTCTGGAAGCAGAGAAGATTATTTTTCTCTTTCGAGCTTTAGGTACGTTTCACACAGGCGAAAAAATCCGTCGAAGTGATAAATCTCCAGGCTGTTCTACCGCTCGTTCTCAGGCAGACTAGAGAATTGTCCGTGCTGTACCCAAACTGCCCCTATCCAGATATCTCGAGAACTAAGACTCCCAGTAATAAATGGCTCTCACCATTGCACTCAAAATTAGTTTCCGCTTTAACAGCATCTTACTCAATAATATGGGGCTGATTTTAGTTTTTTGCACCCCAAAAAGGCACCAATTCGAGCCCTAACATTTCAGTGCCCTTTTACCAAAATAGTGAAATCAGTGTTCTTGAATGCCAAAGGTTGTAAATCCGGAAGTCTGATTTCGACCGATCACTATACTTTCTCATACAGGGTGATTCACTCGGGATTGAACACTATTTTTTTTTTAATTAACTCACGATTGCAAAGGCACATTTGAATTAAATTAATGTAAAACATATCTTGATCCATGACAAAAAGGAATGTCTGATAGAAGATGCTGGTAATACCCACCGCTAGCGTCCAGGCGCATATTCACCCGACGCTCTATATATTGGCGAATGTGCGATGTAGCGTAGCGATGGCGATGGCAGCAATTTCAGGTGTGATGTCGTCTTTCAATTCTTCAGTCAATCTTGGCTTGTTGAAAAAAATCTTGCTTTTTAAAAAATCTCAGAGAAAGAAATCTGGGGGTGTCATGTCGGGAGACCTGGCGGCCACAGGTCTTTGGAGATAATCCTGTCCTGGAAAATCTGCGAATTTCTACCATGCTCTTATTGGAGATGTGGCACGTTGCACTGTCATGTTAAAAGTAATCATCTGCAAGTTTCTGATCATCCAGCTGTCTCACAAACTCATTAAAGATGCATCGGTTGGTATTCACCGTGTCTTTAAAATGATACCGCGTCGGGACACCGCACACCGGGCACCGATTTTCACTGTATGCAATGGCTCTTCGTGGATGGCGTGAGGATTATCTCTGGCCCACACCGTCTATTTTGCGAGTTTACATAGCCGGATAAACGGAACCATGCTTCGTCAGTAAACCATGTTATGTCCAACAGGCTGGGGTTTCGAAAATTACGAAATGGTAGCTCTGGTGTGTGGTTTACGCCCACCAAATTTCTTCAGAAACTCCTTCTGATATTGTTTGAAGTAACCGGTTATCCAGTACCGACGCACAATGAACATTCGCTCTTCGATTGAGTACACCATCTTCATTCGACCTCCTCTCTTAAACTTTCTGCGGAGGCATGCTGTTCCCCCACCGCCCCTAAACAAATGACGCGTCAATGCGGCCCCACCCAGCTGCCGGGAAGACATTTTATTCACAGGTAATGCATGGCGACTGCTTCGTCAAGGAATAAAGAACCGCTCCGTTAGGTTTTCATGCTCATCTTATATTCCCCCATCTCATATATTCCCCATAATAAGTGTTTAGTCCCGAGTGAATCACCCTGTACTCTAAATATAAGAAAGTAAACTTCCTAGAGAACTAATTGAAAGACCGAGGGAATATCAACTTCCATTGTGCTTGGCTTTTATCGATTATGAAAAGGCCTTTGATTCACTGAAACCCTCAGCAGATACAATGGCTTTGAAATCCTGCGTTGTTGAAGATGCATACATTAATATTATTAATAACATATATGAAAATGCAAGTGCAAAGATTCGGCTGTTTGAGAATACAGTACACATAAAAATCGGAAAGGGAGTGAGACAAGGTGACACCATATCTCCCAAGCTCTTTAATGCCACACTGGAAAATGTCTTTCAATCACTCAACTGGGAAAACAAAGGGACAAAGTTTAATGGAGATTATTTAACTCACCTTCGTTTTGCTGATGATGTAGTCATTTTTGCAACTACCCCATCAGATCTGCAGAGTATGATCCAGGAACTTGCTGGCAAGAGTAAAGAAGTAGGATTAAAAATGAACTTTCAGAAGACAAAAGTGGTGTACAATCGATTAATCTTCATTTCTTTTACAAGAAATGCAGATTTATCGATTGATGGAGAAAAACTGGAAGTAACAGATACGTACGTTTATCTTGGACAGCAGATATCAAGTGAGGGTCACATTGATGAAGAAATTAATCGGCGTATAAAACTTGCCTGGAGAGCTTTTGGAAGAAACAGCATAATTTTCAAGAGCAATATGCCATTATGTCTTAAAAGAAAAGTGTTTGATCAATGCATCCTTCCAGTGCTTACGTATGGTGCCGAGACGTGGACCTTAACAAAAAGAGACATACAAAGATTCCAGACAACTCAAAGCAACATGGAGAGGTGCATGCTTGGTGTAACCAGGAGAGATAAGAAGAGGAACTCGTGAATCAGAAAAATGACAAGAGTGGAAGACATCATGATCAGAGTAAAATCCCTGAAATGGCAATGGGCTGGACATACTGCCAGGAGGACAGACCATCGATGGACAGTCGAAATTTTAAATTGGATTCCAAGGAACAGGAAAAGACCCAGAAGAAGACCACATGGAAGATGTGTGGATGTAATTCGAAAGTATGCGGGAGTAACATGGAGGAGATTGGCACAAGACAGACCGTTGTGGAAGAGGCTTGGAGAGACCTTTGTCCAGCAGTGAATTGATAATGGTTGACAATGATGACGATGATGATGATGAAAAAGGGGAGAGGAGGATTGGGGTTATAAGGAGGGAAAGGTATTGAAGGCCTAAAGGCACAGCGCGTTCCTTTACTTTTTCAAGTAGTACTACACCTCTGGATGAAATCACATTTGAAAGTAAAAAAAAATTGACTGCTGCATACGGTGCCTTCAGTTTTATAAAATGCTGATTGATAACAAGTAAGAGTAGTCAGATGATGTATTGATTATTAACCCTTTAAGCGGACGATGAATCTGAGCCAGTGGTGCCACAAAATGTTTTGCACTCCTCAAAGAGAAATGTTCGCAAAACAACCTGATTTTATGAAAGCTACGGCCAAACAATTCCTTTCGCCGGCTCAAGTCAGTAGTGCCGGCCACAAAAATGCCGATGGTATTAAGCGCTCCATTGTAGCCATCTGTACTCTGCTCTGTGACCCAGTCATGATGGGGAAGGGCTAGTCTCTCTGGCGCAGACATCATGCCACTGGGTAGAAACAAGTAACTCAAACACCTCTCTCCTTTTTTAGGTTCGTCGCCATTGTTATACTCCGTTTAGCAGGTAATCAGTCAAAAAGGAATAATGTGAATTATCCCCCTAAATTTTCAGTTTGAACAATGAAGCTAAGAGGAAAGCAATGCTTTCTGATGAGCAGGTTCATTCGTTCCGGTCAAGTTTAGCGCACTTCTTAGAGAGCAACTATATTTATTCGAGCAGATTTCAGTATATTTTGTTAACTTCGAGTTCATTCGTTCCAGCCGGTTAAAGGGATTTAAACACGCTGGAGTACGTCATTTTGGTTGGCATTGCTAACACTAAAGTCTAAACGATATTTTAATAAAGCTACTGCATTTTCTAATTAACCTACTGCAAATTCTGACTAATGGAGATGCTAACTGGTGATCTGCATTCAACAAGTCGCCAAATAGCTACTGAATTTTTACCGGAAACTAAAAAAATATACATAGATTTACAAAATGCTCATTGAACCGATCTCTCTTTTATCTTCGAGATACCAATTCAGTTTCAATCTTTCCAAACAGGCAAAGTTCTGGGCCACGGATTGCCTAGTTAGTGGTCAGCGCTTCTGCCTACTGCATGATGGAAAGGTCGTTTGGATCGATCCCAGGTAGGTTAGTAGATTAGAGGTTAATAGTAGGTTAGTAGGTTAGAAAGTTAGGTTAGAAAAGGTTAGAAATGGTAGGTTAGTAGGTTAGAAATGACTTGCCTATCCGCCGTGCGTCGGATAGGCACGTCATCCCGCCGAAACCTAGGCACAAGACCCACCAGCTCCGTTAAAGAATAAGGGCGTCTGTTTCTTCCACTTTCTCTGTTCCTCCAGTGCTAATGTGCACTTTTACGTTGTGTGACGTCAGCGGTAGGCACTAGTATCTAGGCGTTCCGTATTCTCTCTGTCTACCTACCTTCCTATCGTGACCTCTAGATTCAATACAATGTCACTTCGTTTCTCGTACTCGGCTCAAAAGCCTGTAACAAGCAAAGCTAGCAAGTACTAAGGGTATAAACCACTATAACGAAGTAAATTTCTGCGTCATTTTTGTCCACGCCGGGGCTCGAACCCGGGTCCCCTCATTCCGGAATAAGTCGTTCTACCAATTGAGCTACGCGGACGTTCATTCTTGCTGCTATCTGCCTTTATGTCGTGTGCGTCCTGCAGTGGAATTTGTAGCTAGAATATCTACCCCCTCGTGTTTCAGCCAAAGTTATCTGGCTTCGCGGAATAAAATATTAATGTTGCGTCAGGATAAAGCTCTGTACTAAACTGGCGAATGCCTCCAATGGTCCTTTTCTTTGGAACATCGAATTTGACAAACGGTTCTACCAAACCGGCATAATTTTAAAAAACGGTTAGCCCGAACCGACTACATAGTCCCCTGTAGATATAGTAATAAATAGAAATATACATTTTCTCTCCAAAATAAGAAATAGGAAACGGAAAGACAATGTCTGAGACTTACATGTACTCATTTTTTTTCAACCCATATCCAGAAATAGACGCGGTGGAAAATCAGAACGCATACTCAGTCAGTCCACTAAGGAGAAAATTGTATGCCGAGAAAGTAAGAAAATGTATTGGCAGCCATCTTACTATTCTCTCTCTCCCTTTCTCTCTCTCTCTCTCACGCACACACACACACACACACACAAGCAAGCGATTTTCCCAGTACGACTTTCATAAATATTTCGTAAACGGATAAAACAACAGCATTAACACTCCATTGTGTCACTGTCTTAATCGCACACCTGAATACTTTTGACTTCACAGAGTATGTATAAATATTACGTATTGATTATGATTTGTCTCATGCACATGTACAGCTCCAACCAAAACATATGTGGAAGGGATGGCAGAGGAAGGGATGGCAGAGGCACATGTACAGCTCCAACCAAAACATATGTGGAAGGCATGGCAGAGGAATATTCACTTTGTCAAAGTAAATGACGTACTGTGTCGAAAAATGATTTACTGTGCCAAAAGTAAATTTACTGTATCGAAAGTAAATAATTTACTGTGCCAAAAGTAATCGATTTTCTGTGTCAAAAGTAAATAATTTACTGGGTTGAAAGTAAATAGTTTTCTGTGTCAAAAGTAAATGATTTACTGTGCCAAAAATAAATAATTTACTGTGTCAAAAGTAAATAATTGGTTTCGGAATTGTTAGAAGAAACTCGTGGACTTCAATTACTGGCGTGATAAGCTAGGCGAGAAGGAATTTGACGGCAAAGAAAGGAAATTTAACGAGCTACGTAGCATCTCCTTCAGTTTGTACCTGGATTGGAAGAGACGCCAAGCTATAGGATGGGAAGGCAGCATAAGTAAGTTCGAGAGGGAGACTGTTGATGTGTGTATGTGAATCCTACAGAAAGTGGAGAAGCTTGTCGATTTCTTTTGAAGCTCTAAAGATGAAGAGTAACCAACTATAAATGCACGAAAAGGGTGGTCGTGGTGATAGAGAGAAATTAGGGAAGGGAGGATCATCTGGGAGAAAGGAAAAAAAACAATAACGCAGTTCCACTACCACTAATTAAAACTGGTGCCAGTGGACTGCTAAAATTTAGGTGTACAAATAAGTTTTAAAACGTTTTAAAACAACGCAATATGTAATTTGAGAGAAAACAGCAATACCTTTACGAATCAAAATATGCGCCGTCATTATATGTATATCAAGTTCCGCCATCGGTTGGGCAGCTGACGTATTCCAGCCATGAAGAATCCTTCGTAGTGTGACGCGATGAAGTCGTCAACCCATTTTTGCACTTCGTCACATGTCCGGAACCGTACAGCAGACAAACCATGTTGCATCGATCGGAACAAATGATAGTCTGAAGGGGCTGTGTCGCGACTATACGCCGGATGCTCCAAAACTTCCCAACCAAGCGTCAATAACGCCTTCTTGACCGATTTCGCGACATGCGGCCTAGAGTTGTCATGCACTAATTTAACGGCACGCAATCCTCTGCCTGTGAATGGACATTTCCGACAGATTTCCTGGTTCAATCGCAGCAATTGTTCCTTGTAGCAATCAGCAGTAACAGTTTGACCCTGTTCCAATAGTTAATAATAGAGCACACCCTTAATATCCCACCAGATGCACAGCAGAATTTTCTTGGAGTGAATATTGCGTTTCTGTGTTGAAGTCGTTGCTTCACCTGGGGTCTACCCAGTGTTTTTTTGCATTTGGGATTGTCGTACCATATCCATTTTTCATCACCCGTAACGATTTTCCACAGGAAAGACTTTCTGTGTTGTTTATTCAACAGATTCAAACACTTCATGACACACTCATCCTT
Organism: Macrothele yani; assembly: GCA_039090855.1. NCBI lineage: Eukaryota > Metazoa > Arthropoda > Arachnida > Araneae > Macrothelidae > Macrothele > Macrothele yani. The sequence goes on from CM076991.1 coordinate 86,634,801, forward strand.
GTTCTTCTGGCTCAGGTCATGTGGCACCCATTGTCCTTCCTTCTGAATATTTCCCATTGCGCGTAAACGATTGGAAATGGTTTGTTGAGCTACCCTTAGTTGTTCAGCTAGTTCTTTTAGCGTTTTAGATAAATCTTCATCCAGCAATGCTTGTATTTCTTTATGTGCACCCTTCTGCGGGGCACAGCGACGTTCTCGACCGCTAACATCGAAATCACCTGATTTAAACCTTCTAAACCAAACCTCACACGTGTTTTTCGATACAATATTCTTCCCCAGAACAGAACCGATCGATGCACATGCTTTTGCAGAACTTTTTCCTTGATGAAATTCGCAACGAATGCGGTGTCGAATAAATGCAGTATTGCTTGCCATCTTTCACCTACCGATGTGCAAGTGCTGGGCAAACTTCTGTTGGGCAAACTCCTGTGTCACATTTTATACCCTGGGCCAGTTACAGTCACGTGACAACAACGTGGGAGAATATCGGATATGTAAATTAGCGGTATACGTCACACAAAAACGCTTTAAAACTTATTTGTACACCCAATAAATTGCACCTTAATTACAAGAAAGCACTTCTTCTCAGCTAATCACTGTCGTGAACTACAATGGGAACTACTATGCAGGAAAATACCGTGTACATTCACAAAAACATGAAAGTCATAAGATTTTTGCGTTCTCTAGGGAAATACATATAATGGCCTTCATTCTATGACCCTATTTTTCGTTATTTTTCGGAATCTTGTATACATCTGAGAACCGCCTATCCTATATCTGAGGCTGCTGTCTCAATGGACGGTATAGAAACAGAACTCTGGGAAATATATACATTGCCCGAGATTTAAACTCATGTTCCTTGGAACGCATTTGTTAACGAGATTTTCTCATAAATGTCTAAACTTCAAGCAATTCGATTTTAAGTTATTCATTTCGCAAAAGCTTCTCTTGCATTAGGTTAGTTCTTTTTTACGGGGTTGCGCGAATTGAATTTTCAACTGCTTAATGGGCGCCCTTTTATCTTGCCTCAAACAGAATCACTGAGCTGAAGAAGTAAGTAATCAAGTTTGTTAGTTTGTTTTTTTCGAAAGTTTGTCTGACTGCTTGACAACTGCAGCTGCTTCAACGGAACTAATAATGCTTTTGGGCTAGGAAAACAAAACAAAAAATGAGAAACGAAAGTGAAACACATTATTGCTTAAACTGGGATACCAGTTAAACCCGAACGAGTCGTTTAACAGCTTAACAGTTAACCTCCGGCGTATTTCCTTTCCTTCTTTTTCTTTTCATTATTTATTTATTTCATTACTTCACACTCTTTATCAAATCTCGCAAGAATTATCCGGAAAATTGTTTCCTCTCTTAAACGGTTTGCAAGAATCGGAGAAAAAGAAAATTGGTTTCAGAAATAGTTCCCTTCGCCAAGCAGGCATGCGCAACCGTAATGATGCCCTGAGGGACTGCAATGTGAAACAAAATTTAAGCAACACCTTTCAAAGTAACATTATAACAGGAAGCAGATTATCTAAAGGCATGCAGGATAAATGTTTCATGTCGTGGTAAATAGAAGTGACAGAAAACTGCACAACTTACTGGGCCATTAAACTGGAGCCAAGTAAGATTAAACTTAAATTTAACTGAGTTATTAATCAGTGACAGTTCAGTCTTAGAAAGTAGAACCACCGATAGATCGAATAATATGCCATAAGCCTACTAATGAAATGAAAAACACAGATCTTACGTTGAGTATCTCCCTTTTGTATGAGACACCAAATTTTTTTCCTTGTGGGACAGGTGTTTACGATTAGCCCAAGAGTTTGACATGCGCCCGCATATACGATATCTCCGCATCTATTAGCAAAGTTGGAAAAATTATTTTTGCGTCTGACAGTTGAAACCACCCAATGATGATTAACATAATTCTGAATTTCGCTGATGGACAATTGCTTTTTCGCTCGAGATCTAAACGATATGTTCGCATTTTACTCAATATCTCCCTTAAGTTATAACATTACAAAATATCTACATTTCCCTTAAGTGAAAATACTACAAAATGAACAACTTTGCTTTAAGCGTTAATGGGGGAAAATCTGTTGTTAAAGGAACTAGATTCTGTTTTTAACTTTAATATTTACGATTAACTAATATTTAATATTTACCATTAAGAATGGCTTAAAATCCAGTTTCACAAAAATACTTGCATGATGTACTAAATGGAAAAAGATTTTTAAGAATTTGCCAAGGGAAGTTTGTATTAAATTCTTCAATCTTTCAGACAAAAAAGGGTTTCAAATTTTCATTTTTCATACTCACTGGGCGATTCCAAATGAAAGAAATTTTTAAAAACTGAATTTGTTCTTAAAAATCTGAAGTTTTCTTGAACTTTTGTTATAACTGGAAACAGATACCGTATCTAACTTTCGCTTTAATTGCTTTCAGGGAATTAAGGACAAAGTACCAATTTCGGTTTGGATACTTACTGTTTTGGATTCTCCAGCTCCTTCCGTTCGTCCCCAGTTAAAAGTTGCCTAGTGTCAGAAATGAATCAATACTACTGTTTTCAAAACTTTAATTACAAAGTAATTTTTCTTACTATCTAACATTTTCTGTACGTAACAGTAAATGACGTCATAGATGAACCTCTCTAATCTTGAGTTAAGGTCACAATAAATAAATAAGTAAATAATCCGTGATATATTTCCAATTCTTCAAAGAAGGCATTTACAAGTCGCTGGGAAAAGTGTATTTCTTAGGGTAGTTGGTCACAGTCCAGAAAAGTATTAATCAACCTATCGAGTTTCAGTTTTCCATCGCCATGCACGTGAGCGAACATGGACCATTATCCAACGCTTTTCGTATTTCGTCGTCAGTAAATTTAAGAACGGCATCGACTGATAACAGAATATCAGCTTTAGTGTAGTTGATCTATCATTGAGGTCACCGTATCTTTGGCAGGGAGCGATGTTAGCTATTCACTACTAAGGAAAAGTTTAAAACAAGGTGCCACGCTTCAACGGTATTTTTTTTTCTTTTTTGATACAAAAGAAAAAAATTACCTCTTGCTTTTGCTGGGAAAATGCAGGCTTGTTTTTGAAAGCTTCAAGGTCAGACAGAAAGAGACGAATAAAACGAGAAATATTTTGTAAAACCTGTATTTTTTTAGATGATGTTCTAGAAAAAGCATATCGTAGCGAGAGATGTATCACGGTCATATATTTATATGTCATCATCATCATTGTCAACCATTATCAATCCACTGCAGGACTTAAATCTCCCCAAGTTTCTTCCACAACGGTCTGTCTTGAGCCTGGCTTCTCCATGTTACTCCGGCATGCTTTCGAATTTATAATGAAGTAAATTTCTCCGTCATTTCTGATTCACGCCGGGGATCGAACCGAGTCCTCTTATTCCGGAAGAAGTCGCTCTACCAACTGAGCTACGCAGACGTTCGTTCTCGCTGCTATCTGGCTTTATGTCGTGTGCGTCCTGCGGTGCAGGCACGTCACCCCCGAAAGGGGGCCGGGGGCATAGTCCACGGGTCAGCCGGGACCATGAATTGTCGTAGGCAGTCATCCGCTGAAGAACGTGAACTTGAGAACTCCCAGTCAATCTGGTGTGTGGAATGTAACATCACACACATTTATTTTTCGAAGCGCTGAAAAAGGGATTCTCTTATTTTTTCCTGTCCCGCGGTGTGGAAAGAGCATCACACCATTGCGAGATCTTCAACGGCCGGGTCATCCGGGAAGTTCGGGCGCCATTATAACGAAGTAAATTTCTCCGTCATTTTCGGTCCACGCCGGGGATCGAACCCGAGTCCTCTTATTCCGGAACAAGTCACTCTACCAACTGAGCTACGCAGACGTTCGTTCTTGCTGCTATCTGCCTTTATGTCGTGTGCGTCCTGCGGGGCAGGCACGTCACAAATTTCATCCATCCATCTCCCATGTTGTCTTCTTCTGGGTCTTTTTCTGCTCCTTGGAATTCAGTCCTAAATTTCAGTTGCCATCGATGGTCCGTTCTTCTGGCAACAAGTCCATCACTTTACCATTTCAGTGATTTTACTCTGATCATGATGTCTTTCACTCTTGAAATTTTTCTTATCCACGACTTCCTCTTTTATCTTTCCTGTTTACACAAATCATACATCTCTCCATGAGTCTTTCAGTTGTCTGCAGCCTTTGTATGCCTTTATTAATTAAGATCAATGTATCTGATCTGTATGTAAGAACTAGAAGGATGCATTGATTAAAAACTTTTCTTTTAAGACATAATGGCATATTGCTCTTGAAAATTCTACTGTTTCTTCCAAAAGCTCTCCAGCCAAGTTTTAAAGGACAGAAGAAGACCATATGGGAGGTGGATGGATGAAATTCGAAAGAATGCCGATGTAACCTGGAGAAGACAGGCTCAAGACAGACAGTTGTGGAAGAAACTTGGGGAGACCTTCATCCAGCAGTGGATTGATAATGGTTGACAATGATGAATATGAAATACTGTATATATACACTGCTGGCCACCCAAAACGCAACACCAAGAAGGACACGAGATAGCAAAGCCAGATTTACTGGACACATAACGACAGATACAAAGATGAAACGATTGAGCTTGCAGGGTCGTGCGACTTGCGGAACACGCAGACATTAATAGTTCGTGTGGCCCCCATGGCTGGCAATAACGGCCGCTACCCGCCGCGGAATCGAACGAAAGAGGCTTTGGATGTGGGCTTGGGGTATGTCGGCCCAGGCTGCTTCCACACGTTGCCACAGTTCATCAGGCGTAGCCGCGGATGGTGCTTGCCGGGCCACTCGGTTGCCGATCAGCGACCAGACGTGTTCGATGGGCGACATATCGGGAGAACAGACGGGCCACGGCAGCAGTGACACCTGATAGGCCGTGAAGAATTGTTGCAGGATGCGTGCCACGTGCGGGCGCGCATTGTCCTGTGGAGACATGGTCGCTGGCAGGTCCTGCAGGTAAAGGAAGACTAGAGGCTCCAAAACGTCGCAGATGTAGCGGTGGCTGTTGAGTGTACCGTCTATGCGTACCAGAGGGGTGCGGGTGTAATATCCAATTGCGCCCCAAACCATAACGCTAAGCGACGGACTGGTATGGCGATGCATAATGCAGGCGTCATACAGTCTCTCGACGCGGTGCCGCCACACGCTGATCCGACCATCGTGGTGTTGCAGGCAGAAGCGGGATTCGTCGGAGAAGACAATGTCGTGCCATTCCGTAGTCCAGGTGCGGCGTTCAACGGCCCAGTGCCGCCGCACTCGCCGGTGGTGTAACGTCAATAGTAATCGGAACTAAGGACGCCGTGCGACAAGTCCTTGCTCCTGCAGACGACATCGAACGGTACGTGCTGACACAGGTTGTTGCGCAACACACCCTAATTCCTGCACTAACGTTCGTGATATGGCGGTGCGAGCCGTCAATGCTCGCCGCACAACATGCCGGTCTACTCGTTCGGTGGTGTGCCGCGGCTGCGGCAATCGCTCACGTCGGTCCGTCCGTCCCTCCTGCACCCACCGAATCCATACTCGCCTCACTGTGGCTGAATGTCGTCCCACACGGACGTCGATGTCTCTGTACGATAAGCCGCTGTCGCGATAAGCCACTTTTCGTCCTCTGTCGAACTCCGAAACGTGCTAGAATGACTGCCGTATTCTGCGACGAGACATCAAGAAGCTTCCCACGCACAGGTCCGGCAGAACAACACACTTTTACTACTTACAGCCCGCCTTCTGTGCACCCTTCTTATAGTGCTTCTCGGTGGCGTGCCGGGCGCACATGATTTGCATATGCCCTGCAATGTTAATCGTTTGCATGTCCTCTCGTGGGCGACGCATAATGCGCGAATTTCAGGCCAATCGGGTGCTTCCTTCTTGGTGTTGCATTTTGGGTGGCGAGCAGTGTATATATATACAGTATATATATATATATATATATATATATATATATATATATATATATATATATATATATATATATATATATATATATATATATGTCATCATCATCATCATTATCAACCATTATCAATCCACTGCGGGATGAAGGTTTCCCCCATGTGTCTTCCACAACTGTCTGTATTGAGACTGTCTCCTCCATGTTACTCCGGCATGCTTTCAAATTTCATCCATCCATTTCTCTTCCATATTGTCTTCTTCTGTTCCTTGGAATCTAGTCTAAAATTTCGGTTGTCCATCGATGGTCCGTTCTTCTGGCAACATGTCCAACACATTACCATTTCAGTGATTTTACTCTGATCATGATGTCTTTCACTCCTGTCATTTTTCTTATCCACGAGTTTCTCTTTTATCTTTTCTGTTTACACAAAGCGTACATCTCTCCATGCGTCTTTCAGTTGTCTGCAGCCTTTGTATGCATTTATTAATTAAGATCAATGTCTCTGCTCCGTATGTAAGTACTAGAAGGATGCATTGATTAAAAACTTTTCTTTTAAGACATAATGGCATATTGCTCTTGAAAATTCTACTGTTTCTTCCAAAAGCTCTCCAGCTAAGTTTTAAAGGGCAGAAGAAGACCACATGGGAGATGGATGGATGAAATTCGAAAGCATGCCGGAGTAACATGAAAAGACAGGCTCAAGACAGACAGTTGTGGAAGAAACTTGGGGAGACCTTCATCCAGCAGTGGATTGATAATGGCTGACAATGATGATGATGATGACATATATATATATATATGTAATTGTTGTTCAATAAGTGTTGAGACTTTCTGCCTGAAAGTTGTGAAAACATGACATACTTAAAAATAATCGCCGCCAGCATTTAGACAGCGGTCCCACTGTTGTACAAGATCTTGTATTCCTGCAGCGTAGAAGGAGACAGCCTGCTTCTGAAACCAGTTATCTGCAGCTTCAAGCACCTCATCATCCGAAGTGAAGCATTTGCCTTTGAGAAGTCTTACGTGAAAATCGCAGAGCGTTAGGTTAGAACTATACACCGGGTGTTGAAGGACTTCCCAGCAAAAACTCTGGAATGTTATTTGCTTACTAACTGCTGTATACTGCCGGGCGTTATCATGCAGAACCGCAATACACTGAGTGAGGTTGCTAGGTCTCTTCTTTTTGATGGCTTGTCGATGCTTCATTAAAGTTTGACAATTGATGGTTGATCCTTTTGGTAGCCACTCAAAAAGCAATGGTCCTCGGTGATCAAAGAACAGGTTTGACATCACCTTGCCTGCGGAAATGGTGAACCGTAATTTCCTCGGCGGTGCGGATGATGCATGTTTCCACTGCATGCTCTCGCATGATGCATGCTCTCGCATCATTTCGACTCTGGCTCGAAATGATGACACCTACTTTTGCCCCCAGCAATTATGCGGAGCAGGAAATCTTCACCTTCTTCATGGTAGCAGAACAGATGCTGTAACGATCAGGGCCGGCTGGACCATAGGTTAAGGGGCCCCGCAGTTTAGAAAACAAAATAATATTCGGTAAAAAAAATTTAACTACATTTTTTGTTGTAACTTTTGGGGCGCAAGGCCCTTATAAATATATTTTTGAAGTTTTTTGTTTGTTTCCAATCTCCCCATTTTTGAATACGTGATCCCCCCTGTTCGTGTACGGACACTGAGATTTGCAGATTCGAAATGATTTTTGTAACCACCTTAATCTTTTCCGCATTCATCAAATAGCAAGTTAAATTTAATCATTTTGTGATACCCTACTTTTATATATCCAACAATTTGTGTGAAAACCTGATACATGCAACTTTCATATATGAACGCGTATAAAAGTTTAGAGTGTCACTAATTTGTCAGTTACTCCACTGTGCATTAAAAATCAATCACTAAACATGTATCAGGGGAAAAAACCGTTTATACTAATTTATTTTAGAGGGATCCTTATTATATTTCTTATACAAAAATATTCGCAATGAGAAAATATTCGCTAAGCAGGTATCTTTTTATAATTTTGTGAATAAGCTGTTATAAGAGTCACAATGCAACCTAAACCTCTTCTCCCGGAAAAGAAAATCTTAGATTTTAACACTTTTTACTCTCTCTCTCTCTCTCTCTCTCTCTCTCTCTCTCTCTCTCTCTCTCTCTCTCTCTCTCTCTCTCTCTCTCTCTCTCTCTCTCTCTCTCTCTCTCTCTCTCTTTTTCTCTCTTTCTCACTCTATCTTACTCTCTCTTCCTCTCTCTCTTTTTCTCTCTTTCTCACTCTATCTTCCTCTCTCTTCCTCTCTCTCTTTTTCTCTCTTTCTCACTCTATCTTACTCTCTCTCTCTCTCTCTCTCTCTCTCTCTCTCTCTCTCTCTCTCTCTCTCTCTCTCTTACTCTCTCTTCCTCTCTCTCTTTTTCTCTCTTTCTCACTCTACCTTACTCTCTCTTCCTCTCCCTCTTTTTCTCTCTTTCTCACTCTATCTTCCTCTCTCTTCCTCTCTCTCTTTTTCTCTCTTTCTCACTCTATCTTACTCTCTCTTCCTCTCTCTCTTTCTCTCTCTCTCTCTCTCTTTCCCTCCTCTCTCTCTCTCTCTCTCTTTCTCTCTCTCTCTCTCTCTCTCTCTCTCTCTCTCTCTCTCTCTCTTTCTCTCTCTCTCTCTCTCTTTCTCTCTCTCTCTCTCTCTCTCTCTCTTTCTCTCTCTCTCTCTCTCTCTCTCTCTCTCTCTCTCTCTCTCTCTGTCTCTCTCTCTGAACTTTCAGTCCGTATTATGGTCTTTTTCTTAAGCTTAAAGCAAATACTTCTTTGAGATATTCGTTTTGTCTTTACGGTAGTGTTCGTGTGTCTTCCTCACGAACGATAATTTTCAGAAATGACTTTATTAAAATATGAGATTTATTTTTTAGTACCCACAATGAAATTTTACTCTGGGCCCCGCAATGAAATTTCGCCCAGGGCCCCGCAAGAGCTCCATCCGGCCCTGGTAACAATAGTTTCATTCGTTGACTCGTCTGTTCATCGGACAGATGTTTCAGTACCCACGTTTTGTATATCTTACGATATTCAAAGTGGGAATGCATGATCGTATTGACAGTCCCGACACTCAAACCGCACTGTTCGCCAGTTCTCGGATCGTGATTCTTCGGTTGGCCTTTACTGCAGCATCCACACGTCCAATTGTCGTCACTGAAACAGCACCACGTGATGCTCCTGATCTTGGCTGATCTGCAGGGCTTGTTCGTTCGCCACTAAAGAGCTGGCACTACCGCATTACAATACTGCGCGGAAGACAAGCAGGCCCATATACCGCCTTCATTTGTCTGTGAATTTCGCTTGGTGGAGTTTTATTCGCTTTCAAAAAGTGAATTACAGCATGTTGAACAACTTTGGACGTATCCATCTCCTACGAGAGAACAATAAAATTAGTCCAGCACGTTACACGGCTTCCGTAAGAAACAAGCTGCAATGCAGTTGTATATCCTTTAAATCGTCTGTACTAGCGCCACCCATTGACAAAAGACAAAATTAAGAAGTGCAAACGCACTCCAGCCAAAGAGTCTCACTACTTATTGAACAAATATGCGTTTATGCATAATTTCTTATAAAAACAATTTAAACTTTGGGCATAGCAATTTATTGAATTGAATCACTGATGTATATGCTGATGCTCTTAAAACATAAACACTGATGTGCTTCTGCATTAGACAATGCCGCATCGGAAATCATTGTTGGTTATTATGTCTGGAATTTTTCGCGGATAATCATGACCGACCGAAGCACCGTAAGGTTGTCTCCCTAGTGGCACAGTGATCTAAGCAATGGCTTCTGATCATTTGGTTCGAGTACCGGATGAGATTTGGTTCGAGTACCGGATGAGATTTGGTTCGAGTACCGAATGAGGCATTGGTGGTACATTTGTCCAACTGCTTATATCCTTACTAGTTGCTAATTGTAGTAGTTAAACCACGAAAAAATACAAAAGAGTTAAATAAAAAACATATGTCTTGGCAGATTCTGAGGCAATCACCAATTACGTTGGCTTTCCTTCTCTTTTGGAAGAATATTGTACTTATAGAAATACGCAGTGAGAAAGAGAAATGTCAGGCAAATAATCGGTTCATCTGTGGAACATTAGAAAAAAGGTATAATTAACATATGAAGGTGAATACATAATACCTTTTGTGATGAAACAAGGCATAGGAAAAGGTGTTTCCAGTAAATTAAAGTTCAGCGCGAAATAGGTTAGCATATAATTGAAGTTTGGTTTTTATGTGATATTAAAAGCATTTGAAAAAACGTTGGTATTTTCCTTTTTTCCACAAGAATATTCTTCCTTGCTTCGTATGAGAATGGCGCTGAAATATCTCGACACAATTTTGCTGGTTCAAACAACACTTGCAATTTTTCATGGATATACAGATTTGTTAATCATAAGTATTCACAGACACAGTGTTGAGTAACACTACCATAAAAACAAGTTAGTAAAATCATGCAATACATTGATTATGATACGCTTTCCAACATACCAGAAATTATTACTCAAATTATGAGAATAATGACTGTGGAATAAATCTCGCTCCTGTGTCCTGACCTTTGACCCCATTTCGATGATATTCAACAGAACCGGTTCAGTACACCTCAAGAATAACATACTAAAGTTTTGTCGCAATAGAAGCAGTTTTACGCAAGTTATGAGAATAATGGCTGTGGAATAAACCTTGCTTTTGTGCAATGACCTTTGAACCCATTTCGTTGATGTTCAACAGAACCGGTTCACTATACCTCCGGAACAACATGATAACGTTTTGTCGCAATCGAAACATTTTTTGGTAAGTTATGATGCACAAGGGCAATGGAATGGATCCCACTCCAGTGTCCTGACCTTTGACCCCATTTCGCCCATTTTTAATAGGGTTCGTCCCCAGTGGCTCCCTACCACATACTAAAATTTCATCGAAATCGAACCATTTTTACGCAAGTTATGACGCATAAGGGCAATGGAACAAATCCCACTCTTATGTCCTGCCTGACCTTTGACCCAATTTCGCCCATTTTCAATAGAGTTCGTGCACAGGTGGTTCCCTACCACATACTAAAATTTCATCGAAATCGAACCATATTTACGCATGTTATGACGCATAAATGTAATGTAATGGATTCCACTTTTATGCCCTGACCTTTGACCCAATTTGCCCATTTTCAATACGGTTCTTCCCCAGTGGTTCCTTACCACATACTAAAATTTCATCGAAATCGAACCATATTTACGCATGTTATGACGCATAAAGGCAATGAAATGGATCCCGATTTCATGTCCTGACCTTTGACCCCATTCCACCCATTTTCAATAGGTTTCGTTCCCAGGTGGTTCCTTACCACATACCAAAATTTCATCGAAATCGAACCGTTTTTACGCAAGTTATGACGCATAAGGGCAATGGAATAAATCCCGCTTTTATGCCCTGCCTTACCTTTGACTCCAATTTGCCAGTTTTCAATAGGGTTCGTTCGGGCCCAGGTAGTTCCCTACCACATACTGAAATTTCATCGAAATCGAACCATATTTACGCATGTTATGACGCATAAAGACAATGAAATGGATCCCGCTCTTATGGCGTGACCTTTGAGCCCACTTCACCCATTTTCAATAGCGTTGGTCCCCTGGTGGTCCCCTACCACATACTAAAATTTCATCGAAATCGCACCATATTTACGCAAGTTATGATGCATTAGGGCAATTGAATGGATCCTGCTCTTATGTCGTGACCTTTGACCCCACTTCACCCATTTTCAATAGCGTTCGTCCCCTGGTGGTCCCCTACCACATACTAAAATTTCATCGAAATCGCACCATATTTACGCAAGTTATGACGTATTAGGGCAATTGAATGGATCCTGCTCTTATGTCGTGACCTTTGACCCCACTTCACCCATTTTCAATAGGGTTCGTCCCCTGGTTGTCCCCTACCACATACTAAAATTTCATCGAAATCTAACCATTTTTACGTGAGTTATCGTGCCGACAGACAGACGGACGGACGGACAGACGGACGGAAAAAGCTGGAGCATATACGCTTCTTCAACTTACGGTTGGAAAGCGTAAAAAACTCAATCAGTAGTGTGAAAGATGAGGAGAGAGTTTATGAACCAATACTTTTTAATGAATGTGTAGATCAACTATACGATTTTGATGATATTCCTTCCAGGATTTACTTCAGACCTCACTTCTGCTTTTTCTAGTACAAAATTCCTTTACACACCATTAGCAAGCCTCCTAGTGGTTGAGCCCTCTCTCTACATGTTTAGCCTATACGACATAACGTGTACCTCAGTCAAAACAGTTACTCATCGTTGAATACCATGCAGCACTGTGAACAAATCAGACAGTTCCGACATGTAAAAGTGCGCATGATTTGACCCTGTGGGATTCCACATCTCTTTCTTAGCGTGGAATAATAACCTTATGCTTTTTGACATAGGACTAGGTCTAACTCCGCGGATAGTCTGGGCGACTTACGGCCATCCGCCTATGACAAAAAATAGGTCCCAATTGAAATCATTATAGCGTTAAAAATACGTGCCGTACACTAATCGTGTTAGCATATTCGTAAACAGCATGGAGTCCAATTCGCGTAATGCGCAAAACAACGTGCGCGCGACGCTCCCGTCGCTCCCTGTGCGCGGGAGACATGATGCAATATTTCTGGGTGTGCCGCCGCTTTGACTCAGTCTATCTCCGCAATTGTGAGCACAACACGACTGTGCGTGGTATCGTTTTAAAGCTCTTGACAAGATCTATTTAAATATAGGAATAACATTTCGAGTGGTTTGAACTGAACATTTTAAAAATTGTTTTCTGATGAACCGGTGAACACTTTTGAAAATATCGCGGTTCATTTGGACAACCGTGAGTGCAAAACGACTGTGCGTGGCATCGTTTTAAAGCTCTCGACGAGATCTATTCAGATATATAAAGAACATATCGTAGTGGTCTAAAATAAAATTAAAAAGAAAAGAAAAATTTCATGTGAACGGGTTAACATTTTCGACAATACCGCGGAAATTCACAGAATGAACGCAAGCAAAAGTGGAGAAAATCAAAACAAAAGGAATGTAAGAAGCCCAAGAAGACAGAGCACCACGTTGGGTAATTCGTGTATCGATGTGCTTTGTATTCGCAATGTATCCAACGTTATTTGTAAAAATTATGTAAGCTATTTTTCATATCATAGACCTGTGTTGGCTATAACAAATTAGATAAACGCTTTGAAACGATACTTGATTAGTTCATCTCAACTCTCCGATCTTCAAGTCGCAGTCCTACGTTCCAAACTGTGGGCTCAATCAGAACTGAGCCTACCTGTATTTTATTGTTATTGGAGATTTAAAGACCACCGTGCGCAACTCAGTTAGCTATAAGCAGTCGTCCGTCCCTAATTTAGGGTCACTGGTGTCGGGGGTGAGAGAGCCAGCGCCGTAAGACAAACACAACACCCATGCCTCACCGGGATTCGAACCCGGACCCATCTCGGACGAACGATCAGAAGCCATCGCTTAGACCACTGTAACACCGCGGCGGCAACCTTACGTTGCTTCGGTCAGTCATGAATATCCGCAAAAAAATTCCAGACGTAATAACCAGCAATGATTTCCGATCCGGCACTGTCTACTGCAGCAACACAGCAGTGTTTATCAGAGCCTGATTTACGCAAGGGCACACGGGGCCCGGGGCAGGGGGCCCCAATTTGAGCCCTAACATTTAATTTTTAGCACGTCTTTTGTAAAAAAAGATCGTGCTTATGTTATCGGTTTGTCCGTCCGTCCGTCTGTACCCACGATATCTCTGCAACTATTAGTCCGATTTGGAAAATTATTTTTGCATTCGAAAGCTTGAAATATGCGAATGATGATCCTTTATCTTATTTTATTTTTTACGATGTACAATTTCGCCGCTAGAGGGCGTAAATGCAGATGATGTCGAATTCAAAAATACGTTTTATTCCACATATTTGCTTCTGAACATCCGATTGAAAAAAATTTTTTATCTTCGATTCGATTTATGTCGAAGAGTATTTTGGGTATAGTTTCTTTTTCAAATTACGCATAGATTTTCCGCTAGGGTGCGTAAAAGTGAATTGCATTTTTTCCGATAACTCTTCTTCTAAAACTCCGATTTGAAAAAAAAATTTGCAGCGGATACATCTCCTGATGCACAATCTTTTGCATATGATTTCGAATTTTTGGTAAAGAATACTTTGGCCACCAGGGGGCTTAAGTGTTCATTTTCGCTTCTGATGTATTTCCCATAAAATCTGAGCTTCTAAAATATCGATTGAAAAAATTCTTTCGTGGACTGATGCCACTCACATCGATAAACTTTTTCGGAATATTTTCTTCCTAAAATATTGCACAGTTTCTCCGCCAGGGGGCGTAGATGTATATCTTATTTTTGTCAATATCTCGACTTCTAGGAGTCCGATTTGAAAAATTCCTTCTTTGTTGGATAGTGTTTTCCGTGTGACATGTTTTTCATATAGTTTCAAAAATTTTCAAGTAATTCATAGACTTTCCGCTAGGGGCGTAAATGTAAATTGCGTTTTCCCCTATATCTTTGCTTCTAAATCTCCGATCTGAAAAATTCTTTCTGCACCGGATACAGCTCCTGATAGGAAATCGTTTGCACATACTTTTCTAATTTTTGTAAAAAAAATGGTTTGGCCACCAGGGGGGGGTAAACCTTAATTTCCGCTTCTGATGTATTTGCAGCAAAATATGAGCTTCTAAATTCTCGATTGAAAATAACATCGTTTGTAGACCCATACTACTCGTGCCGACAAACCTTTTAGAAACATTTTCTTCTTAAAATAGTGCACGGTTTCTACGCCAGGGGGCGTAGATGTATATCTTATTTTTGTCAATATCTCGACTTCTAGGAGTCCGATATGAAAAATTCCTTCTTTGTTGGATAGTGTTTTCCGTGTCGCATATTTTTCATATAATTTCAAAATTTTCACGTAATTCTTAGACTTTCCGCTAGGGGCGTAAGGGTAAGTTGCGTTTTCCCCTATATCTCTGCTTCTAAATCTCCGATCTGAAAAATTCTTTCTGAACCGGATACAGCTCCTGATGGGAAATCGTTTGCACATAATTTCAAACTTTTGAAAAAAGATCGTTTGGCCACCAGGGGGCGTAAACCTTAATTTCCGCTTCTGATGTATTTGCAGCAAAATTTGAGCTTCTAAATTCTCGATTGAAAATAACGTCGTTTGTAGACCGATACTACTCATGTCGACAAACCTTTTAGAAACACTTTCTTCTAAAAATAGTACACAGTTTCTACGCCAGGAGGCGTAGATGTATATCTTATTTTCGTCAATATCTCGACTTCTAAGAGTCCGATTAAAAAAAAATCTTTCTTTGTTGGATAGTGTTTCTAGTGTGACATGTTTTTCCTATAAATTCAAAATTT
Organism: Macrothele yani; assembly: GCA_039090855.1. Classification (NCBI taxonomy): domain Eukaryota; kingdom Metazoa; phylum Arthropoda; class Arachnida; order Araneae; family Macrothelidae; genus Macrothele; species Macrothele yani. The sequence continues at coordinate 86,650,187 of CM076991.1, forward strand.
TCAAGTAATTCATAGACTTTCCGCTAGGGGGCGTAAAGGTAAATATGAGTTTTCCCCTATATCTCTGCTTCTAAATCTCCGATCTGAAAAATTCTTTCTGCACCGGATACAGCTCCTGATGGGAAATCGTTTGCACGTAATTTCAAATTTTAGTAAAAAATTGTTTGACCATTAGGTGGCGTAAGTCTTAATTTCCGCTTCTGATTTATTTGCAGCAAAATATGAGCTCCTAAAATCTCGATTGAAAAAAAGTCTTTTGTGGACCCATACTACTCATGTCGACAAACATTTTAGGAACATTTTCTTCTTGAAATAATGCATGGTTTCTACGCCAGGGGCGTAGATGTATATCTTATTTTTGTCAATATCTCTACTTCTAAGAGTCCGATTAAAAAAATTCCTCCTTTTTTGGAATGTGTTTGCGATGCGAAATGTTTTCCCTATAAATGCAAAATTTTCAAGTAAATCATAGACTTTCCGCTAGTGCGCACAATGGTGAATTGCGTTTTCTGCTCCTAAAACTCCGATTTGAAAAATTCTTCCTGTATCGCATTCAAGACCTGACGGAAATTATTCTGATGTATTAGTAGCAAAATCTGGGCTCCTGAAAACTCGACTGAATTTTTTTTTTTTTTTGGACCGATACCGCTCATATGGATAAACCTTTTGCGAATACTTTGTTCCTAAAATAATGCATGGTTTTCCCACCAAGGGACGTAAAGTCACATCTTATTTTTGTCGATAACTCTGTTTCTAAGAGTTCGTAAGCTCACGATTCCGTTTACAGCAATATCTGAGGGATTACAGACCCTATTGAAAAACTTCTTTCTTCCGTCAGATACTATTGTTTTCCATACCGGTTCGATTGACTTTGAATAGCTTTGATACATTTAATTTGCGTCAGAACGGATTCAAAAGACGTGCTTATTACACCCGAAAATTCGATGTCATCTTTCTTGTTATTATTATGGGCAACAAAAACGGCGACGGCGGCGTGCAGCAGTTAATTTTCACCGAGCGTAAATATGCATCGATATGTTGCGTCAAAAAAATCGATTCTTAATATCCATTTGAAAGATGGAGATAAAATGTTAGCTTTTAATTTACAATTTTTGAACATTTGTTTCTTGCATTTATTAAAGTAGATAGTACTTGTGTATTAAGGCAGCACTTCTTGAGCTTTATACAATTATACGCGCAATTATAGAATAATTATGCAAAGCACGAGGAGTGCTGCCTTAATACGCAAGTACCATTGTTAATTTATTAAGAGTACGATTCATGCCGGGGGATGGGGGGCCCAAAAGTTGTTGGTGCCCAATGCCCCACTTGTCTTAAGTCGGTCTCTGGTGTTTATGTTTTAATCCACATAGGCATGATTGTGGTGAAGTTTCATTATTACGTGCGCATCAATAGCCCTTTGATGAAAGCAAATTTTTGTTTTATAATTTCGGTTACTGACGATTTGAAAGGAAAGAAAGCAAAAAAAAAAAACAGCATTCAAGTAATATTTGCGTCATAAATGTAAAAATGCCTACGTTGCAGCGGTTATTCAAATCAAATATGAAAGTGCATGTCACATTGGTCACAATCATCCATTCTGTCACAAACGGAAATAAAAACAAAAGTAGAAGAACATGCATTGAGCTGGTATTTCAATCGAAATTTCGAAACGGACAGAACCGGAACTCTAATTGCAGACAAAATTAAAATGTGGTAAAACAGGCAACTGGAAATGAAATTAGTAGGTATTTCGAAATGGACAGCTTTCTTTCGCAAAGCGCTATTCTGACGCAGAATAAATCTGTTTAATAGAAGAAAGTTGCGAAACCGTCTTGTTCTTGAGCAGTAAGTATCCTTGGCGGCAATAAATAGGAACATATTGTCGGGAAGATCACGGTCTTTTCAAGACACTACGCACTCCCTACTAAATACAATGCTTGCATTTTTTGTCATAGATATGGTTTTCATGATTTATGATACTCTTTTCACCGAAAGATGAATTAATAATCTTGATAATTTCTCCGTCTGTGGGCCTTTCCGCACAGAAGGAGAGTATAACTAATGTTTTTGTACATTGGAAGTTTTCTAAATGGCCTTTACACAACCAAACATACGTAACTTAGTTTATTAAGACACCCTGACATTGTAGCTACGGAAAGGAATACTCATAGTGAATGTTATGTCCTAAATAACAGTTTCGTGTAAACTGAACCTTGACGTCTGCGGGCGCGCGGCACGGTACAGTTTCGTTTAAACTGAACCTTGACGTCTGCGGGCGCGCGGCACGGTGGTTTAAGCGCTAGTTTCTGACCATTAGTCCGAGGTGGGTCCAGGTTCGAATCCCCGTGAGGCACGAATGATGTGTTTGTCCTACAGCACTGGCTCTCTCTCTCCCTTCCTTGAAGCCAGTGACCCTAAATTAGGTACGGGCGAGTGCCATTAAATATCCAATAAGAAAATGGAGACAAACTTTTAAAAATAATGTCTCTTGGGGAGGAATATCCAGGTGCATTTCACCAGCCCCCCCACCACGGAATTTTTTAATTTTTCAGACACCATTCGTTTGTACCACGTATGAACCGGAATGAACTCGGTTTTTTCGTTTGAACCGCAAAAGTTTTGGAGATATTTAAAAAACAAAGTGGGGGGCTGGTGAAAACGATAGCCCCCCCACCATGGAATTTTTAAATTTTTTTTGCATCATTCGTTTGTACCACGTATGAACCGGAATGAACTCAATTTTTTCGTTTGAACCGCAATAGTTTTTGAGTTATTTAAAAAACAAAGTGGGGGGCTGGTGAAATGGTATCCCCAAAAATAGATATTTCAAATTTCAGCATAGCCATTCGTTAATAAATCGTATGAACCGGAATGAACTCCATTTTCATCGTTTGAACCACAATAGTTTTTGAGATATTTAACAAATAATATTGAAAATTTGCATATAATTATAGGAGGCCGACCATTTCACCAGCCCCCACCATGGAAATTCAAAATTTCGAAATAGCCATTCGTTAGTAAATCGTATGAACCGGAATGAACTCCATTTCTATCGTTTGAACCGCAATAGTTTTTGAGATATTTAACAAATAATATTCAGAATTTGCATATATGCAGAAAGACCGACCATTTCACCAGCCCCCCACCATGGAAATTCAAAATTTCAAAATAGGCATTCATTAGCAAATCGTGTGAACTGAAAAGAACTCCATTTTCATCGTTTGAACCGCAATAGTTTTTGAGATATTTAAAAAATAATGTTACAGGCCTATCATTTCACCCCCCCCCTCATCATGGAAATTCAAAATTCCTGAAATAGCCATTCGTTAGTAAATCGTATGAACAGGAATGAACTCCATTTTTATCGTTTGAACCGCAATAGTTTTTGAAATATTTAATAAATAATAGAATTTACATATACGCACAGACCGACCATTTCACCAGCCCCCACTCATGGAAATTCAAAATTTCAAAATAGCCATTCGTTAGCAAATCGTATGAACCGAAAGAACTCCATTTTCATCGTTTGAACCGCAATAGTTTTTGAGATATTTAAAAAATAATGTTACAGGCCTATCATTTCACCCCCCCCCTTATCATGGAAATTCAAAATTCCGAAATAGCCATTCGTTAGTAAATCGTATGAACAGGAATGAACTCAATTTTTATTGTTTGAACCGCAATAGTTTTTGAGATATTTAAAAAATAATATTGCGAATTTGCATATATACACAGAGACCGACCATTTCACCAGCCCCCACCATGGAAATTCAAAATTTCAAAATAGCCATTCGTTAGCAAATCGTATGAACCGAAAAGAACTCCATTTTCATCGTTTGAACCGCAATAATTTTTTGAGATATTTAAAAAGAATGTTACAGGCCATTTCATCCCCCTCCCCTTCATCATAAAAATTTGAAATCCCGAAATAGCCATCTCGTTAGTAAATCGTATGAACAGAAATGAACTCCATTTTTATCGTTTGAACCACAATAGTTTTTGAGATATTTAAAATATAATATTGCGAATTTGCATATATACAGAGACCGACCATTTCACCAGCCCCCCCCCCCCACCATGGAAATTCAAAATTTCAAAATAGCCATTCGTTAGCTAATCGTATAAACCGAAAAGAACTCCATTTTCATCGTTTGAACCACAATAGTTTTTGAGATATTTAACAAATAATGTTACAGGCCTACCATTTCACCTCCCCCCTCATCATGGAAATTCAAAATTCCGAAATAGCCATTTGTTAGTAAATCGTATGAACAGGAATGAACTCAATTTTTATCGTTTGAACCGCAACAGTTTTTTTTATTGGAGATTTAACGACCACCGTGAGCAACTCAATGGGCTATAAGCAGTCGCCCGTCCCTAATTCAGGGTCACTGGTTCCAGGGAAGGAGAGAGCCAGTGCCGTAAGACAAACACGGACGATTGATCAGAGGCCAACGCCTTAGACCACTGAGCCACCGGGGCGGCCATACGATTTACTAACGAATGGCTATGAAATTTCGAATTCCATGGTGAGGGGGGGGTTAATAGTGTAGGCTTGTAACATCCTTTTTTCAATACCTCAAAAACTATTGCGGTTTAAACGAAGAAAATGGAGTTCTTTTCGGTTCACACGATTTGCTAACGAATGGCTATTTTGAAATTTTGAATTTCCATGGGGGGGGGGGTGAAATGGTCGGGTCTGTATATATGCAAATTCTCAATATTATTTATTAAATATTTCAAAAACTATTGCGGTTCAAACGATAAAAAATGGAGTCCATTCCTGTTCATACGATTTACTAACGAATGGTTATTTCGGAATTTTGAATTTCCATGATGAGGGGAGGGGGTGAAATGGTAGGCCTGTAACATTATTTGTTAAATATCTCAAAAATTATTGCGGTTCAAGCGATGAAAATGGAGTTCTTTTCAGTTCATACGATTTGCTAACGAATGGCTATTTCGGAATTTTTAATTTCCATGATGAGGGGGAGAGGGGGATGAAATGGCCTGTAACACTCTTTTTTAAATATCTCAAAAATTATTGCGGTTCAAACGATGAAAATAGAGTTCTTTTCGGTTCATACGATTTGCTAAGGAATGGCTATTTTGAAATTTTGAATTTCCATGGTGGGGGCCGGTGAAATGGTCGGTCTCTCTGTATGTATGCAAAATCTCAATATTATTTTTTAAATATCTCAAAAACTATTGCGGTTCAAACGATAAAAATGGAGTTCATTCCTGTTCATACGATTTACTAACGAATGGCTATTTCGGAATTTTGAATTTCCATGATGAAGGAGGGGGGTAAATGGTGTAGGCCTGTGACATTCTTTTTTAAATATCTCAAAAACTATTGCGGTTCAAACGATGAAAATGGAGTTCTTTTCGGTTCATACGATTTGCTAACGAATGGCTATTTTGAAATTTTGAATTTCCATGGTGGGGGGCTGAGTGAAATGGTCGGTCTCTCTGTATATATGCAAATTTGCAATATTATTTTTTAAATATCTCAAAAACTATTGCGGTTCAAACGATAAAAATGGAGTTCATTCCTGTTCATACGATTTACTAACGAATGGCTATTTCGGAATTTCAAATTTCCATGATGAGGGGGAGGGGGATGAAATGGCCTGTAACATTCTTTTTTAAATATCTCAAAAATTATTGCGGTTCAAACGATGAAAATGGAGTTCTTTTCGGTTCATACGATTTGCTAACGAATGGCTATTTTGAAATTTTGAATTTCCATGGTGGGGGGCTGGTGAAATGGTCGGTCTCTCTGTATATATGCAAATTTGCAATATTATTTTTTAAATATCTCAAAAACTATTGCGGTTCAAACGATAAAAATGGAGTTCATTCCTGTTCATACGATTTACTAACGAATGGCTATTTCGGAATTTCACATTTCCATGATGAGGGGGGAGGGGGATGAAATGGCCTGTAACATTCTTTTTTAAATATCTCAAAAATTATTGCGGTTCAAACCATGAAAATGGAGTTCTTTTCAGTTCATACGATTTACTAACGAATGGCTATTTTGAAATTTTGAATTTCCATGGGGGTGGGTTGCTGGTGAAATGGTCGGTCTCTGTGCGTATATGTAAATTCTATTATTTATTAAATATTTCAAAAACTATTGCGGTTCAAACGATAAAAATGGAGTTCATTCCTGTTCATACGATTTACTAACGAATGGCTATTTCGGAATTTTGAATTTCCATGATGAGGGGGGAGGGTGAAATGATAGGCCTGTAACATTATTTTTTAAATATCTCAAAAACTATTGCGGTTCAAACGATGAAAATGGAGTTCTTTTCAGTTCACACGATTTGCTAACGAATGCCTATTTTGAAATTTTGAATATCCATGGTGGGGGGCTGGTGAAATGGTCGGTCTTTCTGCATATATGCAAATTCTGAATATTATTTGTTAAATATCTCAAAAACTATTGCGGTTCAAACGATAGAAATGGAGTTCATTCCGGTTCATACGATTTACTAACGAATGGCTATTTCGAAATTTTGAATTTCCATGGTGGGGGCTGGTGAAATGGTCGGCCTCCTATAATTATATGCAAATTCTCAATATTATTTGTTAAATATCTCAAAAACTATTGTGGTTCAAACGATGAAAATGGAGTTCATTCCGGTTCATACGATTTATTAACGAATGGCTATGCTGAAATTTGAAATATCTATTTTTTGGGGGTACCATTTCACCAGCCCCCCCACTTTGTTTTTTAAATAACTCAAAAACTATTGCGGTTCAAACGAAAAAAATTGAGTTCATTCCGGTTCATACGTGGTACAAACGAATGGTGCAAAAAAAATTTAAAAATTCCATGGTGGGGGGGCTATCGTTTCACCAGCCCCCCCACTTTGTTTTTTAAATATCTCCAAAACTTTTGCGGTTCAAACGAAAAAACCGAGTTCATTCCGGTTCATACGTGGTACAAACGAATGGTGTCTGAAAAATTAAAAAATTCCGTGGTGGGGGGGCTGGTGAAATGCACCTGGAATATCCCTCCTCCGAATTTGGATAAAATAAAAATGTTTCCAGCAACTCTGTGACCTGCGTTGAATTAACATAGAAAATGGCCTTGGCTTTCTGTTCGCTGTTGTAACATTTACATTCAGAAGATCTATGTTTCACACCAGTGGCGTAGAAAAACTCGGGCGCCCACAGCAAAAAACATCTTCGAGTCCATTTTGCAAAAATCCATTGGCTTTCAATTTCTGATTTTTTTTTTAAATATCATATCATTAACTCGCTTTTCTGGACATTTTAATAATTCAAATTGTCTTTGAACATACAAATATTTATCGTAAAACCAAAATTATTGCACTTTATTGCCTAAAACACAAATATGCATATTGTAATTAAATTATTGCACTTTATTGCGTAAAACACAAATATGCATATTGTAATTAAAATATACATATTGTAATTAAGCTTTATACCAACACAAAATAGTATAAAACATTTACGCCAAAGTTAATCGTATCATGCAAATTTTATTGTTTAGAAAACTAAGGCCTGCATTTGAAATGCCTTACTATCCAACATCGGGTCTGGCTCGACATCGGGGCAACCGAGACGGTCACCTCGGGTCCCGCGGCTTCACGGGGCCCCGATGTTTAGGAAATAAAAACAAAATCCTTTTCGGTAGATTTTTTTATATTTATTATTATTATTTTAACTTTTGAGGCGCGAGGCCCTTTAAAAGATTTGTTTTATATGTTTCTATTATTTACCAATTTTTCTACTAGGGGTGTTCAAATGAAAAGGTACAAAACGTCATAAGAACGTAACCGTTAACATATTTGCCTATGCCGCTATGGGAGAACGTAGCGACACATCTAGGGATGCGATTGGAGTCGCCGGCGTGGATCGGAGCATGCGCGGGCGCCCGCATGCGCAGGAGAGAGCAGAGGCTCTTATAAAGAGCGCCGTCCAATTGACTACTTGTTGAATTCCTCCAGCACAGACGAACCATTAACTCCGATGTGTACTGTGAGACACTCCGAAGCCTACGCAGGTCCATCAAGAACAAAAGACCGGGGCTGCTCACGAAGGGTGTGGTTCTGCTTCATGATAACGCGCGTCCACACGTCTCCAGGGTCACACACGCGGAACTGGCCAAGTTCCAGTGGGAGCAGCTTGACCATCCGCCCTACAGCCCGGACATGTCGCCCTGCGATTTCCATGTGTTTGGTCACCTGAAAAAACATCTGAAAGGGAAGCGTTTCTACTCGGACGACGAACTCAAGGACGCTGTGCAGGACTGGGTCTCGTCACGGCCACAGGAATTCTGGGAACAACGAATCCTTTGGCTCGTTAATCAATGGGATCGTTGTGCTACGGCCTATGGTGTATACTTTGAATAAAGTCTTCATTTATACCCACACTGTCGTTTCGTACCTTTTCATTTGAACACCCCTTATACTTTCAAATATGGGGCGCGAGGCCCTTTAAAAAATATGTTTTTAGCACGTCTTTTGTAAAAAAATATCGTACTTATGTTATCGGTTTGTCCGTCAGTTCGTCCGTCCGTCTGTGGACACCATATCTCTGCAACTATTAGTCCGATTTGAAAAATTCTTTCTGCATTGGGAAGCTTGAAATATGCAAATGACGATTCTTTATTTTATTTTTTTTTACGATGCAAAATTTCGCCGCTACAGGGCGTAAATGCAAATCATATCGAATTTAAAATACATTTTATTCGATGTATTTACTTCTAAACATCTGATTGAAAAAATCCGTTTACTTTTTTTATTCTATTTATGTCGAACGGTATTTTAGGTATAGTTACTTTTTCAAGTTACGCATAGATTTTCCGATAGGAAGCGTAAAAGTAAATTGCATTTTACCCGATATCTCTACTTCTAAAACTCCGATTTCAACTTTTTTCTTCAGCGGATACAGCTCCTAATGGAAAAGGCTTTGCATATAATTTCTAATTTTTGGCAAGCAATGGTTTGGCCACCCGGGAGCATAAGCAATAATTTCTGCTTCTGATGTATTTGCCACAAAATCTGAGCTTCTGAAACCTCAATTAAATACATTCGTTCGTGGACCGATACCACTCACGTCGATGAACCTTTTCGGAATGTTTTCTACTTAAAATATTGCACGGTTTCTCCGCCAAAGGGCGTAGATGTGTATAATATTTTTGTCAATATCTCTGCTTCTAAGAGCCCGATTTGAAAAATTCCTTCTTCATTAGACAGTTTCCGGTGCGACATGTTTTTCATATAATTTCAAAATTTTCAAGTAATTCAAAGACGTGGAGGCGTTATGGTAAATTGCGTTTCCCCTGATATCTCTGCTTCCAAAACTCCGATTTGAAAAATTCTTTCTGCGCCAGATACAGCTCCTGATGGGAATTTGCATACAATTTTTAATTTTTACCAAAAATGATTTAGCCACCAGAGGGTGTTGACATGTATCTTATTTTTTTTTTTCAGTATCTCTTCTTCTAAGAGTCCGCTTTGAAAAATTCCTCTTTGTTGGAGACCGTTTCCGGTGCGAAATGTTTTTCATATAATTTCGAAATTTTCAAGTAAATCATAGACTTTCCGCTAGGTTGCGTTAAGGTAAATTTCATTTTCCCCTATATTTCTGCTTCTAAAACTCCGATTTGAAAAATTATTCCTGTATCACATACAGCTCTTGATGGGAAATGTTTTTCACATAATTTCAAATATTTGGATAAAGAATGGTTTGCCACCAAGGGCATAAGTGTTAATTTCTGTTTCTGATGTATTTGCAGCAAAATCTGAGATTCTGAAAACTTGACTGAAAAAGTTATTTCCTGGACCGATACCGCTCACATCGAAAAACCTTTTGAGAAAACTTTCTTTTTAAAATAATGCATGTTTTTCCCGCCAGGGCGCGTAGATGCATGTCTTGTATTTGTCGATATCACTGCTTCTAAGAATCCGATTTGAAAACATTATTTCTTTGTTGGACAGCGTTTCCGCTGTGACATTTTCTCATATGATTTCGAATTTTTCTCAACACACAAATCTGTAACCATATTGCGTAAGTTCACGATTTCGTTTACAGCAGTATCTGCGGATTAAAAACCCGATTGAAAAACTTCTTTCTTCGGTCCATACCGGTTCCATTGACTTTGAATAGCTTTGATAAATATAATTCTCGTCTGAACGATTCAAAAGACGCGCTCATTACACCCAAAAATTCGGTATCATCTTTCTTGTTTTTTTAATTACCGATCTCCCCCCCCTCTTCTAAATGAGTGGCCACACTTCGTCGTACCGACACTGTGATTTTCAGATTTCAGATAATTATTATAGCCATCATTAAATTTTTCGCATTCGTGACATAGCAAATTATATTTGATTCTTTTGTAGTTCCTTACTTTTATATCTCCAACAATGTGTGTAAACTAGATACTTAAATTCAAAATAATAAAAAGAAAAATATCAAAGTCGTTTTTTGGGGTGTGCCAAAATTAAGGACACAGAGGAGAAAATAGTATAACAGCGGAACGAGCAGGCAGAACGGACCGAAAGACCACTCAGGAGATAGACTAGGGTCCGGTACGGTAGGGCATGCGCATATATGCAGCATGACGTACGGAGGGGGGAGTGTCGGATGGGTATAAAGCTATAAAGCACACGGGCAGTGTACGCTCAGCAATTCGGTGAAAGCTATTGCACGGTGTACATTGGTTTGAACGACGTCGACTTACTGCCACCGTGTGATATAGCCAACAACCAATCCAGTAGACGACATCTGGATGACTTTACCCGAGGTCGCGTCATTGGGAAGTTGGAGGAAGTTCGAAGCGTGACTAGTGCGGCCGAGGAGTTCGGGATCGCTCACAGCATCGTTTCACGAGCTTGGAGGTCATTTCAAACGACAGGAACAGCTGTCCGAGAGTTTAGCAGTGGTGGTCCACGAGCAACCACGACGGCGGACGATCGGTATATTGTCCAACAGGCGAGAAGAGACAGACGGCAGACAGCGGGAGAAATCGCAAGGCACATGCAACAGACAACTGGACGTCCGTTATCGTGTTTTACCGTGGCCAGGAGGCTGCACAAAGGTGGTCTATTTGCTCGACAACCAGTACGGTGTGTGCCATTAACGCCTGCTCATCGAAGACGGCGGTTTCTGTGGTGCCAGGAACACAAGAACTGGACACATCAGCAATGAGGTCGAGTTTTCTTTACGGATGAGAGCAGATTTAGTCTGACGAGTGATTCTGGACGAATACACATCTGGAGAGAGCAGAAAACACGCAATCACACCTCCAACATCATCGAAAGGGACCAGTTTGGAGGTGGCGGAGTTCTCGTTTGGGGCAATATCATGCTTGGTAGCCGTACTGACCTCCACATCTTCCAAGGAGGTTCAGTCACTGGTGTTCGCTATTGTACCGAGGTTCTCCTGCCTCACGAGCGTCTGTTTAGATGTGCTGTGGGTCCTGAGTTTCTCTTTACGGACGACAACGCTACACCTCATCGTACAGTGGCTGTCGCAGAGCTGTTGGAGAGTGAAGATATTCAACGCATGGGTTGGCCCGTAAGGTCTCCGGACCTGAATCCAATCGAACACGTGTGGGACCTTCTCGGGAGACGCTTGGCAGCACGTCATCAGCCACCAGCAACGATTTCGCAGCTGCGATTGGTGCTACAAGACGAATGGGCCGCGATGCCTCAACAGCTCCTTGACAACCTCGTCCTCAGCATGGACAGACGTTGTAAATCCTGCAACGCAGTCAGGGTGATCATATCCCCTACTAAAGACTGGATTTTTCTTGGCAGCCGCCTGTCACATGGACGTTTTTGTCTTCTGTCCAGTTGTGCTCGAAGCTACCTTTTCAATAAAGTGTCTTTGTATCCTTTGGATTCCTGTTTTGACGGTTTTGCTCACTCGTCCCATATTCTTACATCTTGGGGATCTTATGGTATGATTTGAGTCGTTGTGGAGCACTTCTGCATGAAGTTACATTCGAAAACCGTCTCGTCCTTAATTTTTGCACGCCAGTGTAGTATAGCCGCTATACGTATAGTATATGCCTAAACATATAAACATATACTATACGTATAGCCGCTTTGCTATACACATAGCCACAAAAACAATGTCGATATTGTTCTTTTTATTATTAACACACATTGTAGAACATATAAAAGTAAGGAGCTACAAAAGGATAAAAATAAAAGAGGCCAATTGTTCAGGGACTAACCTAAAAACAGTACTGCAAATAAAAATAAAAAACAGCTATTTTCATATGTGAGCATGTATAAAAGTTAAAAAAAAATTTACTAATTTGTCAGTTACAACGCAACGCTTTGCACCTAAAACAAATGACTAAAGCCTGTATCAGGGGAAAAAATGTTTAAACGAATTTATTTCAGCGGGATCTTTATTATTCGCTCCGCAGATTAGTTGAAGTTATCTTTTTGAAATTTTGTGAGAAAATTTTATTAATATTCACGATACATCATCAATTCCATATTATGGTCTTTTTCTTAAGTTTAAAGCAAATACTTCTTCAATATAATATAATTTTTCCTTTATGTTAGTTTTTGTGTGTGTGTTTTTTACAAACAACTTTTTGCACGTAGCAACTTTATTAAAATATGAGATTTACACTGCCTGACAGAGAAAATGCCACAGCGCGAAGACGTGAACGCCGCGACATGCAAGTTGCAGGGTTGGTGCACACGTATAAGTTATGCAAATCATTGCATTTGCAGGCTAATCGCACGAACGACGCGCGGGATATAAGCGGACAACCATACCGTGGGGCCATCAGTGGAGACGTAGTCACAGCCTCGAGAAGTGAGTGGTTCTGCTGTAACCGTGTCTGGAGAGCGAACAAGGGGTACCAATGCCGTTAAGACGCCGTCATACGCGATTTCGTCAAACGGATGAGTTAACGAGAGGCGTCATCGTAGGCCTTCGTACCTCCGGATGGTCCTTGCGTCGTATTGCGGAATGAACGCAACGTGGTGCCACAACCGACGGTCGCATTTGAAGACAGTGGTCCCAGGAAGGATCTGTGCAACGTCGTAGAGGGACCGGAGCACGGAGACGGACGTCAGAGCGCACGGATCGTCGCATCCGACGTCATGCCACAGGCCACAATGGGCGACATTTTGCGGAGTAGGCGGGGAGGCTTGGATGCGCCGATATCAACGCGGACAGTGTTGCGCCGATTGGCTGCGTCTAGTTTGCTGTTCAGCCGTCCGTCGCGAACACTAACTATCCTTAACAGCGAGCCATCGTCGTCGCTGCTTAGCGTGGTGTCGCTCTAGAGCTGCATGGGGTACCAAATGCTACAGTGTGGTGTTCAGTGACAAACCGCGGTTCTGTCTCACAACGGATGATCGCCGTGTGAGAGTCTGGAGGCGACGTGGCCAACAGGCGGATTCCTCCGCCATTGTGTAACGCCACATGGCCCGGCAACGTGGAATCATGGTGTGTGGGCTATCAGCGCCAACAGCCGCTCACCGCTTGTACACATTACGGGCACTTCGACGGCATGCCGCAATGATGACGAGGTGCTGCAGCCCGTAGTACTACCGTATCTGCAGAGCATCCCAAACGCCGTTTTTCAACAGGATAACGCCCGGCCTCATACCGCTCGGATCAGCTTGAATGCTTTACGCGGTGTGCGGATGCTTCCATGGCCGACACGATCCCCCGACCTCCCGCCCATTGAGCATCTGTGGGACACGATTGTACGTCTGTTGAGTACCTCCCATCCCTGCAAAATGGAGATGAACTGTGGACTCGGATTAAAACCATATGGTCCACGATAACCCAGGATTCTATTCGGAATCTCATTGTCTCGATGCAACGTCGGATTCAACGCTGTATCGCCCAAAATGGGGGCCGCACTCCTTACTGATCATCATGTATATTCGGCAACTGGAGCCTAGTCTGTATGTGACAATAAATAATTTGTTCAGGACCTACTTGGCTATCGGTGTGTGCAGTTTGGTCTGTTTTCGAGCTTTTCCCTTATGGTGTGTCATTTCCTCTATCACGCAGTGTATTTTCTGGGGTCCGCAATAAAATTTTGCTCTGGGCCCTGCAAATGTTCTATCCGGCCCTGCCCAACATTGAGCAGATATGCGGTGTTCCTACAACTGTTTACCTTTTGAATTATTTTGTGCTACTAGAGGCGCATAGGTGTAAGCTCTGGTTTCTGAACGTTTATCACAGCTGGTTCAAGTCTCAAATGACTCATGAGAGGTGTGTATGCCTTAAGGCTCTGGCTCTCTGCCTTCAATGGAACAAGTAACTCTAAATTAGGGACAGGCGACTTATAGCCCTTAGATTTACTCACGGTGGTCGTTAAATCATCTCCCCCCCCCAAAGTAAGAACAACGCTACATCATTATCGAAATTGTCTACATTATACCGTTACCAAACACTGCTACAGATCATACTAATAATGGTCTTTCCCGATTTATAAACGAATGGCGATTAATACCTCTGACACAGACACATACAAAAAGGATTATTACTTAAACTATTTTATTTTGAATATAAGAACACTAATGTATAACATTCCATCTATGTCGAAGAGTATTTTAGATATACACTGCTGGCAACCCAAAATGCAACACCAAGAAGGACACGAGATAGCAAAGCCAGATTTACTGGACACATGACAACAGATACAAAGATGAAACGATTGAGCTTACAGGCCCGTGCGACTTGCGGAACACGCAGACATCAATCGTTCGGGTGGTCCCCATGGTTGGCAATAACGGCCGCTACACGCCGCGGCATCGAACGAAAGAAGCTTTGGATGTGGGCTTGGGGTATGTCGGTTCAGGCTGCTTCCACATGTTGCCACAGTTCATCAGGTGTAGCCGCGGGCGGTGCTTTCCGGGCCACTCGGTTGCCGATCAGCGACCGGACGTGTTCGATGGGCGACATATCGGGAAAACAGGTGAGCCACGGTAGCAGTCACACCTGGTGGGCCGTGAACAATTGTTGAACGATGCGTGCCACTTGCGGGCGCGCATTGTCCTGTTGAAAGGTGGCCGCTGGCAGGTCCTGCAGGTAAAGGAGGACTACAGGCTCCAAAACGTCGGAGAGTAGCGGTGGCTGTTGAGTGTACCGGC
Organism: Macrothele yani; assembly: GCA_039090855.1. Lineage (NCBI taxonomy): Eukaryota > Metazoa > Arthropoda > Arachnida > Araneae > Macrothelidae > Macrothele > Macrothele yani. The sequence continues at coordinate 86,665,315 of CM076991.1, forward strand.
GATGCGTACCAAAGGGGTGCGGGTGTCATATCCAATTGCTCCTTAAACCATAACGCCAGGCGAAGGACCGGTATGGCGATGCATAATGCAGGCGTCATACAGTCTCTCGTCGCGGTGCCGCCACACGCGGATCCGACCATCGTGGTGTTGCAGGAAGCAGCGGGAGTCGTCGGAGAAGACAATGTGGTGCCATTCCGTAGTCCAGGTTTGGCGTTCAACTGCCCAATGCCGCCGCACTCGCCGGTGGTGTAACGTCAATGGTAATCGGAACAATGGGCGCCGTGCGACAAGTCCCCGCTCCTGCAGATGACGTCAAACGGTACGTGCTGACATAGGTTGTTGCGCAACACACCCAAATTCCTGCGCTAACGTTCGTGATGTGGCGGTGCGAGCCGTCAATGCCCGCCGCACAGCATACCGGTCCTCTCGTTGGGTGGTGTGCCACGGCTGCAGCAATCGCTCACGTCGGTCCGTCCGTCTCTCCTGCACCCACCGAATCGATACTCGCCTTACTGTGGTTGGATGTCGTCCCACACGGGCACCGATGTCTCGGTACGATAAAGAGCTGTCACGATAAGCCACTATTCGTCCTCTGTCGAACACCGAAACGTGCTGGATGACTGCCGTATTCTGCGACTAGGCATCAGAAACCTTCCCACGCACAGGTCCGGCAGCACAACACACTTCCACTACTTACAGCCCGCCTTCTGTGCACCCTTCTTATAGTGCTTCTCGGTGGCGTGCCGGGCGCACATGATTTGCATATGCCCTACAATGCTAATCGTCTGCATGTACACTTGCGGCATGCTGCGAATTTCAGGCCAATCGAATGCTTCCTTCTTGGTGTTGCATTTTGAGTGGCCAGCAGTGTAGTTACTTTTTTCAAATTACGCATAGATTTTCCGCTTGGGGGCGTAAAAGTAGATTACGTTTTCCCCGATATCTCTTCTTCTAAAACTCCAATTTGAAAAATGCTTTCTCTAGCGGATACAGCTCCTGATTGAATATCTTTTGCATATAATTTCTAATTTTGGGTAAAGAATACTTTGGCCACCAGTGGGCGTAAGTGTTAATTTTTGCTTCTGATAAATTTGCCATAAAATCTGAGCTTCTAAAATCGTGATTGAAAAACTTATTTCGTGGGCCGATGCCATTCACATCGATAAACCTTTTTGGAACATTTTTTTACATATTCCATGGTTTCTCCGGCAAGGGGCGTAGATGTATTTCTTATTTTTTTGTCAATAACTCTGCTTCTAATGGTCCGATTTGAAAAATTCTTTCTTTATTAGATAGAGTTTCCGATGTGACATGTTTTTGATATAATTATAAAATTTTCAAGTAACTTATAGACTTTCCACTAGGGAGCGTAAATGTATATTGCGTTTCCCCCTATATTTCTGCTTCTAAATTTCCGATTTGAAAAATTCTTTCTGCACCGGATACAGCCCCTGATGCGAAATCCTTTGCACATAATTTCTAATTTTTGTAAAAAATGGTTTGGCCACCAGGAGGCGTAAGTCTTAATTTCCGCTTTTGATGTGTTTGCAGCAAAATATGAGCTTCTAAAATCTCGATTGAAAAAAAAGTCGTTCGTGGACGATACTACTCATGTCGACAAACAATTAAGGAACCTTATCTTCTTTAAAAAATGCATGGTTTTTGCGCCAGGGGGCGTAGATGTATATCTTATTTTTGTCAATATCTCTACTTTCAGGAGTCCGATTTGAAAATTTCCTTTTTTGTTTGATAGTGTTTCCGATGCGAAATGTTTGTAATATAAATTCAAAATTTTCAAGTAAATAATAGACTTTCCGCTGGAAGGCGGAAAGGTAGATTGCGTTTTCTGCGTTATTTCTGCTTCTAAAACTCCGATTTGAAAACTTCTTCCTGTATCCCATACAACACCTGATGGAAAATATATTTTAAATATAATTTCTAATGTTTGGTAAAGAATGGTTTGACCACCAGGGGTCATAAGGGTTAATTTTTGCTTCTGATGTATTTGCAGCAAAATCTGGGCTCCTGAAAACTCGACTAAATTTTTTTTTCTTTTCTTGGACCGATACCGCTCATATCAAAAACCCTTTTGAGAATACTTTCTTCCTAAAATATTGCATGGTTTTCCCACCAAGGGGCGTAAAGTCACATCTTATTTTTGTCAATATCTATGTTTTTAAGAGTCCGATTTAAAAAATTCTTTCTGTGTTAGAGAGCGTTTCCGGTGCGAAATATTTCTCATATAAATTCATATTTTTCTTAATGTACAAGTCTGCAACCAGAGTGCGTAAGCTCACGATTCCGTTTACAGCAATATCTGAGAGATTAAAACCCCGATTGAAAAACTTCTTTCTTCCGTCAGATAGTTTCCCATACGGGCTCCATTGACTTTGAATAGCTTTGATGAATTTAATTTGCGTCAGAACGGATTCAAAAGACGGGCTTATTACACCCGAAAATTCGATGCCATCTTTCTTGTTAATACTTTATTCAAAGTTAAAGTATTAACAAGAAAGATGGCATTCCCAGCTTTTTTTTTTTTTTTTTTTTTTACCAGCTTCATATGAAGTGCCAAAAGAAAGTTTCGTCAGAACGGATTCAAAAGACGGGCTTATTACACCCGAAAATTCGATGCCATCTTTCTTGTTAATACTTTATTCAAAGTTAAAGTATTAACAAGAAAGATGGCATTCCCAGCTTTTTTTTTTTTTTTTTTTTTTTTACCAGCTTCATATGAAGTGCGAAAAGAAAGTTTTGCAAAATTTGTTTTGGTGAAGCTAGAGCTCCTTTTAGGCGTGAGAACTCCACCTCGCAATGCGGGGGGTTATGGGTACGACCCTGTTTCGCACACACATAGGTTTAGTACTTTTAAACTCGTGTATTCTTGAAGTGCGATGTATACCTGATAATGAATTTAAGTGTTTAAAGTAGATTTTATTTGATTCAGCATTTAGACCAAGGAAAACAAAAAAGAAAGAAGAAATACATCATCAACATCAACAACAATAACAAAAACACAACCATCATCTATCCGCTGCTGGATGAAGGTCTCCCCAGTCACTTCGACAACCTTTTATTTCGAGCTAATCTCATCCAAGTTCACTCCATCATGCTTTCGATTCTCATCCACCCATCTTCCACGTGGTCTTTCCCTGGGCCTTTTTCTGTACATTGGTATTCAGTATAGTATTTTAGTTGTGCAACGGTAGTCAGTTCTTCAGCAATATATTCACCTCATTGCCACTTGAGCATTTTTAGTTTGATCATGATGTCATCCGCTTTTGTTATTTCTCTGGTGTATCTGTTCCTTTGGGAATAAACGAGGAGCAAGCCATCGTTGCACGATATATGAAGACAAATGGTCAAAGATGAATAATTTAAAAACATTTATTTACAGTTAAAATAAATGAAATAAAATGACCACATGAGATCTTTCGACTACCACTTTGGCGTCATCATCAGATGTTTGACAAACAGTGGAACGGAGTCCGGCATTAAATAAAGAAATACGTAACATGTGACCAGTACAATTGCATAGAGTGATTTAAATAAAGAGTCATATGTTCATAACATCCAGAACTGAGTTTTGTCCATGAGGGATCAGTGATCTCCAAGTTTGTGATATATAACTAGGCAAATTATCATTACAGCAAAAGGTAGTGTTAGCTATAATATGTAAGCTTTCGCACAACAGTAAGGAATTATTATTAGTTGCTTTTTGCAGTATGGCTGTTTCCTTCCCTTGTAGATAATGCTGTCCTTCCTGAACACAACGGGCTAAAGCCGTAGTTAACTTACCATTTTTGAGATCATACTTGTGTTCATTCATTCTAGTCTTTAATGTCCTTCTGGTAGAACCGATATATAACTTTTTAATTTGCGATGGGTCATGGGGATATAGAGGAATGGAATAAATTCCATGCATGTTTTCCACACTCACCTTGTCACGATCACTTCTGATTAGATGCAAAAGATTAAGAGCCTTTGAGCCAAAGTCAATGTCATGATGTCTACACAGGTTCTTTAACACCGGAGTTAAACTTGGGTGGTAGTCGAGTGAGCCTACGTACCTCCTTTTTGAGGTATCACGAGTTAGAGAGCATTCCTGAGAACAGGTTTTTATTATAGAGTCTGTCTACAGTTGTATTATTGAACCAAAAAAGGAGGCCAGTTCTTTGATCTTTAAAAGTTCAGAACATATCTGAGAGCGTCATTCGAGCAATGAGTTATTTCCCGTCTAACCATAAACGAAATTGAGGCTGACTTATAGTTACTCGGGTGAAAAGAGTCTTTAGGTATCATCGAAGGCGAAGAGGTTGGTTTTCGATAAACTGTAAAGCTGAGTTGATGGGTAACAGGATTGCGTATTAAGCAAAAATCCAGATATGGTAAGGTGTAGTTTTCTTCACACTCCACTGTAAAGGATATGGTAGGATATTGTAGTGACATATCATCCGGAAAACAATTAGCTCATCGTAAGAGTGAGGTCAAATAACTAAAACGTCATCAACGTACCTTATATACAGGAGTGGCTTGTAGTTGCAAGTCTCCAAGGCGGAATTTTCGAGATGCTGGAGAAAAATCTCGGCTAGACATGCTGACAAGGGGGAACCCATGGCGGCCCCCTCTGTTTGTCTATATATTACATCCTGGAAACGAAAGTAAGTACGTTGATGAACAAGTTTTAAAGCGGAGATAACAGAATCGGTTAATTCGGGAGCCAAGCCAGAATTTATAAGTTTTTGACGAATAAGCATGTGAGTCTCGGCAATAGGTACGTCATGATACAACGAAACCACATCCAAAGAGACTAAAAAGAAAGGTGTATTACCCAAGTTTGTGGCCTTTATCCGGTCAAGAGCTTGCGTGGAGCTCTGTACAGAGTAAAGTGAGCCCACTAGGAGGGGGGAAAGAAATTTGGACAGAGCTTTTTCAAGGGGTCTCGTGGGACTAGCGTATCCCGATACCAAGGGGCGAATCGGGTTGCCAACTTTGTGGGTCTTCACCTTCCCAAAAAGTTCAGGAACACGGGGGCCAAATGTAGTCTGCAAACCCGATAAAATTTCAGGAATAAGGGCTGAGTGATTTTTAAGTCTGCTAATAGCGGATAGTGTAGCAGGTATCGCATCTGATTTAACAACCCGAGTGCAGAGCTAACCAATGGCCTCATGCATCTTGGAAATATAATCAGGCTTGTTCAAAATAACAAGTTGGGATGTTTTGTCAGCGGCTATAGTTGCTAATGAAAGGTTAGCTTTAAGAATTTTAAGTTGCTGATACTCTTCCGTCCATTTGGAATGGCGAGAAAAGTGATCCTGTTTTTTAACCTTCTTAAAGGCTCGAACCATTGTGTATCTTGCTCCCTCTTGTTCGTCGGGCGGGAGAGCTTGAATAATTCCCTCTGCTTGAGTAATAAATTTGAAAGCGTTTACCCTTTTGCGGGCGGACGCTCTCAGATGTGCTGAACTTTTAAAGATCAAAGAACTGGCCTCCTTTTTGGTTTCAATAATACAACTGTAGACAGACTCTACAATAAAAACCTGTTCTCACGGGAATGCTCTTTAACTCGTGATACCCCAAAAAGGAGGTACGTAGGTTCACTTGACTACCACCCAAGTTTAACTCCGGTGTTAAAGAACCTGTGTAGACATCATGACATTGACTTTGGCTCAAAGGCTCTTAATCTTTTGCATCTAATCAGAAGTGATCGTGACAAGGTGAGTGTGGAAAACATGCATGGAATTTATTCCATTCCTCTATATCCCCATGACCCATCGCAAATTAAAAAGTTATATATCGGTTCTACCAGAAGGACATTAAAGACTAGAATGAATGAACACAAGTATGATCTCAGAAATGGCAAGTTAACTACGGCTTTAGCCCGTTGTGTTCAGGAAGGACAGCATTATCTACAAGGGAAGGAAACAGCTATACTGCAAAAAGCAACTAATAATAATTCCTTACTGTTGAGCGAAAGCTTACATATTATAGCTAACACTACCTTTTGCTGTAATGATAATTTGCCTAGTTATATATCACAAACTTGGAGATCACTGATCCCTCGTGGACAAAACTCAGTTCTGGATGTTATGAACATATGACTCTTTATGTAAATCGCTCTATGCAATTGTACTGGTCACATGTTACGTATTTCTTTATTTAATGCCGGACTCCGTTCCACTGTTTGTCAAACATCTGATGATGACGCCAAAGTGGTAGTCGAAAGATCTCATGTGGTCATTTTATTTCATTTATTTTAACTGTAAATAAATGTTTTTAAATTATTCATCTTTGACCATTTGTCTTCATATATCGTGCAACGATGGCTTGCTCCTCGTTTATTCCCAAAGTATCAAATTGCACGAATATTCTTCAAGTCACCGTATCTGTTCCTTTTCCTATCCTTCTTGGTTACACCAAGCATGCACATCTCCGTGTTTCTTTGAGTTGTCCACATCCTCTGTATGACTTTCTTTGTTGAACTTGATGTCTCTAATTCTTAAGTAAGAACTGGAAGTATGCATTGATTAAACACTTTTTGTTATAAGACATAACGGTAAATTGAAAAAATTGCGCGCACGCACACACACACACACACACGCACACACACACGCACACACACACGCACGCACGCGCGCACACACACACATACGCACGCACGCGCGCACACACACACATACGCAAGCACGCGCGCGCGCACACACACACCCACACACACACACACACACACACACACACACACAATTTTTATTGGTGCTGTATCCTCAAATGCAAGTGCTGAATTTCGGCTGTATAAGGATACAGCACCAATAAAATTTGGAGTGAGACAAGGTGACACCATATCTTCCAAACTCTTCAATGCCACATTGCAAAATGTTTTTCAATCACTGAACTGGGAAAACAAGGGTAATAAAGATTAATGGAGATTTTTTTACTTACCTTCGTTCTGCTGATGACATAGTCATTTTTGCAACTACCCCTTCAGAGCTGCAGAGTATGATCCAGGAGCTTTCTAACAAAAATAAAGGAGTGGGATTAAAAATGCACTTTCAGAGAGAAAACCAAATTGATGTTCAATGTATGTTTTTACATGAAATGAAGATTTAGCAAATGATGGGAGAAATCTAGAGGTAACTGATACCACATTTACTTTGAGCAACAGATATCAAGCGAAGACCACATTGATAAAGAAATTAACCAACGTATAAAATTTCGTTGGAGAGCTTTTGGAAGAAACAGTACATGATTTTATATCACTATTGAAAATTTTCAAGAGCAAGATACCACCATGTCTTCAAAGAAAGGTGTTGATTCAAGGCATCCTTTCAGTTCTTACGTACGGAACACAGACTTGGTATTTAACTAAAAAAAAGACATACAGAGGCTGCAGACAACTGAAAAAAGCATGGAGGGGTATATGCTTGGAGTAACCAGGAAAGATAAGAAGAGGAACACGTAGATGTAGAAAATGACGAGAGTGGAAGACTTCATGATCAGAATAAAATATCTGAAATGGCAATGAGCTGGACATATAGCGAAATGGACCACCAATGGACAACAGAAATTTTAGACTGGATACCAAAGGACTGGAAAAGACCCAGAAGAAGACCCCGTGGGAGTTGGTTGGATAAAATTCGTAAGCATACCGGAGTGACATGGAGGAGACTGGCTCAAGACAGACAGTTGTAGAAGAAATTTGGGGAGACCTTCATCCAGCAGTGGATTGATAATGGTTGACAACGATGATGGTGATATTATGTATATAGGGTGATTCAGAATAATTGTTAAATAATTTGCAGGGAGGTCAGGAACACAAAACCAAGCAATAATAGCATAGGAACATGGGGTTGCAAATGCAAAACAGAGGCGCTACACGGTCTCAAAGACAGAGACAGTTATTACAACGTTGGATGAGCAAAATGATTTAATTCGAAGGCTACAAAAAATTAAGACATGATTTTAACAGACTTTTGAACAGCAATTAATATTTCACAGTGCCTTTACAGAAAGTGTTCGAAGTTGCGGCCTTGCGCAGCAACACACGCTTCACAGCGACGGCGCATCGACCGGCGGACGTGGGCGAACATGCTTGGTGTATCACTAACAACTCCAGCTGCCGCAACAATTCGTGCCACCAGGTGCATGTCGGAATCACCAGGTGCATGTCGGAATACACCATACCTTTCAAATAACCCCACACAAAAAAAAGTCAATGGAGGGACAGATCAGGTGAACGGGGTGGTCATGAAACGGGTCCACCAAGACCAATTCATCGCCCCGGAAATGTTGATTCCAGATACTGGCGAACATTGCTAAAGAAATGCGCAGGAGCTCCGTCGTGTTGAAACCACATGCGCTGTCGCAATTGTACGGGTACATCACTCAGCATTTCCGTCAGGACCTCTTGCAGGAAGATGAGGTAATTGTGTCCATCCAGTATCGATGGCAATACGTATAGGGCCCGATCAGACAGTCGGCAACCATACCTACACATATGTTGACGCTGCAGCGACGTTGCACGGCATGCAGCCGTATGGCTTGGGAATTCTCATGTGCCCACACGTGCACATTGTGCAAATTAGAGATGCCCTCCAGTGTGAAAGTCGCTTCATCAGAGAAGAGGACGTAGAACGCGAAGTTCGGCTCTCCAGCAATCTGCTGTGAAAACCAACGTGCGAAAGCCACACGCTGCGGGTAATCACTGGCATTCAGAGACTGCACACGTTGTACATGGAATGGGTGTAAATTATCCTCGTGTGCGACGTGCCATACGGTGGATTGCGACGCATGTAAGCGAGCAGAAATCGCCCGGGTACTGGTCCCCTGATTGCGTGCGATTTCATCCAAGACGGCTTCTTCCAAGTTTCAATCAGCTCCAGCATCGCGCCTTCACACAGTGAAACTTCCCGTTTCACTCAATCGGGTATACAGCCGTCCGAACATCGTATGAGCCGGAATGTGTCTGTCGGGAAACCGTTCCTGATACAATTGCCTGGCAGCAGGTCCATTGCAGTTCGCTGCACCATAGATGAGATGCATATCCGCCATCTCGCTTTTCGTGTAGCGGTACATCTTCACAATCCTTACACATCTGACAACCTCCAGTGATTCCTCCTGCCCAAAGCACCGGCAGACACACAGTGCCTTCCTGTGACTGTTTTGATACACCAGTCATGTTTGCCCACGTCCGCCGGTCGATGCGCTGTCGCTGTGAAGCGTGTGTTACTGCACAAGGCCGCAACTTCGAACACTTCCTGTAAAGGTATGTGAAATGTTAATTGCTGTCCAAAAGTCTGTTAAAATCATGTCTTATTTTTTGTAGCCTTCGAATTAAATCATTTTGCTCATCCAACGTTGTGATAACTGTCTCTGTCTTTGTGACCGTGTAGCGCCTCTGTTTTGCATTTGCGACCCCATGTTCCTATGTTATTATTGCTTGGTTTTGTGTTCCTGACCTCCCTGCAAATTATTTAACAGTTATTCTGAATCACCCTGTATAATGTATGCTGGTCTATCATTAACTTCCGAATTCTCCTGAATTTGTAGTGAATTAGGTCTTTCTGAAACACCACTTTATAATGAATTAGCTTTATTTGCTTTCCGCTAAGCTAATTATAATGAATAACCTTTTGTACCAGCTAAGCTAATGATAATGAATAAAGCTTTCAACTAAGCTAAATATAATGCTTCTGCTACTGAATTTATATGCTTGTACTAAACTTCAAATAGTGAATTCAAATGGTTGTTGTTACTAGTTAATTAAGAACATGAATAAAGTCTCCTGCTAGTAGTGTAGTAATAGTATTATACAAACTTGTAACTGGTAGTAATGTTGTAGCAGTAATTAAGATGAATAAAGTCTTATGCTGGTTGTTACTAGTAATATTAATTGAAATAAACCTAACAGCCAGACAGAGGTCTGACAGTACTATGAACTGAGAAAGACGTACTTACGTAAACCATTTATTATGACCTTCTACTGGAATCATCACACACAGCTACTCAAATAACAATAATAAAGAATCAACCTAATCACATAGAACGAAGCTCTCCCTATCCAACAACAAACGCTCTGGCTATACAACAACAAACGCTCTCCTTGGCTATCGTTGAACGCGCCTATTTATACTGGCTACCACCACGTCATGACTTACACTCATTGCCAGATCTCATTCAGCGGGTGAAATAATATTTCGTTCAGTAAGAAGATAATTTACATAGTAAAATAAAATAACCAGAGATAGTAAAATCAAAAGGAAAGTGAATATAGAGTATACGTTACATCATCTCCCCCTTAATTTTTCTTTTCTTTTCTTTTTTTTTTTTTTTTTTTGGAAGTGCTGGAGAAGGGATTCTCTTATTTTTCCTATCTCGCGGTGTTGAAATAACATCACACCATTGCGAGATTTTGAACGGTCGGGTCATCCGGATAGTTCGGGCGCCATTATAACGAAGTGTATTTCTCCGTCATTTTTATCCGCGCCGGGGTTCGAACCCGGGTCCCCTCATTCCGGAATAAGTTGCTCTACCAATTGAGCTACGCGGACATTTTATTCTGATTCCTATTTGCCTTTATGTCGTGTGCGTCCTTCTGGCAGGTACGTCACATCTCCTGGTACGTTACAACTTCACAGGTCCAACTACAAATATATTCGTACCGCAATGATGAGAAAATAACACCACTGTGAATGTAAGATGCCTCGATTGACAGAGTAAATTTCCAGCGCAGATTGAAAATAGGGTGCCACATAAGCAATTGCCTCGAACGTGACATTTTAGCCACATAAGATCCCTAGATAAAAGGTTGAGGGTGTGATATGCAAACAGCTGCGGACTGAGGTTGAATCTGTCTAGAAACGACCCGGTGAACGTGCGAAGCTAACAGAATGTGACAGGAGAGCTCGGCAAAAGACTGTCATCACAAAATGCAAATCAACATTGTCTCAAATCATGCAAACCCTATTTGATACTATCGGAACCAATATCAGTACCAGGGCAACCATGTCATGCGCAGGACGCTGCATGACATGGTTGCCGAGATCGAGTATCCATCCACAAGCCGCTAATCACTTCGATCAATGACACACACTAATTAACGTGGTGACAGGAACTTCGATCTTGGAGTATAGACCAATAGAAATCTGTGCTTTGGTCAGACCAGACATAGTGCACAGTCTAACAGTCTGATGGTCGTTCCAAGGTGTGGCGGAGGACAAGATAAAGGTACGTTCCGGTTGGTATCATCCCGTCAATGAATCTTGGTGGAAACAGCATGATGGTATACAGCTGTTTTTAGTGGTTCGACTTTGGCCCATTAATCGTTTTAGACGGAACCATGAGTGCTGAGCTCTACCTAATCATCCTGGACAATTATTCAGTACCAACGTTGTGATAGTGCTTTGGGAAGGCCCATACCTTTATGAGCAAGACATACTGCTCGTGTTGTTACAGACTGGTTTGAGCACATGGGCATGGAAGAGTTGGATTGGACAGCCCAAAGTCGTGATCTGAACCCTATAGAAAACCTCTGCAATGAATTGGGTCGTCGGATGGGCAAAAAAAAGAGATCACCCAATAAAAAGCTGAACTTGTCACTGCTTCGAAAGTAGAATGATGGAACATATCTACGGACATTTGTAAAAAGGTAGTAGAGAGGATTCGACGAACACTAGAGCTGCCGCCCCGGTGGCTCAGTGGTCTAAGCGATAGCCTCTTATCATTCGTCCGTAAGGGGTCCGGGTTCGAATCCCGGTGAGGCATGAATGTTGGGTTTGTCTTACGGCACTGGCTCTCTCCCTTCCCTGGAACTAGTGGGCCTAAATTAGGGACAGGCGACTGTTTTATAGCCCCTTGAGTTGCTCACGGTGGTCGACAAACCTCCAATAAAAAAAACACTAGAGCTCGCCGTAGGGCCCAAAGATTTCAGCAAACAGTATTAAATCTTCTATAAAGTAAATGCCAAAAATTTGAAATTTCACCAGTTACATATAACGTCGCACACACACGAGCCAATTCTTGCTTATTTTGTTCTCATCATTATCGTTGTTTTAAATGCTTTTCTAATTCCCCTGACGCGGTGGTTAAGATGTTTCCAGATGAAAATTAAACTAATTTTCTAAACAGAGATTCAGTGATTGAAAGGTGCGAGGGAAGGGGGAGGGGGAGCATATACCCAGGAGATTTATGATTACGAAGTATGATTAGGGGACAGCGGGAGGTAGTAAAATAACAACTGAAATATTCTTGTCTCCATACGAACTGGCCTATCTGTAAGGAGAACGACGGGGTGTTGTCAACAACAGGTAATTCCTCATTTTCCAGTGAAAAAATATGAGTGAATGCCACTTTTTTTGTTTACAGATTGTGGTTAAAATAACAAGGGAGAATATTACGAATTCAAGGAATCTATAAAAACTTTGGTTTATACGAAATTTTGTTTAATATAAAAAATTTTAATTCCTGTAACATTGCACTTATTCTTCGGATATGTCGCTCTTCTAATAAATAATGCAGTTTAGTTGCATATTGTCGATTTTCAGTCGGCTGAGTAAGACACGTTAAAACAAGCTTTAATTTGGTCGAAATCAGGCGTTATCTGTTTTTCGGTGTGATGTATACAAATCAAATTCAGAGTACAAGTTGTTGAAAAGAATTAACTCAATAAAAAGCTGATCGGTAGAATTATTACGACGTTGTAGTGTTTATTGCCATGCCCGCCAACCAGTGGTACTTTCATACATGCAAACAATCGCTGCTTTATTGCAAACATATCGTTATTGCCCTCTGTTCTTTTGAATGGCATTTGACGCATGAAGAGATAATAAGGAAATTAATTTCTTCCATTGATGTCCGGCACAGGCCGCCCCGGTGGCGCAGTGGTCTAAGGCGCTGGCTTCTGATCATTCGTCCGTAAGGGGTCCGGGTTCGAATCCCGGTCAGGCATGGATGTTGTGTTTGTCTTACGGCACTGGCTCTCTCCCTTCCCTGGAACCAGTGACCCTAAATTAGGGACGGGCGACTGCTTATAGCCCATTGAGTTGCTCACGGTGGTCGTTAAACCTCCAATCAAAAAAAAAAATGTCCGGCACACATGATAAGACTTCTTCCGAGGTATTGCATCGGTATCGTGATCATCCACAATCCCATAAATAATGCAAAATTGTTATCGCGATCGTTAGCCATCGAAGGTTGTTCAGTTCCTTTATTTTACATAACCTGCCGGAAGTTGTTATTTTTTTCTACTCACTTCCGCATATGCCTTTCGAAATAATAATTTTCAATAAGAGAAAGTGAAGTCATTTTGTTAGTGACTGGTGCGTCATCTATGATATCCGCTATGACTTGCTGCTAATGATACCGAAGTAATTTATCTCAAAGGGAAACAATCTAACTGATTAATCACGCTTCACCATTGCTTCTGTCTTTCATCTTATTAAATTTCTCGCTTCACTGAGTCGCATTTTTAAATATGTACTTTGATGCTAAACACGAGCAGATGCGTTTTGCATTATTATCGTAAAGTTCACTTCTTTCACTGGTACGGAATATATATTTGTTTTCTTCCTTGTTAATCGGTTTCGCATTTCTGTGTATATCATCATCATCATCGTCAACCATTATCAATCCACTGCTGGACGAAGGTCTCACCTAGTTTCCTCCCCAACGGTCTGTCTTGTGCCAGTCTCCTCCACGACACTCCCGCATACTTTCGAATTTCATCCACCCATCTCCCATGTGGTCTTCTTCTGGGTCATTTCCTGTCCCTTGCAATCCAATCTAAAATTTCGGCTGTCCATCGATGGTCTGTCCTTCTGGCAGTATGTCCAGCCCATTGCCATTTCAGGGATTTAACTCTGATCATGATGTCTTCCACTCTTGTCATTTTTCGGATCCACGAGTTCCTCTTCTTATCTCTCCTGGTTACACCAAGCATGCATCTCTCCATACTGCTTTGAGTTGTCTGCAGCCTTTGTATGTCTCTTTTAGTTAAGGTCCACGTCTCTGCACCGTACGTAAGCACTGGAAGGATGCATTGATCAAACACTTTTCTTTTAAGACATAATGGCATATTGCTCTTGAAAATTATGCTGTTTCTTCCAAAAGCTCTCCAGGCAAGTTTTATACGCCGATTAATTTCTTCATCAATGTGACGTTCACTTGATATCTGCTGTCCAAGATAAACGTACGTATCTGTTATCTCCAGATTTTCTTCATCAATCAATAAATCTTCATTTCTTGTAAAAGCATTGAACATCACTTTTGTCTTCTGAAAGTTCATTTTTAATCCCACTTCTTTACTCTTGTCAGCAAGTTCCTGGATCATACTCTGCAGCTCTGATGAGGTAGTTGCAAAAATGACCACGTCATCAGCAAAACGAAGGTGGGTTAGGTAATCTTCATTGATCTTTATCGCTTTGTTTTCCCAGTTCAGTAATTGAAATACATTTTCCAATGTAACATTAAAGAGCTTCGGAAATATGGGGTCACCTTGTCTCACTCCCTTTCCAATTTTTATGTGTGTTGTAATTTCAAACAGCCGAATCTTTGCTCTTGCATTTTCATAGATGTTATTAATAATATAGAAAGAAATATATAAAATATCTCCTGGAGCACGACAAAAAATTTCTTCAATACATAGTTTATTGCAATTACCGAGATGTTTTCTTAAACTTGATGATTGTTTTACGAATATTTTTGACAACACCAGTAGCTGTTGCATGTTTCGAAAATTAATTTAGCAAGTAAAAAATGATTAAAGCATATTTAAGGTCAACCATGAACAAAGACAGTTTGATATCTTCAGCGATATTAAGCATAGAAAGTGAAGAAGCAAAGAAGTGCCATTTTGATTTCCTAATAAAGAGAGAGATTTGAAGTAAAGAGAAACAAAATTATTGATGTGAATTTACCGAAAAAAATGCATATAAAAAAATAAGGAGAAAAATTGATCGTAGTTGTTGTTTTCGAAGTTTTCTGACACACTAACAATTGTATTTACCTTTTTCTAATCTTAAAGAAGCACCTATTTCTTGATTTTTAGTGCAAACAACTACAATTTGCTTCCACTGGAATTTCAAAGAATACTCATAATTCATGAATGATCAACAGGCAACATATTCTCAATAATTACTATGTCCCTTGAGTGATTTTTTTATTATGATGACTGATAAGCAACCAACAGATACTTCGGTAGAGCAGTGTTGTATTAATTTATGACCCATAATGGCAATTATGTAATCTATGAAACAAAAACAAATACGCATTCATGAAATATTAGTTAATTATATTTCCTATTCAATTAGCTGATGAGCAGAGAAGATATAGAACTTACGATTGCAGATATAAAGATTTTTATCTATAAGAACAATATTCAAAGATTTCAGTATTTATTTTCGGAGTGGGGAGGAGGCCTCATTAACGGCTTTGATCCAGACCACGATGAACCACGCACCGCCCCTGAGTAAGATATTTTGCATCATCATCATCATCATCATTGTCAACCATTATCAATCCACTGCTGGACGAAGGTCTCCCCAAGTTTCCTCCACAACGGTCTGTCTTGTGCCAGTCTCCTCCATGTCACTCCCGCATACTTTCGAATTTCATCCACCCATCTTCCATGTGGTCTTCTTCTGGGTCTTTTCCTGTCCCTTGGAATCCAATCTAAAATTTCGGCTGTCCATCGATGGTCTGTCCTTCTGGCAGTATGCCCAGCCCATTGCTCGTTCGTGACAGACGTAGTGTTGGTGGCTCCAATATTTTATGCATTTTCGTCTGGAATACCTCGTCCCTCACTCACCTGTTGCGTGGCCCGGCTGTCTAAAGGTACTGTGTACGTTTTGAGTTACTTTTCTAGCGTTCTCATTCTCATATTAGTTCATATTCATCCGTTTTCTTATCGTTTGCTCGTTTTTTTACGTTTGGAAGCTGCCAACATGGCGGTTTCCGGTATTTCCTTATCATCTATGGGCGTGGCGGATGCACGTTACGTCACACTTCCCACGTCCATGGAAGTTAACATACTCGTCCTCAGATGTGTCTGCTCAGATGCCTTCCCAGCTTTCTAGTACTCCTGCACCGGTGCCTTCACTGGACTTGGCTGCGCTTTCTTCTTCAGCTCTTGCATCAGTCGCGCTGCCCTCCCTGGGTACTACTGATACTACTGCCTGGCCTTCGGCCTGTGCTCCTCTTCCCTCACAGCCTTCTATGCCTGCCGGATCCGAACAGACTTCTCTTCCGAGGATGTCATTTGCCTCTAAAGTGCAACGAGGCGCTACTTCTACGTGCGATTCCTTTCAACCAGATGGTCTTTTGCAAGCAATACCTATTATTCAGGTATCCAACCACTAGGTGAAGGTAACGATAGATGACTATTTGCAGATTGGCCGTGGGTTCCATAACCTCCTGGATAGAGGTGTGCTCTTTCATGCTTCACCAAATACCCCATTGCCACGCTACATGGAAGCCCTCTCTGGACATGTGTCGTCTGCGTCCATTGCAGGAATTTCCCGTACTCCTTGGGGTATTTCGGTACAGTTCAATCACAAGGAGGATGCTGACTTTTTTCTTGCAAACGGACTTTCGATTGGGACAAACCATCTCATCCCGTCGCCTCTTTCCAAGCGACCGGTGAACATCACGTTCTATCCTGTTCCACAGGAAGTGCCTGATACTGCACTTCCTCTCCTTGTCAGTCATGTTTGTAAAATTGTTGGCAAGGTCCGTCGCCTCTCTGACGCTCCCCGCGGAACTCGATTTGCACATGCTACCGGACCTCGCCGTCAGTTATTGGTCGTCTTTCCCACCGAGAAAGCCTTGGCGGATTGCCCTACAGAAGCTACTGTTGAAATTGGTGCACGAACGTACAGTTTCAAGATTTTCACTGCTCACTATAGTACACACTGTTTAACACAGAATCACACCACTGCCTCCTGTGACCGCGTTTGACGTGGACTTTCATCAAGTTCGCACCCCACTGCTGACCACATTGGTCTTTCTACTATCCCCACTACCGGTAGTTTGCCTGACGCGAATTCTTCGTTTCTCCGTCAGACGAACATTTCCGTCACGGACAATGCTGCCTTTCCTCCTCTCCCGACTCGTACGATTGGGCATCCACCTTCAAGATTGACAGAGTTGTCTTCTTTTTTTTTTTTTGGATTGGAGGTTTAACGACCACCGTGAGCAACTCAATGGGCTATAAGCAGTCGCCCGTCCCTAATTTAGGGTCACTGGCTCCAGGGAAGGGAGAGAGCCAGTGCCGTAAGACAAACACAACATCCATGCCTGACCGGGATTCGAACCCGGACCCCTTACGGACGAATGATCAGAGGCCAGCGCCTTAGACCACTGCGCCACCGGGGCGGCAGAGAGTTGTCTTCGACTACAGATATGTCTACAGCGGAGTGTTCCGATCCGGGTGTGTTGAGTGGTGGTTTGGCAGATCGGCCGTCTGGCTCTTCTCCTAGCCTCTCGGATATCGGATATCCATTTACAACCTTGTCTACCATACCCTTGTTGCAACATCTTCCTGAAGCCTCGGCTGTTGTACCAGTCTCCACTAAGGCAGCTCAGCTACGTACTTCTTCTTCGGCGACGGTCGTTTCCTCGTCTCCTGACTTGGGAGGTGAGCTTGATCCACTAATGGATACATCCGCCTCAGCTTCTTCTTCGAAGCGGATTGGAACTTCCAAAGGCGCTGTAAAACAGAAAAAGTTAAAACAACTTTCTGTGCCACATTCTGAGGATACATCTAGTGTTCCCGAGGTTTCCGGTTCCGGTGTTTCTCCACCTGATGATTCTTCAAACAGTATGCTTCTCCGCTGAGGTCCTGTCAATCCTCTCTCTGATGCTGAGGTTCTACAGGCCGTTGATACGTTTCCTCCAGTTGCTGGACCACTGTCCAGACAGCAACTTTTACGTCTTTTTCAACCTGCACGTACGATTGTTGGATCTGAAGAATTCCTTCACTCACCTGATCTGGACCTGTATGCAGCGGTAACGCAATTCGAAGCTTATGTGTCACATTTTAAATCTCTGTGTGCCACCGATCCTCGATATCAGCCTTTTTTGAGACGTTACACACGCCGTCTCGCCTCCTTGAAGGAGCTCGTTGAGAAGCATATATGTGATACCTTCTATCCTTTTACCGATGGCCTTTAGCTCTCTTCCTCACACCGATTAATTTTTGTTCTCTCAATGCTAGGAGATTTGCGAGCCCGTTCGCAGATGCCCTGGTTTTGCAGACTTAGTACATGTTGATTCTGATGTTTTCATTGTGTGTTTTTACTGTGATTCACAAGTAATGTATTGTAAATTTGCTTTATTTGTGTGTAAATTTGCTTTATTTAATGTATTGTAAATTTGCTTTATTTTCAAGTTGCGATAATTGCGTGTTTTTGGCCGCCCCGGTGGCACAGTGGTCTAAGGCGCTGGCCTCTGATCATTCGTCCGTAAGGGGTCCGGGTTCGAATCCCGGTGAGGCATGGATGTTGTGTTTGTTTTACGGCACTGGCTCTCGCCCTTCCCTGGAACCAGTGACCCTAAATTAGGGACGGGCGACTGCTTATAGCCCATTGGGTTGCTCACGGTGGTCGTTAAACCTCCAACCAAAAAAAAAAAAAAAAAAAAAATTGCGTGTTTTGCTGTGTTTTCACAACTAATCGGTTTCGTTACTTGTGTGATCTCCTCATTATCTCAGTATCATTATCTTATCTGTTGTTTCCTGAATTTGTGCCTGTTTTTTAAATTACCTATAATTGTGAGTGTTTGCTGTATTAGTGCTTTCCTCTATCGCGGATTATTATAGTGGTACGTTTGTTACCTTTGTTATTTTTATAAAGTTGCTGAGGTACTCAATGTCGTTTTGCGCTCTAAATACATTTCAGTTCCGTTCGGTTGATTTATCATAATCACAAATGCATGTACATTTCATGCATTTGTGCACATGTGTTATAGTGTTTGACCTGCCGTTAGGCCATTCATTGTTCGTGTGCATATTCATTTCCTTTCTGTGTAACGTTGTGCTGCATCGTGGATATACTGACTTTCCGCACTGTTGTTTTCTGTACTGCAGCTTTTAATGAATCTCCTGTATCTGTATTTCGTTATAGCAATAAACTGGGTACCACTATGATACCCACAGTTACCAATACCATTGCCATTTCAGGGATTTAACTCTGATCATGATGTCTTCCACTCTTGTCATTTTTCGGATCCACGAGTTCCTCTTCTTATCTCTCCTGGTTACACCAAGCATGCACCTCTCCATGCTTCTTTGGGTTGTCTGCAGCCTTTGTATGTCTCTTTTAGTTAAGATCCACGTCTCTGCACCATACATAAGCACTGGAAGGATGCATTGATCAAACACTTTTCTTTTAAGACATAATGGCATATTGCTCTTGAAAATTGTGCTGTTTCTTCCAAAAGCTCTCCAGGCAAGTTTTATACGCCGATTAATTTCTTCATCAATGTGACCCTCACTTGATATCTGCTGTCCAAGATAAACGTACGTGTCTTTTATCTCCAGCTTTTCTCCGTCAATCGATAAATCTTCATTTCTTGTAAAAGCATTGTACATCACTTTTGTCTTCTGAAAGTTCATTTTTAATCCCACTTCTTTACTCTTGTCAGCAAGTTCCTGGATCATACTCTGCAGCTCTGATGAGGTAGTTGCAAAAATGACTATGTCATCAGCAAAACGAAGGTGGGTTAGATAATCTCGATTAATCTTTTTCTTTTTGTTTTCCCAGTTCAGTGATTGAAAGACATTTTCCAATGTGGCGTTAAAGAGCTTCGGAGATATGGTGTCACCTTGTCTCACTCCTTTTCCAATTTTGATGGGTGCTGTATTCTCAAACAGCCGAATCTTTGCACTTGCATTTTCATAGATGTTATTAATAATATTAATGTATGCATCTTCAACACCGCAGGATTTCAAAGCCATTGCAACTGCTGATGGTTTCACCAAATCAAAGGCTTTTACATAATCGATAAAAGCCATGCACAATGGAAGTTCATATTCCCTCGCTCTTTCAATTAGTTCTCTCAGTATGTGGATATGATCTATTGTGCTGTAGCCACTCCTGAATCCAGCTTGTTCTCTCGGTTGAGCCATGTCCAGTGTCACCTTCAAGCGGTGTGAAAGAACTTTAGTGAAGATTTTATAAACCACTGATAGGAATCTTATAGGTATGTTGTTCCTGAGATCCTCAATGTCACCTTTTTTATGTAGCAAGATCATTGTAGCGTTGTTCCAATCCTCAGAAATCTTCCCTTCATTAAGGCATCGAGTGAAAATTTGGGCGAGTTTCGATTTCTCCACTTGCTTCTTGTATGTCTACAGTAATTCCATCTTCTCCTGGAGCTTTTCCCCGCTTCATGTTCTTGATTGCATGTGCAACTTCTGCTGGGAGGACTGGAAGAACTCTGGTACTGGTACCTTTCATGATGTCTGGAGTACATGTATCATCCCTTTCATATAATTTGGAGTAGAAATCTTTCACTCTTGTCAAAATTTCGCCTCTATTTCTTGTTACAGAACCATCTTCTATTCTCAGTGCCATAATCTGCTTTCTTCCTTTTCTGAGATGTCCCTTTGCTATCTTTAGGCTTTGGTTGTTTTCAATTGCTTTCCTCACTAGTTCACAGTTGAATTTCCGTACGTCTTCGGTGATACGTTTTCGTACTGTCTTGCATAGCTCTATATATTCCACTTTGAAAGTCACATCTTCTTTAGTTGTCCTCATCTCTCTTCTATTTTGCATACGTACAGGTATTTCAGTAATTTATTCATATTTTTTTCAACGGCTTGCGTTTATGTACTACTGGCATATTTATGAATTCATATCTTTGACTTACTTATTACGTGAACTTTTAATTTAAGCTGTTATTTAATGTTTTTGCGGAAGTGCCGCCTAAGTGTACCACACGAGGTGCCAGCTACGGATCATGACAAAAATAAATCTTTTTTCTCCTACATATGATGTACAAGTAGAATATTTGTTCTACACTTCATTTACTTTCTGCTTATTGCTTTTTTTCGACATCATTCATTTGCCAAAGGTAATTCTTGCTTATAACCATCCTGGAATCTGAAACATAAAGTTCAATTCAGTAATATAACTACTGGTATATCTATGAATTCATATCGTTGATTTACTTAGCACGTGAATTTTTAATTTTATTTGTTCTCATGTATCTCAAGTCCAGCGAAATGTGTCAAATTTGTTGTATGAACATTGTGGCAGTTAATATCAAATCTGTACTTACTGAGATTTTTAATTTTATGAAATATTTTAAAATTCAGAACAAAAGTTTGGGATGTGTACAACAAAACTTATTGTGAGGCACTGTTTGCAATGCAACATAAGAATATCGTGTGTGGTATTTCGATAACGAAAAAATAAATAAATGAAATCTTTTGTTCGCACTGAAACAAATGGATAACAGATTGGACGAAGCAATCAGGAGCAATGAGTGCATATTTGTAAGGCTGACGATTTAAGAATGAATTTACCTGTTGGAATCGCGATTTCCACTGCTTCTATGGCGAAAAATTGGAGGAAATCAAAAGCAGACCGGAATATTTACGCAGCTTGCTATTTTTAAACTATCACTTCATACCTCTGAAATGATTAATGAACATTAAAGGACCCTCCAAGGGAAAACGTAAATCTTCCTCGTTTTCAAATATCTATTCTTAAAATATTTTTAAAATCACGTATAACGTGATTTCTTTTCGTGTAGAGATCTTGTCGTTCTTACGTTTTTTCTACACACTTGTATCTCAAGTCCAGCGAATATGAATACGATGCAGTAGTTCCAAATTGAATTATTTCGGCCAGACGAATCATAAAACAGAAGCCAACTTACGGGAATTCTTTTATTGTTCCCAGCACGAATTTCAGTAGCACTCCGCGATTTTAAGACAGCAGATATCAGATTGTAATATCTAATAATTGAACGTCTACAAGCATACATCCACCACATATCCACCACAACGACTGTTATCTCGTCCTTTTATCTATCGTTCTTATCTCATACATTCATGCGGCACGTTCTCTCTGACCTCAAGAGTGTTGCCAACAGTATTCTCGTGAGAGAGAAGATGTCACGTTAAGTTGGGAAGTATAACGGAGAACAAACTCAAAATTTACATAGGAAAAGAAACTAAAAATGAAAACTAATTTGGAATATACGTCACACACGTTTTTAAGTATAACTGTAATTTGCCTGTAAGCTTCAAAGAAACATATCGTTGTACTTTAGATTCAATTTTGGTGCTGAAGGTCCTTCAACAAAACAGTTAATGAAAGAATACCATTAAAGTAGTATATGTTATCAGTTAGATAGCGTTTTGACTGAATATTGAACATGCAACCTTGGTAGCGAGAGTTATCTACTTCCCACGGTAATCTTCTCAAGGAACTCGATAGATATCTGTAGAGAAAGTCCTATCATACACTACTGTTTGTGACAATTGCACCACCATGAAAGACTGCTGGTATTAGCTTGAAACTTACAGGATATGTACAACAGGTTCGTAAATGCAAATGATCAATATCTCAGTGAAATGCGCATGCGGTTTCGGAGCATCGCTCTCTGAACTGTCCGGTCTTGGGTATAAAGAGTTGGCTCAAATGAGATGTTGCAATTAGTGACAAGCCGTCGTTGAATCGAAAGGGTGTTTTCTGTGTCTCACTACGCCCCGTCGTCGAAATAGGTCGCATTATGAACTATAACGAAGTAAATTTCTCCGTCATTTTTGGTCCATGCCGGGGATCGAACCCGAGTACACTTATTCAGGAACAAGTCGCTCTACCAACTGAGCTACGCAGACGTTCGTTCTTGCTGCTATCTGCCTTTATGTCATGTGCGTCCTGCGGGGCAGGTACGTCACAGAACACCGGAGCGACTTTGAGCGAGGAAAGATTATTTGGATGAGAGCTGCTGGATTTCTCTACCGCGAAATTGCCACTCGAACGGAAGAAATGCCATACACTGATGCGAATGTGGTGTCAGTGAACAGATGAAGCTCGAACGCACAGAAATGGACTGCAAAATCGTACGACTGCACGGGATGACAGACATCTCTACCGCATAGATCACGCTGCGACATCCGCGGTGTTAGGGCAGCAATGTATCATTGCCACAGTTCAGGCTTTGTCCAGCACAATTCGACGTCGTCCGCTTAACAGAGGACTGGTAACTAGCAGACCATTGCTGTGCATTCCTTTGACCCTCAATCACAGACGCCTCAGACTGCAATGACTCAGACATTGGCAACAGGCAGTGTTTTCTGGTGAGTCACGATTCAGCTTGATGCACTATGATGGTCGAATACGTGTTGGAAGACATCGTGGTGAACGACACCTGGCAACGTCATACCGACCCAACGCCAAGCGTCATAGTTTGAGGAGCCGTTGGCTTCAATTCGCAGTCTCGCCTGATACGAATTGAGGGAATCCTCAACTGCCAGCGATACATCAAGGATGTTTTAGATGCAGAGGTGATACACTTCCTTCAGAGTTGTCTTGGCGCTATATTCCAGCAGAACAATGCTCGGTCACACGTGGCTCAGAATGTCCAAGATATCTTTCGTGCACGGTTGATATCGCTTGTTTCCTGGTCTTCACCTTCTCCGGATATGTCCCCAATCGGACATGTCTGGGATATGGTAGTTAAGCGACTGGCTCGCCAAGTGCTTCCACCAGTCACCACAAATGAACTACGGTATGCCGCCCCGGAGGCGCAGTGTTCTAAGCGATGGCTTCTGATCATTCGTCCGGAAGGGGTCTGGGTTCGAATCCCGTGACGCATGGATGTTGTGTTTGTCTTACGGCACTGGCTCCTTCATTTCTCTGGAACCAGTGACCCTAAATTAGGGACGGGCGACTGCTTATAGCCCATTGAGTTGCTCACGGTGGTCGTTAAACCTCCAACCAAAAAAAAAAAAAAAACTTTGGTCTCGCATAGAAGCATCCTGATAGGCTATTCCCCGGAGCGATATCAAAAACCTTTTCCATTCAGTGCCAGGCCGTGTAAAGGCTGTTATTGTTGCTTTTCACAAAATACTGAGTTTCGAAGCGAAAAATCATGTATAGCTCTGCAAGTGTAATCAGTTATCCTGAGGAATTTGTGATATAAATTCCATTTAAATAGAGCGATTCTTTCTAGGTGTTGCAATTTTCACAAACAGTAGTGTAGGAAGAGCACTGATATCAGCAGAAAGGAATTCTTTAGAACACTTCCGTAAGCACCAGATAATACTCACCTATACCACCGCGTTGCTGTTCACTTTCCCCATGTTTTCCTATACTCTTCCTGAGCGCAAACAAATTCTTTTTACAATACAAACAGACTGATGTATGGAAATTATGCGTCTGTTCTCCACAATGAGTATATGAGCTTTTTTTAACCCTTTGACCGGTAAGCTCAGAAAATAATTCGTAGAAAAGCAATGTGTGAACATATTTGCGAGATTTTGGTTAAAGCAGTGCTTCTCAACTTTCTTCACTTCACCTCACTGCACACTTTTGAATTTTCTGGATCCCCGCATCACACCCAGGGGAGGTTTGTCCCACCGGAACGCCAGGACATTTCCAGGAGGACCACTCAAGAAATGGCCCACTTTCTCGTATATTTTTTGGTCTGGATTTTTTCTTTGGTGTTTAAAGACCACCGTAAGCAACTCGACGAGCTATAACCAGTTTACCGATGAGAGCCGATTTAGTCTGACGAGCGATTCTGGACGTATACACATCTGGAGAGAGCAGGGAACACGCAATCACACCTCCAACATCATCGAAAGTGACCGGTTTGGAGGTGGCGGAGTTCTCGTTTGGGGCGGTATCATGCTTGGTAGCCATACTGACCTCCACATCTTCCAAGGAGGTTCATTCACTGGTGTTCGCTATTGTACCGAGGTTCTCCTGCCTCACGTGCGTCTGCTTAGAGGTGCTGTGGGTCCTGAGTTCCTATTCATGGACGACAACGCTACACCTCATCGTACAGTGGATGTCGCAGAGCTGTTGGAGAGTGAAGATATTCAACGCATGGATTGTCCCGCAAGGTCCCCGGACCTGAATCCAATCGAACACGTGTGGGACCTTTTCGGGAGACGCTTGGCAGCACGTCATCAGCCGCCAGCAACGATTCCGCAGCTGCGATTGGCTCTACAAGAGGAATGGGCCGCGATGCCTCAACAGCTCCTTGACAACCTCGTCCTCAGCATGGACAGACGTTGTAAATCCTGCAACGCAGTCAGGGGTGATCATATCTCCTACTAAAGACTGGATTTTTCTTGGCAGCCGCCTGTCACATGGACGTTTCTGTCTTCTGCCCAGTTTGGCTTGAAGCTACCTTTTCAAGAAAGTGCCTTTGTATCCTTTGGATTCCTTGTTTGGACAGTTTTGCTTACTTGTCCCATATTCTTATATCTTGGGGATCTTATGGTATGATTTGAGTCGATGTGGAGCACTTCTGTACGACGTTACATTCGAAAAACCGTCTCGTCCTTAATTTTTGCACGCCAGTGTACTATGCACGATAATTTCATCTAGATATCAAGAACCTGCCGCAAACGTATTTATATTGAAATTATACTTCACAATACCTTAACGAACCATCGAACATTACGTCAAATTTACTTCAAATGGAAACGTAAACTTATAATGGAGGAAACCCATTTGTCATTTTTAATCAACAGCCGTGAATTGCAAGTCATTCCAAAGAATCTCCTATTAAAATTGTTTGCGTAGGAAAAGTGCTAGGAGGCATGTGTACATTTCACCTTTCAGAATGATTTTCATGGTGATTTAGTTGGAAATGGGGTTTGCAAAAGACTCCTGTTTTGTTATTATTTTTTTTTTTTGAGTCAAAACCAACTTTTTTTAAAAGAAAGTTATCTGATTTGATGCTACATTCAATCAAGAATTTTAGATTTCTTCGCAACTGAATTAGTTTTACATTACCTATTTCAACAGCTTTCTTCCATTCCATCCAGTATGTAACAGATTTTATTTTCCGTGAGAGAATTTATAAGGTGTTCCGCTATAGGTACGTGTCTTTTCGATAGTATTTATACATGTATATATATCATCATCATCAACCATTATCAATCCACTACTGGATGAAGAAGGTCTACCCAAGTTTCTTCCTTTTTCCACAACGGTCTACCTTGCACCAATTTCCTCCATGTCACTTCAATCCCACATGTTTTCGAATTTCATGCTTCTTCTGGTTTATATATCATCATTGTCAACTATAATCAATCCACTGCTGGACGAATGTCTCTCCAAGCCTCTTCCACAACGGTCTGTCCTGCGCCAGTCTCCCCCATGCTACTCCCGCACACTTTCGAATTTCATTCACCCATCTTCCATGTGGTCTTCTTCTGTGTCTTTTCCTGTCCCTTGGAATCCAATCTAAAATTTTCACTGTTCATCGATGGCCTGTCCTTCTGGCAGTATGTCCAGCCCATTGCCATTTCAGGGATTTTACTTTGATCATGATGTCTTCCACTCTTGTCATTTTTCTGATTCACGAGTTCCTCTTCTTATCTCTCCTGGTTACACCAAGCATGCACCTCTCCATGCTGCTTTGAGTTGTCTGCAACCTTTGTATGTCTCTTTTAGTTAAGGTCCACGTCTCTGCACCATACGTAAGCACTGGAAGGATGCATTGATCAAACACTTTTCTTTTAAGACATAATGGCATATTGCTCTTGAAAATTATGCTGTTTCTTCCAAAAGCTCTCCAGGCAAGTTTCATACGCCAATTAATTTCTTCATCAATGTGACCCTCACTTGATATCTGCTGTTCAAGATAAACGTACGCATCTGTTATCTCCAGCTTTTCTCCATCAATCGATAAATTTTCATTTCTTGTAAAAGCATTGTACTTTACTTTTGTCTTCTGAAAGTTCATTTTTAATCCCACTTCTTTACTTTTGTTAGCAAGTTCCTGGATCATACTCTGCAGCTCTGATGGTGAATGAAGGTGAGTTAGATAATCTCCATTAATCTTTATCCCTTTGTTTACTCAGTTCAGTAATTGAAAGACATTTTCCAATGTTAAATACAGACATTTAACGTGGACCAGGAACATCAAACAAAGATCTTCGCTCTTTCCACGTTTATAAGTGAGTCACGGAAAAATTCTCATTGGCCGCAGTGAAGATCTTTGCTTGATGTTCCTGGTCCACGTTAAGTGTCTGTATTAATTATTCATTCGCCTTCTAATTATTTCTTCAATTGCTGCTTACCATCTTTGGTGAATCCCCGGCATTGTGCGGGGCTCCAAGAAGCAACCTGCCAAATTGGCTTGGCAGTTAGCGTTTGTGAGTCTGGAGGAATTCTAGGCCGCTGTGGTGAAGCGGAAGCATATCCGGCGCGTAACAGAAAGACCCTGGGTCCGACTCCCGGTGGCGGCCAATGAGAAATTTTCCGTGACTCACTTATAAACGTGGAAAGAGCGAAGATCTTTGTTTGATTTTCCAATGTGGCATTAAAGAGCTTGGGAGATATGGTGTCACCTTGTCTCACTCCCTTTCCAATTTTGATGAGTGCTGTATTCTCAAACAGCCGAATCTTTGCACTTGCATTTTCATAGATGTTATTAATAATATTAATGTATGCATCTTCAACACCGCAGGATTTCAAAGCCATTGCAACTGCTGATGGTTTCACTGAATCAAAGGCCTTTTCATAATCGATAAAATCCATGCACAATGGAAGTTCATATTCCCTCGCTCTTTCAATTAGTTCTTTCAGTACGTGGATATGATCTATAGTGCTGTAGCCACTTCTGAATCTATCTTGTTCTCTCGGTTGAGCCGTGTCCAGTGTTACCTTCAAGCGGTGTGAAAGAACTTTAGTGAAGATTTTATAAACCACTGATAGGAAACTGATAGGTCTGTAGTTCTCGAGATCCTCAATGTCACCTTTTTTATGCAGCAGGATCATTGTAGCGTTGTTCCAATCCTCAGAAATCTTCCCTTCATTAAGGCATATGTATATGTTAGCACATGGGAGATGGTGGATGAAATTCGAAAGCATGCGGGAGCGACATGAAAAGACTGGTGCAAGATAGACCGTCGTGGAAGAGACTTGGGAGACCTTCATCCAGCAGTGGATTGATGATGGTTGATGATGATATATAGTGGACTGCAAGACTAAATTTTTCGGCCCGGTTTGTTTGACCCAAACCGCCCCGGGGCAAACCCTATCAAATTTTTAGTGTCAACAAGGGAAGGGAAAATGTGTAATATTTTCTACTGTATATATTACAATATATACAGTAGAAATTTTTGACAATAGTGAAAGATTTCTACAGTAGAAATTTTTGACAATAGTGAAAGATTTCTACTCCAAATTATATGAAAGGGATGATAAATGCACTCCAGACATCATGAAAGATACCAGTACCAGAGTTCCTCCAGTCCTTCCAGCAGAAGTTGCACATGCAATCAAGAACATGAAGCGGGGAAAAGCTCCAGGAGAAGATGGAATTACTGTAGACATCATACAAGAAGCAAGTGGGGAAATCGAAACAGTACTCGCCCAAATTTTCACTCGATGCCTTAATGAAGGAAAGATTCCTGAGGATTGGAACACCGCTACAATGATCCTGCTACATAAGAAAGGTGACATTGAGGATCTCGGAAACTACAGACCTATCAGCCTCCTATCAGTAGTTTATAAAATCTTCACTAAAGTTCTTTCACACCGCTTGAAGGTAACACTGGACATATCTCAACCGAGAGAACAAGCTGGATTCAGGAGTGGCTACAGCACAATAGATCATATCCACGTACTGAGAAAACTAATTGAAAGAGCGAGGGAATATGAATTTCCATTGTGCATTTCTTTTATCGATTATGAAAAAGCCTTTGATTCGGTGAAACCATCAGCAGTTACAATGGCTCTGAAAACCTGCGGTATTGAAGATGCATACATTAATATTATTAATAACATCTATGAAAATGCAAGTGCAATGATTCGGCTGTTTGAAAATACAACACACATAAAAATTGGAAAGGGAGTGAGACAAGGTGACACCATATCTCCGAAGCTCTTTAATGCCACATTGGAGGGTCTTTTTCAGTCGCTGAGCTGGGAAAACAAAGGGATAAAGATTAATGGAGATTATCTAACCCACCTTCGTTTTGCTGATGACGTAGTCATTTTTGCAACTACCCCATCAGAGCTGAAGAGTATGATCCAGGAATTTGCTGACAAGAGTAAAGAAGTGGGATTAAAAATGAACTTTCAGAAGACAAAAGTGATGTTCAATGCTTTTACAAGAAATGAAGATTTATCGATTGATGGAGAAAAGCTGGAGATAACAGACACGTACGTTTATCTTGGACAGCAGATATCAAGTGAGGGTCACATTGATGAAGAAATTAATCTGCGTACAAAACTTGCCTGGAGAGCTTTTGGAAGAAACAGCATAATTTTCAAGAGCAATATGCCATTATGTCTTAAAAGAAAAGTGTTTGATCAATGCATCCTTCCAGTGCTAACGTATGGTGCAGAGACGTGGACCTTAACTAAAAGAGACATACAAAGGCTGCAGACAACTCAAAGCAGCATGGAGAGGTGCATGCTTGGTGTAACCAGGAGAGATAAGAAGAGGAACTCGTGGATCCGAAAAATGACAAGAGTGGAAGACGTCATGATCAGAGTTAAATCCCTGAAATGGCAATGGGCTGGACATACTGCCAGAAGGACAGATCATCGATGGACAGCAGAAATTTTAGATTGGATTCCAAGGGACAGGAAAAGACCCAGAAGAAGACCACATTTGAGATGGGTGGATGAAATTCAAAAGTATGCAGGGGTGACATGGAGGAGACTGGCACAAGACAGACCGTTGTGGAGGAAACTTGGGGAGACCTTCGTCCAGCAGTGGATTGATAATGGTTGACAATGATGATGATGATGATATATTACAAGCCACAACATCATAGCCGTCTTACCTAACAGAGCATTGGACCGTCTTTCGCCGCGATAACCTCGTGCTCCCGGCGTGGAAGCGATTTCTCTCGACCGCGGAAGATCTCCTCAGAAATTATATACTAGACCATCATAATCTAAAATTTCATTTCTTGAAAAGATGTGTTCATATTTTTACGTGAAAATGAAAAGGGCCTTAGTACTTCAAAAGTTGATCGTGCAGCTGCTGGTTATGAAAATCAAAAATAGAAATTCGTCGCAGTCGGATTATTTTTTTTTTTTTTTTTTGTATTTCCAAAACTGTACTCTAGCGAAATAAATTCACCAAAAACAAAAAGCAAAAGGAAAAAAACCTTACTGTTTGTGAAAATATATAATCATAGTTTACAATTTTGCACATTGCTGTATCTCTGCTCGGTATAGCTACATTTCTTTCCTGCTTCTGGAATGAGTAATAGCAGTACCATAGCATTTTGACAGGAAAGAATAAACG
This sequence comes from Macrothele yani, assembly GCA_039090855.1. Taxonomy (NCBI): domain Eukaryota; kingdom Metazoa; phylum Arthropoda; class Arachnida; order Araneae; family Macrothelidae; genus Macrothele; species Macrothele yani. The sequence goes on from CM076991.1 coordinate 86,695,768, forward strand.
GAGCAGATTGAAAGAGAGTAGAGTTTTAGGAGTCTGCGGTTACGCATCAAGGAAGAAATTGCAAGCTACCTACATGTACGTACTTACTTGAATTTCACCTGTCCTGCCACACTAAAAGCACAGCTCCTCGGCCCACACGAAAGGAAGAACACAAAAACTCGGAGCGAACAAATTATATAAATCAATTAGTTTGCTTTTAGTGTCGAGCCCGTGGAAAATTAAAATAGGAAAGCATGCTTGCTTCTTCCCCTCCACAGGGAGTTTTTTCTTTGGCGGATATTCATTTTTCCAATTGGATGAGGTTCAAAATCGATAAACTCGTCGGTTGTTTGATCCGGCAATCAAACTATCTTAATTGCTTCGTTTTACTAGTTTTTTTTTTGTTGTTGTTGTTTTTTTTAGAGTAGCTTGACCAGGAAATTGAAATAGAAGATTCGGGTCATGGTGCCCAAATTGAAAAGCGCAAAATAAAAATACGGAAGGGTGAGAAACTAAGGAAGTCTAGGATTTCCCGTTAAATAAAAGAAAGAAGTTACTTTAATTATACATTTTTTTTTCAAACTCCAGGTGCGTGAGATCAGTCAGTGTTTAAGGACGGTTTCACACAATCCCAGAATTGATTTCTATGAAAACATACGCACGAGAACAAATTGCGAATAAGAAGGCTTTAAATCGTTGTCTTTTATTCTGTATCTTTTGGCCTCTTGTTAATTTTTTTAAGGTTTTTAACCGGAATTTTTTCTAGTATGTGCATTCAGTACTTCTATTTGTTTTCTTTATACACACATGTTTTTTTTAATTGTTCAATTAAACAAGAAATGGAGATGGATTTTTATTTTTGATAAGTCTTGCAAGCTCTTAAATCGTGTATTCGATAGAATTCATCTTTTATTTCTGTGTTTGAAGTACTCCAGTGTACTCCGCTATTTGCCAAGGAGTACGTTCTAAAATGTTAATTAATTTCACTTATTTGTTTATTTTAATTGTTTTGTATTTTAACATAAATTATCCTGCAAGGGCATTCATGCATATTAAAAAAGTATCCCTACGAAGGGTTTATCGAGAAATTTCAAATTGGGGGCGCTGAAAACCTTTTAGGAGTGTTGAAAAACTTGGGGGGGGGGCGGAGGTTGGATGACAGTAACTTTTTCGGAGGCTGAACATTTTATATTGAAAAATTTAGGTTTTAAATTAACCAAAGACTGTAACAGCATCAAAACATGTATGGATTTCCCCATTTTTAAATGGAGAAAAATCGAAAAAATGGAGAGCTGTTGAATTTTTTGTGGGTAGAAATGGTTAAAACCAGGAATTTTTTTTCCAAAACTACACACGGGAATTCCATTTTTGTGCTTGTGACGTGGCTGCCCACAGAACGCACACGACATAAAGGCAGATAGCAGCGAGACGAACGTACGCGTAGCTCAGTTGGTAGAGCGACTTGTTCCGGAATACGTGGACTCGGGTTCGATCCCCGGCGTGGACCAAAAATGACGGAGAAATTTACTTCGTTATAATGGCGCCCGAACTTCCCGGATGACCCGGCCGTTAAAGATCTCGCAATGGTGTGATGTTCTTTCCACACCGCGAGATAAGAAAAATAAGAGAATCCCTTCTCCAGCGCTTCGAAAAATAAATGTGTGTGTGACGTTGCATTCCACACACCAGATTGACTGGGAGTTCTCAAGTGCACGTTCTACAGCGGATGGCTGCCTGCAACGATACATGGTCACGGCTGACCCGTGGGCCATCATGCTCCCGGCCCTCTTTCGGGGGTGGGGAGGGGGAGATGTGACGTGGCTGCCCGCAGGACACACACGAAATAAAGGCAGATAGCAGCGAGAACGAACGTCTGCGTAGCTCAGTTGGTAGAGCGACTTGTTCCGTAATAAGTGGACTCGGGTTTGATCCCCGGGGTGGACCAAAAAGGACGAAGAAATTTACTTCGTTACATGCTGCTTTTACTTTTATCAATCATGTTTAACTGCTTCCCTAAGTAAGTCAAAAGCACGTAAGTGTTAACACATAGAATGAAAGTAGATATTAATATTTTCAGTAGACACGTATTTACACTGGTCACAAAAAGTTAGAGATATTACATGAAATGAAGGATGTACGTATCTGGCTCAAGTAAGACGTACTGAAGTAACATCAGTAAGGCTCCGTAACACAAACGATAAAGAGTGCGTTTACAAAAACAATTCTTGAGAAATTTCATCACGCAGCAAAGTATCACTGCAATATAAACAAAATGGTAAATTCAGAGAATGTCCATTCTTCTGGATTTCAGTACCCGGTAATACCACCTCTGAGTCGAAGAACGTTTGGCCTTCACACGTGTCATCGTCGAGTATCAGGATAAAGAGCGTAACGGGATTCGTCTGTGAAAAGTATATAGCGCCACTCTGTATTCTATGACATGCACAGTTGGACTAAGGTACATGGTTGACGACGGGGAACTGATGTCAATACTATGTATCTCATCGGCCACCTTGCTCTGAATCCGTACTTGTGAAGACGGTTTCGTGCCGTTTGAGACACCAGAAGCAGCTCGAAGCGATTCCCGGAGTTGGCTACTGGTGGTGCTATGCCTTCTCCGAGCACTTACTCTCAGGTAGCGATCTTTTCCCCTGGTGGTTACCTTCGGGCGACCACTTCTGGGTCAGTCTGCAGCATTTCCATGCTGTAGAAATCTTGCGTGTACGTATCCGACTTACTGCACTTTACGGGGGTCGTAAAGCAGCAGCCACATCGATCTGCCGTACACCTGTCTGCAACATGCCAATAGTCCTATTTCTGTTGTCAAAGCTTAAACGTCGCGTGGACATCATTTCAGGTTAACCCCACACTGAAGGCAATACATTGAGCAAACTTCTAGACCAAACGGTGAAACGACCTGTTATTACACTTCTCGCTGGGAATCGGAGCTCGCACGCCATGTGCAGTGTTGCCATGAAGCTGATTCGCATATGAAATAATTATACCCACGCTGAAAACCGATCTCAAGTAGTCTCTAAATTTGCATATCACCACGTTTTCCCTTCGAAATTGCAACATCCCTAACTTTTTGTGACCAGTGTACATTTTCATAAATCTTGTTCACGCTGAAATGATTCAGAAGCATATCTGCAAAATTAGTGCAGTAGCAGACTGAAAAGGAAAAATACATATACACTGAGTGGCCACTTTATTATGACCACCCCCTCAGTACTTCGTTGGGCCACCTTTTGCCTTTAATATTGCGTCAATTCTTGATGGCATGGACTCCACGATATGTTCATAGGTGGTTTGTGGGATCTGAGACCACGCTTGATGAATAGCACTTTCCAGGAGTGTGAGATTGCAGGGTTGTGGATCCAGCTGTGTGATGGCTCGTTCAACTTCATCCCACAAATTCTCAATGGGATGGAGATCTGGAAATTGTGAGGGCCACCTAAGCAAAGTAAACTCACCGGCATGTTCCTGAAACCAATCCTGTACAATACGTGCACTATGGCAGGACGCATTATCTTGTTGAAAGTAGCCATCGCCATTGGGATAAACCATCCACATGACAGGATGCACTTGGTCCGCAAAGATGTTTAGATATGATGTGCCACTCAGACGTTGACCAACATGAATTAAAGGGCCTAAAGCATGCCAGGAAAATGTTCCCCAAACCATAACGTTGCCCCCACGAGCTTGAAGGGTTGTTGCAATGCATTTGGGGTCCATGCTTTCGTGCTGTTTCCGCCAAATTCTAACTCGGCCATCTGCATGGTGTAACTGAAAACGTGATTCATCGGACCACATAATTTGTTTCCAACTATCGACTGTCCAATCCTTGTGCTCCTGTGCAAATTGGAGATGTTTTCTCTTGTTAACTGCAGACAGCAAAGGTGTTCAAACAGGCCTTCGGCTGCCGTATCCTATCCGATGCAGTGTAGGGCAAACAGTGCCTGCAGAGATCATTTGAGGGGATCCTTGATTATGATGGTCTGTAATTTGCTGCACTGTTGCCCTTCTGTTGTCTGTTACCAGTCTGGACACTCTCCGTTCCGCCCGAGCAGTCACTAGTCGATGACGACAACACGTTGCACGTAGAGACCCAGTGTTTTGGCTGACAGTCCAGTCTTTAAACACTTTAACAACAGCTGCTCTGGAACATTTCACAAATGCGGCGGTTTAGGCGATACTCGCTCAATGGCTCCAAGCTCCTACAATCACCCCACGTTGAAAGTCCGTCAAATCGTATTTTTTACCCATCTCGTCACCCAAAAATCACTTCTACTACTATCGCAAGCACTAAGCTTTCCCTTTTTATACTAGCCTCTCCCTCTGGCGGCAACAGCGTGCAGCTATAGATCATTTGCTTAAAAGTGTCAGGTGGTCATAATAAAGTGGCCACTTAGTGTATATGTTTTTGTGGTTGCGATAACTGACTTTAAACAAATGATTTGGAAAAAAAAAAAAAAAAAGAAGGGAAATGTTAAAGTGCCATATACATAGACTTCAAATAGAATAAAGAAAGAAAAATTAGTTCAATATGGTAGAACACTTTAAGATAGAGGGGAGGAATTTAGGGGTTATATACACTCATCGTCAAAAAAATAGTTGCACCCAGAAGGAAGCAACCGACAGGAATGAAACTTGGTGGGTAGGTTTTACATCGTTAGACATGCAAATAATACAAGTATCACGCTCGGCCGCGCGTGCGACGCAAGCAAGGAGGGGTCGTAGCGCTGTGCCTGACCGGCTAAATAAGGTCGTCCCGTTGCGCGTGCTTACCATTCTGACTCGTGCTGTTTTGTTGGTTGCATCCTTCGCAAGTGACGCATGTCTCGGAGAAAAGTTCGGAAGCAATTCGAGCAGTTGGAGGAATTCGAGAGGGGTCGTATCGTCGGTTCTGGGATGTGGGTTGGTCTTATCGCGTATTGCGTGCCATACCGGTCTTGCAGATATCACCATAGCACGCTGTTGGCGGCAGTGGATAGAACAAGGCATGCAGCAGAGAGGAAGGGAGACCTAGACGAACCACGGAGAGATAGGATTGTCCGACATGCGCGTAATGACCCAACAGCCACGATTGCGCATATTCAGCGAGCAGTGGTGCTCTCCATGCATTGTCCGATTAGTGCCAGCACCATTGGCAGGCGGCTGCACGACGTAGGACTACGTGCACTCAGACCGTTACGACGACTGCCCTAAACATAACTGCATCGTCGCCAAAGACTGTAATGGTGTCGTGCCAGACTGTCATGGAGCCACGCAGAATGGCAGCGGGGGATCTTCAGTGACGAGTCCCGCTTTTGTCTTGGAGACGACCAACAAATCCGTGTGTGGAGGCACCGTGGTCATCACCAAGATGAACGGTTTGTCCTCAAGCGTCACACGTCCAGAAGGCCTGGTGTTGGGTGCAATTGCCTACGATGTCAGCTCACCTTTGGTGTTCATTACAGGCACTTTGACAGCCCAACGATGCGTTAATTAGGTCATGCAATCAGTGGCCTTACCTTTTCTGAACGCTCACTCCGGTGCGATTTTTCCAACAGGACAACGCTCGTCCGCATACTGCTGCTGTCTCGTGAGCTTGCCTTCAAGGCACTGACACTCTGCCATGGCCAACCGCATCACCAGACCTATCGCCGATTAAAAATGTGTGGGATGCTATTGGACACGCTATCCACACTCCACCCCTACCGCATAATCTGCAGGAACTACGTGGGAATATTCAAGCTACGTGTAATGGCTTATCGGAGGACACCGTTAGGAACCTGTGCAACTCCATGCCAAGACGTTTGGCATGCTGTGTGAGTAAATATGGCTGCCCGACGCCATAATGAGAGACACTAATTATTGTCGTGTAGCTCAATAAATATTGCCTATATCAGTCTCAATGTCTAATCATTTATTGTTCCTGGTAACCTTTACGTTCCTCCGGAATAGCATTGCAATCCGACACGTTCTTCTGTGTGCAACTATTATTTTGACAATGAGTGTATACATACAGGGAAACCCGTCTAGCAAGGTCATCAACGACTCTGTGAAAAAATTACTGTTTTGACAGGTAACCTTCAAACAGAGTGATTCATTTTGCCAAAATATCTCTCCTCCCCACCAGAAAATAAAATTAGAAAGATTTACCGTCTTTAATGCCGTCTTCTGCGAAATGCCTTTTCTTTCTTTCCTACCATTTTGTAATTTAGGAATCTTATTCACTCAGTCTCTCACTAAGGGCAACAAGTAAAACTGAGGAATGGGGTAAGGTGTACGAAGCATATGTACTTTGTCGGAAATCGGACGCTCCTTTCACATGTTTTCCCCGAGGAAGTTGAAAGTGAGGAGATGCCGAACGCAGTAGTAGCGCTACTGCGGTTGAGCTTTAAAGCCACTCCCCCTCCCCCATTTCTCTTAAAGTCAGGGATGTGTTCTCTGTGTTCTTTTGCTATCTCAAGAGGACCATCAAGCCTGTTCAAACAATGCGGCTGCTATGTGAGAAAACTAGGTTCCTTAGGATGAAATCCTCCGTGGGCTTTATATTTTCATTTAGGACAATTAACGATTGAATATACGAACACTAGGTAACAGAAAATCATATCGTCTGCAAACAATATTCAAAGAACTTTACAGACCCTAGAGACAACTCACCATTTACCATCACGGGAAGGGTAGTGACAGAGAGAAACAAGAAAAATGACACCGAGTTTTCCGTTGTAATGAACACGTCTTTTGAATCCTTTACGAAGCGAATAAATTTTATCAAAGTTATTCAAAGTCAGTGGAACCAAAGACGTTTTACCGCATGGCATACCCGGCGTTCGCCGAGGCCTCAGGCTCTGGGTGGGCCTCCACCAAACACCGTTTTTACTGAGTCGCCTAAGATATCAGTGTTACATTTTCCCACTCCGACTCACACTGCAGAGAGCGCGTTTTCTATTTCCCTTTTAAAGATTTTCCGAATCATTGAGCTAGTCTGTTCGATTCGGACACTCTGTTAACAATTTGTATCGGTGTCCTTCCTGCTTCATTTTGTTTCCTCAGAAGATACATTTGCTTTGACCCCCTCTTCCGGAAATCGTCCAAAGACGTTTAGTGCAATAAATATAGACTGAGGCAGGATCTCACACTGTATCTGCAAGCAGGCAAAGTAGATAGGTAAGTACTGGCTGTGGGTTATAAAATAAAAGGGTGGTTGTAGATGGTGAATTTCTCTCTCTCTCTCTCTCTCTCTAGTACTTCTATATTGTCGGTACTTTTATTTAGAAAGCCGAACTTTTTTATGTACGACCGGTCTGTATTATCTGCTCGCACCCATTGATTCCAGAAGGCTAAAATTTCCATTTGTACGGAACTAGTTTACACAGGGCATCCGGAGAAACCATCTCGATGTTTGCGTCCCATCTCAATTTCAGCTGGGTTTGGGGAGGGGGTAACTGTGAAGAAAATGCCCCAAATATGGCAGGGAATTATTCCAGTTCATATACCATAATTAAGGGGAAAATGAGTTCGCTGAATATGTGACATGTGCAGGGCATTCCATTATTTAGTCGGTGTGCAAGCGGCATAATGTAGCACGGATGTTGTCACACAATTATACAGTATAATTTCTTCTCCCTCTTCAACCTATCGTTGGAAAGTTCTGATATTAGTATTAGGTCCAAAGGAAGGTCGTAACATGCATGGGTAAAACTCGTTGGTCTGCCCGTGCCAGAGCAGTTGTTACCTTAAGTGAGAGCTACGAACAAATAAAAAATTCAATTTTGGATAGATTGGCTAAAAATAATACGCAGTCTGTGGATACACGGCTTGTTGCAGGCAGTTTGCAAGAAAAAAGGAAAAAATTGGAAGCTATCTTTTTAACGTCGTATTTTTATGGAGCGAAATTTTGTCACGTCTCAACACACCAGCTAATTTTTGCAGCGCCAGAAAATGGACTTGTATGTAGCTGTTAAAATAATCAAGTCTTTGACATCATACATAGAAGACAAGAGAGGCTTTTTTGATGAATATGAAGCTCGAGCGAAAGAGAAATCTTCAACAGCTGTGTATAAAGAGGAAAACAAGCGGTGGAAAAAAAATAGCAGCCGCATTTACAATTCGAACAGTGATAGCAAAGATACCCCAGATGGACTTCCAGAACGAAGCAAAAAGTTTAAAATTCAAACTGTTTTACCTGTCATTGATTCTCTGGTGTGTGTGTGTGTGTTAAAACACAGGACTGCGTCGTACAACATAATTTTTGAAAGATTTGGTTTTCTGGAACAGTTATCGTATTTTGAGGGAAATGAAATCAGGAAACACTGTAGTAATTTATCTTCCATTTATTATATGGATCTTAGTGAAAATGAACTTGCCTCTGAATGTATCCATTTGAAATCCTATATCATGCAAGAAAAGGATACGTTGTTGAATTCAGGCAACATAAACATCTCAGAAGGAGAAGAAAATGTTGAAGAGGTGTAACGTATACTCTAGATTCAGTTTCTTTTTGATTTTACTATCTCTTGTTATTTTATTTTCCTATGCAAATTATTTTCTCACTTAACGAGATGTTGTTTCTCCCGCTGAATGATATGTGGCAACGAGTGTAAGTCATGACGTGGTGGTATGCAGTATATATATGCGCGCTCAACTATACCAAGCAGCTTCGTTTTATATGTGATAGGTTCTTCCTAATTATCGTTATGCGATTCTACGATAGTACGAAAGTTCGGTCTAACAGTAGTTGTGTTATTTTGGAGTGTGTATTTGAGTAATACCAGGAGCTCCCCAATAAAAGGTTAAAAGTGAGTACGTTTTCTTAGTTCATTTTATTGTCAGACCTCTGTCTGGCCGTTAAGTCTATTTCATTGAGTGTTTGCGTTAAGTTCAGGGTATATTGTGTTTACCACTCTAATAAGGAGCCTTCAAGGTACTAATGTACTAAAACCGAAGTTATATTACTGATATTCAAGATAATGAGGAACGCTGAGTAAAAATAATTCCATATTCTTGGAATTTATTGCACGTGAGTGTCTTATCTAAACAAACTCTAGCACTTTGAAGATTAAGCACACTTTAGCTACGTCAAGTAACCTTTCAATAACCCTAACGTGACTTAACGTAAGCTTTCCTGCACTACACGTCCAGGCGGAGAATTCTATTCATTATAATTGGTGCCCGAACATTTCTTGAACACGAGGTATTGACACTTATTCACTATGTCTTCATTACCTGATAAAACTTCACTATTTCAACCTGAATCAAGTTTCGCTGGAGGTGGGGTTATTTTCGGCAATTTGCAGGAAGCCTGTGAGTCTAACTTTGATGTCAATGATTTGCAAGTACCCAGGCATTCCTCACAATTTCGTCATTCACCAGCTTCATATCACTCTGAGTCGCGGGTCGTACCTGAGGTATTTCAATCCTCTCACAGAGGCGAAATGCTTGCACATTTCGTGCAGCATGAGGGAGCAATTACTTTCAATGGTTTGGAGGGGTCCTTGAAATTTCTCGAGGATTTGGAGGATCATTTCGACTTATACAATATTCCTCAAGATTGCAAAGTGCAAATAGCAGGCACTTGCTTGAAAGATGGCGCTAAGACCTGGTATCGGCAGTGGAGAGTATCGAACCCGGATTCTTGTTATGAGAATTTCCGAGCGGAATTTTTAGAAGTCTTTCCTTTCGGCCTCAGTCGAGCTGGCCTTGCACAACAACTTTTTTCTCGTAAGCAAGGACCCAACGATAGCCCTGTTGCGTTTGCTTTAGAAACAACACGCTTGTATAAATTATGGGATCCACATGCCAGTCATGTCGACATGTTGGACACCCTATTGCAACAGCTCGATCCATTTCTACAGGATTTTATTGAGGTCCGACACCCTGCTACAATACATGAATGCCTTCGCCTCATACGAACGTATGAGGAGCGACACGGCAAACATGGACCAACTAAACATGCTCGGGAACCCCGGGAGGCTTATCACGAAAATCCTCAGCAGCATAATAGGCCTAATGACTTTCAACACGAGTGTACACAGGTGCAAGTCCAAGCATCATACGTACCACCGCATAGAAGAGTGGTACACCAACCGCTAGTTTCTAAACAATTTTCTGGGTACAGTACAAATGCACAGTATGCTCGACCCCGTTCCAATCCGCAGAATTCGGAACATTTTTATGCTAAGGGCAATAATGATTTTTCTGCCCGTGCTGGCGTGGACAGAAATGACGGAGAAATTTACTTCGTTATAGAGGGGAAGAAAGAGGAGGGTTTTCGGACTAATATCCAAAGTTTGCACGGGCACTTACATGAATATGCACTCCTTACGGCATTTCCGAACTTTGAGTTTGCGATGCGGAATCTTCTTTCGAGCATGATGTTAACAAATGCTAAAGGAGGACATCCGTTTGCCAAACTCAGTTTAATAAAGAACTAGTTAACAAACCTCATGAGGCAACCGAGACTGAATAACTTGTGTTTGATGAGCATTGAAAGCGATACATGAAAAGAAATGGATTTTTCAGATATCATTACAAATTTTGCTGCACGCCAATGTTGAAAACACATGTTCTGAAAACAGAAACGGGGAGAGAAAGGAAACAGGGACATAAAATTTAAAACACCAATTGTAGTTTAAAGCAAATTTAAACACAGTGCTCGGGTTTTCTGTAGGTCTACTGGGGATTTCTTTCCCGTAATAAAAAGATGCAACACAACGAACCATATTGCCCCATGAGCGGTTGTGGGATATGAACATCCCCTAATCAGCTGGAGCCCCAGCTGATTAAAGGGATGGCTTTCCCATGGCCCTAGCCGACCATGTACCTGTTTTTATACTGTACTTCGCGCTCTTTGGCCAACTCTGACTCTTGCGCCATTAACCCCAATAATTTGCGCCAGGGGCAAGCCACAAAATACTGCGCCCCCATCTGTGTTTCTATCTTATATGTTTCTATACACACATAAATATGCACTGCTCGACAAAACAAATATAACGTCATACTTCGATGTTACTGTTGTCTGTATGTCGTAGAGACAATCAAATTATGAATGTTTGTACAGCTTTTCCAACTGCTTCCGATTTCGGACTTCGGTTCCACGTTAAATGAACCGAATGCAGTTTGAAGCTGTGGCTCACAGTCGCAGTAATTATCGAATAGTCCCCAGAGAATCTTCAACAATGTGAATGACATCCTTATCTTACAACATTCATCCAGCAAAAGAAAACCGTAGGCCGCATTGTTCTCGACGAAGGCTATGGTTCTTTAGCTGGGAAGACTACCGCCTCTTCATTTCTGAATGTGAGCATCATATATTTCCTGAACATTTTGAGTAAGAATACAAATTTGCTAAAGCTATCGAAACTGGGGAAACGTATTAAAAAATTCTGCAAATTGACAAATGACAAAGTAAGGCGCGATGAAACTACCAAAAACTGGTGCAAAAGTTGAAATTCTAATTCTAATTTTAATCAGATCGTAAGTACAGATTTTTGCGCCCTCTCTTGAGCTGCGTCCGGGGCAACCGCCCCATCTGTCCAGCCCTAGTTACGCCTCTGACAATCAAACAAACAAACAAACAAAATGAGCAAAAACGTTAAGTTGAAAGCCATTCTTGAACCTTACATTTTTCTCCTCCCTCAAAACCTCGTGGATTTAGTCCGAGTCACTATATTAATCATCACACCAATGAGCCACATACTTGAAGACATTCAGATGCTTTTGTTGAGAAAAGTTTTTTTTTCAATATATTTTTAGAAATTCGTTTATTTTTTTATTTGATTTATTTACAAAAAATACTTATATCGGTTATTTTATTGTGTATCTACTGAAAATCAGAAAATTGCACTACTACCTAGAATTTCGCTTGACTTGGATGTAAACCACGTGCTTCTTTCTATACTTCACCTCCAATGCTTCAAGGTCCGGGAATTAATGTCACAAAATCATTTTTTTCTTTTCATGTTTTATTTGCATGAGAGACTTTGTACGTAAACGTAGTATAGTACATATCAATTGAATATGTATATGTATTGCCAAAAATACGCTGCTAGAAATTTTCATCTTATTTCCTTCAGATGAGAAGGAAATGATATACGTACCTAGCAGTATTTTTTTTAATTTTAGATGATAAAATGAAATGATAAGCGCGCGCGCGGGCGCAGTACGGAAGTAGGGAGGCTCGTGCCACGACACGCAGGGGGCCTCAGAGTTTCTTAAAGCGTCCCTATGTGGAACCGGTTAGAAAAAATTAACCGGATTTCTACAATAGATAAAACATCCAGAAATAGAAACAGCTACTTACTTCTAACAGCAACTAAAAAGTATGTTACGAAGATTGACAAATGGCGCGCAAAAAGCATCAGGGACAAAGAAATTTTCAAAACGAACAGTTAAAAGGAGAAATGTAGAAGGAAACATAATACGTATAACTCTACGCCTTCTAGGAACAGAAAAGTTGGAAATAGGCAAAAAGTATTCTTCATCACAAAAGCTATGCTAAGGAAAGAAACTTTTCAGTACGTCTCCCGGAAGCAGAGATAGCGAGGAAAAGGTTTTGACCTTTACGTCCCCTAGCGGGAAAACAGTTCATTACTTAAAGTGGATAGTGCTCCCCATCTTTATTGTAGCGAATGGCATACAATAAAAAAAGAAATTTCTCAATAGTGTTTTTTTATTGAAAGTTTAACGATTACCTTGGGCAATAAGCAGTCGCCCGTCCTTACTTTAGGGCCACTGGTTCCAGGGAAATAAAAGAGCCAGTGCCGTAAGACAAACTCAACATCCATGCCTCACCGGGATTCGAACCCGGACCACTTTCGGACGAATTATCAGAAGCCATCGCTCAGACCGCTGCGCCACCGGGGCGGCCAACAGGGTTTTTCGAAGCGGAGATACAGCTGCAAACAAAAGTACATAAACACCACCTAACGAAAGAACTGTAAACTACAAACTCCTCAAATACAAACCTAAAGTGTTCCACAAGGTAAATCGTGTCCGGTGTTAAAATATTTTTTTTAAATTGCACATTTAGAAGCAGGGTTATTGAAAAAAAAGAGATTAAATCACCCCCCCTCCCCCAGGTGAAATTGTACGTTATTTTGGGCTGAAAATACACACAAAGTGTTTTCATAGTTCTTTGCATCTGATCAAAAAAGAAGTTTTTCAATCGGGTTTCTAGTCCTGCAGATATTACTGTAAATGGAAACGTGAACTTACGCCCTCTAGTACCACACTTGTTCATTAAGAGAATTTTGAAATTATATGAGAAATATTTCGCACCAGAAACGCTCGCCAACAAACAAAGAATTTTTCAAATCAGGCTCTTAGAAGCAGAAATATTGACAAAAATAAGATATGCATCTATGTCTCCTGGCGGGAAAATTATGCCCTATTTTGAGCAGGAGGTTTTCTCAAAAGGTTTTCCGAGGTGAACGACATCGGCCCACGAAATAAATTTTTCAATCGAGTTTTCAGGAGCTCATATTTTACTGCAAATACATCAGAAGCGGGAATAAACGCTTACGCCACTTGGAATAATTATATTCAGAACTTTACCAAAAATTAGAAATTATATTAAGAACATTTCCCATCAGGAGCTGTATTCCATGCAGAAAGAGATATATTAAAATCGGACTTTTAGAAGCAGAAATTGCGGAGAAAACGCAGTTTACCTCTACGCCATCTAGCTGAAAATCTGTACATTACTTGAAAAGGAGACTGTATCTAAAATAGTCTTCAATATAACTGGCATCGAAAGAAAACATTTTTTTTTCAATCGGGTATTTAGAAGCAAATATATGGAATGAAATGTATTTTGAATTCGATATCGTCTGCATTTACGCTTTCTAGCGGCAAAGTTTTGCATCGGAAAAAAACCGGAATGGAAGGTTCTATCATTCTCACATTTCAGGCTTCCCAATGAAAAAAATTCAAATCGGACTAATAGTTGTAGAGATATGGTGGCCACGGACAGACAGACGGAAGGACTGTAGACAAAGTTATGACATGAGCAGGATCTTTTTTTTTTTTTTTTTTTTTTTTGCAAAAGAGGTGCTAAAAAAAGAAACTGATGTTTCATATATTTAAACTCACAGCCTATTCGTTATCTTTTTAGAACTTCCTAAAAAAGGTTTTCTATAAATTCCGCAGGTTGGTGACCGCAGAATATAAGTATATTTTCTTCAGCGTTTCAAAAGTGGCTGCCCGTGGCCTACGGTCTGCTGGCGGCTACCAAACAAACGTTTCGTATTCATTGTTTCTATTAGGGATTACATCCATACCAGAAAAAACAGCTCACTTTGGCAGGTGACAGCTAACACAGGTTTCACCCTGTGTGTGTGTGTGTGTGTGTGTGTGTGTGTGTGTGTGTGTGTTACACAAAAAATTTAAGGGAAGAGTTTAAAGTTGTGTTGGGTATGTGATAATCCAGAATGAACATTTAATTTTCAGGACTCAGTCCCTCAGTCCACTAGTTGCATTTCTTTTCTTTCTTTTTTTTTTTCAACGCAGCAAGGTATGCTCACAATTTTGTAGTTTTTCCTATAACTTAACTAATACGAGATGCTGTCTCAGTCCTCTAAGCATAATGATCAAATATACATTTATCTTCTTCGCGCCGTGGAATTTTTGGAATAGAAATTTTTTCCTTAGTTTTTGGAATGTTACAATTCAGTGTTCACTTAAATGATGGCTCTTTCTTTTTTCCCGAAATAATTCTGGTTTCTTTCATTTAGAAATATGATTCTGCCTTATAGGAAACAAATTGAAGCCCGTATGCTGCTTGTACTATGTTTAAAAAAGTTAGGAAATTGCGATGTCATTAGTATAGAAAGCAATTAGTAGGTTTCCATGTATTTTTATAGAGAGAAATCATAAAACGAATAGAGCGTAGGAGATTATGCTCTTCCTCGTGATATGCCTGCTTAAATATTTTGTAAAGGGGATCTTTCAACGTTAACTTTGAAGCAAAATTTTTTGTGTTCTAAATAGGGTTTTATGGTAAAAATGACCCACAAAGGAAAGTAGCATTTATTCCAGACATATTAAAGACTTTGTAAACACCTGAGAAGCTTGCTGCTTTCCAGATTACATCCTGCATGACTTTTTCCGCTACACTGGTTTTTTTATTTCAGGTTGAATGTTTTGCTCTGAATCTCTGTTTTATATAAGGTATTTAGCAAGAAAGGTGACTCCGAATTCTTCGGTTGTTGTGAGCATGTCTTTTAAATCCTTTCTGACGCGAATTAAATTTATCGAATTTGTTCAGAGTCAATGCAACCGGTTGAAAAAATAAATAGGATTTCTACAACCGATAAAACATCCATAAATAGAACCAGCTACTTATTTCCACCAGCTGCAAAAAAGTATGTTACGAAATTAACAAATGGCCCACGAAACATTTCTCATGGCAGAAGCAATGCAACGGACGCAAACACATTTTCAAATGTAACAGTTAAAAGGCGAAATATAGAAGGAAACATGATATAATTCTACGCCTTCTAGGGGAAGAATTTTGCATAATGGGAAAGTTGAATATCGGGCGAAAAGTATTTTTAATAGAAAAAGCTATGGTAAAGATAAAGAACTTTTCAAATACGTCTTCCAGAAGCAGAGATAGCAATAAAAAAAAAAAAAAAAAAAAAAAAAAAAGGTTTTGATCTTTACGCCCCATAGCGGCAAATCTGTGCATTATTTAAAGAGTATAGTGTTCCACATATCTATTGTAGCGAATGGCCTAGAGCGAAAAAAAAGTTCTCAATAATGTTTTTAGCAGCGGAGAAACAGCTGCAAACACAAAACCTACCTAGTGACTGACCTGTGAACTATAAAACTCCTCTAATACTAACCTAAAGTGTTCCACTATGTAAATGGCATCCGGCGTTGAAAGAATGTTTTAAATCGCACATTTAGAAGCAGAGATATTAATAAAAAAAGTTTAAACATTGGCGCATTATTTTGGGAAGAAAATACACACAAAGTGTTTCAGAGTTAGTAGTATCTAAACGGAGGATGATTTTTATATAGCGTTTTTAGTCCTGCAGATGTTGCTATAAACGGAAACATGAAGTTACGCACTCTAGTGGAAAACTTGTGCGTTAAGAAAAAATTCGAAATTATAAGAGAAACATTTCGCACGAGAAACGCTCTCCAACAAAGAAATAATTGTTCAAATCGGACTCTTAGAAGCAGAGGTACCGACAAAAATAAGATGTACTTTGTACGCCCCTTGGCAGGAAATCTATGCGCTATTTTAAGCAGGATGTATTCTCAAAACGTTTTCCGAGATGAGCAGTATCGGTCCACGAAAGAATTTTTTCAATCGAGTTTTCGGGAACTTAGATTTTGCTGCAAATACATCAAAAGCAGTAACAGACACTTACGGCCCCTAGGACCCCTATAGTAGCCAAACCATTCTTTATCAAAAACTAGAAATTATAATCAAAACAGTTTCCATGAGGAGCTGTTTTCGATGCAGGATGAATTTTTCAAATCGGAGCTTTAGACGCAGAGATATCGGTAAACACAATTTACTTTCACGCTCTCTAGCGAAAAATCTATGCATTACTTGAAAAAGAAACTGTGCCTAAATTAGTCTTCATTATATATGGTATCAAAAGGAAGAAGGGATTTTTTTTTCAACTTGATAGTTAGGAGCAAATACATATATGCAATAAAATGTATTTTGAATCCGATATCATCTGCATCTACACGAGAAGTTATGCATCGAAAAAACCGGAATGCAAGGATCATCATTCTCACATTTCAAGCTTCCCGATACAAAACGAATTTTTCAAATCGGGCTAATAGTTGCAGAGACAAGTCTGCAGACGGAAGGACGGACAAACTGACAACAAAAGCACCATCTTTTTTTACAAAAGATGTGCTATAAACGGTATTGACAAAAATGTGTGACCCTGATTAGGGTTTTTTTTTTTTTTTAAAGATTTTTACTATGGTTGGTAAAAGAGAAACTGGTCCATGATTTTGTGTTGCTGAATGATTTGTATTTGCTTTCGGGAATAAAATTAGAACTTCTGCTATTTTACGGGCATTGCGCAAATGGTAGAGTTTGGCAACATAATCTTAGATATCCGAATGTATAGGTAGAAGAGATGTAGTAACTTAAGAAATTTATTGTTGATCAAAAACATGTTTTGCTGTGCTTCGATTCTTTTTTGTTTTTTAATTTTTTATTGCTATGTTCTTCCTACTTTAAGTGGTAGAGGGTTCTCATAATCAGCTATACACCGATCAGCCATTTAATTATGACCTCTCCCAGCCTAGAGAAATGAGCGCGCCTGGAGACCATACGGTGGCGCAGGGGAAATTCACAGAGCAGTATATATACAATCCGAGGACCGGTTTTCGGTTAGTAGAGTGTTCGGAGTCAGAATGGGGAAAAGCTACCAATTCATCCGAATTTGATAAAGGACAAATTGTGATGTCACGGCGCCTCGGAACTACGATCTCGGAAACTGTGCGGCTTGTGGGTGGCTCACATACCGCTGTAGTGAGTATGTATCAAAAGTGGTGCACATATGGCCAAACGACGAACCGTCGTCCACCGTGTGTTGTCCGCACCTCACTGATGCCAGTGGGGAGTGGAGACTGTCGCGCAGTATTCTCAGCGACCGCAGGTCCACACTGCGACAAATCACCAGCAGCAACAACAGTGGTAATCAGGGCAATGTGTCACAGCACACAGTTCATTGCAGCCTTCTGCGCATTGGGCCTGCGTAGCCGAAGACACAGCAGGGTTCCCATGCTCACTGCATGTTATCGCCAACAATGCATGAAATGGGCCCAAGATCATCGAGATTGGGCCTATGTCATCGCCAACAATGCATGAAATTGGCCCAAGATCATCGAGATTGGGCCTATGTCATCGCCAACAATGCATGAATTTGGCCCAAGATCATCGAGATTGGGCCTATGTCATTGCCAACAATGTATGAAATGGGCCCAAGATCATCGAGATTGGGCCTATGTCATCGCCAACAATGCATGAAATTGGCCCAAGATCATCGAGATTGGACCTATCTCATCGCCAACAATGCATTAAATTGGCCCAAGATCATCAAGATTGGGCCTATGTCATTGCCAACAATGTATGAAATGGACCCAAGATCATCGAGATTGGGCCGTGGATGATAGGAAAAAAAGTGGCCTGGTTTGACGAATCAAGATCCCTGGTGAATCACGTAGATGGCCGAGCGCAGATTCGCCGATTATTACCACCGGAGGCTATGACACCTGGATGCACTTTCGGACTGAAACAAGCCGGCGACGGTCTTATGCTGTGGGCGATGTTTTCTTGGGACACTTCAGGCCCCATTATATGAGTAGCACAATCCCTGGCCGTTTTCAGGTATCTAAACATCGTTGCGGATCAAGTTCACCCATTCATGGCAACGGTGTTCCCTGCTGGTGATGGCCATAACAAACAGGATAATGCGCCATGCCACACTGCCAGAATCGCCAAGGAGTGGTTCGAGGAACATGCTGGTGGCTTTCTGTTAATGCCCTGGTCTTCAAACTCACCTGACATGAACCCAATCGAACATTTTTGTGGTTCGACTTGGAAAAGTGGGCTCGCGCTAAATACCCCCCTCCTCCTCGAAATGTACGGGAACGGGAAGACCTGCTGTTGAGATTATGTTGCCTGATACCCCAGGATACCTATCGCCACCTCATCGAATCGATGCCTCGCCGAGTGGCCGCTGTTTTGCGGGCTAAAGAGGGTCCTACAGCTTATTAGGTAGGTGGTCATAATGTAAGGGCTCATCGGTGTATGAAGTACGTATTTTTCTTCCTTTTTCCTTTTAAAGTATTCCTTTGTTTTCTCTAAAATATTGTACTTGATTTATTTCTATTCAATACAAATAAATCAAAAATCTGACCATGAGTTGATGAATTCATAACGTCTGTTTGTGATTTTTAACTAGAAGAACGGACCACCAATGGACAACAGAAATTTCAGTATGGACATCAAGGGACAGTAAAAGACCTAGAAGGTGACCACGAGAGACCAGGGTGGATGAAATTTGAAAGCACGCTGGGGTAACATGGAGGTGACTGGCTCAAGACTGACTGTTGTGGAAGAAACTTGAGGAGATCTTCATCCAGTGGATAGATAATGATTGACAATGATGATGATGTACATGTGTAAGGTAACTGTGACACCATATCTATGTCCCAAACTCTTCAATGCCGCATTGAAGAATGTCTTTTAATCACTGAGCTGCAGGGCCGTTTCTACCATTAGGCAAGACTAGGCGGCAAGAGGGCGGGAAAAATTAATTTTAAATCAAACAGCGAAAAAATGAGCAAATGAGGAGAAAAAAATGAAAAAGAGAAAAAATTAAAACATCGAATTGTTTTCAAAAGCATACGGAACAGTTACTTAATAAGTCTTTACTTACTTTGACGAATGTAAACACATTGCCTCTATCTACCTCAAAACTAAAGCAGCCGCTACTGAGTACGAAACGGAAACAATCATGACCTTGATTCATCTCTGCGGAGCGCTGGAGGGGGCGCGTGTGCCAGCTTGCGATCATGTCGCGACTTGAAGATACATACCTCCCTCAGTCCCTGTTATTGTTTTTGTCTCTGCAGGTCGTTTGTCAAGTGTCAGTTGTATTGAGTGGTTCTGTTGATGTTTTTAGTTCTACTATTATTTCCTTTGGATAATCGATCACGTATTCACGAGCTAGCTTTTGTACTTCTCTTTCAACATATCTAAAAGGAGTAAAAGGTAAGGGAAATTCATCATACCTATATATAAAAGGGATGTAAGGTCAGGTGATGCGTAACATCACAGCCTCTCCTTGACAAATATCAACCCCGCCTTCTCGTGGTACATCCTGTTCCCACTAAAGGGGCTCTGACGACCGCCAATAGCGGTATAACTATACCATCGGGATTAGAGGAAATGCTATCCCACACTCACCAACCCGCTTGGCCAGCGTGGTGAGTTATGGCCAAACCCCTCCAAAATGACTCCACAACTTAAATCTTGGCCCTCAGTCTCCGGCAGCTGGAATGTACCTGGCCAAGGCAGCGGCCAGTGCGATATGAAGGCAGAGGGTGCTAAGAATCCCCGGAGGACCGGACTAGGCTGACATCTGATGCTGACCTTGGCGACGTATAACGGACGCTCCCTATCTTCTGATTCAAGGCTTATTGAATTGGAAGAGGAACTACAAAGGATCAAGTGGGACATCGTCGGGCTAAGTGAGGTAAGGAGAAAAGGAGAAGATCTCATTGAACTGAAAAGTGGACATCTCTTCTACTATCGTGGGACAGATACTGGCAGAACTAGTGGTGTTGGATTTATAATAAACAAGAAACTGAAGGATAAAGTTGTAGAAGTTGAAAGTTCCTCTGACAGAGCTGCACGACTCGCTATCCAACTATCGAGAAGATACCAGGCTCAGATTATTCAAACTTATGCACCCACCACAAGTCATGCTGAAGAAGAAATTGAAGAATTTTATGAGGAAATTCGTGATCTAAATAATAAAGGTAAGCAGCACTTGAAGATAATTATGGGAGATTTCAATGCAAGAATAGGGCAACGGCAACAGAATGAAACTTCAGTAGGTAAATTCGGTCACGGCAACAGAAACCAGCGTGGAAATACTCTCGTAGAGTTTGCAGAGGCAGAAGGGTTTTTCATCTTGAACTCCTTTTTCAAGAAAAACCCACACAGGAAATGGACATGGAGACATCCAAATGGGACGACAAGTGAAATTGATTTTATTATGTGTAACAAAAAATTCGTCATAGAAGACTGCAGTGTGCTAAACAAGTTCAACACAGGCAGTGACCATAGATTGGTGAGATGTAAGATGCACCTCAACACTAAACTCGAACGTAGCAAGCTCATAAGACAAACAAAATGTATTGACATAACCAACCTTAAAAAACACCATAATAAATTCAAATTGGAACTGAAGAACAGATTCTCTGCTTTAGAAGGCCTAACATTGGAAGAAGTGGATATTTCTGAAGTTAACAGAAAAGTAACCAAAGCCCTTATGGAAACAGCAACAAAATTAGCTGGGTCTAAGAACAAGTTGCATGTAAACAAATTATCAGGAAAATCCAAAATTTTGATGCAAAAAAGAAGAGAGATGAGGACAACTAAAGAAAATCTGACTTCCAAAGTTAAATATATAGAGCTATGCAAGACAGTACGAAAAAGTATCACTGAAGACGTAAGGAAATTCAACTGTGAACTAGTGAGGAAAGCAATTGAAAACAACCAAAGCCTAAAGATAGCAAAGGGACATCTCAGTAAGGGGAAAAAACAGATTATGGCACTGAGAAAAGAAGATGGTTCTGTAACAAGAAATAGAGGCGAAATTTTGACAAGAGTGAAAGATTTCTACTCCAAATTATATGAAAGGGATGATACATGTACTCCAGACATCATGAAAGGTACCAGTACCAGAGTTCTTCCAGTCCTTCCAGCAGAAGTTACACATGCAATCAAGAACATGAAGCGGGGAAAAGCTCCAGGAGAAGATGGAATTACTGTAGACATCATACAGGAAGCAAGTGGAGAAATCGAAACAGTACTCGCCCAAATTTTCACTCGATAACTTAATGAAGGGAAAATTCCAGAGGATTGGAACAACGCTACAATGATATTGCTACATAAAAAAGGTGACATTGAGGATCTCAGGAACTACAGACCTATCAGCCTCCTATCAGTGGTTTATAAAATCTTCACTAAAGTTCTTTCACACCGCTTGAAGGTGACACTGGACATGGCTCAACCGAGAGAACAAGCTGGATTCAGGAGTGGCTACAGCACAATAGATCATATCCACGTACTGAGAGAACTAATTGAAAGAGCGAGGGAATATGAACTTCCATTGTGCATGGCTTTTATCGATTATGAAAAAGCCTTTGATTCGGTGAAACCATCAGCAGTTGCAATCGCTCTGAAATCCTGCGGTATTGAAGATGCATACATTAATATTAATAATAACATCTATGAAAATGCAAGTGCAAAGATTTGGCTGTTTGAAAATACAACACACATAAAAATTGGAAAAGGAGTGAGACAAGGTGACACCATATCTCCGAAGCTCTTTAATGCCCCATTGGAAAATGCCTTTCAATCACTGAACTGGGAAAACAAAGGGATAAAGATTAATGGAGATTATCTAACCCACCTTCGTTTTGCTGATGACATAGTCATTTTTGCAACTACCCCATCAGAGCTGCAAAGTATGATCCAGGAACTTGCTGACAAGAGTAAAGAAGTGGGATTAAAAATGAACTTTCAGAAGACAAAAGTGATGTACAATGCTTTTATAAGAAATGAAGATTTATCGATTGATGGAGAAAAGCTGGAGATAACAGACACGTACGTTTATCTTGGACAGCAGATATCAAGTGAGGGTCACATTGGTGAAGAAATTAATCGGCGTACAAAGCTTGCCTGGAGAGCTTTTGGAAGAAACAACATAATTTTCAAGAGCAATATGCCATTATGTCTTAAAAGAAAAGTGTTTGATCAATGCATCCTTCCAGTGCTTACGTATGGTGCAGAGACGTGGACCTTAGCTAAAAGAGACATACAAAGGCTGCAGACAACTCAAAGCAGCATGGAGAGGTGCATGCTTGGTGTAACCAGGAGAGATAAGAAGAGGAACACGTGGATCCGAAAAATGACAAGAGTGGAAGACATCATGATCAGAGTTAAATCCCTGAAATGGCAATGGGCTGGACATACTGCCAGAAGAACAGACCATCGATGGACAGCCGAAATTTTAGATTGGATTCCAAGGGACAGGAAAAGACCCAGAAGAAGACCACATGGAAGATGGGTGGATGAAATTCGAAAGTATGCGGGAGTGACATGGAGGAGACTGGCACAAGACAGACCGTTGTGGAGGAAACTTGGGGAGACCTTCGTCCAGCAGTGGATTGATAATGGTTGACAATGATGATGATGATGATGATATATAAAAATGAGGTGGTGTCTGTCTGTGAGTCTGTCTGTGACTCGCGGCACGAGAAAAGAACTATTGTGTCTTTTCTCAAACAAGTTAGCTGTTGTTTTCTTAAAATTTGACGTATGCACAAAAATATCATCTTACTATTTGATATAATATCTGAAATGAGTTAAAAAAAGATTGACTTTAAAATAGATTTACGGAAATCATTTCCATTAATGTTACTGGCTTCTTACATTATTCGGTAATAATGTTATTACAATTTTCTAATGTAATATACAGAATTATTCTATACAATATTCAGAATTATTATTGGCCTATATATTGTCAGGTAGAAAAGATCAAAAATGGCAGACAAGAAAAAACTTTTAGGTGCTCAGTACAGAAAAAGAAAAGCAGATAGAGAAATAGAACTGTCCAAATTGAAGGGGTCTTTTAAAAAATTTCTACGTCCTCCAAAGAGTTCTCCTGAAACCGCTGCGGCATCAACTTCAACCTCACAAAAAGATGACGACATAGGCCTACCAGACACGGACATAGAAGTTGACAGCCGAGAGCAAGAAGAACACGTTGTAGTGGATACTGCAAACGATAGCCTTGAAGATGAAGACGGTGATCAAAGTAAGCGCCCGAAAATAACTGAAGAAAGCGTCAAAATAGATTATTCAGATCCTGCTTCCTGGGAAGACTTACCAATAAGTGAAGAAAAATTAAGAACTCTTTTGGTTGAAAATGGACCAAAACAAGTGAGCAAAAAATTTCCTTTAGATGAGAAAAAAAGGAAGTTTTCAGCTGTACATTATAAAAGAAAACTGTCAAATGGAGAAGAAGTTTACCGTAAATACCTCCAATATCAATATTCTGTGTCAACCGATAAAGTTTTCTGTTTTTACTGCAAGGTATTTGGCGGAAATTCAAGTTCAAGTACAAGTCTCACTCAGAATGGATGCAACGATTGGCATAATATATCAGCGATTCTGTCTTCACACGAAAAGAGTGTTGAACATATTACCAACTTCCATAACTGGAAGGGCCCTATACAAGTCTAAAACAAGACGTAACTATAGATAGTGTTAATACAAAAAAGCTTGAAGAAGAAGAAAAGTACTGGCATCAGATCTTACAGCGTGTAATATACACTGCTGCACAATTGCTAAGGACGGATCATAAACGGCTATATAGCGCATAAAAAAGTAAGTGTGGTTGGATGCCAAGTGAAATAAAATAATGTCAGAATGCCAGGACATTACAAGAAAGACAATTTATTGTGCTCTGAAATCCAGAAGGCTTTGGAACGTGTTCAAGGGACAAACAGGCCATTTTGTGCAGAATACGTAAACGTGAAAAAAATGCAATTACCGTCCGCAGGCGTTCCGGCGCAAGATGTCAATACGGGATATGGCCACCATGGAGGGCGATGCAAGATTCCACACGTCGTGTCATGCTTTGCACAGCATTATCAAGCAGCTGTTGGGGTAATTTATCCCATTCCTCTGTCAGTGCACGGATGAGGGTGTCCTTGTTTATTGGAGGGCATTGGCGACCAGCAAGACTCCTCCCCAAAGCATCCCACACATTTTCAATGGGATTCAGATCATCTGGAGAACGTGCTGGCCATACGAGACGTTGAATATCCTTGCTCTCAAGACACTCCTGGACAGCGACTGTTCGATGACATGTTGCGTTGTCGTCCATGAAAATGAATCTATCACCGACAGCACCACGGAACATGCGAACATGAGGTAGCAGAACATCATTAATGTATCGTTGGCTAGTCATAGTCCCAGTTGGAAGCACATAGAGGGACGTACGGCCATTGATCATGATGCCAGCCCTTACCATGACACTACATGTCGGATATCGGTCCCTTTCCTGTATGTTTTCTGGACAATATGCAGTACCACTATCACGCCAGATCAGTTGTCGTCGACAATCAGACGATAGACTGTATCTACTCTCATCTGAGAAGAGGACAGCAGACCAGTCGTTATCAGTCCAATTGCGATGTTGATGACACCATTGCAAACGGGAGGTACGGTGACGTCTGGACAATGGGATGCACACAACAGGACGGCGGGCGTATAGTCCTCCTTCATGCAAACGTCTGGCGACAGTTTTTCAGGAGATCCGCTTGCCAGTAGCAGCCATAAACTGATTTGCTACCTCACTAGCTGTGCGGCGCCTGTGTCTTTTTGTTGATAGCACTATGTACCGATCTTCTGCAGGTGTCGTACTGCGAACACGACCTCCCCGTGACGTTTGCTACACTCTCCATTTGTTTGAAATGATTTCCAAAGCCTTGAAACAACACTGTGGCTGACGTCGAACTCCATGGCAACATCTGTTATTTTTCGCCCTTCTTCAATCTTGCCAATAATAACGCGTAAAATCATCTAGGTGATGTCGGGAAGACATACTGAAAATTTCAAGTTCGTCAATTGATTCTTTCCTTTTCAACTTTGCGTTTGAACAACAACGGTCAATACGCGTCAAATCCTTTATATCTCTTATCAGCGATATGACGTCACGAACAAGTTCGGCAATCCAAAATTTGCATACGCACAACACGTCTTACTGTATCCCGCACTTATGCTAATTTCCACATTTTCCTGCCTTCCATTTTATGGTTGCTATCGTTGCTATTGCCATCCGTCCTTAGCAATTGTCCGGCAGTGTATGTTGTAAGAGTTCTAGGTGCACAAAATTTGGCCTTCCGTGGCAGCAGTGATAAACTGCATGCTCATGACAATGGCAATTTTCTTAAAATTGTGGAACTTCTCGCCTTGTTTGATCTTATTTTGAATTAACATCTCAGGAAGGTACAAAATAAGGATAGAAGACATGCTCACTATTTAGGCAACATTATTCAAAACGAACTTATCCAAATGCTATCAAACGCTATCAAAGACAAAAAAATTTCATTGGTATCAAATGCAAAGTATTTTTCAATCATTCTCGATTGCACCCCAGATATCAGCCACACGGAATAAATGACCATGATCATAAGATTTGTGGACATCGTGCAATCTTCAGGAACAGAGTCATTTCAGTCTTCTGATGAAGAATTCTAAGAAAGCAGCCTCGTGCAAATAAAAGAACGCTTTTTGGGATTTGTACCACTAACCGAAACTACAGGTGAATCGATGAGTCATGTTCTGATCAATCAACTCCAAAGCTTGTCTTTGTCAATTAAAGACCTACGAGGTCAGGGTTATGATAACGGGTGCAACATTAAGGGCAAGGAAATTGGTCTGCAGAAGAAAATTCTGGATATTAATCCGTGTGCCTTCTACGTTCCTTGCAGCTCCCACACCCTGAACCTCGCGGTCAATGACGCTGCTTCGTGTTGCACAGAAGCAACAGCCTTGTTTGATGTCATACAACGACTGTATGTATTCTTTGCTGCGTCGCCACGTCGATGGAATGTACTGCAACGTCATATACCATCTTTGACTCTAAAACCTCTGAGTGATACTCGGTGGTCAAGCAGGTTCGCCCATCAGGTACCAGTTACCACATGTGTACGATGCGTTGTTTGAAATTACTGAAGATTCAAATCTCAAAGGCTCTTCTGATACCATGACTAAGGTAGAAGCTGAAGGTCTTCTAAACAGCGTATCTTCATTTAAGTTTGTTGTGACTGTAGTTGCATGGCACAGTATATTATTTCAAATCAATTTGACTAGTAACCTGCTGCAAGAGAAGCACTTTACTTTTGAGAAAACAGTAAATGAGCTTAAAAATACAGAGGAGTATTTATAAAACATGAGGAGTGGCATGGAATTTGAGAGAGTTTTGGTTGATGCTCGAGAGCTAGCTGAAGAAATCAATATTGAGCCAATTTTTCAGCCAGAGATAAGAAGGAGGAAAAGGAAACTGTTCGCTTACGAATCAGAAGATGAAACAATCGCTGACCCCAAAGAGAAGTTCAGAGTAAATTACTATTTTGCACTATTGGACACGGCAATTAGTTCTGTAAAAGAACGATTCACACAGTTGAATGAAATTGCAAGATTATTTGGTTTTCTGTACAATATAAGTGACCTTAATATGAAAACTTCCAAAGTATTCATGGATTTGTGTATCAAATTGGAAACAGCTCTAACCCGGCGTACCTTTGGAGTTGGTCGTAGCTCTCCGTATCCTTTTGACTTTACTGATATCGGTGGCAAGTGCGGAGAGGAGTTTCTCAAAACTCAAATTAATAAAAACCTGTTTGCGCAGTTCAATCAGCCAAGAGAGACTCGTGGGACTGGCCACAATTTCAGTAGGAAAAGACATGACTTACCAGCTTGACTTTAGAGATCTTATTAAAGACTTTGCTAAAATTAGGGCAAGGAAGGTACCATTGGATTAAGAGGAAGAACACAAAACACCATTGAAGTTAGAAGAGAGAAATTAAAAAACGACATAAAATATCATGAACAGTGTTTATTTAGTTATTTAATGTTTGATGTGTTTTATTGTTTATATTGTTTAATTTTGAATACAAGTTCTTTTATATCTAATGCATTTAAGCCTTCTAGCGTCGGCGTGGATGATACAATGTTGTATTTTGTAATATTACTTCCTTAATGTCTCATGTTTCAAAAATATAAAATGTTGAAATTAAAAAATTATATCATGTAACAATTGTTTTACTATTCAAAATACCCTAATGTTACAAAATAACTAATGTAAGTGTAAAATATAAATATAATTAACGGGTTTAATGATTAAAAGTATAATAGAAGATTTGCACTGTTGTTCCGTTGGATGTTGGTGGTGCTGGAGGGGGGGAGATAAAGGGGAGAGCGAGAGAGTGATGGTGGTAAAAGGGAGGGGCGTCATTTTTCAATTCTTGCCTAGGGCTGCAAAACACCTAGAAACGGCCTTGCTGAGCAGAGAAAACAAGGGGATAAAGATTAATGAAAGATTATTTAACTAGCCATCGTTTTTGTATGACTTAGTCAGTTTTGCAACTACCCCTTCCAGGCCCGTCCCTAGAAGTTCTGCCGCTCTCAGGCAAGGGATGCAGTACCGCCCGTAGCTTATAAGTAAATAGAAAAATAACTGTGTATTAATGTCATTTTATTAAGAAACTCTTGCATTCCAAAATACTTAGGAAAAACAATTAAAACCTGCTTTTAATTTAAATATACCCGTAATTTTATTGTTGAACTATTGCTTTACAAAATGTTTGTAAAGAACAGTTAAAATTCTGCTTGCTGCAAAATCTTTAACAAGATCTTCTTCAGTAACAATTGACCTATTAGATGGTTCTTTATATGCTTTAACTTCGAAAAACTCCTTTCGGCGCTGGCAGCAGTTACTGGTATTGTCAAAAGAATACGCAACGCAGTTTCTGTGTTTGGATAAATTTCTTTTAAATTGCGGTTATAAATTAGTTTTAGCACATGTTGCGGTAGAGATTTTTGTTCAGCAGGTAGTCACAACAATATTAATTCTTCAGAGAGTTGCACTGCATCAATATCAGATGTATCATTTTCCGTGAGAATAATACCCAAATCTTTGCAACGTAGTAACAATGTTCCGGACGTCCAGTTAACTAAGGAGCTGATTTCATACAAAAACATGGGATGTTAACTATGATGTTCTATTTCTTCAAAACCACCTTGTATTGAATTTGTAGCTGTGTCCACAACTGCGTTGAAAACGTCAATTTCAGTTTTTTTTTTCTAGATTGTGTCATATTTCTTCTTTTTTACTCGTCTTCTAACTTCCTCTTTTGTAGGAAATTCCAGAGTTATTTCTAAGATAGCTGAAAACTCGCATGCTGCAAACTTTACTTTTGCAAATCCATTTTTCACATAATCTTTAAAAAACTCCAATACCATATCAAAAAAATGGAACATATAAATTTAAAATTGCAAATACTTCTCAAGAGAGCACATGCATCAGATCTAGAGTGTAAGTTATGCAAACTTTTTAAATTCTGATCTTACTGAATTGCGAAATAAAACAGAACTAAATCCGATCGCTTTTTTTAAAACATTTTGTGTCGTCTGTCTTGCCGAATACCTAAGGACGGGCCTGAACCCTTCAGAGCTGCAGAGTATGACCCAGGAACTTACAGACAAGAGTGAAGAAGTGGGATTAAAAATGAACTTTCACAAAACAGAATTGATGTACAATGCTTTTACAAGAAATGGAGATTTAGCTATTGATGAGGGAAAACGAGAGATAACCGATATCTACATTTACCTTGCGCAGCAGGTATCAAGCGAGGGCAAAATTGAAGAAGAAATTCGTCGGCGTATAAACTTGGTTGGAAAGCATTTGGAAGAAATAGTACAATTTTCAAATGTAGTATACCAGTATGTCTTAAAAGAAAAGTGTTTAATCAATGCATCCTTCCAGTTCTTACGTACGAAGCAGAGACATGGACCTTAACCAAAAGAGAGATGCATGCTTGGTGTAACCAGGAAAGATAAGAAGATGAACTCATGAATCAGGAAAATGGCGAGACCGAAAGACATCATGATCAAAGTAAAATCTCTGAAATTGCAATGTACTGGATATATTCCTAGAAGATCGGGCCTCCCTCCGATAGACAACTGAAATATTACGATACAAAGGGACAGAAAATGACTCAGAAGATGACCACGAGGGTCATAGGTGGATGAAATTCTACATCATGCCGGAATGACATGGGCGAGACTGGTTCAAGACAGACTGGTGTGGGAGAAACATATACAGTACACTGCTCTGTAAACTTCCCCTGAGCCATCATTCGGGGTCCAGGCGCGTTCATTTTTCTAGGATGAGGGTGGTCATAATGTAATGGCTCATTGGTATATACTCATGTTCATAACAAACAGAGCACCTGAAATGAGTCGAGCTACGACTTTTATTTTTACAGGCTATGTTGAATGCGCAATACAGAACAAATGATTAGCATCTCGGTGTCATACGTATCAGGTGCGTCGATGTAGCTAATAATCGGTGTGGCCACGTCTGGCTTGTTTCACATGTTATACACGCTGAGGCATCCAACCAAATAATGTGTGAATGGTTACCTGTGAAATACCCATCCAGGCTGTATTGATCCGCGTCCGAAGTTCATCTAGAGATGCTGGCTGACGGTCGTACCGCTGCACCTGTCGTTTGAACATGTCCCAGAGATTTTCTATGGGTGATAAATCCGGCGATCTAGCCGGCCACGGCAGAAGTAAGACATTATTATCCCTAAAGAAGGCACGTGTTGTCGCTGCAACATGCGGCCTGGTATTGTCGTGCTGCAATATGGCCCCTGGGATGTCCTGCAGGTACAGATGGGCAACCGGCAGTAGAATGTCATTGACATAACGGGCACTCGTTTGGTGGTAAGGACTCGCACGAGAGGTGATCTGCTTTTGTAACTGATAGCACACCAAGCCATAATGCCTTGTGTTGGGGTGGTACGCCTGGTGGGAATACACTCTTCCCGACGCCTCTCCCACTGTCATCGTGGGAGAGGCGTCCGAGAACACGATATTGTGCCATTCGTCACGCCATTCCCTTTGTTTGATGCACCATTGCAGTCTGGCAGTCCATTGCTGCAGTGTCAAAGGTATCCTGACGAAGCGGCCTACGAGTCTGCAGTCCGAAGTGTAATAACCGGCGACGTACTGTTACAGCTGACATGGGAGAATGCGATAGAGTTCTCCACTGCTGCACCAACGCCGTTCATGATATTCTATGTAGATCTCTGGCCGTGTTATCTACATAGAAAGTCAACGTAAACACAATTAAAACCTTTCATTAGCCGTTGATGATGAAGAACGGTCACTCAAAGACATCCTTATGAGATGACGGTTGTCCCTTGGCGTTGTCTCTGTACGACGTCCAGAAACTTTTCTTCGTGTCTTACGACCTTTTTCGTACCATTTCCTACACACTCTTGCCACGAAGTACACACTGCGCCCCACACAACCGGCAATCTCCCGGAGAGAAGCATTTTAGTCTCTCATGCCGATAATGCGACATCTGTCCAGTTCGCTGATGTGACTATACGACTGACTTGCATGAAAACCAAGCATCCTTAGTTCTTACCCATTGTTGACCAAGCACTGAGATGATGATTAAGCTACGCGACACTTATAACTGAAAAATAGCCGATTTTCGGTCTGTGACGTTGCGCAATCTGATTTACCTAGATGTGGTACGCATGCACAAAAATGCTCATCTTTTTTGCAATATTTACACTCTGTTCCAAAAACACGAAGAACCCGAGGAAGTCGTTCGATTCTGATGAAACTTTAAAAGCAAGTACCTCAGGGCCGAATATGCAAATGATTAAAAGAGAACGACCAATGACTAAATAGTGGTCTGCCACAGAGCAAGAGAGCTGCTCATCGAGGATGGTATATCAAGAGTAAAGCTCGCACGCAGGGAGAATTGCGACAGCGGATTACGGTTGCATTAACCTCCACGGTCTGTGAGGATGCCTCGACTTCGGACCCGTGCAGAATACCAGAAGCTGAACGAGTTTGACAGAGGACGTTTAATTGGGCTGAGAGATAACGTTTGGTCAATTCGTCGTATCGCCAGGCATTCGGATCAGAGCGACGTGGCAATCGGACGATATTGACGCCAGTAGGTGGAGTGGGGCACAACCCTGCGTCAAGAAGGCGGTGGACGGCCGAGGACAATGACAGAACGCGAGGATCGCGCGATTGTAAGTCTCACGAACAAAACCGAATTCATCGCTCTGAAAATTGTTGCGTCCTGTATAGGTACGGAAGTGGCATTCGGACGGTTCCTGCAGCATGGGAACTACATTCGAGGAGGTCACTCCACCGCCTACCAATATCCAGCGAGCATCGCCGGCACCGATTTCAGTGGTGTAGAGTCCGACCAACCTGGAATAGCGTCCAGTGTCGTCGTGCTATCTTCAGTGATTAGTTACATTTGTACTTGGCGCAGATGACCAGAGCATACGTGTCTAGAGACAAGCCGGCCAGCTTGTCTTTACTGTAGAACGGTACACGGCTTGTACACCGGGAGTGGCAGTCTCGGGAGCCATTTCCTACGGTAGCTGGACACCTTTGGTAGTCCTCCGTACCACCCTCGCATCTGAATGGTACATCGACGATATTCTATGACCTGTTGTGTTGCCATTCCTATCACAGCATCAACGCGCAATTTCAACAGGATAACGCTCGGCCACACACGGCATGGGTCTCCCAGGCCTGTCTCCGTAGTGTCGACAACCTTCCATGGCCATCCCGATTGCCCGACCTCTCAATGATCGAACATGTTTGGTGCATGATGGGACGCCACCTACGCCTATCCCGGAATGTCGGGGAACTGGCCCGCAATTTGGACACCATTTTGCATGCTATACCTCAGAACAGTATCCGTGAACTGTATGCGTGTTTATGCCACGCCAGGTAACCGCTTGTATCCGAGTCAGAGGTGGTGCTATAACGTATTGACTTGTTCCACTCGTGTAGCTGTTTTATCCGAATAAATGGCCCCCCTGCTCTGGAATTGCAATAATTTCCTTTCCTACAAATTTACATTGAACATCGATTGGATGATTCCTTCTGGGTACTTCGTTTGTTTTTTTTTTTGTTTTGTTTTTTTGTTTTTTTAGCAAAGAGTATATATGCATATAAGGTTCATCACCACATCCTGATATCCTCATCAACCATTCTCATGTTCTCAATCCATTACTGGATGAAGGTGATACTCCAGCATGCTTTCGAATTTCATCTACCCATCTTCTACGTGATTTTCTTCTTGGTGTTTTCTTAGCATCCAGTCTAGTATTTCAGTTGTCCAATGGTGGCCAGTTCTTCTCGCTCATTCCAACTTGGGAGTCTTTACTTTGATTATGATACCATCAACTCTTGACATTTTCTGGAACCGTGTGTTCCTTTTCCTGTCGTTCTTGTTTACTCCAAGCATGAATCTCTCTACGCTTCTCTGAGTTATTCCCAGAATCTATCTGTGTTTTTTCGTTAAGGTCTATATGTCTCTGATCCAGTAAGTAAACGAGGAGGAATGCATTTATTAAACTCTTTCCTTTTAACACATAATGGCCAACTGGTCTTGAAAACTGTATTGTTTTCTCCAAATGCCCTCCTGTATGGTTTTTTGTGCAACTGTTTTGCTTTTTCCAATCTTCATACACCAAACAATTTCTTCCTTGATGTGGCCCTCACTTTACATCTGTTGTCCAAGGTAAGCATCGACATCAGTTACTTCTAGTGGGGTAAACCCCACCTACCTGAACATCTTCAGCTCTTAAAAAAGCAATACTGTTTTCTGTAAGTTCATCTTTAGTTCTACTTCTTTACTCTGGCCAGAAAGCAGTAGGATTAAAGATGAACTTACAGAAAACAAAAACTGATGTACACATACATCACATAAGTAAATAGACACCTGTCGTAATGTCGTTTTTGCTGCGTAGTAGTCTATATTACATTGCATGCTCAAATTTCCTTTAATATGTTTTGCAGAACAACGTCAGTGAGTATGTGACACCAAACGACAGGGGCGTATTTAGAGGAGCCAAAGACGCCTCCCCACGAAAGTGTTTCATTTTTTAATGTTTTGGGTTAAAATGTGATTTACATTAATATTTTTTTATTAATGCGTTAAGGCATTTGTTATGTCTCTTAATTTAATAAAAATGCATCAACTTACATTAGAAAAAAAATGCTTTAATTTTTTCTTCTATGTTTCATTAACTTTTATTTTGTTCTGGTTGATTTCAAAAACTTTCATTTTTCGCCCCCCCCCCCCCTAAATTTTTTTTATATACGCCCCTGCCAAACGAACATGCCTCAACCCAAGGGAGCCAAGGAACTAAG